>OX104071.1:85817266-85863715 GCA_944474145.2 Dicrocoelium dendriticum | reverse complement strand
AAACCAGCTTGACCAGTGGCGACATATTCTGGGTCTCCGGAAAGCCGCAAGTAGTATTTGGCGTCAGGGTTTACCGGAGAGTCCATTCTGATGACGGCGCTAGAGTCTTGTTATCTGGTCTCTGCAAGACAACATATGTCTATCAATAGCGTTTCAAGAGTACAGGCCAGACATGCTTGGGTTCCGATCTGCATCAAAGTTCGAACATTAAACGCTGCGATAATGAATGAAGAACCAGTTCGAAGAAGGGCTGGAGCTTCGGTGGAGTAAGAGGCAGTTGTCATCGCAGGACTTTGAAAACCGGGAGTTCGGCTGTTACTTCCATCAGCTGCGAGACGCGGGTCGTTTGGGACGGTGACCGTAGAATACATAAGATTATATGTAGGTGAAGGACGGGAGGTGAGGTCGTCTGTGAGTGGAGGTTGAGCGGTTGAGTTAGGACAGGAGAGCGGCATAGCAGTAGTAGTAGTGAGCGGTGTAGTCCGTGATTCGTCAGTGGGCGTGATACCACCCGATTGCCCAGACCGATATAGAGGGTTGTCTTAGGGGATCCTACCCCAAGCCTTTGATCAAAGAACTAACTTACAAGGCAGCAGGGCGATGTGAGGGCGTCGCAACCCCTTTGGGAGCCGGTGACCAAATATATGGTTAATAGGCCTTTCGATCCGTGAAGGACCAGGGGCCCAACTCAACCTTAAAGTACAATGCCTCTCACGGATAGTCAATGGGCAGTGATTATATTTAGTGGCGAGTCAGATCCGCCATGTCGCGGTGTTGTTAAACGGACATATGTGGCATTTTATAGGGAGAACGCTTGCCAGGCGAAAACCCACCACGTCCTGGAACACTGCCGCCGAACTATTCGCTGGAACTGGAAAACCCGAACCACCCAGCTGGCACCACGAGGAGGTAGTTCGGCAAGCCAGCTTTGTTCGGAAAGCCAGTTAAAGGTAGGTTTAACGGTAGCATAAAATTCGTATAAGCCGCAGTTCTTTAAGAATCAAAGCTACATCTGTATATTTAACTAAAATATCTTGTACGTCGAAAATTCAGACAAGTCGAAACAAACATTGGGCTAACGTTTCAACAGAGTTAATCGTAACCTCTCAATTTAATCTACTCATTCTGAGTAATACCAGTAGACATAAGAAATACTATACACGCATGACTTAAATTTCTCGATTAAGTACATTCCCCTCATGTTAGGAGTTTCTGATTTCATATACTGTTTATGAGAATATGTATTGTATTGTTAGTACGCTCCATACCAGCCTTGACATGTTTCGCTGACAAAGTGAGTTAATTCTATTCTCGTCATTTAGAGACCAAAGCAAAGATGAAGTGTTCTCCTCGATGCATTCTTTCTGTTCAAACGTTCCCCTGAGCAAATTGACTTCCACGTATCACCCAATTTATCCAAATTCTTTTCATTTTCTCACCGTTGCACTTCAATCGCACCGTTTTACTACTACAGAGTTTGGGCAATCAACATATTTTTGTTGCTTGTTGTCATCCTTGCGGAAGCAGCTAAGTAGACCAGACAAATTCCAAAACGCCAATTTTACTTTAACTTTCCTAAGCAGAAGACAGCACAAATTTAGTACCAAAATATGGCGTATTTCAGGAAGCTCGAAATATGGGGCTCGAATAATATCTAGATATTCTATGTTGAACAAACAATGCAAACTATCCAATATTTGCTCCTACATTCGTCGAGCTTGGAAATTTGTTCGCAATCTTTCACTAGATGCGAGGTGGAGTCGTCAGTCCACCGAAATGAAAAGGATTAATGAGGAATTCTAAACTACCAAGTCTGCACAATTCACTACTTATTTGTACCCCAGCTGGAACTAAATGCTTTGAAAATGCAGAGCGCATAATGCTTTTCCATCATGGAAAAATCTGGAACTATTGCCAATTGGCACACGGGTTGCTGGCCATTTTATTAAATCCAAACAATGACCCTTATTGTTTATTGATGCTTGAGCCTCTCCTCAGTTGCACTAGCATTACTTTCAGTTGTTAAATAGACAGCCATAACATGAGATGTTTTCTCACTTCCACCTATTGAATGTCAAGTCGCTTTGCTTGGAACAAAAATTACGACGCCAGTGGTGGAGTGAGAAAGTTGGATTAAGTAGCACCAGCAAATATGGCAAGTGAAATTAGCACCGAGGATATGTGTGATCTATTCGTGTTAACATAAGCAAAAATGAAGGGGGCCAAATTGTCAATGGTTAAAACTATGAAATACTCTTCGTGCTACCAAGTCTGCTGATGACAGTAGATAAACACACATAAATTAACAGATGAATTAACTCAAATGAATCAAACGATGTCTATATCTTTCTTTTAAATCGTACGAATCGAAATGTTGGTCACATAGCTACGGTTACGTTGGGCTGAATACTTTCGTAAGGTATAATTACTTTTGCGCAGTGACATTACACTGCCGCACAGTCGACAATGAGTTACGAAAAGCCGTCATCGCATAAACCAAATATTTTACAAAAGGACAAATTTTAATCAAACCGGAATAAGTAGCACAGCATCTTTGGTAATATCGCATTAAGTGTTTTACTCAAACTACTCAATACATGTAGCGCTCACTGGGTTACATGTATCAACTTCATACTACAAAAGATTACATCCAACCGGCTGCTTCCGTCTGCAAATATGTTGACTTAAAATATAAGGTTTACGTTCGGCTGTCAGTTCAACTATATTTCGCCAATTAAGCTTCCTAGATCTTTTCAATGTATGCCCCTATTGAACACACGGCCATATACTCATTAACATCAAAAATCCAAGTTGTAGAGCTTACCTCGCCTTGCGTTTTTACGTACCTGAGATCGTTGATATGACGATAAAATTATCTGTGTTCATTCCCATATTCTGATCAGTACGGTTTTCTGCTTTTATTCATATGGCAATAAAACTCTTTCTTCATGTTACCAGGAAGAAAATTCTACTGGATATCTCGTAAATTCCACTGCTTGAGTATATTGAGGTTCCTACTGTTCTAGAATTTTCAAGTAATGAGAAGTGAAAAAATCCTTGTTAGCAATTTATTGCCTTGGAAGAATTTGAGCAGTTAATGTCTTCGACCGTTACACCACAAAATCTGATCCGACGCTCCAACCATGTTTCTTATGATTTAATAAAAGCTTCTACTTTTGATATCATAACGTTGCTGTTATTCGCATGCATTCAATAATATTATTAAGAAGCTTACTTTATATTCTTCTTTATTTCCTTGTTAGTAAAATATTCATATAAATATCTAAGGTGACCGATTTAAACTTCCAGGCTAAAGACTGTACGCATGCAAGGCGTAATGCTGTAGTTCACTAGCGCTTCTAAAGGGTCATGCTTGAAAGAAGCTGAATAATGGAACAGACTGCATGGTTTGATCGTCCTTCACAGCTTTGGTAGGATGTTATAAAAGTGAAGAATTACTTAAGTTTATGCCACGCTGACACAAAGCTCCAGAGGCAAGGTATTCTCTGTGAAATGTTTCCGGGAGTTACCGTGTATGTAAACAGGTAGGCTGAGGACGTTCGCATGAATAGTAATGATTAAATAGTTAATAGTGAAGAAAACAGGTAGTAACACGCGTGATCAAATAACTAGGAGGAACTGGTCTCCGCAACGTATTTCAGATATATATGGCTGTTTAACAGAACTCAGCGTAAAAATACAACATGTATTACGGCGAACATTGGTCACACAAATATAAGCCAACTAGATCCTCAATACAAGGGAGGAGGGGTGATTCTCAAGTAGTTAAAAAGCCAATGATTTGTGGTTAAAATAAGACGACCGGAAACTTAACTTGATTTACAACCTACTGATGGGACCTAGGCCACGTAAATGGGGAGTGCAGGCTGAAACTGGCCATGGTAAGTGCAGTAGAGTATTAAATCAGAAGAAAATATGGTTTTAGCTACAGCTGTTATTGGTCCCATCTTCCCAACCTAAATAAAAATATGCAACTTCTCAAACACATGAATAATCGTTTTAGGAATCACAGAGAAAATATATTTGTGATCGCGCTATAATTATTGATCAGATCACATATTTAAAATATTTGGTAACAGTCGACGATTTTACATATCGTTTATTGTTAAATCAGCAAACATTTAGCTGCATATTTAGGTACCGCAATCCCAAGCTAACATTCTGAAAAATATATTTATCGTTTAGCATCAAGCTAGAAATTATACAGTCCAGTCACTCAAATGCTTGGTGTTGTGAGCAACCTCACTGAGGTTTAACGCTTAGACTGAATAAGTTACCGGAAGTTTGGAAAGTGATGTGAGGCTTCCAGTAATTGATCACCAGCTAACTGTTTACCGTGAATGAAATGCATGTATATGCTACAAAAGTCGAAAGGGGTATATGTTTCTCAATCTTTTACCCATCTGTCTTGGTATTTCATTTAAAAATTTGCAGAATATACCGAATTTACTATAGCAGTTCTGGCAAACACAGTTAATTTTTCCAGAAAAATATGCAGCAATTTAAATGTACTGCATTTACATTAAACAAATGATCAGGATGAATTAATATAATAGCGACGAGCAAATATAGGCTAACCTGTTGTTCAGATTATCTCCGTTTACTCCAACATATGTAGTACAGACTGTGTGAAAATAGCCCGGAGTTTATCCCCACGCAGAGGGTTAGTAAGTTGTTGGAAAAGCGTGCAATTTAGAGAACATTTGATAGGGAATGAAATGCACGTCTTATCTAGGTGCTCCACTTTTTTATTGAAATAAATAACATCTTTATTGTGTTTTGAACGTCTTTCTGGTGGGGACACATAGGCAGCAGGATTCAATATGACAAACTTGTCTCACTGGATTGCAGTCCAATCATTAACTCATCCTCCCAAACCCATCCACCCTAATCCCATAATATTATGCTGAACGTTTTCTGATCTGAGATCGAAAACAACAATGCTTACTTTCTTTGGTGACAAAACGTATTCCCGTAACCCTCCCAGTAAACGGATCTTTGCGGTTACATTATTCAACACTTCTTCATTTTCCTGGAAGCGACAGCTTATTATCATGCAACAATTTTCGTTGCGTGATGTTATCGAAGAGACGCAAGTAATGATAAATATGAACCTTTTCTGCAGTTCTTGCATTTGGATAAACTGAGCACTCGGGTATCCTTGGATGTCCTACCATATAATTCGATCAAGCGATCCATCGATCTTTCTCGAAATTTGGATGATGTGAAATTTACTATATTATTAACGTTGCTGTTCGTTACCTGTTTTTGATAATGACTCATTCTTCATAAGTTGTAGTATTCCGTGTTCCATCATTGGTCACCGTTTGACGAATCTCATTAGACAGCGAATTAAAGCCACTAAACTTACAAATGTACCCATGCATGGCTATTTCAACTAGCTCATTGGCATTTCATAAGCTGTCATGCTTGAAATGATTGGCATGGTGGAACGGGCGGGATGAATTGTTCGCCTATAATATATGAATATTATAACACCACTAAAGGTGTGCTGCACGGGCTGCAACGATAACCGATGAAGATGTGTCTGGCTTACAAAACCACGCTGGATGAGACGCAGAAAGCACATGCACATCTGCGAAATGACAAATGTGCAGGTGACGACAAAATCCCGTCCGAAGTATTGAAAAAGCACGGACTCACGTTGGTGACTGCGCTGCACCAATTGCGGCAACGCGTGTGGATTAACGTGGAAGTAGCTCTTGAGCAGCAGGATCCGGTGTGCTATCACTGAACAAGGGCTTATGAAGCAGGCAATGTGGCACGAATTCTCTTGGTGTCAACTTGCTGCATTGCGTGGTCAAGCTGATTGCCCGAATGCCGTTAAAACGCCTCCTCAGTCATGTTGTGGGACTAAGCTTGGCGGAGGAGATACGTAGAATCCGATATGGTGTTAACTGGATCGTCAGTTGCAGTAGAAGTTCAGAACACGAAACCATTTATTGTGCTCGCATTTTGTTGATTTCACAGTTGCATTTAATACGATGAACCGCAAGACATTGTGGCTGGTGTTGGGTAAGATTGCTTATACGTGTGCGCTTATAAGTTAATTTTAATGTTTGCGCATATGAGAAGAGATACTTCGGATGATTTGCAGTGGTCTCCGGTATGAAGCAAGACTGCGTCTTAGTTACTGTACAGTATAGAATTAGCATTCTTGCTATGATATGTGTGCAGTTGCTGTGGCTTACGGTGTTCATTAGGCGCATTGTTTTGTTCGTGACTTGCTGCAGATCCGTCTTTTCGCAGCGAGGACCTTAGTCTCTGAGACAGCCATCCGTATTTTACAGTTCGCTGACGACAGCGCCTTATTTACATATAGCTTCGATGAGTTGCAGCACAATGCAGCTGCCCCGGCTACGACAGCGACAAAATCCGGGCTCACCAAGAACACAAGCAAAACAATATCTGCTAGGGAACTTATGATTTCGGTAATAATTCATCAAGTTAAAAAAATTATATACCAGTACGATACGTAGACGACACCTTGGTCATCCTCAAACGTTCCAAATTGGAGGAAACACACGAACTAGTCAACAGTGTGTTCGATGGCATCCAATTCACCAGGGTGGAGGAGAACAATGAACAGTTACCATTCTTAGACCTTCTCATACGACGGACTGGTGCCTAACGATTGGAAACAACAGTCTACTGACAATCTACGCATACGGACCAGATCCTCAACTACGGCAACAATCATCCGGCAGCCCACAAACGCAGCTGCGTGCAAACCCCTTTCAAACGAGCACAAACCCAATGTTGCACACCGCAGCTTACACGGGCAGAGGAAGATCATCTCTTCAGCCTATTCAAGCGGAACTCCTACCCAAAAGGCTTCATTCTGCGCTGCCTCGCATCACAAAAGGTAACTCAACACACCTCGACAAATGTACCAGTTGAAAAGAGAACAGCGCTTCCCTATATCAATGGTACCTCTGAAATGGCAGCGAGGCTTTTATTGCCTTTGGGAGTCAAAGTTGCACACCAGCCAAAGGAAACCATTCCCAACAACCTCTTCAAGGTGAAAGATAAACTTAGCAAAGAAGAAAAAACTAGTTTGATTTATAAGATCTGCTGTCGGAACTGCGACAAGTACTACGTGGGACAGACTGGGAGAACGCTTGGCACAAGGCTACACGAACACAGCCTAGCCATACGTCGCTAAGATCAGAACTCCCTGATGTCAGTGCACATGGATGCTGAGAATCATCAATTCGACATAGAGCATACCAGTACCTCGGACGGGCTAAAACCCGGCAAGCACGTGAGTTCATTGAAGCCTGGCATTCAAAGCAGAACTCGATCAACAAGCACTTGGACATTGAAGTCGCTTACGGGGCACTGCGAAATAGGCCCCTGAAACCGCACTAATGATGTTGCCTAATCAGGCAACGAAACGTCTGCACCATACTCAGTCAGGTCGCAGCACCGCAAAAAATCCGTATCCACATCCCGAGCTACGCATATTCTCATTTATTTCAAACCAGTTACATAAATTGGACAGACTACTGGGTCGTTAAAATGGGGAAACTAAGTTTACAAGAGCATAACTATCATCAAATATCTGATACACTTAGGAGTAATTCACACGATCCAACAGAGTAAAAATCACTACTCGATCTGGCCAGAGCGGTTGCTAGGTTTTGGATATGAAGGTTCACCTTATCGCTCTACTACATGTAGGCTATTTGAGAAAAATGAGCGCATCGGAAAGCGTATAGCAACGTTTTGCCAGATGGACCGCTTTATATTACAGTGGCCATAAAATATATAAACACCTCGGGTCTAACCTTGTACTATCTGGATGTCTCGTCATTGTTAATAAATTACCAATATTTGAATCAAGAAATTACATCTGCAAATGTATTGACGGCAGAGGGAAGAACATCGGCATACCCACATTAGCCTTGATCGAATTGCTGTTTATTTACACGCTTTACGTTCATTCGTAATTACTGAAGGATATATACCGATAGCGAGATGAAGTGGTAATGTGCTCGCCACTTGGAACCGTACTTGCTGATATACTTATGTACATGCTTGAAAAAGGAAATCTAAATTCAGCCTCAGGTTTTAACGTCTACCGCCGTAATGTTGATGACATATTTTTTGATGTTTCAATCCCCGAGAATATTGAATGTATCAACAAAACTCAACCGTGACCATTATGCAATGAACAGTACGGCGGACGGAGAAGAAGACGGCTGTTTTCACTTTCTAGACATATAGTTAAACACTCGATAGCGGGTTATTATAGCGCAGCAAAATATAGCAATACGCATGGAACGGCCAGTACAACAAAGTCCACTGCTTCATGCCGCTAAGGTTGCAACAGAATTGAATTCGTAAAATAGTCAGTAGAGAAAAAAGAATCTGTTTCCATGATACACTTACAGATGAACTGGAGTGAATTGTCAAGTTGCGGCAAATTTGGGTTATCCAGATTACGTCATAAAAGTCCACACTAGTAGTTTTAGTGGCTAACGGAAAAGCGCTTTTCCTTTAACTCTCTTACATTGGGGAAAATGTTACAGAAATTTTTATCCGCCGTCTATTACAGGTGCGTATACGGAAGTTTCCAGCAGCAAACTTACATACTTACTTTATCAGCACACGGATGGATAAACTCAGTCTCAAGGGTGGTATACCTATACACCAAACTCTATGTGCATCTATTACTTTACCTTTGCCTATGCATCATGATATATTGGTCATAATACGAGGTGTCTATCCGAAAGAATGAAAAAACAACGTCAGCATTGGCTACCTACCGGATACAGAAGTGTATTTAACCAAGCCCTAGCTGCCAGTCTTGACGACTATGTTGCAATATGCTAGGATAACCGATGCATTCCAAATTAACTACAAGGACCCGGATAATCGATGGATTTATATGACCAGACGGGGAGTAAAAGCCTATGAAACTATAAAATTCTGTTTGTACGAATCAAGGTTGCGGACGAAGTGCGTTGGAAACCACCCCGAGATTTTGTTAACTTAGTAGCACAATTACAAACTACCTGCAAATAACGAGTTAGCAGCCTCTCTGCTTATAGATGTTGGTGGCTACGTTTGGAAAACTGTAATGTCGTATGTGGAAAACCACCAGTTGACAATCTAGATGAAGGTTCTGGTACGCAAGTCTATGCTGTTGTCTGTTCTTCTTAATGTCAGCGATACATGATGGCTTTGTCGGAAGGACGACCGTTCTCTGGAGCGCATCCATCAAATCGATAACCTTGTGAGAGGATTATCCTCTTCTCCAAGCTAAGCATTTCAATTGCAACCGAAATGCCCAGCTCGGAGAACAGGACAATCCACACCTTGAGCTACAAGTTTTCTCTATGATAACTTTGCCCATCACGTTATAATGCTGATTGCAGGTAATGAGGTTCAAAGGCGGTTTCTCGGCTTGCATGGCGCGACCTGATCACGAAGGCAGTGTCTGAGGTACAGGAGAAAACCCTCAGACATGCAGAAATGAAACGAAGATGAAGAAGTGACAGGCCCCGATGTGGTGTACTCAATGAATTTCGAGTGCTTGGTGTTGGATCACATGCGGTCGCGATTGCCTGCGCCAGGCAAGTCTAGGGAGGCACAAGCAAGGCCACTCAGCTTAGAAACTATGACTGGAGCTGCTGAGAAAGTAGGCTGAACCGGAGCGGCGTTAGTATAGAGTAGGCATTTTATTCACTAACTGCGTGCTTGCGTGCCAAGTTTCTTTATTTCAGGCGATGGGCATGATATGTGCTGTTAGTCCATTATTTTTTCACTTCATTTTAATGTCTGTCTTATTATGCTTCTATTCAATTACACACGTCGCTTTAAAAAAGTTTGGTTATTTGGCTTCTGCAAATATGTATATCTCTTTTGCTGCCATCTTGAGTTGTTCTCTGATATGCTGGTAACCCATATATTTCTTATGCTAGTTCAGCGAAGATTTTGGGCATATCCGTATGCATTCTTCTATTTTTCATTTGATATCCTCCTCTTAAGTGGTTGATTGTTGCTTGATATCCCGCTTTGTCTGTTCTTGATATGCATGTTGACAAGGTACCTACCTGTCATTCACACATCACTTCGTCTGTACTGACTCTACGATATAGCAGGCAATTGTTAGATGGGACTTGGTGCACGGTCCTTGTGATCGTACTAGGCTCCAAGAGGGGTCATACGCACTTGGTTTATATTTGGAGCAGGCTACGGCTTAACAACTGCCTTGTGTGTTTTATTCCCAATATACAGCGTGCTTACGTTTGCTTGTGAAGAAGTGCGAGCGGGCTCCGTTGATGGAACTTGGCTCAAATCCTGAAGCTTCCCGGTCCTTTTGCTTCGGCTATATATTAATTCGCGAATCAGGACTGAATAGCCGCACTGAAGATGTTAACTAGTTTGATAACGAAACGTCCGCAACGGAAATGCCCGGCTCGGAGAAAAGGACAGTCCACCCATCCAAACCCCGAGCTACAGGTATTCTCAATAATTTCCGAAGAAAAGCTGGCTTTCTCCAGATATGCTACATATATTGTGCATAACCGAAACTCTATATTGCTTAGCGAAAGTCTTTCTGGCCGTGAAATATAGGCAACAAAATGCAAATTGACCGCATTTTTTCATTACGCTGCACAAGTATATCCATTCATTCTAAACTATAGCACATGTGAAATCACATTCACCGAACGTTAAACGTCCTAATCTAAAAAATCAGTAGATATCCACGAATTTGTTCGCTGAGGAAGGTGATAACCTCAATTTGCGCTCATCCTTCTAAAAATAGCGATGCACCATAGCTGGTAACAAATAGCTTGGTTAGAAAGAATTAAACCCACGACTCTGCAGAAAGTCGTATGTCTCGCATCAACGTAGATAAAGCTTTATATATTTATATATTCTGGTAGACGCACATCAGTAAAGAATATTGGGAGAACGGTACTTATGACGGAAACTCAAATAACGTCTTGTGTTTGGTACACACATATGTTCGTATGAGACAAGGTGGATATGTGACAAGTCCTGGAATAGGGCCAGGGTGAGAACTATGTATTAAAATTCTCAGTTTGTTTATCAGGACGCAAATCAATGTGATCAATAAAGGATTAGCAAGAAAAAAGCGCAATAATTCCTATATCTATTCTATGGGATCCAAGGAGCATGCCGCCTGTTTCAAGCAATCATATCAATCAGTGTCCGCGAATCATGCCAAGTGGAAGTAATGTGTTAGTTTACCGCCAGATAAAAATTTGAACTCTTACCTTATTTATTATTTCACCTGCAATAGTTGTGACATCTCCACGTAAACATGAGAAAACAAGGAATATTTGAAAATTTAGTTTAGGCAATCCTTGTTAAAAATTGAAGAGATGGATCCGAGGAAGAAGCATAACCCCACCTCTTCTATCGCCAAGTGCTGACTGGACGCCACGTGGATCAGTCGAAAGTTTCAAAAGTGCTCCAATATTATTGCGAAAAAGGCAGTTCAGATTTGTCTGCGCGTGGTCCAAATGTTCATTAAGCTAGGCTGTTTATCTGCAAAAGTTTCGTCGCCACTCAATTTGACATCATCATTGCCCTAGTAAGTACCGTACAGGAGCGACGTGATGGAAGGAGCTAGTGAATGAGATTCATTAGCGGTTTGAGCGTACCAACCGCCAAAATGGTTTCGAATTGTTCGACAGGCACATGACCACCGAAATTGGTTCCTTTATTGCCGATCTCATAATGTTAGCACGCGTGCCTCTATGGTTAAACTCGCCGTGCTGCTTGCATGTCCATAATTCCGTACCCAATATTTAGCTGATTGATTTGGTTATACTTCATCTGTTATACCGAGTAAATATATTCTATTTCAATATATCGATTTATTTTATCGCTGCAAAATCCGCGCCTCCAGAAATTTTGTAGTCGTTTTCATATGTCCACATACTTCACGTTCACTAAAGCGGAGTGACGACGATCTTGATATTTGCGTATGGAAACTATGGAGGCCAGGTCAGGTATCATTAAAGGTATCTTAGGTTCCATAATTTGTGTTGATAATTTCTGCATATTTTTAAAGAATACCCATAAAAATAAGCAAAATTTGATAATAGCGTACGTTTGTTCTTCATCGTTAGTACCATTATGAACATGTATCGGCGATTTAACGGACTGATAGGTTCGTTAAAACGGGGTAAAATCAGTTTACAAGAGGTAAGTTGTCGCCATTATTTATGTCGACGTTGCAGCCTTCAAGCGATCCAACCTAGGAAATATCAGTATTTGATGAGACCAGAGCCGTTTAAAGACAAGACAAATCGCTTCTGTGTGCACAATTGTGGTTGTTACAATTGGATTGCTATAGCTTAAGCGAGTTCAATTATCCATCTGCGCATATACATCTAATGTTTAACCGGTGGCTTGTAGCTCAATTGGAAGGCTTCGGTTAACCTATTGTTGTAGCCTGTGTTGGGAAGATGGGCAGCTATGTCTGCGTTATACCATTTTGCATCCTGGTCGTTAGCAATGTCGGACGGTGTTCTTTCATCCTCTCTGATAGATACCTAATCGTACAACAAAGATATCCTGGTCCTCATGAAGAGGCAAAGGAATTATTGGTGTTTGTCGAGTTCCCTGCAGTTTATTTTGCAGATGGCATCGTTCTGACTGTTTTGTTTGACAAACCATGCTGTCTTAAAAGTAAGTATCTAAAAAGTAGCATTTGGTTCGTGTGCTACTAAAATTCCTTATGGACGTAGCAATCTCAATTTTAGTTCACTTAAGTTCTTAATGTAATAAAGCACAATATGTTCTCTCGGATGGAAAGGCCAATATTTAAAGACGTTATTTCGATGAAATTTCTTGGATGCATGTTGTTGGACGATAATAGGTAAATATGTTTCTCTTCCCTCATCCTCTACTCCTTTATGCCCAAGTGCCTGGGCTATTCTGAATAGGCTTAGGCTGTGTCCCTTCTTTTGTTACAAGGATTGCAAGTTGCAGTAGTATAGCGCTTGTTTTGTATGCCTTTGCTTTCAATATACACAACTTTGTAGGTTACATCTGTATTCATGTGCACGATTAGAACGGAAAATAGTAATTCGTTGTGATTCTGCAGTCCGATGGTAAACCTGATATTTTCGAAGAAGCTTTTGAGTGGTTTATGCTTATTTTGTATGGAATCCCGTTTGATGGTGACAAACGTGTTGCAGCGTACAGGTTCCATAAATTTAATTGCATCAATACTATTGCGATATGCACCAGTTGGATGCAATCACCCATTAAAGCAAAAGAAGTTCTGAATCAAATGTCATTTTGTAGGAGCGTAAACATGTATCGACACTAAGAAATTGAGGATAAATGAAGAGAACTATCTTTATAGAGTATAGCACAACGACGTATCCACGAAAGCTCATCAGAAAGAAGCTGATTAATGGAATGCCTTCATAACGTAAAGAAAATTACTGATTCCTTAAATTATGAAATTCTCCGATCTAGCAGCGAGATTGCCGAGGCCACATATGACCACGGTAGCATACAAACCAACTGCTGCCTTCAGATAATTGCTTTCAAGACCAAAATATATTGTCAATCAAGGCAGTCAGGACAGTCATTTGTAGGTTAAACTGCAAGAGATGCGACGAGCACTATCGGACATACTGGACGAAAACTTTCAGCACGGATCTCCGAACAGAGCATAACCGATTTGCGAAATGACCCAACTTCCTTGATTTCCGTACGTGAAGTTTAGGATGGTCTTCACTTTGACTTAAAGAAAAGAAACTTCCTCGCATTTTTAATGATAAAATCCATTAGAAAATTCTTATAAATGGTGCATTCGAAAACTAATACTTTGGCCGCCTCGTGGAAATGGATGCTATATACTCAACACTACGAAGGAATGAAGGAGACTAAGGCAAATGTTTTTCGGATTTTCTAAATCCTGACAATCCTAACGTAATATTCCAGCTTGCCGTCCCGGTTGAGGAAACTAAAACTTGCTTCATTCTATAGAACCGAGGCTATCGAGCGTCAGGAAATCATATACGGATGGTTTCCTATAAAAAAACAAAATCCTTAGCAATTCCAGATAAATAACTTGACTCTAATTGCGAAAAGCTTGCGTCAGAAGCGGACACAAGTACGAAATCGTCGTCCCATATCTAAAGCGCTTTCCGCAGTTGCGGTACTTTGAACTACGAGTGAACAATGTTCGGAAGAGTTTGCTGGAGCATATTTTGGATGCAAACAAGGTACAGCATTTTAAACACTGTTTGTCTTATCCTTCTCTAGTGTTTGATTTTGGGAACATTTACTTACTGACAATGATGCCTCACACTTGTCAGTCTTAAGTTATCACTGCATGAGTGAACAAAAAATACCACCACTGGGTTCTCAAGTCATTTGTGAAGGTGTTAAAGGTTTATGATCAATTTTCGATGGATTGGTAAAGAGAACCATTTTAGTTTGCTTCAGCCATACCGTTTTACGTGATCTTAATGTCCGTTCTTTCAAAACTGTTAATATTAATACGGAGACTAATGCTCTCAACTGAGTTCTAAGTGGGGGCTATTTAAATGGTTTTAGACGTTAATAAAAGCTTTCATTTGCTAAAATAGTAATGTCCACATTTATTAAGGAAGGTACAGGAGCGGGTACTTCTATTTCGTTGCCGTTTTTCTAGGTTTCACAAGACGTTTGTAATATGAAACACATCTTCACAACCAAAGTTGTAGCGTGTCAGGAAATTTCCGTGACCGGATCAAAAGCTACCTTATAAGCCGTGAATTCACACTCAGGTCTCCAATTAAATTGCCTGCGCCTTTAGTTGACGAGTCCGAAAGTTCCAAGGTCAGTGAAGACGCAACACTCGGATTCCATTTATCAAGTCAAGTTGACCAATTAGTTAGATATAAATGGATCGTTCACAGGGATAAACGTTCAAACAACATGTCGAAAAATGGGTGCCGCAGTATGTTCCAACTCAGATGATGCCGGATAATCCCTAAACAGTTAGTTTGGTGGCTCTGTCGGAGACATAGTTCCGAAGCGCGCTCACATCTCCCAATGGTTTTCGTCCTACTATCCTGCATTGCTTCCCACATGCACTATTGGAGGTCGGTGGTGAGTTCTTCTGTAAATCACCGGCGTCCCAGTTCGGATATATCTGAATGGAAGAGGCTGATCCAGTTAACTCTAGTGAATGAATTATAGTGGCAAAATACAAGAAGAGCAGTCATTACGACTGGGCTATCTAAATGAGAATTGGCCTAACGCCAATAATTCTTGGGTTGGCATTAGATAAGCCAGGGTCGTTTAGGATCGCCTTTTCGCCAGCCACAATTTCGGAGTAACTAGAATAGACAGGACATTGATAACTAATGATTGAAATCATCCGTGGTTCTGGAGCGTGGCATGATTTTAGACACCTGGACACCGACACGATGGAGGTGATTCTGATGAAACCATCAAACAAAACGGCGGATGCTCGCAAAACGACAGAACAGAATCATATTTATGCGCTAGCCTGCCTGTACGTCTTACGAGTTTGAAATTTTACAATTTGTATAAAAAGATGTTACTCTCAATTGCTTGTGCAGCATCATTTTCATAGGTGGAAATTGGGCGTATTCTAGGCAAAAGTACGCTTAGTCGATTCGAATAGTTTTCGCGTGAGCTGCATAGTATTCTTTGGGATCCGGTACGTCAATTTATTCCCGGACCTTTGCTAACGGCTACCTAGAGAGTCCAACATTGTTAGCCTTAAGCAAAGCTCGAATTATGCTGCACTTACAAGACATTGGTTAACTGTCATTTTCCAAAGCCATGCGCATCGAAACACGCAAAATTGATTGTATTTGGCTCTGTTAACCCATGTCTAATTGATTAGCTAAAGCAAGTAAAATACCACTCATCTAGTTGCGGGCCGCGACAGAGTCACTCAAGTGCAATTATGCGACGATAAATATTGAACAATTCCGTATGAGGCAAGAAGTGGAAGAGACACGTCCGGCGTAATTTATTAATGTTATTACATGCAAAACTGAACCGCCAAGATTTCGGACAGATTTCATAGTCCAAAAGCGATTTATAAGCAATCATTTAGAATCTGTTCGTGGTAATTTTTAACCACTTATGCTGTCACATGTTATGGGCTGAAACTGGATCAAGCTACCTTTTAAACTTAGCATAAATTAATTCGGTGACCGGAACAGCACATCATTTATAGTTTAGGCGTCACATAATCGCAACAATGCACATGTCTCAGCACGTTAGCTAGCGGGCCAGAATAGAGTTGAAGCCGAGAATTAATGATTCGGTTCAGTTTCAAGAAATAATTGTGATTCACCCCATAAAAGGGGTTTCAAAATAAACCAACAATCGTTCAAGTGCTTTCAGCTAGCTTCGAACATGTTCATGTGATGTAAATACTGTGGGTTAACGCTCACAACCTTGTGAGTCACAGATCGCCCAAGCAATGAGAATTTTATGTCAATTCCCCATTAATAATTGTTCCATAGGATAAGTTCCATTTGCGAATCGATGGTTTAGCTGTAACTGCTTCGTTTGGCAGTCTCAGCTTCGTGGATTTTTGTCACAGCCTAGTTATCTTGGTCTAACTTGCGGGAAGTTACGAGTAGAAAATATTTATCATTACTCTTTAGATATGCGCAAAAAGTAAGGTGGTAAAGATCGTGATTTCAGTGGAAACATTAGCAAAAGTGAAAGGTGAACTAACACTTGCAAACTTATGCTGGATGCCGTGAATAATTCTGGTTCGAACAAATTTTTAATCCTAACATGCTAATAGATGGCGAGGAATACTTAAATAAAATGCAGTAGTGTAACATCTGTTCTGATCTAGACAACTATCTTCAGTCATAAGACCAGGTCACCGCGATTCCGACATCGTGTATACGATTCCTTCGTTGTAAAATACATTCACGACTGTTGGGGTGCACCGTAGTGTTAAGCGTAGAAAATACTTGTTTTGGTGTGCATTTACTTAGCAGTTACTAACTGCGCAGCCGACTGCAACAGTTATAATATGTGACGTTCGTACTAGTTTCCTAGTTCCTAAGTTATAACATATTATTTCGCTAAGCCTCCGTTTACGCATAATTAATTGCAGCATTCCACTGATGCGTTAGACATCACCCCTATGGCTGTCACCTGGCTGAAAGTCAGCTGTCAATTGAAGCAGCAAATAAGGCGCAGTGTCGCAGTGAGAGAGGTGAAGCGAAATGTTTGTTTCGATGTAACACTAAATCACCAATCTATGGAACAGAATACACTATGAGCCAATAATATATGTTGATACGAAAAAGTTAGTCATCAACAGGGTAAAAATGTGTCAAAACGTAGACTGTCTATATGTCTTTAATATCCACCTTTTCAGTGAGTCCAACAAGTACTCTCAGTTTAATAGGTTGACTATGGATTAAAACCAACTGTAAAGAATAACAACCGAATTGAAAACCCAATTCGTAGACATGCGCCTGGACTAGAAAAATGATTAACGGCTTATAACTATCAACAGGAAGCGCAGGTTTAACACGATTTATTGTTAAAAATTTGATAGACTAGGCAGGAGGCAATAAGTGAAAAAATTGACATTGACTTGATTTATTCCGGTGGGTTTTCTACAATCAAATGCAAATATGCCCAACTGATCGTCTTGTCCACAGACATTCTCTAATTTCCTAAATGCCAACAACATAAGTTTTCTCATGGGTTACACACATGAAAATTGCAGGATGAGAGCATCAATGAATTTAGTGTCCACGTCATCTAAAAGGAACCTAACGGTTGTGCTCCTCACTGAGGATAGTAATTTCATTGCGATGACCAAAAGTGCTCCAGATTAGAACAGACGGACAGTTTGCTATTTAGACAAATTTGTTATTCCGGGTCCGAGTACGAAGTAACCGGTGCATTCAGTAAAGGGAACTCTGGTTAGCTTGGTCAGCGCGCAACGTGCGCGATAATTCATACTTGGGTGTTAAATTATACACATCTGCGAAGCTGTTGTGACATTGACCTTTCAGGCGGAGCCCCAATAACAAAGTAGTTTTAAAGTGGATCTGCTTAGAAACGTGCCTAGCCAACGACAGAAAAGCAGCCTCTTTAAATCAGTAACTATTTACTAGTCATTTGCCTGCAGGTTTGCGTCAATTATAAATCCGGTTTCAGCACATTATTATTCAATAAATTCAAAGCAACCGTCATGAAACTCTGAATGAGACGGATTTTCTTTACCCAAATTTATCTAATGTTCTGTGGTTCTTATCCAATGCCCGGGAGCGAAAGCTTCCAAGTTCTCATCAATTTTAAATTTAAACATTTGCTTTCAATATATCCAACATATGACTAATTACGAAGTATTGATCATGACAATGTTGAGGTTGAACGAAGAACCAGCGTGTATATGCCTTCGTTCCCTCGGTGTGCTTTTCACAAATCTGTATTAAAACGTTTGTTACTGAAAGCAGGAAATTTCCAGGAATAGTGTTAACCACAGTGCTAATCACATGTGACATTTTATTAGGCAAAGGAATTTCGTGCGTCCAATTGTACGGTAACTAGTTGGGATCGATCGAAAAAGACTAGATGTCAACTTTTCTAGTTTTCTTGCATATTGTGTGAATCAGCCCACGAGCTAGATTGTTGCTGGGAAAGGAAATAAAACATCACCGCTAGGGAACCGTTTTCAGTTCTCAGCGGAAATCCTGCAAGCTGAAACATATATAGACTGAAAATAAGCTCAAAATTAAGAACATTCCTGTGACCCAAGTAGGTTAACAGGTTGTTTTCACGTACGGCGTTAGATTGTCCAAGGTCTGTCGAAACAAATGAGGTGTAGTTTAATAATACTAGACAACGGATACAATAATAGACAAGCTGCACCGGCAAGGTCATGATTGGCTGCCACTTTCTCTGCAACTGCCCTAGTCTCCAACTTCGATGTGCTTTATCTGTAGAAAGAAGAGTTGAATTCGATTTCTTTTTTCGGGGGTGTTAAGACCGCATCAATTTTGGTGCCTATTTAACAGCTAATAGGTAATGTTTACAAGAAAATCGAAGATGGGCCATGCGTCTGAATGGCATAATGCAAGTCACAATGTGGCTGCCAGATAGTGAAACGTCGCTGGAGAGTTACTGACGTCGTAGCGCGATTAAAAAGAGCTCATATAAGGGAGACAATATTCAATGCAATGTCAGTAATGTTTAATTAAATGTATTGGAGCATTACGCTTTTTATCATAATGCAATAGCATGTATACATAAAAGCCCAATTGTAGTTTTTACTACTGACCAAAAGGAATACTAAAAGTATATGTCGACGCGGTGAAGGAGCGCAGTCACTGATAACAAAGGCGCGCAAATATACATCGATAGAAATGATCGCGTCCTTGAGAATTTTTACTTATAAATGTAGTTGAGTACACGTATTGACCAAAATGATCCACATTCCCAAAATCTACATCCATAAATAAAACAGGAAGATATGGTAGGGAAGCCAGAAGATACAATGCACGATAATTTTCAAGAAAATATACACTAATACAACGCACGTAGGTTCAGTGAACCATTTGCAGAATATGTGTAATGGAATCACAGAACAAGCAGGATGAAATATAGTTGCCTACCACAGGGAATATTTACCTAATATCACATAATGATAACAAAATTCACTTGATACCACTAGTCTGGGTGGACAGCTTCGTACTTTCCCATCGTTCACAGAGAACAAATGCCCATAGCTCACGGTAAACATAAGGAAATCGGCACCACATATTCCAACAGGCAAGTGTATCTTTTCTAGATAGAAATTACACCAGGTGTGATAATGCTTCCGCATCATCGGAGGGGTTGCAAAATGGCAAGCGGAAAGCGTTTCTCCGTCTTACTGAACACCAACAAATTGCTTATTGTTTTCCAGTCACATAGACACGTCGACAATAACCAGTTATTTCGTCTTGTTCACAAAATAGCACTACCGTTTGCTTAGGAAATTTATTTATTCTTACTTCTCAAGTCAATGTTTGTCCCGATGGCGTCCGCAGCTTTTATGGCAATTAGCGTTGCTCATATCTGTATGGTTCGTTGAGCGGCTTCTATAACGTATGCCAATAAAATATTAATATGCGGAGATTTTCGTGGAAAGTCTTCCTGCTCGATTTTGACCGTCCCCTATTATTTCGCGGAAAGTCATTCCACCTAAACAATTCACCAGCAAAATTTGGATGGTTAACCAAAATTATAAATGTAGCATCATTAGCTACCGACTATCGTGGGTGGCCTGAGAGTACCGCTTGTTCGTACAATTTTAACGATCTTAACAAGTGTCTTTGTAGTTTTATTTTACCTATATGCACGTTACACATTTTGTGATGCGTAGAGAAAAATATGACGTACCACTTTGTCGATATGGTTATAGAAATCTGCTTGTGAGCCAATGGCTTCGTTGCAACAACTCTCCACTTTTATATTAATGAGAGAAACAAAGTATAAAAGTGTTCAACACATATTTTCGAAAGCCTACATATTTAAAATTATATACATTTATATCGGGGACACAGGCCTTCGTGCATATGGGAGGAAAATCAAAATTATCGCCAATGTACAGTGTTGAGTGCTAAGCAATGACTGTAGTGTTCTATCAGTTGTAGCGAATTTTACAGCGACAGGTGTACGACGATAAACTGACGAGAGCATTTTACAAAGATGAAAGAGGGATATCAGTTTTGCCAATTATGTCTTCTCACGACTCCACGTGCAATGCTGAATTACGCAAGAATCCAATTGTTCTACCTAATAAAATACTTGGTAAGTACTGAATCCTGTAACTAGAAAGCGAGAAGATAAAAATCATTGTCACTAACTCCTGGGTGGATTGGTCACATACGCGGAATCATTTATCTGATTCCTGTGTGGTGGCAGCATATTGCAGCCGCACTACATGTTATCCGAGTTCGAAAAGGTCCCTACACATGTAGTCCAACTATTGGGCGTCAAGGAAAAGCATAGTTTCTGACACCGATTTCGCCTTGACTAGCGTCTCCAACAATTGGTTCTCATATATTCCACCCCACACTGGAAGCAGAGAGTGTGAGTGGTGCGCCGCGAATTCGGTACCAGCAGATTTTACCAAAGTCAGCTTGTGATACTTTGTGCGCGAACGTACAGCCGGGGTTTCAACTTAGGCAAGTGGCAATGTGCATTATCCGTAGGTCATCATTAGTTCAACTCAAAGCCAAAAGTTTTACAAAGTATAATGGCTGCCCTCATTTATCGGTCCTCGCACAACCTAGCCCGTAAACTGGGGGTGAGAGGGGTAACCACATGTAGGCCGCGTTCCAGTCTCTGCTCCTCACCTACTGTAATCGGACAAGAGATTATTATTCCTACTGAGCATCTAAATCATCAGGGAAGAGAAAAGTGGTGTAAATCCCTACACAACTAGTGCAGAAGCTGCGTTTAAGTACCCAAATCTGACATAGACCTTTTGAGTACAGTCTCATGGTGTAATCGGTATACTTCGGAGCATAGAATGAGGTAGGCCTTGATCCCTTCCGGAACTGTTGGAATGAAGCTGTTGTCCGGTTATTGTGTACACATACTTAGTACAATTCTGCCTCAAGCTCAAAAACGAGGACTTGGCTCGTTGACCTTTGTGCTAAATTCTGCAGACCACGATACGCGCTAAAGGTCCAGCTGAAGAACCTCGCAGTCGCCTAAAGCATTGATAACCCACCATAGTTTCTGGTCGTATGAAAATAATGCACACGTAGACCGAAGAAGCTGAGGTACCTTGTTGATATGGATCAAGAACAAAATAAGCCCTAATACTGTACCTTGGGGTACGATGCTAGTGAACGGATACCATTCGGTTAGGTTGTGATTCACCGGAACCGGGTATCTTCTACCCATAATTAAGTCATTGTTTTGCTGACTCATTGAGCCACCAACGCCACAAATCCCCAGCTGGTGGATCGGGACTACATGGTTCGCTTTTTCAAGAGGTATACTGAAGTTGCGTATACGATTTTGAGCCGCAATTTCGCATATGAACGTAGTCGTTGTTGTGTACGAGTGAGAGTATATCGCTCAATGTGGGTGCACGGTACCATGACCTGTGAGACGTTGGTATTTTATTCCATGGAAAGGTGCATTTAACCAGGGAGAAGTTAGCGAGTACGATTTTTCTACATTTTGGTATAACCACTGTATAGATTTAGTTGCGAAGCACTGGTGTTGAGTAGTGTTGCAGTTTGAATGCATACAGATGGGAGCACGTTTTGTCTATACAAGTTTGTAATGCATCAACAATTTATGCTTCCTTTGTCACAACCAAAGCTTTCTGGTGAAATCATGTAGCGCCGTCCTCGTTACTTTATGATAGGATGATTACGAAGAAGATATTTGTTAAATGACATCTAAAGTTTCTCCAGATTGAAGAGAGCGATATGCAGCTAAGAACAATTGCGGTATGCCACTAAATCAGCTGCTTATTTCAACATTATCTATCAGGACCCTGCGAACCGATGGAATTACGTGCGTAAAAGAATAGTAGGAGCTGATGATGTAATTTCCATTCAATTATATGACCCGGAGCTGGGTATCCAAAGGAAGCTGAGGAGAGAGTTGAGAGTATTCTGGCCCAAACGTCGGACGATCTCTGACCTGGGAGGCCAATTTTTGTTAACTAACGGACAGCCACTCTCAGTATTTTACTGGCTTCTGGACTAACGGCTGGTTGAGTCTGTCTACCTATTTTGTATTCATTTGTAAATAAATGTTAAAGTCTGAGGAAGTATTTTTGAAAGCATATTTTTGCTTGCACTGACTTCTGATCTTGCAAGGGGATTTTTAAATAATAATAGTGACTACCCTGTACCACTGAATTCCGACTTAGTAATATTCACCATCAAACAAAAAACTCCGAATATCTTGTCAACGACCACAGAGAACCATTATGAAACAACCGGTATGATACAACATTGGGAGACTTAACATCCACATTTTCCATCTCTACAATTTCCAGACAATGAATAGTTGATTATTTCCTCTTAACTGAAACGGATCCGAAATGGACCTAGATCAGATACGTGCTTCAATAAAAAGCGCATAATCAATTCTTTTCACACTACATTCGTTGTCCCATGTAGTGCGTTATAGAGCACCTTAGTTATGTGAACATATTCGGTTACCGTCTTCACGAATTTTGGCCGATGAATCACTTGTCATTTATGTTAGTTTTACTGTGTCATACGGAAAACAGAGTCTGCAAAAACAGTCATCTTAATTCTTGCAAGTAAACCGACAAAAGGATTCAGCGCAGCTTGCCAGTGAACTATGTGATGACTGGAGGCCGCTTGAGCAAATCAAAGAAGTTTTGAGTGGCGATTCAATGAGAGCACTTATACCGAAATATGACGGGAGCAATTTCGTTACCTTTCGAGTGGGCCCAATATGTTGCAGCAGCATTCACTTACTGTAAGTTTATTATTGAGTTTAAATAAGTAAGAATTAATACAGTGAAATAATTTATCTGCTGAATAACCAAATTAGTACTCAGTTGGTAGGAGCATTTGCCATTGACGATGGTACTCTGTGTGAGTCCAGGGATATAATCGCTCAATAAATGAATTCATGAATAAAACTTTCAGCAACATTTCCTGGTTTGTACAGCCGAATGAACTTATTCACTCAAGAATACACGCACGAGTTTGTCTGTTTCTACTGTCAAGTGATGACAGTATAGAACGTAGGAGGCAGGCCACTGCAACTACCGTAAATCTCGAACTACGATAAATGGTTTTAAGGGTGTTATTCGCCTACGGTTCGGACAGCATCATGACCAACCCATTTGCTCTGGAAACTTCGCAACATCGGAAGAACCCATGATAAGCCTGCATTTGTTGGACAATTTTCTTGGCACAAGAATGAGGCTGCCGCTCCGGAAATTATACTGGATATACACTTGGTGGATGTGCTGTAGCTATTTCGCAAAAGAACCAGTGAGAAACCTCACTGATATGCCGTCTTTTGCTTTAGTGGCTATCTCTATGATTTATCATAACCACTCCAGGTGAGATAGGTTAACTTGTCCGTGCGGCATTGGTGAGTTTTTCAAGAAGAGCAGGTTTCAACAGATATTTCGATGGACTAGCATGTTGCTACGATACTTGTGTGAGTCAGGATCAAATGTTAAACCAAATTAAGTAAACTACTTCACGAGGAAGATCGACATCTTGTGAAGAGCATTGTCTAAAACTTAAAATTATTAGTATCTTAGCTCAGTACCAGCCCTCTCAATAGTTAGCTTAATGGAATAAACATACTTCTTCGGGATCCCCCAACCACAAACTGAATTTCCAGGATTAATCTTGCTCAGCGAACTTTAATCACATAATACATTCGTATTTAAAAAACCATGATTCGAAAATGATTCCAATCAATCCGTCATAAAGAAGTCCGAAATCAAAGCCGCAGCAGAGTTAACGGAAGTACGTGATGTCGGTCCAGAAGAGTCCGGCTTAATGTACAGCAATTGCGATAACACTTGAACAATGAACAATGAACAATGCATTTATAAGGGTTAAGAGGCGTTACTTTACAAGTCTCGTTGGATAGTCGGTGGGGATATAGACAACACAATAATGATGATAAGGATAGGAAAATAGTTAATACTTTATATATAAAAGTAAGGACTTATCGCTCGCTTCGCTGTAGTCCTGCGTTAATCTTAGATTCACAGCACTCACAGTTAACAAAGAATAATTCCATGGTAAACTCCAGTAGTAGGATGGAGACGTAGTGCTAAGTAAAGAAGCGTAAGTGGATGAGTGCATCGTCCAACCGTATTTTAAATACTGTTATTGTCGGTTCAGGGACGACCGATTCTGGCAGAGCATTTCACAGGTGACAGACACGTATGAAAAAGAAATTTCTGCGGCACTCCAAACGACTGTATTGTTCTGCAAGTTTTAATGCATGGCCCCTAAGGTTTGTATTTCTGCTGAGTTACAGTAATGGGCGGCAAACATTATGTGGGTCTCGCAGAATTAAGTATGTAATAATCAGGTCGCCTCGTTGTCTGTGATATCTTCCACTGAACATTAACAGTCGTCGCAGCCTATCCTGGTAGAAAAGACTGCGCATTCCAATTACGTTTGTAAATGCCCAGCGTTGTGCTGCTCCAGTGCATTCATGTTGTGTTTCAGCCATGGATGCCGGGCTTGAATTACATATTCGACATGGGGGCGAACTTACGCACTGAGCATTTGTCGAAATATTGAGCTGTTTATTTGCCCAAAAACCCGCCTCAACAGCCCGACGTGTTGGTTCCCGGTCTTGGAAACCTTTTCGGGTTGCCTCGAGCAACCCAAGTCCACTTGAACCAGGACACGCGAGTCACGTTCGAGTTGATTGTTGCAGTAGATCCGTTCCGAGTCGGTATGAGTAGCTGCTTTGATGTCGGATGGAAAGCACCTTGCATTTACCGGCGTTGAAATGCAATGCGTTTTGCGACCACCATGGATACACCGTACCTAAATCACTCTGAAGCACAAGTTGGTCGGTGTTCGCCTGGATCCTGCCCGATATCTTGGTATCTTCGGCAAATATCAGGAAGTTTGAAGCGATTCCCTGTGCAAGGTCATTAATAAACATCAAAAACAAACGTAGACTTAGAACTGAGCCTTGCGGCACATCAAACTCCCCTTGTATGGGTCAGATAAATATCTCCAAGCTCTGACCACTAATTGCCGTTGAAATAAATATTTGGCGATCCAGCTTAATAGATGGTTTCCGATCCAGTAATGCTGCAGCATGGATAGTAGGATCCGATGGTCCAGACGATCGAAAGCCTTGGATAAATCCAGGTAGATCAGATCAACACCTTCTCTAGCGTCGGCTGCCTCGGTCCAACTACTACTTGCAATTAGTAAATTAGTTGTACATGATCGCTGATTCCTCTGGAGGAATGGTGTCGACACCCTGCGAGCTGTGTTTGCTTAAAGAAGTCAGTTTTTGCAATACAGCCTCACCGGTAAAAGTGATGTCATTTAGTCTTGGCGAGCCAAAATACAAAGGTTTTTAGATCGCTTGGTTTCAAGCCTCCTGGAAACCTCGGGACGTATTGAATCTGCAGCGCATTGCAACTTCCATAGCCGTTCTTGTTGGGCCATCATCCTTCGTAAGTATAGGATATTCTTGCCTAAACTTGCGTGGGCTATTAACGTGCTTGCACAGCAGTTTGTGTTTAGCACTGAAGGCTTTTGCGTGTTCTGCTGATAGGCGGCTTTGTCTTCCCTTAACAGTTGGGTGCAGTGTTTACGTTGGGCTACTTGTTTGTCCCAACATTCTGGTGCTGGAGCTTTTCTGTACACACGTCATGCTACGTTGTGTACCGTTATCCATTTTCGGGTTCTGCTCCTAACAAAAGAAAATTATTTGCACTTATTGTAAGCTTTTATCTCTAAAGCATGTGCAATCAGCTGAATGAATGTGTTGACGAACTCGAGCCAGGCGACTTCCGGGGGTTCTTCTCCAAAGAAAGACCATGCTGTGGCTTTGACTAGCTGGGCGATTCGGTCGTACCTTGTGATGGTTCGCACAGTATCATCGTTATCATTCAGATATTCTGCATAGCAGATTAAGTTGAAACTGATGACTGCGTGATCACTGCGACCCAACGGGCAGTCTAAAACCAACGCATCGATCATATGCTTCTCGTTGGTAAGCACAAGATCAAGCACATATAGTTTGTTACCAGTTCTGAACCGAGTGGGCAAAGTGATGTAAAGAGGAACAGTAGTAATTAGATCTTGTAAATCGGTTTTGAATTGTTCTCCGATCGTGGCAGGGGCTTCTAAACAATGTACGTTGAAATCACCCATGATAATGATGTTAGTGTACTTTAGTTGTAAACTGCCCCTTAAAGTAGCCGCTATTTGGTAGTCGGTTTCGGGTGTTGAGTTAGGGGCGCTGTACACTTAGACAATATGTTAAGCGTCATTGTCTTTTAACTGCAACCGGCAACAAAGAGAATCAGGGAACTGCGAGTCTGAATCCTCCACGGCTACGCACAGTAAGTCGTTTCGGTAGTACAGGATTAACCCTCCTCCTTTTGTGAGCCTGTCCCTCCGGATCAGCGACATGCCGAGTAGCGACACTTCAGCGTCCGTCATTCCCGTATGCAACCGTGTCTCGGTGATACCAATGACATCCTACGAGCTGGAAGCTTGGCGACCTTTCATTTCAGCCAGTTTGTTAGAACGTCCCTGAGTATTTGTATACAAGCAGGCTAGTTTCTCGGTCTTTAGTAGCCCGCAGAAAGGTGAATCTGTCAAGTTTGGGAGAATGCCGACCGATGGGAGGTCGGCAGTTACTCGTTTTTTTATGGGTCAATGACACCTCATATGCAACTTGATTCGGCCAAGGTGCGTCCCAACATTCGTTTAGACCTACGTCAGAGTCAATTAAATCAGCAGTAAATTTACACTTCTGTACATTCGTCAGTATTCTTGCTGCTTCAGTTGCTCTAGTAGTTAAGCTGTGCAAAGTGTTGGCGACCTTTAACCGACATTCGGAAGGAAGGTGATTCCGATTTCTCCGCCATCGATCCAAAACATCCTTTGCTTTTTGCTCTGACTGAACCACAAGTTTTAGGATTCTAGTGCCGCTTGCTGTATAATTTGGTGAGAGAGGTATCCTTGTGAGCGATAGCGCCAAGACATTATCCAAAGACATTGTTTGACGAATGAACCGCCACTGTTCTAAATAGTGCTTTCCGGTCTCTTGAACATCGTTAGAAGGATGTTCTGGCATGCCGTGTATGAAGATTGTGTTTAGACGGTATTGCTTGCTGTGCCCCTCTTCGGTGTTTCGTTTTGGTTGTCGCGCGCTCCAAGGGACATCAGGATAGATACGTACCCCACAGGATTCGTGTTTTAGCGCGCTTGCAGAGAGCAAAACGTTTTCTACGTTTGTAGAGGATTCTAGAGTTAAGCGAATAAGTCTGGGTTCATCATAGTGTGGCGAGTTCGGATGACGAGTAATTCGTAACAAGTTTATGGGTTTGGCTTTGATACTCATCTGCATTCACAATGAGTTCCACTGACCTCTATCGTCTGATTACTTAGTTTGCAATGTGATGGCAGTAGATTCAGGGACATTTGTGCACACAACAGTCCGGGTACTGTTGTTAGATCCCTTTTTAATCGATATAAAATATATGGTACTCATTTTCTTGATAACTTGACAAGTGATTGTTTGCTCTTTTTCTCTCTATTTGCCTTAACGGTGTTTACAATGGTAGCTGATGCAACGGCGGCCCCTCGGTGGACTCTTGCAGCAATCTCTGCATTTGTAATCGATGTCCTGAGAGGCTTAGTCTTGAGAAGAGATATCTGAGCTACCGGTACCAAAGGTTGGTGTTTGGCTGGTTCATCCTTGTTAATACTAGATGTCAGGTCTAGTGTAATATGCTTAAGCAGACATTTTGTATGGTGCCTGATTTTCGTTGATGTGAGTACTGTTTAATTTAAGTAGGTACAGTCTGTTTTCCCCCGGCGTTCTACCAATTTGGAGAAGACAACGGAGATGGAGAAGTGGCTGACTGCATTGCTGGGGAAGCGGATTGTTCAGCGTTCCGTTGCTTAGCAGCCGCGAGGCTTCTGTGGTTCATACTCACTTTCATTGAATTAAGCGTATTGTTGATCATCTTCTCTGCTTCTGAGAATAAGCGGTCGTATTTCTCAGTCAGGAAAAGCAAGCGCTTAACGAGGGGAATGATGGAACACGCATTACAAAACCAACATGCATATTGGGAGCTATTTCGCTCCCGTAACTGTGGTTGGGACACATTTGCATATTTCGTATAGTACCATTCCAAGCAGTGCGAACAAGCCAGACCAATTTTTACTACCTGATGACATTCTCCTAACCCGCAGATGCCTTTCGCTTGAAGTCTCTTCGGTTTCGCCTTCCTGCCGTTCAACTTGTTGTCGTTACCTGACCCAGTGGGTCTGTTATCGTTCTGCACTTTTACCGCTTTGAGAGCGGCGCACATCGGTCGGGTGAGCGTGGTGGTTGCAAGGTCAAATGAGCGGTCGGTGTGGTCGCGCGGTCTGTGTGCTTAGCTGACACCGTAACTTTCTGAATTGCAACTGCGGTTGGTGCTGCTGCTGCTGACGCTGGAGTAGAGCCTGTGTTTGGCATCTTGTTTACCCCGACACACAATTGTGTGCTTATCAAATACGAATGGTGAGGAAATACGTGTTCCTCCACTGCGTCCACTGTGTTATAATCAAATGATGCACATATTGGAATGTAACTAGTTCCCATTTCGCTGTTTTCGAGTGAAATTCAAAAAACAGATGTGATGCTCACTATGTCCGAATGATATACGACGGTTTACGACTGCATATCTAAGCAGCATCAGCACAAAACTTGTGTTCTCAATTTGGATTTGCTTATTATTGGCATAATTAACAATTCTGCCGACCTTTACGCGCTGATGATTCCCTCTGGCTGAAGGTAAAATTTCGCAATGCAAACTGTGCACCTAAGTGAACAAACAACTTGTATAAACAAATGATACCCAATTTCATACTTCAAAAATAAACTTCAATTCACACACGATAAAGGTCTTCAGATTGCACGCAGGTCCAAGTGGTACATTTAGCACTTTCTTATCTGTAGAGGGATTTCGCGCTTATTGATGGAAGATAAATTAGCTTAGGCCGGTTCAGAATCTACCAAAGTAATCACTACATGTACTACTAATATTTTTTATCGAAAATACAATATATAGTGGAGGCGTTTGGAACTGTTATGTGCTTGATATAGTGCAATCCGGTCCTAAGCGTTTTGCGAACGCCAGAATACTTTGGTAGCTGGTTGTCGCTCGGGTAAAGAAATACAACGATGACGGCCATCAAGCGCCGATCAAATCAAGTGGATGCGAAACATAGCAGGAGAAGAGATTCAAGTTTTATTACGTTCAAGCGAAAAAGCGGTTTAAGCATAAACGTACTGCAAAGGATACCTGGGTTAGCAGCAGAAGCGAAGTTCTACTGAGCGCATTAAATCTGTGAATGCATATATATATAACGCGGCAGGGGATATAGGGTGCAGTCTTTCTTCTGAGATTTTCAAGATACGCTGAAATAAAGTTGGCGAATTGAACTAAATCGGTTCAGCCTTTGCTGTAAGGCAGTCATTTAAGACAAAAATTGCCTAATCTATGGCGAACGTGCTGCACTCAAGGCAAACAAAGTCAGAGGGGATACCGCGACCAGCCCAATGCTAGTTTGGATTGTATATGTTTGTAGAAATTAGAAACTCTTGCGGAAGATTAAAGTAAAATCACCCTTGTTCGAAACTTGTTACAACTCGTATGCAGTAAAATTTAGCTGTTTACAATTTAACTTTGGGCTGATCTTTGCTTACCTGACTTCACAGATGACCTGCGGATTGGTATTTTGGGAATTCAGAGAAGTAGTAGTGGGAGTTTATTGGTATAGGTAGAAATTCGTCACATCTAGACTCACGCAGAAACCCATCACACTCCCGGAAAAGTACTGTACGCGCGCTTCTTCTTTTCGGGAATCGTCAGCAGTGCACATTCCATCGGACTGCTGCTAGGGCTCGAACCCGCATCTCGACTGTTGCCAGTCCGTGGTTGAGACCACTTAGCTACGGGGGACGGCAAAGACCATGGTGACTAAGTTACTAGATGTGATATAGCGCCGCTCAATATCCACTGACGTGCACGTTACTACCGTGCAGAGGACAGGTTAGCCCCCTCACCAAGCGACTGGATGCGGGTTCGAGCCATAAAATGGGTGCGATGGAATGCGCACTGCTGACGATTCCCGAAAGGATGAAACGCTCGTACAGTGCTTTTCCGGGCGTGTGATGGCTGTTTGCGTGAGTTTAAATGTGACGAAATTCTACCTATACCATTTTGGAAATTGCATACATTTTAGAAAGACAATATGTTGCTATTTTACCGATTCACACGATTGCCCAAAACGCGGTTTCCTTAAATAACTAATGGATGTACGCAAGCGTGCAAAAAACAATTTAAATATTTTTCGGATGAATTCTATTAAATTTGTCTGTAGTCTTTCGTTTCATCGCTCAAGTCCACTGAGAACTACCAGTATAACTCGTTCCTTATTTGACAGAGCAATGTTTAACTGTGGAGGAAAATGCGGTAAATAATTTTTCATTCCTTAGTTCACGGTAAATTAATGAGTAAATTACCATACTCCCTTGTCCAGATTTTTCAGACATCCTGTGCACAGTTTGTTAGATAAATATTAATTCCAAATGTAGGGTTGGTTTCAACACATTAAATCTTGAATTGGAAAGTTTAACAAAAGTCATTCGACGACAGGTAATCCGACATATAAATATTCGAAGCAACACGAATGCAACATTTAAACGACACAATGAAGGAGTGCGAGCTCCTTTGGTAAAACGCTGCTCCCGTCCGGTCATATTACTTCCGGTTTACACTGCACATCGGGTGTGTGGATGGAGCTGTGGGTGGTGCAGCGCAAGCCACACATGGTCCGTCTGTAGGCGCAAGAATCGTGTACTTGTCCTATGGAGGCCGTAGTGATAGGCACATATGGAACCGGAAGCCGCCAACCAGATCCAATATCTTCACCTTCCGCATATTAAGATAGTTCCTGTTGACACGAAGAGATAAAGTGGAGAGGTTGACAGCTCTTCGAAATGGATTACGTTAATGCTTTTCCGAGGTGAATTCGTGCTCTTGGGGTTGAAGGTGATAACGATTTCGGCCATACTTTGTTTAAATTTATTTGTCCACCTCTCCGTTCCAAATGTTGTTTGCCCATGACAATTGTCTTCTTTTTATATTTAGGGTCAACAAATTGATCAACAATTTACTCGCAAACATGGCGTCTGGGCTGGCGCAGATTAACATAATTCAATATTTGGCATTTACTGATAACTGCTGCGAAAGCGCAAACTACTGCATGATCGGGCTGATTCGACAAAGGAAATGCACCCAGACATTAGGAGATAGGCAGCGAGTCCATCGAAGCGAAGGGCGAGTAGGACCTATTTACCTTAATTGGGTGGAGCATACGAAAACCCCATTACGATGTAATGAGTTTGCACTCATTACCCCGACCAGTTTGGCCAGACTAAGTGTGTTTGGGACCAATTCATTTTTCACATGTTAGAGTAATACGAGTTAGGCCAAGTGGCATAAGTAACCACAAGTTAACTTCGTACTGTGAGCTAACTCTGTATATACCTTCGTAATATTCCGGGACAAAGTTGAGCGTAGCATGATAATATTTAGTAGACTATTGATCATAAAAGAGGAGATAGTCAAACGTGTTCCAAAACCGCGACAAAGACTTCGTCAGGAATATCGGGGAGGGGATAATGAAGACAGACGCGTAACACTTTTACTCCAATAAAAATAAAAGATGAGGTCACGAAAATACCATTAAATTTGGTGTTTCTAATTTTTACCACTGATATTCGTCCCTCCAATAACTAAATGGTCAGCACAGAACATAGTAAGTAAGCGCAGGTAGTTACGAATACGTGTGTAACCAACTTCACACAAGAAAACCGACTGCTGGTGGTTACTTGTGAAGGTAAATGGCGTCATTTACATGTGTCGACGTCCGTCGGCCTGTATATTGCCATGTAAACACAGATACGCAAACCTTTCGCTGGCATGCGTGGTCTAGAAGAGGGCGACAATAGCGTGCTACCGCTGATAGTGGGATTCGTTACGAATTGGGCAGCCACTGTAAATTCACTCGCTTCAAACGAAGAAAACATACCGCGTTGGGAAAACATCATAAACAACTGGTTCACGTGCTGCCTCGGACGGGGCAAAAAACAGGGCCGTCATAGGCTATTGATCTGTTATTGGGCTTTTGCACACATGTTCTTGTATTTCTGCCAATCCCTGGTTGAGTGAACCCCTCCACTTGAACACCGTCACTCTGCAGATAAACAATTATACATATGGTTATAGCCTCGTTCATGGGGAGTAAACCGTGCACAGGGAGGATCAGGATTAGCCAACTCTCGCTGGATTGAGAAGAAACCAGTTGCACATCTGTTATCGGTACTCAAAAAGACTTCGCCTTTTATTAAACCACATTATTTTATAGCACATGACAAAACGAGATGAAGAAATGTGACATTTAAGTCTGCTGCCAGTGGGAAAATGGCGCGACTTATGTGGTTTAACTGGAAGACACATTGGTTCGATGCAGAACTAAGTTGTCCGTTAGAGAAATTGTTACTGCACTATCGTTTCGACAGCTGCAAATATGGTAATGTCCGCGTTTTCAGAAGTTTCAACTTGGAGCAATAAAAGTAGCAAATCAGAAAGAATCTATGCATAGATTACTGCTACTTTGAACACGCGCGAAAAGTACAAAGCCATGGAGTACCTTTTTGATTGCAGTGTTCCCTTAGCTTCAAATCTGTAGACTACCAAGATACCTTTACATTTGGTTGGGAAGCAACCTGACACAGCAAACATGAACCATAAAATGCTGGTCCGCACCGTTTAAATACTCACAATTAGTGTCAAAATGATTGGCATGTGCGATAAACTTGCGAATTTAATTACCGCAACTGCGCACTTGACGACAGCGCAAGCCCATTAGGAAGACACCCATATCACAACAAAATGAAGGAAAGCGACCTGGTTAGTTTCACAGAAAAACAAGTGTTATTTAACTGGCCACATTTTGGGCTCGTCCAAATTGAATGAAATACGCACTCACCGAGGAGAACTTTGTTTTGGTTGTCGGATGTGCAATGGTGCAAGTTGGCACAGTTTGCGATGAAGCCGGTGAATAAAAGCTAATTGTTGCTGGTTCGTCTCATCCTCCAGTTGGAAGTCGATGCAATGCACCATAAGATTCGTTTGGAAATTTACATGTACTGGCTGGTAGTCTGCTCAATTAGCGCGTTTGCCAAAACGTCGCGTCTTATTGCATGCTTAATACTAACGAATGCTGAGTTAGCTGCGCGGTATTAGCTAACTATAATACCGAAAATTGGAAGCTAATATTATGCTGTCTGGCCGATGCCGCCTAATATTCACGATGTTCAGCTACATTTTAACGTATGTTGTCGACGTGGTCTCAGCGCCTTCGTTCTGAATGTGTCTCGAGATACTAGATCTTACAATATTGCCGTCTTCTCGCTGTTGTTATTGTTGTTTGGAGACTCCAAAGCATTCATAGAAACGGCTGGTTTACTGTCGCTGAGGTGTGCGGCGTACAAAATGAAAATGATCAACCCGTTGTGTCACTTTGGATGAGGCACATGTGTCGAAAGCCCATTGCTGTATCCTCCACAGCCCTAAAAGAAAAACCTTGTCATCTAAGCTCCGAAAATAACTGATGTAGCTGTGAAATACGCTTATATTTTCTGCCATCGTTCCACCAGCATGAACCAGCCGGATTACTTCATTTGAAGAAGAAAACAATATTTCATTAATGTAACATCGGCCATCGGTACGTTTTGCCATTCTGTGAAATGCCTGGAGGATCAACAACTGCTGCACTAGACCGATGAACAACGACTCGGTTTGGCTATTAACTCCAATCACATCCGATATCACAGAACACCAACTTAGATGGCAAAGCTAAATCTCAAGTTTAGCATGCGTTTTTACATGCTGCATTGTCAAGACAACATTGCGAAGGAAAACATAAAATTTACCAGACAATACGTGTGCGTCACAATTCATACGCAATGTCTAAATAAATGTCGTAAAAATTAACTTCAAATAAAAAAAATTCTCATACATGATCAAAAGTCTCTTCTAGGGCAGCTAAACAGAAGAACGGATCCTAAGCTCCTGCAAATGCCTATGTTCTTAATATTGCGATCAACACAAATGCATGGATCAGCAATGTGGAACATCAAGAATCAACCTGGTCATTCAGAATTCGTAGTGACCTCCATTACAGACTTTATCGGTCGGCTGATAGGTTCCAAGCGGGATTTGTGTTGTACCGGTCGCTACTTGCGCTAACCAAGCATTTCCAAGACTCCCGCAGAATACAAATGTACCAGCTGCGTTTCATCTACAAATAATGAACATGTACAATAGCTGACAAGACCTGTAGCTGCCAAGCTCACAACCAGAGCTCAGGTCGTCATAATTTATTCACCGAAAAGGAGATGCATATCCAAAGGAGCAGTGGGCGAATGTAGCGGGAAGAGGTTTCACAGTTCATCCGCCAGTAAAATTTGTGGCTAGACCTTACCGTGTTGCGATGGTTTGTGTGCCTCAGTGATCCATTGAGCTATGCTACCTGGTGCTTTCTTGCACCTTCGGAGCACGTCATACTAGACTCGTCAATGGTTAGAGTCTAGACAAACTCAGCCTGCCGTAATCCAGGAAGGGCTTTCGAATGAGGATGGCTCCTTATTCCTTAAAACGGACCCCTTATAGACAAACGGCAAACCTGCTGCCTTGCGGTAAGGTTAATTGAAACAACGGCTTTAGTTAAGAAACCGAACCGTTCTTCTCTCTAGGCCTGGACACCCTGAAAGTAAACTGCCCACGCATTTCTGTGCACTTTTCGTCAAACCATTTCCTGTTTCTCTGGCCACCGCAGAGGATAAGCAAAGTGCCCTATTTGCTGCAACGAGCAAGGTGGATGGGATTTTTGATGTCCCTGGTTCAGTCTACCCATCTTCTTATTCATCCTCTTACACTTTTTATCCCCTCGTTCCAACTTCAATTTTATCCTCACCCGGTTTTTCCGTTTAAAGCCTTGGCTCTCCCACAATATATTTTGATATAATTTTAACTTCTATTTTCAATTCACGTTTAAACGCGCAACGTCACTCATGTCCAGTCGACAAGCCTTTGTCTACCAAGCTGTCCATTCCAGTTTATCGGCTTCCATTTAGAGCCATCGATCCTTCTTCAGATTGGCATGCTTCAATGTACGCAAATTGCTACAGCTTGCTTAACAGGCAGCATTTGCCCGAATTTTAGAGACCCTCTCAATCAATCTATGCTGCATATCGGAGACCCCCTGCAAGACTCGAGCTCAGTGCGCCCTTTGCCATCCCATGCTGGTGAAACCAGCAGTATTTTCTCATACAGTCAATTAGGTGACAATGCAGATCCTACACCGGCCAAGCTGGTGTTGATTTTCCAGCTAACCCGCTTACTGTGGCGTTGCACGCCTGAATTGACCGCATATAGAAAGTACATTCTGTCCAACAAACAAAATAAACACAGGTCGTTTTCACCGCTAACAGTATTGCACGTCTCTGCTAACAACCAAGACGGTATAAAGACCAACGTGCACAAAATCCAACACTTTCACCACGACATATGTACACCACTCTAGACTACTGCAAGCTACGTAGCTACGCACTGATGATTTCACCCCGATCGCTGACGAAACGTTTGAAACTGAATTGCCGAGCTCAACGAACAGAATAATTGCCATCCAAACAAACTTTGAAAAAGAAATAAATGAAAAAGTCTTGTGTACAACCAAATTGTTTCTGTCAATATTGATCATACCGTATTCTTTCGCTTTCCACTATACTGTCTAGATATTTAGCATAAATATTTTAGCTTTAATTATATATTCAGAATAGCACACAAAATGTCATATTTGTTTTACTTATTACACATTTATTTATCATCAAAAGGTTATAAAATTAGTGAAGAGTAAGTCTTATGAGATGCGAAATTCAGTTAAATGACTGTGTTTAATTGGAGCACGTTTCCCAAGTTCCTGCAAGTTTCAAAGTTTTAAGGTGTGCGGACAATTGTTCAGCGCTAAAAGTTTTTCCACCACATAGACAAATGTTTTAGATTCACCATAGAATCTCTGAATAAACTGTTTAGCTGGAGCCCGCTTTGCACGAAATTGTGCAATAAAATATCTTTGCGCCACCGAATTGCTTATCGATGCTGTAAAAACTTTGCACGTTTCCCTTATGTTCAACCCTTAATCTGCGCTTACGCGTCATTAGAAAATGATTTTTGGCGCCATAAATTATTCTATACATTCATCTCGTGAGGTATACCGCATTGACCAAGAAAACATACTATCCACACACTATATTTCAGATTTACCACTACATTGTGACATGGGTAGTGAACTAAATAATTGGTCTGCCATTTCGTGCCCCACTCTCTGTCTCTCTCTCTTATATATATATATATATATATATACATATATATATTATCATGATATTTAGAGTTTAGGAGGTATTTAATGGTCCTTTTACCATAAAAGCTAGCAATGTGTGAAAATACGTCCAAAGGTTATAAACTCACTGCTCCATAAGGATAGTGCACCAACGTCACGCATTTTCCCGACGGTGGGACGACACCTCCGGGTGCTCATAGGTTTGCAACTGCCCGCTTCAAGCCAGACAGCCCATGGTCAAATTAGTGTAAAACCGACCAATACGGTTTTGCTTCCGGCCGTGGTCACAAGTGCTTATCGTACTACGGTATAGAAAACACAGAGGAATTGTGCCAGTATCCTAAAGACTGTGTGTGACTGATCTAAACCCATTCCCAAACTGTTATTTTTCTCAAAATCCCGAGTTGGATCTGTTCCATATTACCTTGTGCGCCAGGCTGTTGATTCATATTCTCCGGTCGGGGTCCCTCAAGCGAACCTCAAAATGCACCCACTTCCTTGGGGGTCATGCTTGCTATTAGCCAAAACCTGCCATTTGAGTCCATCAATTAAAAAACCAGATCATTCATCGCCTTGTGTATCAGCTTATTAAGCTAAAGGCTTCGGGCGTAGTCCCACAAGCAAATCTCCAAAGCATAAACATGTGTGCAATTGCTAACCAAAGCAATCGTATGCCTGTGCCCAAAATACTCAACATCGGGGGCTGGAACGTGCGCACTCTACTGGATCGTCCTTTAAGTGAAGGCCCAGAGCGACACACTGCACTAGTCGCCTTGGAACTAGCGCGATATAGCATCGGTATTGCTGAGCTCAGTGAAACCAGGCTCGCTGAGCAAGGATAGTTGATTAAAGCTGAAGTTGGCTATAGGTACAACTAGGTGGGAAACGCAACGTCGGCACCACATGATCATGGGTCGAATTTGCACCATCCGGTCTCCTAATTGGCCAGTATGTTTGTGAGCAGACTGTCATCAGTGCGCGACTGATGCCTGCTTGCATACGACTCGGGTAAGTTAATTTTTCCACTTGTATAAGTATTATTGCCTAATCATGTGTTTTCCTGAAGACCCGCGTGAACAACTCTACAAAAGGCTGTCCTCCGTAATACTCTCAGTGACAAGGAGGGTGTGAATGTTTTTGCTGGGTGATTGCGACACTCCTTGGACGTGCTGTATCAATGTGGACAGGAGATACCGGTCTGAATGTCAAAGCTGCGGCGAATGCGAACAGGATAAGGCGATGGCTGTACTAATGTGTGATGTGGAGTGCATAACCACAGACGGCGATTTGTGGCACCATATTCCCAACCAGGTGACAGCTGCTGTCTAGGAGACCATCAAGAGCGCAAACTGCAAGTGGCCTGCGTGCTTTGCTGCTTAAACTGTAACGATTTGCGCACTAGTGTCTGACAAGAATGCAGCATTTGATGCAATTATAGCAGACCCTGAGCCTTTGGGGAGAAAGTTGATTTTCGCAGAATTCGTGGGCGTCTGACACTATAGTTCCTTCGCATTAAAAATGCACCGTGGACAGTGAGGGCAAAGGAGATTGTATGCTACGCTTATTGCTAAAAACGCAAGGAGTTCTTTCAGTATTAAATGGGGTGTATTGACTGAGTTTGGAGCTGTGTAGGTCGCTACTCGAAAGTTGTTCAGGTGCTACATGCCCACAGACGGCAGACATAATGCAGATCATGCGAAAAAAGCTTTGAATGTCCCATGTACAACCGATAGGTGATGGACTAGCCTAGAGTAAACGGCCTGAAGCTACACAAGGTGAAAGTATCGCGGACACAACGACATTTTATGTGATGCTAGGAGAACTTGTTCTGTTACGAGGAGGCAAGTGTACCGGTGCTGAAAGGATCATACCCAGGGTATTGGATCCGTCGGAGAGAACGACACCAGCTCTTGATACGGGAAACCGCGAGGCATTGTGGCTTGTGTTAGATAAGTTTGGTTGACCTCGTAAATTATTAACTTTAAGTGAATGTCTGCACAGTTTATGCGAGCATGGGTACAGCTGCGTGTAAATACCTCAAAAAACATTGCAGTTGTCTCTGGTGTAAAGCAAGGCTAGAGTGTATTTCCTGTCTTGTTTGCCATTTCTCTTCATGCCATAGTGTTTTATGCCTTTCGTACCGCTTGTGCTTACTATGATCCTGCGGAGCACCTCATTGATTTTGGGTTGCCGAACATCCGTCATTTTTGTGCAGGAGCCTTATTATGCGAGTCAACTATACGTATGTTGCTGGTTGCTGATGACTGTGCGTTTTTTTACTTCACCGTGGATGGGTGGCAGCGCATGACTATTGCTCTGGCTTCGACAGCTGTCATATTCGGGCTCACCACCAACACATTAAGACTGTTTGACTTTTCCAGCCCTCACCAGGAATGTAGTCCGTGGGCCAGCCCCAAAGCCAGGGGAAGTGTGGGAAATCAATTCAAGATTTTGCTACTTGCTAGCCTAATTAAAACCGACCAACCGATGACGAGCGACCAAATAATCGACCAAATAGAGAAAACGAAGAACGTAATACCCTTCATGTTATCACGCTATCTATGGACGACCCGCTGTAAAATACTGCAATACCGGTGTGTGGCATCACTGCCGAGGATGAAGACCTACTGGAAAGCGAACGTGTAGATAAAATGGTGAGTTTACTGTACGCTCATTCGCAAGCCGGGAACAACCCAGATGCAACTTCATGATAGATAAAGGAATTCGTGTTATTTTGGGACTTGTTAGAAGTCACAACTGGCACCCAGTTGTATGTAACAAGCAGAATAAATTGCTAATAATCTATAAAATTTATGGGGGCTAGAGATGCGCGTGATCCATTACGACGCCCATATTTTTCGAGAGTCTTCGACCTGCTGCAGAAGAGGGTGCTTTGGCTAACCATGATGTAGGATATCGCGGCATACATTTGCAGATGCCCATCTTGTCAAACAAAGCGTAATATGAACGCACGAAGGCTTCGGATGCGATCCATTGCAATCAAGTAAATATTCCAGTTTTGGGGATTGGACATTTTGGCCTTAGCCGGTCATTTGGTCAGGAAAATGCAGATCCAGTTGAAGATTGACAATTTTAAGCTATGTTTAGAAGCAGTGCTGATAAAGGATTAAACACATGATTCAGCAATAAAGGCATTCAAATTCAATGTGCATGAAAGCTAGGAAATATCTCAGTGGGCTTTTACCGACCGAAGATCCCTTTTGATTTCGATGGCATTTCAGAGATTATTGCAGGATTGTAAAATCCAGAGAAAACTCACATCGCCGAAACATTCGCAGACTAACACTTTGAATTTACGATTTATCCAAAAATGAAAACTTGGATAAACGATACAAAGTGGCCGGGAGAGGAAGCATGGCCTCGGGTAATTCTACCGTATAAAACCAGCAATCAGGTAACCACCCAAATACCGTCATTCGACTTATTGATTGGAAGCCAACCAAGAACTTAATTTGATACCTGCATATATCTTAAGAACAATTGGGCCATCCCAGTCACTTATGGCTCACTTTTAGAAGCAACAACGGAAAAGAAACCTGGTCTCGACAATGAAGGAATATCCGAAGGAATAACCATAACAGTTACGCAATCAATATATGGAAGACAAACAGCATAGGAGAACAATTCAAGTTACACAATCACCATCGACCGGTATTTTGTGAAAGAAGCATATAAGCTCAAATACCGCTGGAAATGTACTCATGCTGTAATCTATTGGAAAGTAGGAAACGTTAAGTTTGACAACGGGGTGCCACTACACTAGAAAAATCCCGCCCTGCTGAGGCTGTGTCACGCGAGAGAATAGCAAATTCGAGGAGCGGAATGTGTAGGTAGGCTGAATAAGGTGGTTGCCCGGAGGACAACTAAAACGGAAGCGGTCGAAAGGGGACAAAGGTGCAATGAGGGGGAGTAGATGGAACAAACTGGTCTGAAGGAAAGAAACGAAAACGGGGAACGACCGATACACGGCAGTGAACCTGAATCAGTGAGAACGAGGAGATTATTTGTCGTTAATGTAATAAGTCGGACAAAAGCGCCGTTATTGCCTCCTCCCTAGAAATCAAGAGGCAAAAGCACGAGCTATAGAACCGTACAGGATCGGTCAGAAGGGATGGGTGGAAGCGAAGATTTGGAGCCTAATGAATATATGATAATTCCTCTGTAACTTAAAGAGTGTGCATGTGTCGCGAGCGGAAGCCAGATGGTAAAACGGGGGAAAAACGTCTTATTAATGTATGCCTGTGTGGGTGCTGACATAGGTTAATATTGCGCCAATAAATATTGTGTTTTTTCTCTAGTCGTTGTAGCTACACTACGATAGAGACACTCTTATGTGCGATTCTCCTATCTAGTCCCTTAATTTGAACTAGTTAAATGTTAAGAATTTTCATCTTTATTCTTTTTTGGTAATAAGTTTCAAATATTTGATGTTACATTTCTAATGATTTGAATTGAGTAATACATTAACAATATTTTGACTGTAAAATCTCTGGTTCTCTTTGTACCCCAACAACGTTCTTTTTCTACCGACGACAAAATAATGGTTACACGGCGAGAAACATGTTTCCCCTAATACCTAAAGGACATTTGATTTATGATGCTTTGATTTAGAGTATACTGATGATATTGTCCTTATCTGTGACAGCTCACAAACGTGCCAAGCTGCACAGGACAGATTAGCACTAGCTGTCCGTCACTTCGGGTTTTGCTTCGCACCCTTGAAGTGCAAAGCGTTCCTCCAAGATTGCTCTGGACCGCCTCCTACTCTGACCCGTGGTGGGGATCAGCTAGAAGTCGTACAAAAATTTAACTACATGGGAAGCTGTATCAGCGCCCGTGGGATTGAAAGGAATCGTATAGCAAAAGTTCGAGGCGCTTTTGCTAACCTTCGTCACTTCTGGCGCCGGCGCGACATCACTCTTGCCCTGAAGGTTAGAGTGTACAATGCAGCTGTACGTTCGACCCTATTGTACGGTTGTGAAACCTGGCCGCTTAAAGCAGCGGACCTGAAGGGGCTAGTTACGTTCTACCCCCGGTGCCTTCGTAATTTAGCTCACATTTGGTGGGAACACCGCGTGAGCAACGAGCGTGTTCGACGCCTTGTTTATGGCACAGGAAAAGAAAATGACCCGCTCAGCACCGTTATTTCACGCATCAGCCTCCGATGGCTTGGCCACGTGTTACCCATGCCAGCCCACCAACTTCCGCGACGTGTGTTGTTTCCGCGCCGGGGGTGTGGATGGAAGAAGAGGAGTGGTGGCCAAGCGATGACTTGGTCCAGAGGAATGAAGACCCTCACTTCTGAGCTGGCCTCGGTTGGAGCGTCTCGGCTCCCTGGTTGGGGTCCGACAGACGATGAACACGTTTGGTTGGACACACCTGCTGATATGGCTAGGAGCCGACCTCAGTGACGTTCGTGCTGTGAGTTTCTTTGTCCCAACCCATCCCTCTTAGCTTCCGCTCCAACCACGGTCTCATTACTTAGCCTTATATAATTTTGCATAGTAATCTTTTTATGCATAGTAGCCGGCTGGTAGCTTACCGGAACGATGATTATCCGTTACCGTTAGCTCAGACAGCTTTCACCAATTGATTTTCTCTTTTTTTCTTTGTATTGCGGCACAGTAGCTGAGGTGTTCCTAACCTCTACCTAACGGGTATGATGAAGATGATGATGATAATTATGATGAAGGAACTTTTTGTGGCTGCATTCCTTCTCAACAGTAAAATTACTGTTTAATATAGGTCTATTTAGGCTAGTTATAACTGGCTACACGGTAAGTGTTATCTCAACTGAACTTACTTCGCTATGCAGTAAATTGTCTAAAGAAAATTTCGTTGAATTTATTTTCACCAATACATTTAAACCAATCATCTCACTCGCCATCAGCGATTGAATAACATGACTATCCGTATTTTCGAATTTATTAAAAATATAGCCTTAATTTTGCGTAGTGAATTTTAAAACAATTATATTCGACGGCACTGGTCACGGTTGGATTTTTGTGAAAGGTACCAGCAAGACGTCGTGGCGCATGTCTTTGTGTCACAACTTCAAGGAAAGTCCTACGATTATTTGTATTTAACCATATTTTGTGCAATTTCCATTCGTACAAGTAGGCTAAATTCCACGTTTATCTTGTCACTTGTCAACTCTAGATTCGGTCTTGATTGAAAGAAATTATTGACGATGGCCATGTATCCCTTTGGAGTATATTTAGCTAATATATTAGAACAGTTGTAACTCCGAGAAAATATAACCTGGAATAAAATGAAGCTGCAGCAGTACTTCGTCTTGCTTTATTTCGACATAGTACACTGGAAGAAAAACCTTGGTTTTATCTGCATTCAGCTAACCACGTCAAGTATATTTATCATCCTTTTTACACAATGACTCCGCTGTAATATTTCATACTGAGTAACAAAATTAGAGTTGTCTTCTGCGGTCCTGCATGCGGCCAAGCTTAATGCTGACAAAGTTAGTATTGAGAGGTTTACGCCTTAATATTTTTGTTACGAAACCTCAAATAGAATAATTGGTCTAGCCCAGTTCAAATGGTTATGCTTTTGCCTTACATAAACATAACGAGAGGAAAATGAGCAATTTTTGTCGCATTTCGTTATACCATATTACATGCAAATAGCATTTTTACTACTGGGAAACATTACATTTACTTAGCGCTATTAAAATCGTTCAACACGTGCATGCGCTTTAAAACAAGGAAAGCTAAATCGGCCATATAAATTAGTTTCATAGAAAAATGGATTGTCTATACACTGAGTTATTGAAAATAATTTCATCGCTCGCGCCTCAAGCCGGAGAACGTAGGCCGGAAGCGTTTAGCCCTCAGTCAAGCATAAACCGCTCTTGTTCATCAGGGTAACAAAAAATCTGTCCAAAGCCAGTTAACTGCCGTGCTAACCATCGTTTCGAGGAAGAACCCTTTCTTGCTAGATACTACGGTCAAGCGAATCGTAATAAAGAATGTGCAAAACTACCCTAAATAAAAAGAAATGCAACCTTGTGTTTTCCGGTCGAAACTGATTAATACATTAGAAAGTTATCCTCCCTGACAGTTGATCGTACCACATTGTATTTCTCTCAGTTTGCCCTACTTCATGTCTCTCTACTCAAAAAGACAATAGACTGGCAATATAAATTTAATTCGAAAATTTGTATGAGCTTACTTTTATCATCTGACTCAGAGTTACAAGTGTTGAGTCGATACTACCAATATTGCCAAGCTCGGATAAGATAGCATGCGTCAGCAAAACACGAGTATATCCAGGTCTTGAGCCTTCGACTTAGAAATAAAAATGTTTCACTTACTCGTCCGGACAAAGGCGCTGGTATAGTTGTTATGCGTAAAAAATATTACACTTAGAAAATTCACGAACACCTAGCAAACGATAGTGTTTTCCAAGCCATCTGATGATAAAGACAAATCAGATAGAAAGTCAAGTCTGCAACTGTCTCAAAAGGCCTAATGACGGTGGCTACATAATTATGAATCTGTGTATAAATCTATGCCTCACCACATTTCCTAGACTGACCGGTCTTTCCAATGCGCATAAATATGACGTCTCCCTACCACCAGCCTTAGATATGAGGAAATCACCGTACCAATCTATGGCCCGGGATCGCGTTGCACTGATTTAACTGCTTTGAGTTACTACGCACCGCACTAAATACAGTTTGCTTTCACGGATACCACACGGATAACATACTGTGAATCTTACTTCATACAATTCCTTGATGCTCTAGCCCACGCGGAGTGTAATCAACGGTGCCATATCTACTGCATCGAGCAGGGTGGATAGGGGTTTGGATGCTACAGCTCAAGCCTTCCCGTCTTATTATTCCCCATTTACGCTTTTTCACTCTTACCGTCCTCTTACAACTTCACTTTTATCCCCCCAGTTTTCAACCCCCGATTCTTGGCCCTCCCCCAACATGCTTTGCTAGGCATTTACCTTCTAATTTCAACTCACATGTGAACGCGGAGCGTCACTCCTCTCCTGTCGACTAGCCCATGTCCAACCAAGCGGTCAATTCCAGCACATCGGCTTCCATTCGGAGCTGACGATTCTCTTTCAGATTGGCATGCCTCAATGTACGCACACTGCTACAAATCGGTCAACAGACAGCACTTGCCCGAACATTGGAGAACCTCATGATCGATATATGCTGCTTATCAGAGACTCGCCTGCAAGACTCGAGTACTGTGGTCACTCTAACATCTCCTTCAGGTGACGCAAGCATTATTTTCTCATTGCGCCTATTCGGTGACGATGAAGCTTCCAGCACCGGCCAAGCTGGTGCTGGCATTCCCCTGAGTCCCCGGGCTAAAGCTGCTCTGTTTGATTGGATTTCGATCAGTAGCCGGATGTGTGCGGTCCGATTGGCTGGCTCGTTTAAAGCTTCGAATTCACGCAGGACTAATAAATTTATATTCATCATCGCTGCCTACGTGCCCACAAACTGCAGTGATGATTCGCTTAAGAACGACTTCTAACGCCAACTGACTCAGCTCCTTCGCAACAGAAGAAGCACAGACACTTTTGTGCCGGCGGGGGATATGAACGCACAAGTTGGAAAGATGTCCACGGATGAAATACATATGGGCGGTCAGCACAGTGTGGGCTCCCGTATTGATAACGTTGAGCGGTTACTTCATTTGTGTGAAGATGCTCGTTTATTTCTTGAGAGCACTTATTTCCGACACAGTACGCTCCGGATGGTGACTTGGCGCCCACCAGCCTCGAACCAGCCTTGGACGCGAATCGATCACATTGCTATCAGTTACCGCTGGAGAGGCTGCATTCAGAATTGTCGCTCGATTTGGAGAACACGTGTGTACACCGATCATGCACACGTATGTGCTGACATGCGGATGCGCTTTTTCGGACGCCCACGACGAAGCTGTGAGCGCATTGACACCAGCCAACTGACAAAGCTGGCTGTTTTGAATGCGTATCGAAGTACGCTGACATGCGATTTGAGTAAACCCTCACTGGAGACAATTGGTGTTCACTGGTCTCATTTTCACCAGACCTTACTAGCAGCGGGCAAATCCTCATGTGGTATGTCTAATAGCCAAAATTCATATTGTGACTCACCTCCTTCTCTGGAACCTACCGAGGTTTGCCGGCATATCCCGGCTGGAAGTTAACACAATAAAAC
>OX104071.1:85716720-85816767 GCA_944474145.2 Dicrocoelium dendriticum | reverse complement strand
AACTGCGGAGCTTATCCTTGGTTCATCAAAAATCTTGTGCCCAGTAAGCGATGCAAATTAAAATTGTTTTCGTTTTGTTATGGATATTGGCTTTACCGACTACGTCGCTCAACCTGAGATCAACTCATGCCCCGTTCTTTATTGTACGTAGCCTTATCTCCTCCCAGGTCACAAACACAAACGTTTGCTTGGTGCCATCTAAAGGAACTTATCGTCAAACTACTTATCATCGAGCATGGGCACTCGTAGCCTTATTCTATTTCATCATCATACCCGGCTTTTCATCCGGCTTCTCGTCGTTAAACTTTCGCAATGTGATTAAAATCAGAAGGAAATCAAACCTGGATCTGTATGCTTGAAACTCTCCCGTTAAACGTTGGTCGCATGACAAATTCCATCAGAATAATCTCATCGGAATTCATGAGATTTCATGTCAATCGTGACCCAGAACCTATCGATTGCGACAGGAATTCTCATAAGCTTATAAAGAATGTTCCTATTAGGCCGTTCTGCTTCACTTGATGTCAGTTAACAGTTGGCCATACGCATTCAAACTACGAGATTTGTCAAGTGGATCAATTGTCCAGGCGTTAGGCCAGATGTATTTGCTCTCTGCCTATGCTCCTATAGATTTCTACTCGGCTGTGGTCACTTCTTCCTTTTACAAACAACAAATTGTTTGCTTGCCTTACCATGACTGCTACAGTGAATCGTGTCGGAGATTTTGACACACGAATGGACCGACTGTCACCAAGCACGCGCCATCGCCGTAGAAATGTTGACCTAGATAGCAATCGATCAGACTATGCGAACTGGGAGCTGTCTTTTGCTCTAACCATTACAAGTTTGTTTCGAGTATCACATTTCTGCACGCGAAGAGTCTAGTCGCTAACTGGCGCCCAATCCCACACACGTAGGTGCTCTAAGCTTGGTCTCAGCTTGAACAAATAGCAATAAGTTACAGATGGCACGGAGACGTAACAGATCGCTGCTGGTGTTGATGAAATATGTTGTGAAAAGGGTATGAGGAATCATGTAATATAGTTGCATGATAAGATGATTCATGAAAATGATGGTTATCATTAATAAGATATATCCGCGTTTCATTCCTTTAGTCGGAACGTCGAGAATTAACATTCACGAACACATAAGATGGGCGTAATTTTGTTGAAGCTTTACTGGAAAAATAAACGGTGAACTGGATAATCAGTGAGTTAGAATACATGCAATCCCAAACCGTATATATAGTGAACAGGAAACGGAAAATTTTATAAATGGACATCGCAAATAGAGAGCATTCGAACTATTTTGATTGTTGAAGTTATCGTGTCTTGTGTGGCGACAACTAATCGCTCGAGTTGCTCCTCCCACTGCGTCAAATGCGTAGGCTTGGATACGGAATACCTATGTCCGTTTATCGTATTCCGTGTCATGCATTGTTTGCGCTTACTAAATATAGCTGGAAGAGGCAATGTTAAAAATCTTTCAGCTCGGAGAAGCGGCCTTTAAAATAAGACAAAAGGATATACATATCTGTATTTTCGACTCCGTGTTTAAGGTCATCGAGACGCGGTGTTGCTGTTGGCGACTCTGAATTCGTGGCTCAAGATGGGCTTTCGTGACGGATGTATATATAGACGTGCCGCAGTGATCTTATAAATACGCATACATACATTATGCATATATATAGTGTGTTACAAATGTTATGCAGCCTGAATCGTAGCAGAGAAGAAGAAGTATTTAAAAACGCTTTAATCAGGCTGCATGGTTGGCCTGATTCTCCAACACAACACCTCTTGCCACTCTGTTTATTGAACGCATACAATACAGGACACGGAAGAGGCTAAACCGGCATGCGCAATCAGAATCAATGCCTGGGCATTTGACAAAGTGGGAGGAGCACCTCGAGCGATTAGCTGTCGCCACACAAGAAAAGTTAAAAAAACTAGAATGCTCTGTTTTTACGCTCTTCGAATTAAGTTGCTTTCCGTTCTGCATGCAGTAATTGTACGGTTTGTGACTGCATAAACGCTCACTATATGGTTATCATTTAACCCGGTACTTTCTCAGCAATGCTTGAAAAATCTACGTCCCTCTAATCCGTTTGTGAATGCTCTTTATGGTTGCTTTGACTAAAGGAAACAAACGCTTATATAGTTCATTATTAACTAACATATCTAGACATGTATCGACTTTTACAATGTATGTAGTAAAAACCAGCAGCGAGCTTTTACGTATTCGTGTCATGTATAAATTATCGCCATTCGGTCAAGCTAGGGCCAAGCTAGGAACAGGAGTAGAAGAAACTATAGAAGTTAGAAACCAACTACTTTCCTTTATCTACAAGGTCCGGTAAGGAAATAGAGAAGGGATGAAATTAATTAACGAAAAAAGATATCGCGTTTATTGAGTTTAGAATATTGAGCACTTTAACTATATTTAACTTGGCCATCTTTCGAATTATTCAAAGCGGATCCTTGGAAAAAATGTATTTATAAGCATTTGGCTAACGCGTGATTAAGGGCAATTTTCTGATCGCTTTACTTGCACAACTACCTCTAAACTAAGCGATGTTTTCCGCTATCCGCAACATAGTGTTTATTTGTAAGAGGATTACCTTAAACCTGAGACTAAATCTTATTAAATCAAAAAGGATGCGTTTAGTAGTTTTGACATTTCAATAGCCAAATCCTCTAACACAAAGGGATCTGACTTTGTTAAAGAGCAAATTACAAACTCTAAATAATAGACAGCATTTTGATTGCAAATTGTCGTACCAAGCTTACGTAGTTTCGCATGGTCAAATCACACTTTATCCTCACAGCTTAAGTAGGACCGTTTTCGTTTGGGTGGGAAGTAAGTGCGTTTTCTGGGGATGGAAGAACTGGAACATAACCAGAGACATTAACCCGACAAATTTGCATGTGACTGAATTCGTCGGCTTCGTCAAGCATTAGATCCCCTTGGGTTTTTGCGCAACGCATTTGGTGGTTCAGATATGATGTCTATCATTGAGCCTTCATTGTTTACACCGGATGGTGAGCCTTGATTTTTCCAATTTATCTATTGGTTGGAGCGCCATAATAAATAATACTATTGTAATTTTCCGAGGTAGTGTAGTCAGAATAGGGCTGAAATCTCTAACCAGCAATATCGCTCGAATCTTTACACTTCTTTGCTTTTTGTCCATCGTTTTATATGACATATTATGGGACCTATCGTATGCGGATCTGATATAAAGACGTTACGAAACCTGTTGGGTATATTACTGGATTGTAATAAATTAAGGGAATAAGTGGTGATTTTTTGGGCTTTTTCTGCTTTTGTGTTTGTTGATGTTGGTGGTGTGGTTTACTTGTGAATGGACCACACTTCGTTCAGGATGCATGTAGCAGGTGCAGGCACCAATGGAAATGGTATTTGACAGTTCGCCGTGTGGAATTTTATAACCCGGTAGAAGCGGTCTGGTGGTGGTGGTGGTGGTTGCTAGTGGTTAGGTAACACTTTGCGTGACTCGATGGACGGTATCCAGTTTAAGTGTTCTACAAATGTTTACCTAAATTTCCTTGCTTTTTTATGGTATCTAATGAGTAGTAAAGGAAAACGAATGCCTTTTTCCCTTTTAAGTTTCTCTACTAATTATAATTGAAGTAAAATAAGCTTTATTATTGAAATATCAAACCGTTTTGAATTGGTCTGCGTTTTCTCACAATGCGTGATTGCTTAGTTTAACGTGCAATTACTCTTTCTACTTCAACACTCAGTAACTTGCCAAAGTTCGATAGTAAGTTCAAAAGTTGTCTTCTCTTGTCCGCCGGAATGGTCTATAAATGTCACCGTATATACCGATAAATCGTGCCTTTGGATTTGCTGAAATACAGTGCCATAAACGCTTTACACTGTAAGTATCATGTGTGGTTGGGTAACTTATTTCAACTGAGGGTCAACTTAGGAGGTGACAACTAACATTAACCGTAAACAATAAATAGGTTCCATTGTTTAATACTTCCCGCATTGAACTGACCTCAGAAGGAGGACTTTGCCAGCACGGTCCCACATTTCGGAACTTGGCCCGGTTGGTTTCTAATAGACTACGCTAATTTTTGTAGATTTGTCTGTTCCAGTTTTACGTCGATAACTCTATTTTGCGTTAGCTCTGCAAGGTTGTACGTAACAGCGCTACGAATCCCTTTTTGCAGTTTTGTAAAAGCTGTAACTATATAGATTGTGCAATACATTCTACGTTTTGGTGATATTGGTTGAAGTATAACACGGCGTTTAAATCATATTTAATGTTTCTGAATGCTGTGCTTCAGCGGATGTGAAAATGTTCATATAAAGAGCTAGTTAACACTTTCAAAAGCTAAAGAAACACGTATTTACAGTGAGGTTTACTGGTTTAAATAAAGGGCACATCCGTAAATTCCTTGAATAAGTAATTGCTTTTCATTTCTATGGTTCGAGCTACGACTATTAATTCCTGCATCCAATTGTGTCTCGTAAGCCATTCCACAAATATCGACTAAGCATAATTTACCAAGCAAACAATAGACCCAGGTTTCCTTGTCTTAATATTTGCTTCCGAGTTCATAGCCTTGTCGCCAGTGGTTCGCCATTGATTTATTTGGCACATATTTTCCAAGGCTCGTGCACATAATGCTCTCAATTCAATAGCTGCCTTCGCAGTATTTGCTGGTACTTCGTTTTGTAGCAACTGATATAATGATTCGACTTTTGTTTTAATTTTTAACAACATCCAGTAAAGGTTTATTTGCTAGATACCAAAGCAAATATTTTAAACGAAAGCGAATCCTTTTATACTGATTTGCTTGCTTTTGTTTTCACAGTGTCTAATTTGGATAACTAGCTTTCCGAGTTTACATAGGGTTTCTTCACACCGGTAACCTTATCGTTTTAATATAGATAGTAAGCAGGCATATATATCCAGAAATGAATATTCGGGGGTCAATCACGCATAAATAGCAAAATTAGGGATGAATAAAAAGATATAATTCTATGAAGACTAAATTATAAACTTTTGTAAAGTTTGACATATAATTGCGAATATAGACTTGTATTACACACACAAAATAACTCACCTACAATTCCAAGTATCTCAATCATATCACCACGGCTTCAGAGATTATAAACATTATTACATTTTGTACCGCATTTTATGAAACTCTAACCTTCTTAGCTTGTACTAATTTGAGCTACGCCATAATGTGATGACCCAAGTTCAACGATTAGCTTTTATATATATGATGAAAACAAGAGGGGTGGCAATAAAAGCATCACTTTGAAGAGTAATATCAGTGAATCCTAAACTTAGAGCAATATAATTATATATCTATATCAATATGTAATTAAATATGGATGTGTATAAATCGCTCAGCATTATTATTCTAAATTAAACAAATAAATTTTATGTAACCGAAATCGTCTAATCGCATGTGCAATGCATCCTGAGATCGGAAAAGAAAGTGGAGGTAGCAATACACAAATATTTCCTCTTAAGTAACGGTCCTCCAGATTAAAATGATCAAGTTCAAACTAAAATCGAACAGAGGTCCTAACAGAGATTGCGATCGGCAACCCAACCACAATTCGTGCTTCCTAATTTCAGCTTTTTTCTTGAGGTCGTTTTATGTATTCCAGATTAAAAATAACTAACGAGTCAAGTATAAGTTCCATGTGTCCATTGTTATCTTGTATATTTTAAAGTTATTCTGAAGTATTCAGTCTTTGGGCTGACTAGTCACCTAAACTTGAAAAATATGTATTTGAAATGCTGGCTAGCAGAGTTGTAGGTTAAACACGGTTGGTCCTAATTAATTAGCTATAGTTTGGGATTTAGATTTTTGGTCTTTCTATTAAAATGCATTTGAGACTTGTTAAACTGTTTAATCTAAATTCACAAGGGAGCAAACAGTGTGGCTCTTGTCAAGGTCACTCAAGACTGACAACGTGGGAAGGTTAATCAAATGCGATATTTTGCGGCATCCGTTTGGTGAACAGAGTAAACGGACGGTGAACTGAATACATATGCTTCAGTTACGTTGTACGTGATGGAATGTATCAATGGCTATGTTGTACATATTTATGCGGAGCCACGGCAGTCTTCATTGTGAAACAGCGTCCATAACTACTTCAAACCGACCTCACAAATTAGTCAATAACTGACTTGGCATTACCTGTCCGCTATGAATCAGTAGCCAGAAGGGAGGAGTTATTGTTGAAATTCAGTACGTCCTCGAGTTGGAGCGCGTGCTTCTTATACATCATGTATTCAAATAAATAATTAAATTATCTACATTAAAATACATAAAAAATAAAAAAACGAAAAGTGGTTCAGGAATTGCAGTGATTTGGGCGGGTAATACTAAATTCCATTGACGTCCTAATATGAAAGTAAAAGAGCGTGCCCTTCAAGCTACAGGTAACATATTCCATCCCGTAAACTAATTGCGTTAGCCTATGCCAGATATTCCTTACACTCCGTAATTATATTATTAAATTCCTACGAAATCTCTCCACCCAATATTTTCAATTTGATTTCATGTGATGGATATGCAAATGGACATAGGAGCTTTGCCTAAAGATGAGCCTGTCTATCACCATTCATGTCAATCCATAGCAGATTTTTGAAAATATGGCTTAAGCTTGTCACAGATAGTTCGAATTTATTATAAGATATTTATTCAGGACATTGCTATTTTGTATGCCTTGTTTTTGCTAACCCTGGAAATTACACCCATGCTCAGTTGTATCCTCCCATATTCAATCGTTTTCTTAAAACTATTCGCCGTTGCACCTAGCTCACAGCATTTTGTTATCTTAACTCCTTTATTGTGGATTACGCCAAGCATGAATTTCCGCATGATATATGTATCGAATTAAACATAGTGAACGAACACGTTTTACTATGTTCACGCCGTATATCAACGACCACTTCACCCCGTGTATTTCTGAACGTTTATATTCCTTTTTCATTCACATTGATGTTATTTATCAAAGTAATATTCTCGGCAGACGTTCGTTGGATGGCCCAGATATATTTTCATTTCATCATTTTCACTCCAACCATCTTAAGAGAAGTGTCAAGAACTTGCCTTTATCTGGTATTAAATCATTGTTAATTATTCAATTTTGCAGAATGTCTGCTTCCGATATTTGTTAAATTTCCACGATATACATTTAAAATCTACAGTCATGCACTTTTGTAATAATTTGACGAATTTAACGGCTTAATTGTTTAATAGTTGCTGGTAACCCAGGCACACGGAGTTTTGCATGGAGTCAGAGTGCTTACTTTGGGCAGCCATTATGAAAACTGACGCTAATAGAAGTCAACAAAATCACAAATATATTTGATCTGCATACAATGTACTCGCCTCGAAAAAATGGCTAATATATAACCTACTTTTAAGCATACTTACTACAATTTTTTAAGCAGGAAATGTTGAAAGTGATGTCAGAAAATTTGTAGCAAATTTTATCGTGTTTATCCGGTTGATACTGTCAACAAAATCCACAGATCCCCTGGCAGCATAGTAACCTTACTAGTTACAACACCTAAGTAAGTATATTTCGTCTCGTCCACTTTTTGACTTCAATGCATTATGAGGTCTGCCAAACCTTTCATCGAAAGATGTAAATCTGACTGTATCTATAGTCACAACATTTGTTTGGACCGGGTTCCTTCCAGTCGCCGCCAACGTATTTTCAGCAACCGATAAGTTTTGATGACGCAGCTATATTGTTCTGTGTGATCTTCATAAATTGTAGGAAGGTTACGTTTTGCAAAAGTTTGTCTATGCTGTTAAGTCAGTGATGAATACTCTTAATTAATTATAACATTATAAATAATATTTTTGGCTACTGGATGTTCAACTATATTTTCCGGCAGTCTGCACATTTGATGACCATGTTATTGCCTTTTTATGCTCAACATAATTGAAATTGTACGTCCATGGAGCAAGGTGTCGGATGAACGTTAATCTTGATGCTAGTCAGTCATCCATATATGTTTATCCACGCAGTCAAGTTCAGTCGTACGCTAGGAACAAACTATAGCAAAATCGCTCTCAGAGTACTGGCATCTGACTAATTAATTATTCGCCTGAAGCAAATCTCCAAGTTATTCTTACTTGATTTGAAATTTATCACTTGGCTTGGTGCGTGAGAGTGAATTGACATGCGTCTGACACAATACATAAATCGTGGGTTGTAAAATATATGTTCTCAATCGCAGTCGGTTACAGAACCGTCAATTTATTCGTAAGGATTCTAAAGTTTAATGATTACAAACCTTGTTTGGGCATGAATATCCTTTTACAAAGCAATTGCTATTTCAAATAAAATCTCCAAAGGACCATTTGTTTACTTTGTATAAATTTGTAAGCTGAGACCAAAACTTGTAACAAAATGTGCGTGCATTTAACTGGCGAGGTCTTATCTGATATTAAACATACTAGTATAGTGGTCGTTTGTGATTAAACACACTAACAAAAGCAACTCCAAGAAAAGGTATACAAATTATAGATGTTATTCAAAAACTGGAGCAGTCTAACCAAATCTTTAAGTTGCTTATTGCTTTTGAAACTGTGAGGAGCATATGCCTGTTTGCTAAATGTTATATAGAATAAATTAGCAAATCCAGTTAATTGTTTCGTCAAAATCTTATAAGTTGTTTGAGGATATTATCCCAAAGTGGTGCATCCTGCTCGCGAACACTTATCCGACTTTTCGTTTTAGGACTGCAATTTTTGATTTGGGTCGTTTTCATGGTGCATCCTTAGTAAGCCAAGAAAACTCAGCGGATCCTGCAAAGCAATTAATTGCTTAGCTGGCCAAATAAATTTTCGTAAGTTAAGCAGACCTTAGTTAACGGTGGATAGTCTCGAATTCTTATGGCGTCAAGTAAGTAAATTAAAGGCTACTAAGAATTGGGTTTAGTAAATAAACTGCATAGTGTTCCACAGAAATATTAATAATAAATATAATGTTGCCTAAATATGCGAAGCTTAAACTTGGTTTGGCCAACTTAAGTACATATATACGTGATAGTAACTGAACATGAATTTAACGAACCTGTATCCTTTCGATGTAAAACGTTCAGCCGATGAATAAACATTCACTTGAGAACATTGGGTTTTCACTTATTTACCTCAATCCGTAGGTTACTTTATTTTATTTTATTTTTAACTGTAAACGTTGGCATCCACCAGCCTTTAAGCTGCAGCCATTACATGTAAAGCCTAAGAATTGCCAGATGATCAGAACATACATATAATTACGTAAATAATCGTCAAACGTTTCTTAATCAGATTTCAATGAGAGCGGCAACAATATGATTAACCGCCCAATCGAGTGTTGAAATTAGTTAACGAGAGTATTGCATCGTTTAACGCATTGCTGATAAGCCAGATGAATATGGCCATGAATTACGGCATTGACAGGTTTTTCAATTTTTACAGTTTGAGCGTTTGGTTTGAAGTTACATTTAGTCCTCAATATGCAAGAGTTTCAAAAAGTGATTATAAAATACAACGCCTTCAAATAAACAGATGAAACAAAAGTAAGCTTCGTGAAATCGCATGTGATTTTAGAGCAATCGCCCATCCGGGATTGTGTGATAGGCAATTACTCATTGAAGATTCGTTAGCAGTAATTCTTGCATTAGTGGAGAACTATTCCCATCAGCAGTAGTTTATAAAGGAGGAGATAATTAGACGAAGACCTACATGATGTCATTTTAGTGACAACTTATTGACTTCCCGATCTATCCAAGTGGCTTATTTGTCTTAATTGCAGTTCAAAATGTTTCTTTACAGCATTCTTAATAGGTATATCGTTCCCAATACCGGAACGTATGAAAACCATTTAATATATTTCTTGAGATGCACTGAATCTGAATGAATGAAATCTTTGCCAGACTCTACCGAACTGCAAGCCAAGCAAAATAATTGTTCTTACAGTATGCTGGTGTATGGGCAAAACAACAGTATGACACTGTTTTCGCTTCGTATGCAACTTAGTATAAAGAAACATTGAAACAGTATTACTGCAAACATAAAAGGTATAACCAGCTGTATCATCAAAGTAAGGCAGCTTTCGCGTACTCTGCTTACATTCCGTATAAGCCTGTACTAGCATGCGATCCAGCTTAAATGGTAAAGGAACAGCGGTTTTGTATTAAGTCCCTAGTTGCTTCATAGTTTGCGTCAATATTGCCCACAATTAAGCGGCTTATAGGTTGTTCTCTAGTTAAAGGAATATATTCTATCAATTATTGGCAAATCAGTTCAACGCTAAACACAAAAGCGAACATATTAGAAAATTACTTTGTCAATATGTCTTGTGGAACCAAGCATTCGTTATTTGTGTCATTCATTATGGAATGATATATGCAACAAATGCTACTCTGTGACAACAATTTTGAGTTATTCAAGTTTCTGCAGATAAGCATAATTCAATTTATCATAGATAGATGGGCATGTACGAGTAATTCCTTTGCATTAGTTACGAAATCACATGAGATATCAGTACTTAAGAAAATATTGGTTTATCATAGGGGATGTGATGTTCGCGTAACCGTCGTGTTAGTGTCAATAGGTGTAATCTTCTGATCATATTCCATCATGACAGTTTCGCCCATCTATGGGAACACCACTCCGCCTTCTAGCACCGGACTTCTTAATGACTCTTGTGTCGGATAATATTGACCCGTAAGATAAATCCCTAAAGAAGATGGACATGGTCTATTGGTCATGTTCGTAGTCATTGCTTCCTTGTTATAATATACTGACTAGCCTGAAATTTCGTTGCTCGCAAGAGATGTTTTGTCAAAAATGGCATTAAATCATACCAATTTCCAGCGAAGTTATCTTTGCCGAACACCAATGCTACCAGTTATTGGAAACAACCAGATATTGGTATTGGTGGTTTTCATCACCAATATTATAGTAATGTTTAAATTACCTTTAGCTCCGAAACTGAAGATGCATGGGTCCTCGCTATGATCAAGTCACCTCTCTATTTTGGACATCGTTGTGCCTCTGTCCTGTGCTCGCAGATGCAAAGTTATGGTAAATAAGGTGAGGGATTGCGTTGCTCAGATGTCCGTTTGATCCATTAGGATAAAGTGGACCAACTCGGTTTCCATTAGCTTTGTAAGTTTCTGTTTCCACTTATATCGTCGTCGCTTCTGCTTTGTCTCAGTCTGATTTCATTTGCCTTTCTTTGAGATTGGCCATCAAGCAGATCATGGTTTAAGATTACTGTTTTAATGGTTCAACGCTTGGCCCAAGTCAATGGCAATCTACCCTGACAACTTTACCCATAAACGCATCCACTACAAGTAAACGACCGGCAAGGATCCAGGTTTCATTGCGGTAGTTTTATTGATAGTCCTATATATAGGAGTTGGAAAAATTAATAACGGATTATTATGGTTTAAATCCATTGCGTCTAGACTTATCATAGCCCCTCTAGCCAGTTATTGAGCTTATATATTCTGCGGACAAAACGTAATGGCATGAGCTGAAACAGTCTGTCGGTCACATCCCACAAAAGTTTCTATGACCTGGTTAGGAGTGATATGAAACTTAGTTGATCCAATACTATTCTTGAAAATCACAGTTCCCCAATGCTTACGGACGGAAGCTGCTATTCAGTAAATCCCAGATTGGACGCAAGTTCCGCCTGGTTATATGAAAGTTGTTTATATTACACAGATCGTTTGCATAAATGGATGTATATCAAAGCGAACTGGATACAGCTATTGTCACCCTAGGATAATAATATATGTGCATATGTCAAATTTGATTAGAGATAGAAATGACATATTTGGTAGCTATTTCAGAAATTTAAAAATTATCTCACACTGAGTTAAGGTTATTTGACACAATGCTCTACAAAGTGACAGCAACGATGACAGTCTGATCAAGCACATAAAATTGTTCTCCCTTCATCTCTTTTGTTTTTCCCAGATTTGCCTATCTGGCATTGGTATGGTATGGTAGGGCCAGGTTTCCCATGCATTTAGTCGGTATCAGATTCATGTTTAAGCGCCTCATTCTCTTATTCCTCAACCCATTTCAATTCGCTTCAAGTGAGTCATTCACAGCGTATCGAATCTGAAGAATATTGTCGTGTGGAAGTTTTCATTTGGCCCAGTGGATAAGCAGACTACTCGATAAAATTGGGAATTACGTTAGCCGATCAGTTTTGGTAAGATGCAAACTCCGTCTCCAATGATGCATAAAAATGGATTTCAGTAAAGCAAGTGCTATGTGCTTTGACCAGTTAGACCGTTCTTCTGCTTGAAACAATAGTAGGTCGTTGTATGTTATATAGCAACAAAGCAAACCGAAGTAACAACCCACGGAAAACATTTGAGAGTTAATTATTCTAAACAATTTGTAGACCATTTATACTCTTGTACTCATAAAATCACTGTGTTGTGCTAATATGTCTAAGAAATAATTAAGGCTTGTTCTTATTGAATTTAGGTTATCTACTGTCGGTCTTATTTTCACGGTTCATTCCACGGCCCTCCGTTTTTAATGTAAGTAAGTACAATAACAGTTGCTAAAAAGTGGGAAAATTGCTAGCTCATAATGGCACAAATTACGCTTCTTGCCATTTGCTCGATTCTTCAACTATTACCTGATAATAATTGCAAGACTGGACATATTTCCACTTTTCAAAATTTATTGTTTTACCAGTGTAGAATTTTTCTATGTATTTTTATTTAAAGGTAATTTTCATGAATTTTGTTTAACTTGAGGAAAATATGCTTAATTTTCGTTGGGATTATTCTACAACGTAACACATCCATTTGCGTTCGACTTCAGTGAAGCAGATTTAACTAGCGTTTCTCTCCTTATCTGGATCACGACCACTGAGCTGATTACTGAGAAGTGTAAATAATGGGCTTTTTTCTACATCTTGAAATAACTATAACCGTTGACCTTCTCGTTACCCAATGCGGTTTACGCGAGCCCTGCCGTTAAATAAAACTGAAGCATTGTCGTTTTCACTGAGTATTTCGATTGCCACATAATGGTTGCCATTAATATGGGCGGTACCTTGAAGTCGGTCACCTGAACGATCAATGTAACACTGGACATCATTTTACGATTAAGTGGGATCTAAAGTAACAGCCTGGAAGTACCATGACTAGTATTCCCTGAAAAAGCTTTGCTTATTATTTCTTCATTTACTACCTTCTTACTCATCTTGCAAGCGTATAATATACACTCGGAATCAATTTATGCCTGTATATCGTGCAACACGTAATTCTCCCTTTCTCTCTTTAGATGAAAACCCATGCAAATATATAACCAGGCAAGCAATGCCATGGCACTTTACTGCTTCCGATGCTTGCATCTTGCAAACCTAAAGCTTTGAGAAATAAGAGCAATAAAAATAGAATTTTCCATCGTACCTAAGTGGTGAGCGATACGAAGATGGATTTGTACACAAGCATACGTTCATGTAACATTGCAGGCCCTCTCATAATCGGCAAAAGCTTCTTCTTGAATGAAAGGTGGCCGTTTAGAGATAATGTAATTCAATGAGTTGGAGTGAACAAAGTGGAGGTCTCCTTCTCTGACTCTATTCCCTTCGGGTGGCCAAATTAGAAGCAGTTTTATGTAGCTTCGTAAGTTTAAGTTGGCTCTATCGGCCCTCTGATGGTTCGTGTTATCCCATTTTTGCGCACCTATTTACGCAGATAAAATACATGGTAAGCTCAAATTGTCGCCGCAATAATTTATTAGTCACGGTGTACCACGTTATATTTCAGTCCACTTCTAGCCAGAGTGCTGCATATGTATATAATAACGGAAGCCGATTGGGCAAAACAACCATGTTGCCTTCCTCTCCTATACCACAGTTACGTGCAATTGCAGGGTTTTCCTTGGGAGCGACTCATCAATACCAATGGGTTCTGTAGTACGCCACCGACATTTGCTTCCTGGAGTCTAACTTAACTTTCCGGTCAACCGACTAATGTAAAAGTAGCAGAATATCCCAAAAGACAGTGACCGTTGTTGATTTTGCTTCGCTGAGTTGCAGCTAAACCTGCTTGATTTTAGTGTTTATATTGCTTAGGGGCTGCGCTTCAGTGAAGTATAAATGAGTATTTTAATATACAGGGGGAAAATAATAAATGTCGGCAAAATATCGAAGGTATATGATCGTCAACAAAAAGGAAAGAGACACAATGTTAAAAATCATGATATTTGTTTTTGTATTATTTCAAAATTTATGTCCTTTTGATCAGTACAACGGAGGCTATATATCCATTGCGCGAAGTTATATTTCTTTTAATATGTAGGAACGTTAGACAATATTACATCAAAAATTTAACTGTTAAAACCTTTTCTTTTCTGGTTAATAGATAAGCATGTTTTTGAGGGGTTTGAAATCCCCAACGAAAAGTAAACATGAGCCATAAGCTTTTTGAACTTTTGTATACTTAACAGGAGCATGACATCGTTTTGCCTCCAATACATAAAATACACCACTGCATTCAGCCTGTCAGAATGCAAATTCCTTAAGGCTGATTATTCCAGACTATCTTTCTGGGTTATATATGGAATGCAATTTACTTTATGTTTAGAACCAATTATAATGCTTAGGGGATCAAATTTTATTGTTTAGGGAATACAGCATTATTTGATTTTTTTTGTAAACAAAGCAAAATGTCCTTTTAGGCGGTATGCTTGAATCATCTATCTTGCCACGGCAGGGGGGTCTCTTAATCCTGGGATTCGAATTTTATTTATTTACATATGCACACAAGCGCAGCAAGGAAATTTTCATAATACTTCCGTAGTGCGCCGTTTAACTTGCCACACAAATATGCATCTTAATAATTTCGTGCAATTAGGCAGCCATCGCGCTCCTAGATATTCGCATAAAGCATCCACGAATGAAGAGAATGTATTCCCTCAAATTTATGAACATCTGCTAAAATTAATTGATTTTACCCAGCAGTTTATCTTACAAGAATTCCAGCAACCTCGTGATGTCATGTTGTTCCTCCAAGCGGATACATAAGTCATCCATATATATTTGCACAACAAATCAAGAAACTATCCTCACAAGGTGCGGTTAGCGTTTCCTTCGCTCATTCAACCGATAACAAGTTGCCTCACGACACTAACTCTAAATCAATTTTCCGCGCAAAGCATTTTACAAAATGTCCTGCGAACCATGCAGCAAAGGATTATATACCAATCAGCAATTATTGGTATAAACGTCAACTTACGGCTGAACGCATTTATTGTTTCACTATATACTTACACGTAATCGCACCGGCAGAGATGAAAAGGGCAATCTGGGAGCTTGCCAAAAGGAAAAAAGCATATTTTTCCGAGCGTACGATAGCATTCTGTCAGAGGAGCAAGCTAAAGTATTTGGTGAAACGTTGCGCAATGTTTTATGCTTTATTGATCAGCAGATCTGCAGTAAAACTAGTGGTTATATTGTATTATATTGTAGTGTACCAGCAATATACGCTTGCTGCATTTCGACCACATTCTTCACTTGTGGTGAAAATGTTGTGTGAAAAATATCAGTGAAATTGGGAAGTTTCGTATTTAACTGATCAATTTACGAATGTTTATCAATTCATTCATTAGGCAACTTAAGTTGTTTTGCAGTCGGCTACAACGAACACGTAACGCAAAATGTTTCTATAGAGAAATCATTGGGTATGCATTAGTTGTGTTATCCGTTTATAATGTCTCTTTACTGGGGTTCTATATTAACGGCGTTTGCAAACAGCTGAAGAAGCGTGAGTACGAAGTTACTCATCTCAAAACATTTTGAATTTTGTTTATATAATCACGCGGGTTAATAAAAACTTTTTTAGTAAAACCGGTCCACGGTTTTGCAGTTGTGTCATTTCCATAATAACTGTTCGGGCAGTGATTCTGAATGTTCTCAGACCACAAGACATTACTCTAAACTCTGGTTGAATCAAAAGCGATAATGTAACTGGCATCACCCTGGATGCTTCGCTGGGCTCCATAGGTGCTAGTGTTTTCGGGTGGGCAACAACAAAATTCCATTTACTTTGAATAGGGCCCAAATGTTCGCACTGACTTAGGTTCATTTCAATGGGAATCACAGTCCAGAACATTGAGATTGCCTGTCGCAATCCAATCACACAACATGTAGTCCAAACAAGAACATCAATTTAGTCAATAACGGTTTTGCCAAAACCGTTGGCCACCGTGACCCGGTAGCCAAAGTAGTAGTGAATTCTGCTATCATTTGACTGGTTGCGCGATTGACTATTAATATTTTGACCAGATGCCATGAAATTAGGTCAAAACGCGTCGTGGATGTGCAGTGTTTACTGGTGTGCAACACCCATTTCCATCTACTTTGAAAAAGGTCCCAGTGATTACACTGAATAAGGTTGATTTCGATGTGGATTACAGTCCATTACTGTGAATGTATCGCGTGTCGCAATCCATTAACACAACGTGTAGTCCAAACGTGACTGTCTAATTAATCATTTACTGTTGTGCCAAATACTTTGCACACCGTGACCAGGAAGCCAAAGTGGTAGCGTTTCCGGCTACTAATCCAATGGTCGCGCGATCAAGGCCTTCTATCTCCTTCTTATGTGATGAATTTACATCGAAACGCTTCGTGGTTTTGCATTGTTTTTGTGGGCAACTACAAAATTCATTTACTTGGAATACTCTCCAAGAAATCGCATTGACTAAAGTTAAGTTTATGGTGAATTGCAGTCGTTATATTGAGATTGCTTGTCGCAATCCAATCACACAACGTGTAGTCTAATATTGTACCTCCTATTATTCATTTTTACTTTGTGCCAAAAGTTTGCCTACCTTAACGGGTAGCAAAAGGGTTAATGGTTTCTGCTGCTATTCCCATTGTCGTGCGATTGATGCCTTCTCGCTACACCTGATGACATGAAATTATATTGAAAGGCTTCGTGGTTGTGCAGTTGATTCCGGTGGGCAACACTTAAATTCCATCTGCTTTGAATGCTGTCCCAGTGACCGAGTAGATTAGGTTCATTTCAATGTGAATCGCAATCCATAATATCGAGATTGTTGGCGCAATCCCATCACACAGCGTGTATTCCAAATTTAACTCACCAATAAAGCCTTTCATTTTGTGCCAATAGCGTTGCTCACGTGACCCGGTAGCCAAGGCAGTAGTTGAGTCGGCTTTTATTCTAATGGTCGCGAGATAATTTGCATGGATTCTCCACCAGATGTAATGAAATTACATCGAAACGCGTCGTGGTTGTGCGGAGTCTTCTATTTGGCAACACCAAATTTCTAGCTACTTTCAATACGGTCCTAGTGATCGCAGAGACTAAGTTCAGTTCAGTGTAAAATATCTTTTAATTACGACGAGGTTGCGTGTCGCAATTCAATCACACGACGTGTAGTGAAACTTGGCCCTGCAATTAGTCATTTACCTTTGTGCCAATAGCGTTGCATACGATCATCCGGTAGCCAAAGTAGTAGTGGTTTCGGCTACTATTCCAACGGTTGCGGGATCGTTGCTTGTTGTATCCACTTGTTGAGAGGAAATTACATCGAAACTCTCCGTGGTTGTGCAGTGTTTTCGGGTGGGCAACACCCAATTAAGCAATTGATAAGATAAAACGAGGGAGCATTAAACGTAATTTGCAACCAAAATGAGTTAACAATGCATTTTGCCGCATAATACCATGCTGAGGTCTGCAAACGTTTACTTCAGGTGGTCACAGTGTTTGCTTATTACAAATCGCTCTTTAAATATTCATTCACTGAATAGTATACACTTCTTAGAAATAACAAAAGCACAACAACCTTAATAACGTTCTTTTATTTTATGCGTATTGCGCATTTTCACACAAAAATATATAAGTATAACCAGGCAAAACATGAAGCATACCGATCGATTTTTGTCATTTTTCTGAGGCGCTACTATAAAAGTTCAGTAAGTGTGGACGTTTAGAAATCAAACAAAAATATCCTTAAAATATACATTTGTGCCCTTTTACATATGATTTTAATCCTTATTTTGCTACCCGAATGCTACTTTTGTACATACAACGTAAGACGTTAAAATATCATCAAAAATCAATTTTTTCATTCTTCTATGGACTGTGGTGATAGCAAAAAGCATTATTAATAAACACTTCCTAAACCGTATTTACGCAGTGCGATTATGTGTGGTTATATTTTAATAAGACCCAGAACAATGTTGCTTTTTATTTCTATTAACTGCAGCTTGCCATACAATTCTTTTGGTATAAATTATATTTAAAGCCAATTTCCAATTGATATTTAGCAAATTTAGCCATTCCTCCGTTTGACTTAACAAATTTAAAATTCCTTATTTCTGTCACACTCTAAAACTCACGCGAATGCTATTTGCATAGATTGACAGTAATAGATCATCAATCATCCAGTGATGGATACCGTTGTGGCAAGATAATTTTAATTGCATACGCTTATTTGAGCGTGCAGAGCAATTAAATTCAGCGTAAATAATGGAAACTCCGTGATCCAGCTAAGTGCAAGTATCCTTGGCAGAATTTCAGTAAAGGAATAACCGGGATAGTTTTGTGGATGTAATATACCCAGTTTGCTATATAAAAACAAGATTTAGTCTTTTAGCCGCAAACCATAAAATGGAAAACTGAGAAATGCACAACATAACTGTAAACGCGTTAAATATTTGTTTCTAAATTTTCCATAAATTCACATTAAAATTGTAAAATACAGAAGTGTGGCTGCACAATATTCCATTTTGTATAAGCGTTAAAACAGAACATGAAATTGTTTGCCGGATAAGTCGAGTTGCTCAATAAATTAACTATGTCCAAGCGACAATATTTAACATTTGTAAAATGTTGCAAATATATTTATTTTAAATCAGTTTTTCTGCCGTCGATTTTTTCTATTAAATTACTCTTGAAAGAAATGACTGCAGATATCTGAGGTTTCAGCCTAACGTGTAATATAAAATCCAGCGCCTTGGGGACACCCTGTATGTTAACTTTGACTTATTTCTCTACTCACAAACATCCTCAAATTATTTCTTTACAGGTTCTCAAATTTCAGATCCTTTTCTTTTCTTTTGTGCCAAGATTTTTCAACTAATTCTGTAACTAGGTTCCTACAACTGAAATAACATAATAGTCACCTTATTGATTTGTCGATTAGTTTATCTAATATACGTGTTAACTATTTGAAACCCAACAATTGACGGAGATAATCCTGCCATAAGCAAATACAAATTATAGGAATTTATTTTATTTTGGCTAAGTCACAACGTGACTGCCCCATCCGATTCTCATAACGATGAGTGAAGTGACGGGACCTTTAAGTCAGCCGTAGCCATTTTAACGGGAATCGTTCTTCTCTGCTGCGGTTATCAGTTTCAAATTAGCTCGTAACTTGCAGTTCCGTAGGAATACTACCAGTCAATAATGCTTTCATTTAATAGTGTTTATAAATTGACTATGAGTTACATCGCGTATTGCGCATAGCCATCATAATTGGTTCAGTAACGTAAGAAACATTTACGGATATATTAAACTAATCTACAAAACTTAAACGTAAAAAAATTAAGTTGTATGAAGCATATGTTCACGCTACCATAGAATACGAAAAGAAACCCACATGGATGTGCAATTAGTCTGCTATAATGAGATCAATGAACGCACTAAACAATGAAAAGCGCGGATAATTGACATAACTTGGAACGCCTATGACGAATGACAGCATTTGCAATAGTTCTCTCTAACATTCATCAGCCATCCAATATTTACTGAATAACACAACAGCTTGTTGCTTATTGTGTGCGCATGCATAGTCATAAATCCGCTTTGCCCTTAGTGGTGTTAACAAACGGCACCCTCGGCAGACGAGTGGTCTTCTCATGGATCAGTTGAATGCTAGAGTAAATCTGGTGTGGGGTAGGCCGGCAAGCCATATTAGCTTCTTTATCGTTCAGCATGGGCAATACATACAGCAATCCTACGGTGATCGATAGCTGTCAGCATTTTCACACTGAATGCTGAGGGCTGAAATGCATAATAGCCAAATGTAGGTACTATAGTGTTCGATTACTTTCACTGTGTCTTGCTAGGCATAACGAAGCAGAGATGTTGCTTAGAAAAGTTGCATTATGAAACCACGAACATTAAACCATAATTGCAGTGCAACTTTGCAAAATTGACGGTACTTTGACGGAATGGGATTTTAAATTATTTGAGAGAGATAGTAGCCGAGGCAAGTCGTGCCCTTTGTAAATAATCACCGCCCAGACTAATAGAGGTTAAACAGACATAACCATCAAGTAAACATCGCAGATCAGGGTTTCGTAATAGACCTGTTCCTCTACACTCGCTTATTAATCGCTTATATGGTGAATGCCGTTTAGACGTTGCAGCAACTTCGCGAATACACAAGTCTATGTTATCAAGAAAACGCACGTTCAGAGTCCGGTGCTTGCTTAATTTGGTAACTATGTAGAGAAAACTGTTAGTGATTCCTTATTGAAGAAAACCGGGCCGCACCGCATCATTAAGGATTACTGTTCAGTGAAAAATGGGAAAACCCAAAATCAGTTTTTCGAAACCCACAACAATGTAACACGAACCAATACGCTCTGCACCTGATATTTAAGCAAAGAAAATTTGATGAGATTCAATGCATTTCTAACGAGGCTTTAAACCATGCGATCCGACAGCGCAACATGAACTACTACACTAGTTTCTTCCTATTAGGTACCCTCATTTTGTCATATTTTCAATGCCGGTCCTTTCAACTGAAGGAAACCATGCGACAACGTGCTTGGTCCACCTGTAATCAACTACATATAACATCGCGTTTGCATTATGACGTCAAACTCACGATTTGTACCAAGTAGAAACTTCTTGGAAGCATATTTCTTTTTCCTGGCATGTGACCAGTATTTTTATTACTTTAAGTACTGGATGCCTAAATTTTCCTAGAATTGTCGCAATTGGAGATATATCGGATAAGTTTGCTTCCACAACTATATTCCAAACAGTTTTGACATAAGATTTGATGGCAGCCGGATGGTGCAGATTCACATATTGTTTTCCTGTTTTATCAAACACAGCTGACCAAACAGGTGGCCTGATCTCTCAACATATTCTAACACGCTGCATTTCTTCCTACATGGCTTCCTGAAGCTAGGCGTATACAAAGGCGTGCAGCCTTCTTTGGAAAAACTTAAATGAAATATTCTGAAATAATATCCACGCAGCAAGAGAAGGTGCTCAGCGAAAGCTTAAAACGGCTTTTGCAATACAATCAGTAAGTTAGCGGACAATTTGCCCATCTCTTAATTACGGAGCAATGGGGTTCATGTTTTACCCAATTTGAATAGTAATCCCTACATGAGCCATACTTCTTGTTCGGAAAAATAGTTTACTTTCGCAGATAGAAATTGGGTGTTGCGTGTCCGAAAAGCTGTACTTTTACGAAGTGATTTTTTGTTATTACATCTCATCATATAGCGTTAGCAGGCGTAAACCCGGGACAACTGGGATGATAGTTGTGACCGCTGCCATTAAGTCACGGAGTCAGGAGGAGCAAAGCTTCGCACAACGGTTTAATGGACGACTTTGAGCATAATTTTTAAGTACAGGTTGTGTGGATGGATGGCGAAGCGCAATCCCATTCTCTATTTACATCAGTCACGGTCCTCGGGATCGCAAGAGAAATGCTATCTTCAAAGGGAATCGCGTTCAAATTTGAGACTGTGGGTCGTAATTCTTCCACCCAACGAATATTTCAAAAAGTCCCTAACATGGAATATTTTACGTACTTCGTTTGTAAGGCGGATTTACTGCTGTTAAAACTTACCAATGAAGCACATAAAATTTTCAAAATAGCTGGTCTTAATATCACGGATTTTAACGTAATTTATTTAATCAAATTTAATATTGTCCTTGCTTTAAGGGCCTTAGTTTTCCAAGCCTAAATTAAGTTAGCGTGTGATCTATGTCCTGCAGTGAGGGTAATATTTCCTCAAAATCACTTGGCCTTTCAACGTATTCACCACAATGCCCATGCCAGTTTGACAGGTTTAAACATAATAAAATTCAATTACTTTTGTAAAAAGACCAAATGCATGTATGTTGTCTTCTCCTCTGTAAAATTATCGGGCTGCGTACAAAAAGCTACTTTAAAAATCTTTCATTCAATAGAACCTCAATAACCAAATTACTTTGATTTCAGACAGGTCCCTACTGTAGGTTGTTTGCGCTATTTGCGCTTTAGCCACCAAAGCACGGAAGCTTTAGCAAAATGAAAAAAAACTGGTTCTTGGTTTTTCCGGTTACATAATTTAAACTAATCACGAGGTTGCTGAAAAGCCTTTCAGTCTAAATGGTATAAGCAACGCTTAAAGACGCTAGTTTGGGACATTTAACGAATAGGTATAATGGCATTCATATAGATATTTCGCAGGCAGTCTCCATAAAACCGGAGCTCTTGTTGCCGGTTTGATTCACCAGGGGGAATAAACACGACTGCTTAGTATAGGCGCTTTTCATCCCATACACATGACGAAACGTACTGGCCTTGTAATCGCTTACCCTAATGGAAGCAAATTGGTCTTAATCTATTTTTCGGAATTTTCTTAGTGCATCCAACTAAAATAAAGTATCAGTATACGCTCATTACACATTTTGTACTAAGCGTTCTCGAATACACAAAACCTGCTACAAAAGAAATAACCTATTTTAAATAACTGTGAAATGTCACACTACGTATCATAACTGAAAATACGAAGATGGACAAATGAGCTGCATTGGTAAACTAAAAGTTGTATTAGGTGTTACATCTCATAAAATGTTTAACATAACATAATTGCCTATATCGAAATGTTGCATGGGAATAAAAATTATTAATGCCATAAACCTGCAAAGCCGGATATTTTATGTACTCTATTCTAGCAACATTGTTCGGCAAAACAGGAACAAGTATATCCATTTTTTCTGTCCATATACATTTTTATGTTTACAGCGTAGCAAAACAAAAATGTGTTTCTGTATTGTTTCGAGATGGTTTGCAGCTTCTGAAAACCACAAATTTATCATAAAATTATGCAACAGCCACGTACCAATTTAGCAATATACACCTAGCTCTGGTTCCGACAGAATAAATTTCTTTCATCTGATTCGCCCTGAATATAAAAAGTAAGATGGAATACGAAATCATTATAATAGGGACATTTGGATTTATTATTAGTTCCTATTGTTTAAGTCAGTAACTGTTTTGACATACAAACCCATAATGCGAATAAAATAGCAGAAGCCAATACATTTAACTGATTGCACTTTAATAAATATGTTGATTCGTTTTTAGCATTTTCAGCGTAAAGATTTTTGGGGTTGGTTTCACTAATTTTACTTCATCTAATTTATTCGTATTTATTCGGAATTATTTTCTTATAAGTTAATGGATATTGGTTACTAGACAGCAGTGGCGATGTCAGGGTTGATAGCAGGTTTCACTATTTGGAGATTTCAACGTATAAATAATTTACTACAAGGAACTTAGTGCGATATAATACCAGTTTTATGTCATTATTTGCATTATATGTTGCCATAAACAAAGAAATTATCTAAACGGACCAGCGAAATAAGCATTTGTACTGAACAAGAACAAGGTGGTATTTAGGCAGGCAATATTTGCGCTTGATTAAATAGCTATTAAGTCTACTATTCTGAATAATGAGGTTAGCTAAATAAATTAACGTTCGGTAAGCTATCCTGGGCTTGTATCTCTCTCGCGTTTCGCCGCTAAACATAAACGCAAATTTTTATATCATAATTTTTTTCAAACTAAACTAAGTAAAAAGCAAATCAAGCCATGACCTCCAGCTTCATGTAGCAGCTTATTAAACTGTTCACAACTGCATATGCATACGCAAATGCATATTTGTTGTTGTTTCATGGGCGCCGTAATACACATAGTCGGCAACATTTGCTATCAAGTGAGCCTGATACACTTTTGAAGTTTTACGGGAAGATAATCAATAGAATAATGCTGAACTCGAGTCAAAAAAGACTATCATTATCAATGTCGATTTTATGGAATAATTCGGTTGTCATTCCGCTTTTGATTTGCAGGTCCTCTGAAATTCCTCAATGGGAGTAGAAACAATATTTATAAGTGCATACAAATTGACAAAACGTTAGGTCTCATGCTATCGCTTGCATATCTGCTTCATCCGGAAGCTTTCCTTATTTTAATAATCGTACTCTATTTTTCCTTTTTAATGTTAAATTTTTGGACTGTTACAGGCTTCCAACATGCAAGAAAATTTAAAACACTGGCTGATTAGTTTCATGCCAAAAGTCAAGAAACAATCCTTCATTATTTGTATAATATAAAGCAAATCACTTTTTGAAAAATTTTGCACAGTATGTTTAACGTAATGGCTCATAATATATATGTTAGCATTCCACCTGAATTATTTCTGATGGACAATGATATACTGAACGAAAATTCTGCATGCGAACCTAAAAGGCAATTCCAAAGTGCGTGCTAAGTTTAATTGAGCGTACTTGTGGGAAACGTATACTTTATGATGAACAACAAGGGGGTCGCGTAGCTATGCAAATTTTGCGGTTATTGCAGTTTCTTGCAAATGATAACCCTTCAGAGGATTAAAACCTTATCCAACCATTTAGCAATTACGCTCTGTGATATATAAATGGAAACGCTAATGTTCTTATTGTTAGATTACTCCAACCCACAACCTTAAATGCAGATAAATAATAAAGACACAAATCCAACAAATTTAACTGATCGCTTCGTGCAGCTGATGACCAACATGAGCCAGCTGTGCTCACTCTAAAAACAAAGGAATATAGGTAGATATTCGTCATATGTAGTCTCACTCAGACAGCCGACACATGCCCGGAAAAGCCCTGTACCCGTTTCACCCTTTCGGGAATCCTCAGCAATGCGCATTCCATCTGACACTGGTGGGGTTCGAACCAGCAACTCGACTGTTGACAGTCGGTGTTTGAAGCCACTAAGCTAAAGAGGATGACAAACAAATAAATAAATAAGTTACCAGATATATTATAGCGCCGCTCACTATGGTGAAAGTGTAATGGCTGTCTGAGTGGGTTTAGATGGGACGAATTTCCACTATACAATTCTACTCCACCTAATAATATTCTGTGAACAAACGACATATATTGCCATCGCCGAGCACAATGCCTAATTTTCATCTAACAAATGGTGTTCTAAGTGTGCTGGTCGTGTATATAGCGTGTTTTAATCTTACCGTAGGTTTCAACACTTGTAATGCCGTGTTGATTTTTCACAGAAGGCAAAATAACTCTGAAAGTTTTTACTGAAGGCTGAAACTAACAGATACAAACTGGGATGCCTCTTCCGATTATTAGCTTCAGATTAAGCATGGGACATTTTAAGCACAATATGTCCAAGAGAGTGTTGTCCTTTTACGTCTAAAGGACTCGAAACTATGCTCGGTATGTATAATGTATGCAGTCAACCCTAATTCTTAACCATATATAGTGATTTATTGCACATAACCATGTTCAACGTTATCTGTTAAATATTTTATTTATAACATCTAAAAATCCAAGGTTAACCTTCTGCTTTTATCTCAATAATGGTGGTTTACAGAAATCCAAAATTCACCTGCACATGTTGCTTTAAAACTTTGGAAATTTCCCAGTATTACCTACCATTATTAAAAGCAAGGATGATAAAACTCTCTTAGATTGCACTATTCTAATCAATACAATGTAACTTATTTTTCATAAAATTATATTTGTCTATTAAATATGATCGTGGCCCTGACGATAAAGATTTCATACAAATATGTTTATCTACGTTACTTCATTTTTCTCCGAAATAAACAGTTACGAGCTATTTGGACGCAACTGCTACATTAACAGTTGCTAAGAAATCTCCTTTCGGGAACCCAAATCAAGCGAATACTTTTACGAAGATAACTGGGATACGCGTAATCTAATGAAACTGAACATATTTGGTCCTCACCGACCGCCGTGCTTGTCGCAACTTGTTCGTTGCTCCTTACTTTTCAAGTTTTCGGATTCCAATTTCTTCGCAAATCGGCCTGGTTACACTCATTCAATCGGGCTCGATCAGGCCTACTCGTTGCGTAAACCTTCTTGAGGGTACTATAAACGGATCAACCTCATACGCCGGTTTTCAATTTTGGCTGTGTTTCAGCACAGTCGTTCGCCTACGACTGCACCAATTTTCTGCCTTCATCAAGGTATTGGATTTATAGAAAAGCTTATTGCTAGGTCTACTTCAAGAGACCTAAACAAACCCTGTCGGTAGCTGCACAATGCAACTAGAAGCAATTATATCTTCGTACACTACCTTGGTTGGCCAAGAGCTCTCAAGCCGCGTTGTGAATCTGGCTCTATCGAACGTACGCAAATCTCTTTGTTTGGCCGGATTTGGGCTTGTGCGCCTTTCGGAACTTGCGGCATGTCGTGACGCGGCACTCTGCGGAATGGACATCAGGACTACCTGTGCACGGAGCGCTCGATTACTCAAGGAAAATCTACCCTAGGCGGAATTTGGACAAATGAGCACTCTTACAACCGGTTGGTTTGTATCGATCATTGCACCTGAAACCGTGGCCTTTTTGTACCCCTGTGATTCTCGTGCACTTCAGATAGGTCGTATAAGCCCTAAAATCCTAGTATGTTTCCTTGGCGGTTTGTCGATAACTGACTGATTCCTCTTGAACACTGTAACAAAACGGTGCAATTGTTCCCTAATTTCTTATCATTATATAAATAAAATAGTTTATACAAGCCCTAACACCGTGTGACCAATCAGTAAAAATGCTCGTAACCTCAGTTAAAACAAGAAAAAAAGGGACAGCAAGCCATTGAAATGCTAACAAAACATCTTACTTATAACGAGTCTGTCAGCACGGGAAAAATTAAAGGCTCACCATCTATGATGAATATAACGCCAACGTTCGAGCAAGAATAAAATAGCAATAAAACGATAATTCTTATGCGATTTGTCAAATAGAGCATAGCACAGTTGCTGCAGAATCGCCATCTATAATTGATTGAAACGATTAATGAGCCTGAACTATAGCGGAAGGAATTGATCGAAATGTTTGAATATCTGTACCAAGTGCCAGAGCAATTTACTTCGCTTAAGTATATTTTAACACTCCGGATACACCACAAATGGAACACATTCGATCTGTTGAGAACTTTTCCAACATGTTTATGTATTTTATGGTCTTTACAAAATACAGCGATCCGTCTAGCTAAACGTTGATGTACACGTTCCGATAGGCTCGTTTATCTCAACTATCCCACGTGTGGTAGAGGAATAAGGTGAACCTTCATATATAAAACCTGGCAACCTCTCTGGCCAGATCGATTAGTGATTTTACTCTTGGATCGTGTGAAGATTCCGAAATTGACCTGATATTTGACGACAGTTGTGCTCTTGTAAACTGATTTTCCCCATTTTTAACGACGCAGTAGTCAGTCGAGTCGATGTAACTGGTACATACTTGTATTAACCTGATTAAGAATTATCGAAAACATAATTTCGCTAATGTATACTGTTTTGCTTATTTTCTTTTTGAGCCCGGATTTTGCCGCTGTCAAAACCGGAACAGCTGCATTGTGCCGCAACTCATCGACACTATATGCAAACAACGCGCTGTCGTCAGCGAACAGTAAAATACGGAGAGCTGTCTCAGAGATTAGGTTCCTCGCAGCGAAAAGACGGCTCTACAGCAAGTCACGAATAAAACAATGCTCCAAATAAACAGCGTAAGCCACAGCAACTGCACACAAATCATAGCATGAAGGCAAATTCTAAACGGTGCAGTAACTAAGACACAGTCTTGCTTCATAGCAGAGAAAACGCAAATCATTCGAAGTGTCTCTTCTCATACGCGCCCTCGCCCTCATACGAATGTGCAAACATTCCATTTAACTTATAAACGCACAAGCATAAGCAATCTTACCCAACACCAGCTAAAATGCCTCGCCGTTCATCGTATCACATGCAACCGTGAATTCAAAAACTGCGAGCAAAATGAATGGTGTCGTATTCTGAAATTCTATCTAACAACATCCGTCAAATGGTGACCAACGACGGAACACGGAATAATACAAATTACGAAGAATGAATCATGATCGAAAACAGGTAAAAACAGCAACGATAATTTTTTAGTAAATTTCAGATCCTACAAAATTTTGAGAAAGACCGATGGATCGCCTGATCGGATTTTGTGGTAGGACAACCAAGGATATCCGAGTGCTCGATTTATCCAAAAGCAAGAAATTCAGAAAAGTAGGTTCATATTTATCATTACTTGCATCACTTGGATAACATCACGCAACGAAAGGGTTTGTATTATCATAAGCTGTCGCTTCCATAAAAATGAAGAAGAGTTGAAGAATGTAACAGCAAAGGTCCGTTTAATGGTAGTGTTAGCGGATAATTTTTGTCACCAACTCAAGTAAGCCTTGCCGGTTTTGGTCTCAGCTCAGAAAACGTTCAGCAAAATGTGATTTTATTAGGGTTGATTCGTTTAGGAGGCTGAATTAATGATTTGTCTGCGTTACAGCGATATTCGTAGCTTATGTTGTTAAACGGCAATTTAATAATCGCCAAAGAAATACTCGTTCTTGAGCTGCATTCGAAACACCGGCAGTTCGATGCAAAAGTATCCTGTTGTACACATGCAGCGCAGTATGATTCACAAGTCCTGAGTGTTGTACACAAAATATTTGATCAAATGCATCCCAGCCATAAACAGTATATCCTCAGTTCGAATGAAGATGTCGTATTACACACCGGTTAGTTGGTAAAACGTGACTTTAAATACTTTATTTATAAAGGTAAAGCGGTGTAATCTCGTTGCGCAGAACTGAACCATACTTGATGAAACCAGTCAGCCCGTCGGAGCTGTCAGATATTTTGACAAATGTTTGATTCGCAATATTCAAATGAAAGATGTCGACTTCGACTGCTCCGTTTGGCTTGATCTCTTTTGAATTTCTGTATGTTAGTACACTGTTAAAATCAAGCGTGTAGCACGAAGATTATCTAGTGGATCTAACTGGTAAATCTTAGGACACTTTGGTTTTCTATCATGCAGACTTGACGTTTGCACTCTTAACATTGTTGCTATTTCATGCTCAATCTAAATATAATTCCGTACGATTGAATTTGCCGAAATTTCAGTTCCAAGGGAAAAGCCTCTAGGCCCACTCTATGGGCCGTTACACGATTGAACTTAGGGGATGTTTCGTGTTTTTGATTCATTTTTCCACGTAGAAGACATTCTACTGTAACTGAACTGTCGCTTTCGCATCAATGGTAATCATGTCTCTTGTCTGATTTAGTAAATTAACCAGCAATCGTTGCGCAAGTTGTTAATAATTTTAGTGTTTAGTTGGTTTTATCGCCATTAGATTACAAGCCGCAAGGTTGAGCTACCAGTTTGGAGAAGCACAATACTTGTTTTGCATCTTATTGGGGCCTGTCACTGGGGCGCATTCCCTCGGTTCGCTGTGGGCGATCGAAATATGACTGCTTATGTTTTTCATAACTAACCAGCATTAAAAATATAAAGACCCAGGCGCAGCTCCATGTATTTCATAGAAAACTTGATAGACTCAAGCCAACATCCATGGATATAGGGCAGTGGCTGAAAGCTACGGTTTAAAGGAGATGGTTTTGGCCAAATATTGAAACGGCATTCGAAATCCGCGGTTGCACAGGTGTATCCCGCGGCGCAAACCCTAGTTATATACAACAACGATACATATGCACAACTGCGTGCATTCCCACAACTTCGGTTAAACCGCAGCTGCCGCATTCCTGCAAAAACTCACCGTTTACAAATGTACAAGTAATTGCAAGGCCACTTACATAGTCATGACAGAACGCAAGTTGACGGTGAGAATCGCGGAGCATATCTCAGCGTGGTTCAAGAATAACATTTCGAACCTAACCAAGTCCACCACCCAACTTGCCTAGCCAAAGAATGCAAGTGGTCAACATTTTAAAACGCTTGTGTCATCAATCGCCCGCCAGCTACTGACCGATAAACACTGTGCTAACCACGCGCGTATGTTCAGTGTGATCTACGCGTCAAACATCATTAATTTGTTACGATACGCTGAGGCGGTCGCAATCAAACAGCTTACCCTAGTCTGTGTGTGCAGAAGGACGCGTTCGTCACTCTGGATCTAACCTGGTAGTAACCCAATAGACAGCTGATGAATTGACAAATACGTGTGTGCGCGTGTATGTAGGTGTACGATTTTGGTGAATTTGCTATTTCAAACTCGCTTAACTCTTCATGATGCTATTAATTTACATGTGGTCTTTAGTACACACTTGAGAATATGCCGGGAAATTTTTCCCAAATTAAATCGCGCTGTGCCTTAGTGTTAACATTTTGACTGAAAATGTCGACGGGAAAGTGTTGCTTCAATAAGTCACTAAGCCATGGGGAACGATGTCCGATCACATATTGAAATTTAGCTGCAATATAATTCTACCCATCAACCTCTACCTCCATGACAGCAAAGTATTCGCCACACAGGGTCATTTATTTGCGCTCACAGCATGAGGAAGACTATCAGTTTCAGCTTGAAAACAGTAAAATGTGATATTTTGAAGTATTATCAAGATTGTGTAATCACTCTATAACGCTTTTGTAGTTACTCATGGTTCATACAAATTGGAAGATCAAGTTACTACTTGTTGTCCTGGACTACGTAATCGTAAAGGTACACAAATAGGATTGCAGCAAAATTGCTTCAGTGTCAACTGGTGAGAAAAGGTTAATTAGAGGTGGCTTTTTGCACGTTCTTTTGTCTAGTTACTTTCAACCGCAAATATTGTATTAGCTGACAAATCTGCTGATTGCTCAGAGGCCCTGTGTTGTAAAATGACGCGAATACACTGAAACGTTAGGCAAATTTTGGAATGCGAATTCGATTTGCCCTGAGTTAGATTTTGAAAAGAAAGACAGCCGTTAATAAAAAAACTCCATATATTTTGAACTATAATCGGTGTTTCATTTAGCATCTGGAATAATAATTATTCATTTTGATAACGCAATTTGTCAAGGTTATTCCTGAGGATATTGTTTTCGAAATCTTTAAATTAATCGGAAATTGCAGAAGGAACAGCGTTGAGTGAAATTTAGTTGTTTGAGTCGTTTGAGCCATATGTGTATAGCTTTTCGATGAGAACAGTTATTATCTTGAAGTCGCAGATAAATTGGGGGTTTCGCGACCAGCTCCGCTAGAAAAATGATCATTTACATTGAGTTAATTCGCCGACTGCTGGTCGCAGAAAATATTTCATTTAATGTGACAGGAGTAGCCTTGTAGATTAAAGAACTCCCATCAATGCGAATGTTATAGTGGGTTTATTTACTACGGACACATTGCTTATTTGACGCCTTTGACCATCACCTGCTAAACCATACGTGGGTATTAGAGTAAAGATGAAACATGAAAGCAGCTTCCAATGAAGTGTTATTATACGCATAAACATACCTTGCAGTTTTACCTTGTGTGTAACGGCATCAGCCAGCTTCTATAAGTTTGCATCACCCATTATTTTGCTCTCAGCGCTAAAACAGCAAATAGCTTATATAAGTCACACGTTATATTTGCGTACCTAGAAGATAGGATCATGGAATATTCAGCGTGATTCATTCCCTAACAATACAGCCGCTGTTTATTTATTACTTCATATTTGCCTGTCATTTCTGACTTTTAGATAAGCTGATACATTGTAGTGGTTTTCATCTCAATATATGATATGCTACGTAGCGCATCCTTGTCCGGAAAAGCACCAAATGCGTTTCACTCTATTGGGGCTCGTCAGTGGTTTGCATTCCCTCGGTCCCCAACTAGGGATCGAAAATATGACCGCTAGAGGCAATTGCCAACTAGCCAGCAGCTTAAGCCACTGAACCATCGGGGACATTGTCTGGGCAACACAATTTGAAAACTAACTGGGATATGGCACCACATATATTCCATTGTAACTGACAGTGTTTAGCCTGCGAGTTGATGAGATTATCTCACTAGACCGATACATATTGTGACTACATAGTTTTGCACCTGAATTCTGTCTTGTTCAAATAAGCCATTTAAATAGATAAAATTGTATTGCCCTTTGCTGGTTCTGGTTCGGATAAGCACGCATATGCCAACGGCCAATCCATTTTTAAAAAATTATTACTAGTTTTCACGGTACTAGCCAAGTTGTTGGATTGGCTTCCGCTATATTCCGTTTGCATTGCTCTCTATCTACTCAAGCATGATGATTAGCTTTTTATTAATTCAACTCTTCATTCCCTGGTCCCCTCTCATTTTGCCTAAGTGAATGACATCGTGCACTCCGTCATAATTTTATTGTGCAATGGCCGTGAAATGCATTTGTATTACACCCCGCAAATGAGCTGCTGATAATGTTACAATGGCGCCGGAGTTACTGGTTAGTTCAACGCCGTGGAGGGCAAACAAACTTACCCAAGCGAATTACAGAATAACGTCTTAAAATATTGTTCACAATACCCAGTTTTAACCCAGTTAAGCAGGACAAATTTCCATTAAATCAAACCAGTATCGGGTACAATGTGGCTTACAAAATAATCGGGTTGATTGGCAAATGCAAAGGATTATCCGTAACTATAATTTGTTTGAGCAAATTCATGCTTGGCTGATAAATGATAATCATTATCCTTTCTAATGGTTTTTGGACCATCATTACTAATGGAACAACCCAGGAGTTGATACAGTACTGAAAGACATTTGATGCTTAATCGTAGATGATGCTTATAATCTTCAAAGATAAAGGGATAAAAGGCATAACCTAAACCAGCTTCCTCAACTGAACTTTGTACTAATAGAATATATATTTTGTTAAAATAGCAGTGTATAGATGCCCACAAAGTTGTGCATGTCAGCTGAAATTATAATTCAATGCGTCATCACATTGAAATGTTTATTCAATTGATATTCTGAATGACTCCATAGATGGAGGACAATAACTCAGCATTTAAACTATTCACAGTATACTTGATGTTTATGAAGTTGACCTCTTTTTCTTTGATAAGTTCTTATTTTGTGGTCTAGCAGTTCATCATTTTCTGATTGGTTTTTATATCCTTATCAACGGACGGTTTCACAAAATAACTACTTATGAATAGATGTACCAAGCGGTGGATAATATCCATTCTTAATAAGTTCCAATGAGTAAGCAAATTTCATCTTGTCGATGACTTGTTGCAGTTATGAACCATATTTTCTGTTGTTTGGCTATTTTATATGCTATGGTCTTAGTCATCATAATGTATAATCGAGCAGTGGAATTGAATGGTTGTTACGTTAATACACTCAGTTCAAACAGTCTAACTCCGTCCGCGTCCGCTTCATTAAAGTCACTTATTCGTTTTAAAACCGTCAGTTGAACCGAACCGTTGTGTATAAGCGTGTGGTCACAAAACCCCGCCCCATGTGCATGTGACGCTCACACAACATCGCGTCGATCCCACAAAATGTATGGTCGCACACAAACAAATGTGCTTGCCATGAGTGTATGCATCAAACAAGCATTGCAACGGAAGAGACGTGATGGAGACACTAAGGGAGGCTGATGGCGCAACGGAATGGCGAATTCCAGCTTTTCACGTCGGCTTCAAGATCACATTCATCAGAATGCCAACAGAACTTGTCCTGCTCATAAGCACCTAAACAAATGGGGGTTGCAGTTAGAAGGTAAAACCTTGTGTGATTGAGTGACGAGTGGTGTTATCAAGTCGTTGGCACTTCTGCTGTTGTAAGCAGCTTATTTTTATGAGTTATGCACCCACGAAATTAGGCAGTCAAATGAATTTGTGGGGGGTTATAGTAGAAATCCCGTGTAAAAGCCACTCCCAGCCTAGTCACAAAATCACAACACTACATTTTGAGACTTTGCAAGCTATTACCTTCCAAGTGATGGTAGTCATTAATATTTGCGTGTAGAATACTGGTTTAAGCTATAACAAAAGGTTGCATTAAAGGAAATAAAATTTAAACCATAATCCAACGTCAATAACTTTGTGACCGGAGTATTTATTTTGCTGAATTTTTGTATCCTTCCATTATTAATATAAGCATATCTGACCCCTGCAATTTGTTTAGTAAATAAACTATGGTATTAACTACATAATTCACACACTAGCATTACTGGGGTAAACAACCGGAATATTCACAAAAGTGCAGTTTATGTATTCACACATTATTGTAAAATTATTATGGACAGAATGAAATTTTTGTATGTATCAATTAATTCCCCTTCTATTCTATGAATTGAAGATAAATGCAAAAGACATTTTTTTGCTTGTTCATATAAGTGTTAAATCCAGAGCGTTCAGAAGCCTTCCGCGGTATCTTTTTCCCATAGACCATCTAGAAAACACGAGAGCTTGACAATGTTTTGGAGAACGCTTGCATGATACGCAAATTATAGGTGGATCATGTTTGTTCTCCAATTGAATTTTCTCTTGCTGCCAGCTATATTTTGCTCGGGTCCATTTGTGATGCTTTGAGCAAATATTTGCTCAGCAAGGATCCATATATTAATGTGGATCTGATCATGCCTGTGGTAGCTCGAGAAGCTCCGTTTGACCAACGATTGCCTAGCTATCAATCTCTAGACGAACTATTTTATTGCTGAAATTTATGCATTATTGTGACTATTTTGCACCTAATGACTGAATCATCAGTTAAAATCTTCAGATGTTCCTTTGTAGCTGACCCTATCTGCTTTTGCAATCTGCACTAATCACGGGGTCATGTAGGTTGCTATTTGCCAAATTATATTTATTGAGTTGTGGATCATGGTTACTTCCATTTTGATTAAATTACATTTTACGTATATGGTAGGTCCTTTTCCACTTCCTCAAACATTCAATTTTTTTATAACTGCACATTTCATCTCCCTCATGTGGCAAAGCCATACCACACACTACGTGATCCACGCCGACGTCGGAATAGTAGTATCACCCCCGCCCATTACCACGCCATCATCGAAGCACATTACTATCATGAGCATCCGCTGCTACACCCAGACCGCATCAAGACACACGACACCATCGGGCGGCTGGACACGGACGCACATGCTTCCAATCACCAACTCAAGCCTCGAAGTAGCCGCCGTCGTAATCCCAGCGCAAGCTCACTTGGACTCACAGCTATTATCCAAGCTCATGCGAATTAGTGTCTCTATTGTAAATGTGTACTACCAGTACAATATTAGTATATTTATTAGTGCCTATCGTTCTGATTTTGTAATTACTCACGATTTAAGCAGGCACTAATATGTTCATCTATTTTAGCAGTGTAAGTTATATATGCACTACCGGTCTCACATTCATTATTTGTAGTAACCGAGGGTTAAAGTACCAGACACGTTGATTTCCGACTCTGTGTTGTTACTTGGTAAATAGCCAAATAATAACGGGACTAAAGTGTCAAACAAATGGTGTTTGTTAAGTTTTTCTTGACTGGTAAACGCATGAAGAAATAGGTGGCCGAGACAAAGGCTGTTTGTTTAGTTGACACTAAACGTCGCTAGCGCCTGTGTTTGTTTCGTGATACCACATTTATATCCCAGTGCGCCTACTTTGTCCACACATAGTAAAAGGCTGGTTTTTAACCGTACAACGCATTTCATAACAACTAGGAAATGTAAAGCACTTAACCCGACATTCATTACACAGAATTGGTAGGGGGAGTTTAATGGTATAGACCCTTTCCTACTCTCGATTTTCACCGACTGCTGAAGCAAGGATATCCTATGGTTTTTAATGTCGCCAACAGCCACTGCTCGAGAAGAACGCTAAAACCGTATTAGTTTTAGTTAATAGACCACCTACAAAAATACATTGCTCATAGATAAAATGTGCGCATAACTAGCTTCACGAGCCTAGGTGCTTGTAGATTTGCTTACCAGAGTTACTACGAATAAGCCAAGTCAATATTTCAAAAGATAAATAGTGTATGATAGGATAAAAAGCATTGGCTTTACAAGACCGATAGGATGGTAAATGCATAATAAATAAAAATCATAAGATTCCGACGTGGAACTTAAATGCCAATAGTCTAAACCTAGTACATCACACCACAATGTGCTGTTTGTCACGCAGATGAATGTCTAACAATTGTTTGAAGGCTGTAATGTTCGGAGCGTTTACCATATGCGTTGGCAAGTCATTCCATTGTGAACAGATTCTAAGAGAGTAAAAATATGTTCTGCAGTCTAATCGGTAGTGTTGGATTATCAGTTTGAGGTTATGGCATCTTGATCGTTTATATGAGGCTAGGGTGAGCATCGATTTGCACGGGTGATCGATTTCCGTTAATACCCGGTATGCGAGAATGAGATCTCCGCGTAGTCGTCGGTATTCGGAGGAAAACAGTCCGATTAAACTGAGACAAACTTCATAATTGAGACCAGATAATCCGACTGTTGCCTTCGTAGCTCTTCCTTGGGGCTGCTCTAAGAGATAAATGTCCCGTTTTAATCATGGGCACCAAGCCTTGACGGCGTATTCGACGTGGGGAGAGATATAAGATTAGACAAGCATGGGTACTAACCGTCGTTCAAAAAGCTTCGGCATCGGTTAAATCACTTAAAGCAAACTTTACGAGAAATCCCTCATTAATGTCAAATGAGGAAAATTAACAATGCATTTCTACAGGGAGTTGGGATGCATTATCGTAATATTTTAATGGAAAATCCAGTTAGTGCTTTAATTGTCAACGTAATTAAGTGCTAGTGTTTCCTGCAGTTGAACCGTACTCCAAGAGTTTCCATAGCTTTAATAGACGAAAATTATATATCCAAATAATTTCCAGGGAGCTGAAGAAGAGTAGTGTCAAGTAACAACTTTGTAACTGCAGAGTGCGTCACGCCATAGACCTTTAAATATGACTAATTTTGGTGCAGAAACAATCGTTTCGAGGAGAGCGATCCATGGTAAGTACACGCAAATGTAATTAGGTTTCTGTAGCATTTCAGTTGGCTTTAATTTCAAGTAAAATCGAGGAGTGACATCTAAGTTTGGTACTGCTGCTGAGTTGCACCCAAAGGCAACACACAAAAATTAGTTTGGGTTAAACCAAGCATGCCTTTGATCGGCGACATTGCCCACTAAATAGTTTCAAACGTTAAAGCCACTGCTCGGTTAGAAACTTTTCCTATTCCAATGAATCATTGGGAGGTCCGACGTTGATTTTGGTCCATTGCAGGGAAATCTTGCTTCAGGCGTGCGTAGCAGACTACAATTGGCAATCCCACATGTGGGCGAACATACCATGTATCATCTGGCTGGAAATGGAGGTGTCTACTTTACGAATGCCCGCCATACCAAGTCGACGTTTTGGTTACGTTTTTGAAGCATTTTCGCATTGCTCGGACCAGTACCTGTGTAAAGCTTGTAGGAGTAGATTCTTGTTGTCGTCTTGTGAATAACTTTGCAAATGCTTACACTGAGCTGTAGCAGAATTTGCGTTGAATATGGATGTACCATATATATGTCACACTAAATATTTTCAGATCGGCATCCGCTTGAATCCGGTGCCATAACTATAACTCGTCAGAAAACAACAGGAAATATGTTTTGATTACCTGTGCTACGTCGCCAATATATTATTAAACAATTGCGGTCCCATGATTGTCCCCTGCGTCACATGCGACTGAGCTGTTATAAGATCGGAGAAGGAACTCGGGACTCTGAAAACTGCTTGTCGTTTTAAGAAAATATTGGCAGTCCAGATGAAGAGATCGTCACTGATGCACCAAATCGGTAGCCAGTAGACGGATATCTGTCTATCTAGACTATCGGTTACCTTCAAATATCCAGGTTAATCACGTCAACGTCATCTGCAGCTTCAGCTGACTAAGTTCCACTACACCGTGTTTTTAATAAATCCATCGTGCACCATCACTGTAGATGGGTGTCGTGTTGCTCAAGTACACTAACCTTATATTTTTAGCTAAGACACCAACATTTAGTAGGCGAGAAGTTCATTAACTTGAAAAATACAAGAAGAGTTGCTACTAGCTACTAGGTTAATGTTCCTTTATACTTACTTTTTGTGCATAATAACTATTATTCCAAGCTTCTACACCACAGGAATCTTGTTATTGTCCAAGCTGTGCCAAAGGAAGTAGGCCAGATAATTTGTTAATTTTGTTGCTACGGTTTCACAGCCTCTGGGCGTAGTGTGTGGACACCCGGTGAGCTATTGTTGCTCAGAGACATCAGCTTTCGCAATAGAGCTTTTGCAGGAAAAGTGTAATGGCTGAGTCCAGCAGGCAAACAACGAAACTTGGAGGATTGCCTGGTGTGAAATCTCTTAAATGTAGGAACATATTGCGTCCTTAACGTGTTTGCTTCACGCATTGCTGTTCTAATTGGACCATCAGTAATGCAGTGGAGGAATTCCTTGTTTTACCTAATTAAATCCGTTAATGTGCCTGTACAGCAGCTTATGTTTAGCGTTAGGTTTTACTCATTTGCTGCGCATATGCGACTTTGTCCTCTCTGAGCACTTGCTTGCATTGGGTATGATGAGATGCGTAATTTTTCATGTTTCATCTCGTTGGTGATCAGCTGTGCTTTCATAGGATGCCTTGCATACAGCCTTCTAAATATGTGCAACCAGCTGCTTGAATTTCCATAATAATTTGACACAAGCGACTATCGGATGGCATTCAGCGTGAAACGACAAGGTGGCGAAATTGACGGGCTGGGCCCAACGTTCTTAACTTGAATGGTACGCACCATCAAATATTTCGCGTGACGATATTCCGCATGATTACTCGGACTCAAATGGCAGCCTGGAACCAACACAACAATAATGTATTTCTTGTTAGTGAACACAAGATCCAGCAAAGATGGTCAATTACTTGTTCTGAAACAAGTAGGCAAAACGACGTGTTTTAAATTAGGGCAATGATTATAAACTACTGCGGATCGGCTTTGAATTGTTCTCCAAACTTAGCATGGTTTCTAAGAAATGTATGCTAAAATCCTTTATGATGCGTTTGGGGGCGGTACACGGAAGCTACAAGGCTGGTGTCACGGCCAGGTAATTGCAGGCGGCAGCTAACAAATTGACGGAATAGCTGTCTGCATTTTTCACGGTCTCGCACTGAAGATCGATTGGGTAACATAGCATTACCGCACCTAATTTCATAAGTCCGCCCATTCGTTTAACTTACATGACCAGCAGCGCTGCTTTAGCGTCTCTTACTCTACTGTGCAACCGTGTTTTAGTTAGACTGATGATACCTCACTGATTCGAAATTTATAGGCCGGTTTATTGGAAAGGTTTTCAGCAAAAGTATAAAGGTAGGATAGTTTCTCGGTCTGTAGGAGCCAACAGAGTGCCAAACACGCAATGTGGGAAAACGCCGAACGACGGAATATCGGCAGTGTTTGGATTAAGCAGGTTCAGGTGCTTGCCTCAGCATTGTTTGTAAATGGATAACGTCAACCGTGATGTATGAAGAAGTTCGCTTTCAGTTCGTATACAATATGTGGGAATGAGATCTCCCCGAATCCATCGGTATTCTAAGGAAAACACAATAATCAAACTAAACACATTTCGTAACTTATACCGGATAGCTACGCAATTCTTTTGTTGCTTTTCATTGGAGTTTCTCCAATAGGTATATTTCGCTTTTTAACCATGGACACCAGATCGGAATAACGTAATCTACGTGAGGACGAGCATACCAGTTAAAGAGCATTAAAACTTGCCGTTGCTCAAAGATGCTGAGAGCGAACTATAACTTGATCAAATTCACGTTCGCCACAATTGCTATATCTTGTTATAAGAAACCTAATTTGTAAACACTGACTAGTATTTACCTGAGTATAAAGTTGTTGCGGTCACGCTGGTGACATCCGGCGCCCGCAATGCTGCGCAGGTAGCGACTATCAAAAAATGGAAGGCGCCGCAAGTCCTCAGATTCAAGTGTCCATATCATAGATAAGGACGGCCCTAAAAGTGTCCTGGTTTACACGGCCGTTTGGACAGAAAAGGACCCTTTCTGAAGCTACAAATGTCTTATATTTAAGGAAGGCATATTTGCTTCGCCATACTTGAAATTGTTTCAGCGGTTATGCGCCCATCGTTGCTGATGCAACTGCAAATATAAGCGAACTGATCAACTACATGGAGTTCCTCACTAGCAAGAGTCAAACGGTTTCAAGTGGCTGGAATTTCTGCACCACAGCTTTCATTCTTAACTTACGAAACGCATATCAAAATATACGATCACACTTGACCGGCTAGTTAGGGTTAATTGCGCCACTTCAACCTCCATACACAGCAAGAAAATAGTTCTCCGCGTATTCAACATCACCTATGTTTCGCCAGCTAGCAGCACAACGCATGTACCTTGCGATTCCGCGGTGGGTATTACATTATTTAGACTTAGACGAAATTGAAGAAATAGGTGGAAATTGGTAAAACCTGACAAACTAATTTTCTTGATGAGTGTTACTTAATCACTGTAATGTCTGACACAACCTGTCATGTTTGGAAAAAACAAAGGTAATATGTTTACGTTTCATGGGAACACATTTCTACTCAATATATCTAACATGATACTTCTATAGACATAGTCCAGCGCAGACTTGAAATCGAGGAACACAACTATTGACCGGACTGTGTTATACGTGGTGCTGCTCTGGCACCTGTAGCAAATTGAACATATGGTCTATACTTAGTGCCCTGAACAGAAGTCGGCGGCTCTCCTCTAATGCGGGATTCCGGTTCTGCAGTGAGGCGACAGACAAGAATTGAGGCCAGTAATTTTATCGTCTCCGGTTTTAGGCAAAAATCTCTTTGGATAGCACAGTTGGCGCGACTGTCGTCCTTGCATATTGCCTCTAGGATAGATTAAATATATTCAGGTTTGATGATCTCACCCCCTACAGATATGCTTAAAGAGACTTCAGTGCTCTAAAGAGGAACTTACAATCATCGTGAATTATTGAAGGTAGCATAAATTGATTTCAGCACCTCGAAACCTATTGCGGGCTGCCATTACATTTTGGGTCTCAACCTCCGATGGAGCCTCAAACCAGCATTTTAAAACAAATGTTAATCCGAGGCCCTTTTTCGAAGCTTTCCATTTTTCTTGCCTCGCACTTTTTCATCACAATTTCAGGGCTTCTCAAATGTGTATCTGTGATTTCCTGTCATCAACTTATTGTCATTTTTATGATACATAAATGTTCAAATTTGTTATAACAGTGGCTTTATTTATTACTTAATTTCGCTAATGTATCAACCCATATATGACGTTATTCCTACAACAAGAAAATACCACATACCTGTAATTAGAACATTGTATCGCCATTAAGTAAATTGTACTTACTGCTTGATGGCATTTAAATGCCAGCATATGATGAAGTAGAGTCATTGTATATCCTAGGTATTTTTCGTAATATTACTGACATCCCTGAATCTGATGTACTTGCTTAATTAGGGTACATACGTGACCGAGGGTTTTGAAAATCTCTGGAAATTAAGTCCAAACTGCTTCTAATTTGGCTACAGAAAACACACTTATGATGCTAAGTTCAAATGAGTATTTGAGTGGAAAATCAAACAAATATGTTTCAGCTATTTCTTACGCTTTGAGATATCTGGTAGGTACATCATTCCCTATGTAAATCCATTTTTATACTGCAAGAATTTTGATCTTGATAATGTGTCATTTTAAAGTTCTATATAATAATCCTTCATTTAAACTCAAATTTTGTAGGGCTGCACATCAAGTGGATCTAAAATCCCACTTGGGATTTTTATGTCAATCAGATGGAGCATCCTATCCATTTTGTTTGCGGTTGTTTTAATTGACTGGTTAAACAAGCGTGTCTACATTATTCAGCTCTTCCGTGATTGCAACAAGAAATTAGAGCTGTTAAAATTTTAGAAATTCAATGATTTGAGCGTAAACTTTTTGCCGTTTAAAAAGGGATGAAGACTAGTTTACTTAAGATTACATATCTTACCCTTAACGGTTTTATGTATTACGTTGTTTCATCAAAAATGTAAACCAAATAAAACGCATCCAACTTAGCGCTAATGAGTTAGGTTGCGCTGATTCATCAGTCTCATAATTTGGAGTCATTTGAGGCCACATATTCAATGGTTCATCCCATCTCTCATTGCTTTAATTAATGGTCACTTAGGTTTCTATCATTAAGATATATGTATTGCTCTATTTTACCCTACCCCAACAGGTTGCAAACGTGATGCAAGCTCCTATAGTGTCCAACTATTTTGACATAGATTGGGATGTACGCGCTGTGTCAAAATGTTTGAATGACGGGTTTCAAGAAAGATAAAATTCCAAGCAATTGGTTTTTAATCAAGGCAATCCCCAGGAACATAAGGCACTTTCAATCTCAGGTGCTTACGCTATATATCTATTATTACTGTATTATAATAATTGTCGTTCACGTCCTCAGAACCGGTCCTCTTGATGATCTCGTTAAGTTTGTATAAAAGTAAAGTTGGTCTTCAAGTTATGTATGGTGGCTGTTCTAAATAGCAACATTCTATTTAACAGCAACTGCCTGGCGTGCGATATATTGTGAACAAGAGCGTTGTTGTGGTAGTTCATCCACGAGTAATCTTGTCAAAACATTCGAAGTGACCGAACAGAGTAATTACTGGAGCAACTCTTTGTAGACATAATCAAAATCGGAATGACAACCGAATAATTCCATGAAATCGACATTGATAATGTTAGTCTAATTTGACTGGAGTTCAGCGTTACTATATTGATTATCGTCCTGTAACATGTCAAAAGTGTATCACGCTCCGTCGATAGCAAATGTTTCCGACTATGTGAATTACGGCGCCCATGAAACAACGACAAATATGCATTTGCGTATGCATATGCAGTTGTGAACAGTTTAATAATCTGCTACCTGAAGCTGGAGATCATGGCTTAATTTGCTTTTTACTTAGTTTAGTTTTAAAAAATTCGATTATTTAAATTATTGAGTTTATGTTTCGCAGCTAAAAGCGAGACAAATACAAGCCAAGGATAGCTTACCGAACGTTAATTTATTTAGCTAAAGTTACTAGTCTGAATGTTAGCCTTCATAGCTATTTAAGCGAGCGCAAATATTGCCTGCCTAAATACTGCCCTGTTCATGTTTACTTCGCTGGTCCGTTTAGATAATTACTTTCTTTTTGGCAACTTATAATACAAATAATGGCATAAAACTGGCATTATATCGCACTAAGTTCCTTGCGGTAAATTATGTATACGTTTAAAATCTCCATATAGTGAAACTTGCTATCCACCTTGACATGGTCGCTGCTGTCTAGGAACCAATATCGATAACCTTATAATTAATTATCTCCGAATATGTAAGAATAAATTAGATGAAGTAAAATTAGTGCAGCCAACCCAACATAAACTTTTACGCTGATATTGCTAAAAGCGAAGCAAGATATTCAGTAAAGTGCAATCAGTTAACTTTATTGGCTTCTGCTCTTTTAGTCGCATTATGGGTGTGTATGCCAAAACAGTTGCTGACTAAATAAAAGGAACTAATAACAAATCCAAATATCGCTATTAAAATGATTACGTATTCCATCTTACTTTATAAATTCAGGGCCAATTAGATGAAATAAATGTATTCTGTCGGAACCGGAGCTAGGTGTATATTGCTAAACTGGTACTTGGCTGTTGCATAATTTTATAATAAAAGTGTGGATTTCAGGGGCTGCAAAACATTTTGAAATAATTCAGAAACACATATTTGTTTTGCTACGTTGTTAGCATAAAAATGTATATACAAAGAAAAAATGGATATACTTGTTCCTGTTTTGCCGAACAATGTTGCGATAATTGAGTACATAAAAGAACTGGCTTTGCAGGTTTATAGCATTAATAACTTTTATTCCGATGCAACGTTTAAATATAAGCAATTATGTTATGTTAATATTTTTATGAGATTCAACACCAAATACAACTTTTAATTTACCAATGCAGTTCATATGTCCATCTTATTATTTACAGTTATGTTAAGTAATGTGACATTTCACAGTTATTTAAAATAGGTTATACATTTTGTAACAGGTTTTATGTATTTTAGGAAAGCTCAGTACAAAATATATAATGAGCGTCTACTTATACTTTATTTTAGTTGGATGCTCTAGGAAAATTTCCGGAAAATATATAAAGACAAATTTGCTTTCATTAGAGTAAGGGTATACAAAGCCAGTATGTATTGTCATGTGTATGGGATGAAAAGCGCCTAAATTAAGCAAACATGTTTATTCCCTCTTGTAAATCATACCGGCAGCAAGAGCTCCGGCGTTATGGAGATTGAATGCAACTTATCTTTATGGATGCCATGATACCTATTCGCCAACTGTCCCAAACGGTGGCTAGAAGCTTTTCTTATACCATTTAGACTGCAAGGCTTTCCAGCATTCTCGTGAGTAGTTTAAATTATGTAACATGCAAACCAAGGCCCGGTTTCTTTCATTTTACTAATGTTTCAGTTCTTTGGTGGCTAAAGCGCAAATTGCGCAAACAACCTGCACTATGGACCAGTCTAAAATTAACTTTTTTTAGTTATTGATATTCTATTGACTGAAAGATTTTTTAAATAGGTTTTTGTACGCAGCCCGATAATTTTACAGAGTAGAAGACAAAATTCATGCATTTGGTCTTTTTCAAAATGTAATTTTAATTTTAATTACGTTTAAACCTATCAAACTGGTAAGGGCATTGTGGTGAACACATTGAAAGGCCATGTGATTTTGAGGAAATATTACCCTCACTGCAGGACTTACATCACACGCTAACTTGATTAACGCTTGGAAAACTAAGGCCCTTAAAGCAATGGTATTTATAATGGCAGTATTACATTTGGTTAAATTATTCACGTTAAAATCCATGTTATAAATACCAGCTATTTTGAAAATTTACGTGTTTATTAATAAGGTTTAACAGATGCAAATCGGCCTTAAAAACGAAGTAAGTAAAATATTCCATGTTGGGGACTTTTTGAAATACTCGTTGTGTATAAGGATTACGACCAACTGTCTAAAAGTTGAACGCGATTCCCCTTGAAGATATCATTTGTCTTGCGATCCGAGGAACGTGGCTGATATAAATAGAGAATGAGATTAAGATTGAGCTTCGCCATCCATCCACACAACCTGTACTTCAAAATTATGCTCAAATTCGTCCATTAAGCCCTTGCTCCTCCTGACTCCGTGACTTAATGGTTGCGGTCACAACTAACATCCCAGTTGTTTCGGGTTGCATGCCTGCTAGCGCTATATGATGAGATGTAATAACAACAAATCACTTCGTAATAGTACGGTTTTTTGGACAGGCAACACACAATTTCTATCTGCGAAAGTAAACTCTTGTTCCGAACAAGAAGTATGGCTCATGTAGGCATTACTACTCAAATTGGGTACAACATGAACCCCGTCGCTCCGTACCTGCTTACTTATGTTATGGTTCTCTGGCCGTCAGTCTCCTTAAGTGATGGTCAAAATGTCCGCCAAGTTACTGATTGTATTGCAAAAGCCGTTTCAACCTTTCGCTGAGCACCTTCTCTTGCTCGGTGGACATTATTTCACAATATTTCATTTAAGTTTTTCCAAAGAGGGCTGCATGACTTTGTATACGCCTAGCTTCAGATAGCCATGTAGGAAGAAATGCAGCTTGTTAGAATATGTTGAGAGATCAGGCCACCTGTTTGGTCGGCTGTGTTCGATAAAACAGGAAAACGATATGTGAATATGCACCATCCGGCTGCCATCAAATCTTAAAGCATAACAGTTTGGAATATAGTTGTGAAAGCACACTTATCCGATGTATCTCCAATTGCGAGAATTCTAGGAAAATTTAGGCATTCAATACTTAAAATAATCAAACTACTGGTCACATGCCAGGAAAAAGAAAGACGCTTCCAAGACGTTTCTACTTGGTACAAATCGTGAGTTTGACGTCATGATGCAAACGTGATGCTATATGTTGTTGATTACAGGTGGACCAAGCACATTGTCGCATTGTTCCCTTCAGATGAAAGGGCCTGCACTGTAAAGATGAAAAAAATGAAGGTACATAATAGGAAGAAACTTGTGTAGTAATTCATGTTGCGGTGTAGGATCGCATGGTTTAAAGCCTCGTTAGAAATGCATTGAATCTCACAAAATTTTCTTTGCTTTAATATCAGGTGCAGAGCGCATTGGTTCGTGTCACATTGTTGTGGGTTTCGAAAATACTGATTTTGGGTGTTCCCATGATTCACTGAACAATAATCCTTAACGATGCGAGGCGGCCCGGTTTTCTTCGTTTAGCAATCACAATCATATTCTCTAAATTAAGCATTTAAGCAAATTAAGCAATACCGCAACATGACCGTGCGTTTTCGTGATTACATAGACTTGTGTATTCGCGAAGTTGCTGCAACGTCTTAACGGCATTCACCAGATAAACGAGTAATAAGCGAGCCTAGAGGAACATTCCTATTAAGAGATCTTGATCTGGGATGTTTACTTGATGGTTATGTCTGTTTAACCTCCATTAGCCTGGGGGGTGATTATTTACAAAGGGCACAATTTGCTTCGGCTACTATCGCTCTCAAATAATTTAAAATCCCATTCCGTCAAAGTAGCGTCAATTTCACACAGTTGCACTGCACTTAAGGTTTAATGTTCGTGATTTCATAATGCAAATTTTCTAAGCATCATCTCTGCTTCGTTATGCCTAGCGAGACACAGCGGTCATCGATCCCTCTAGTAACTACGTTTGGCCCTGCATTTCAGCCCTCAGCATTCAGTGTGAAAAAAGCTGACAGCTATCGATAACCGTTGGATTGCTGTATGTATTCACCACGCTCAACGATAAAGAGGCTAATGTGATTTGCCGGCCTATCCCTCACCAGCTTTACTCTAGCATTCAACTGATCCCTGAAAAGACCACTCGTCTGCCGAGGGTGCCGTTTGTTAACACCACTAAGGTCAGAGCGGATTTATGGGTATGCACGCGCGCACCATAGGCAACAAGCTGTTATGTTATTCAGTAAATATTGGATGACTAATGAATGGAGAGAGAACTATTGCAAATTCAGTCATTCTTCATAAGCGAGCCAAGGAAAGTCAATTATCCGCGCTTTTCATAGTTAAGTGCGTTCATTGATCCCATTATAGCAGACTAATTGCACATCCATGTGAGTTATTTTTCGTATTCTATGGTAGCGTCAACATATGCTTAATACAACGTAATTTTTGTCACGTTTAAGTATTGTAGATTAGTTTAATATATCTGTGAAGGTTTCTTACGTTACAGAACCAATTATGATGGCTATGCGCAAAACGCGATGTAACAAAGTCAATTTAAAAACATTATTAAATGAAAGCATTATTGACCTGGTAGTTTTCCTACGGAACTGCATGTCCAAGAGCTAATTTGAAACTGATAACCGCAGCAGAGAAGAACGATTCCCGTTAAAAAGGCTAGGGCTGACTTAAAGGACTCATCACTTCCGTCATTGTTTTGAGTATCGGATGGGGCAGTCACGATATGACTTAGCCAAAATAAAAGAAATTCCTAAAATTTGTAGTTGCGCACTGCAGAATTATCTCCGCCAATTGTTGGGGTTCAAACGTTAGCACGCATATTAGATAAACTGATCGACGAATCAAAATTCTGACTATTATCTTTTTCTGTTGTAGGAACCTAGTTACGGATTTGGTTGAAAAATCTTGCCATAAAAGCAAAGAAAATTTCTGAAAATTTAGAACCTGTAAAGAAAAAATTTAAAGGATGTATGTAAGTAGAGAAATAAGTGAAAGTTAACATACAAAATGTCCCCAAGGCGCTGGATTTTATAGTATAAGTTAGGCTGAAACCTCAGTAATCTGCAGTCATTTCTTTCCAGAGTAAATTAACAGAAAAAGCGACGGCAGAAAAACTGAATTAAAATAATTATATTTGCAACATTTTACAAATATTAAATATTGTCGCTTGGACATAGTTATTTATTGAGCAACTCTACATATCCTTCAAAAATATTTCAATTTCTTCTGTTTTAATGCTTATACACAACGGAATGTTGTGCAGCTACACTTATGTGCTTTACAATTGTAATGTGGAATTATGAAAAATTTAGAACCAAATATTACTAACGCGTTTAGAGTTAAGTTGTGCATTTTTCAGTTTTCCATTTTATGTTTGGCGGCTAAAAGACTAAATCATGTGTTTATCTAGCAAACTGAGTATACTACATCCACAAAAAATCGCGATTATTCTTCTACGGAAATTCTGCCAAGGATATTTGCAATTATCTGGATCACTGAGTTTCCATCTTTTATGCTGAAATTAATTGCACCGCACGCTCAAATAAGCGTAGGCAATTAAAATTCTCCCGCCACAACGGTATCCATCACTGGATGATTGATGATCTATTACTGTCCATCTATGCAAATAGCGTTCGCGTGAGTTTTAGAGTGTGACAGAAATAAGGAATTTTAAAATTGTTAAGTTAAACGGAGAAATGACTAAATTTGCTAAATATCAATTGAAAATTGGCTGTAAATATAATTTCTACCAAGAGAATTGTATGGCAATCTGCAATTAATAGAAATAAAAAGCAACGTTGACATGGTTCTTATTAACATATAGCCACACTTAATCGCAATGCGTAAGTACGGTTTATGTAGTGTTTATTAAGAATGCTTTTTCTATCACCATTGTCCAATGAAGCATGAAACTATCAATTTTTGATGATATTTTATCGTCTTACGTCGTATGTGCTAAAGACGCAATCATACAAAATGAATTACCACCGTTCGGGTAGTAAATAATGATTAAAATCATATGTAAAAAGGTACAAATGTCTATTTTAAGATAATTTTAGTTTGATTTCTACAAGTACACACTTACTGAACTTTTATATTAGCGCCTCAGAAAAAAGGACAAAAATTGATCGGTATGCTTCACGTTCTGCCTGGTTAACCTTATATATTTGTGTGCAAATGCACAATACGCATAAAATAAAACAACGTTATTAATAGTGTTGTGCTTTTATAATTTCTAAAACATGTATACTATTCAGTGACTGACTATTTAAGAAGCGACTTGTAATAAGCAAACACTGTGATCGCATGAGGTAAAAGTTTGGAGATCTAAGCATGGTATTGTGTTGCAAAATGGATTGTTCACTCATTTTGGATGCAAATTATGTTTAATGTCCCTACTATCATATGATCAATTACCTAATATTTCTGTCATGTTAGCTTCTGGTGCCTTAGATGAACTTAAATCAGTTACCACTGAAGGACGAAGCTGACTGCCTCTTACATTATTTATCGATTTGAGTGCATCACTATTGCAAAGTACATAGGTCGGACATGTCGCTAGTTGTCACGCAGCACTAAGGAACATAGTCCTAATTGGTTGGCGAACGGAGGCACTGGAGTTTTAGCAATCGGATTCATCTCACACCTATTCGATTAAGGTCATAGCGTTAACCTTCAGAACACATTTACGGTGCTTTATCAGTTCCTGTTGCACAATACAAGAAGTCTGCGTCTAAGAAAGCGAGCCACAGCAGAACTTTTTGCGAACCGAATATACAAATATTTGCTATAATCAATAAATAAGTTAGCTAAAGCGGTAAGTCTGCCCTGCCCGAACAGAGGTCAACCAGACCGTAACTTTGACACCGGCGACGTTAGTTTGCTAACAGAAGACCTAACAATATATGTGCATGCAAAATAGCGGCTAACTATCTGTTAGCTAACCATTGACCTACGTTTAAAACAATCACCATGCATTTACCTTCGTATTTAAACCTTGTATGTTTTGCACTTGCCCGTAGATGAATCATTGAAAACAACTGTTTGCCTCAGAATGGTGTTCATGATTCATCACTGCAAATGTTTCACATTTAGAGACCGACTAAGCCGCCTCACGTGGCTAAGAATCTTAATCAGTTCCGGTGGTATTCCACGCGGCTTGCTGAAGCAAATATTTATGTCCATTTTTTTGGAAGACTGTATGAATTCTCGAAAATACCCATCCGTGCATTTACCTTTGATTTTAAGTTTTATGATTTGTACCGGCCTGTAAATAAAATAACTGAAAGCGTTTGTTTGTTTTAGACTGGCGTTTTTGATAAAGCACTATATCAAAAGCTTTTAATTTCGTTTCTGTTGACAACAAAATACTTTAACATTGAGTAGATTGCCGCCAGTTTTGAATAAATGCGATATGGTGTTATACTTTTCTGATATTTTTAATGATGAGAGTTTTATTCTGTACGACATTAGTTGCTGGATTTTTTCAGAGTGACGCGATAATAATACTCGTTGATGCTGAATAAGAAAACCTTGAACGATCTAGCAATTATTCTAGTCAAAAATAATACATGGTATGATGGTAATCAAATAAAGTTAGCATGAAGTTTTAATTGTCTAGATTTATATTTGAACTATGCACTTTGGTTGGGAGGAAGATTTCAGTTCAGCTGATATATTCACTGCTCCACCAGAATATATCCTACAATACTTCATGTTTCAATATTTGGCCAAATTACCGAACAGATAATAATCTATTGCTTGAGAAAAACCGTTAAGATTTCCGGTAAAACGACTTCCGAAATGCGAAAGGTATCCTGCATTTCAATTTTAATAGCAATTATTGGCATTCTAAGGCTTCGTAACCATTGGCCAAGAGCTACGACAGTAAATGAAGTTACAGACTTCATGACGGTGAACGGGTAGTTGAAAGGCGAAATTAGCGCGAAGCCAAATCCCCTGCGGAGGAAAATAAATCCTGGAAATTGGTGCTTGCTAATACACACCATCTGTACAATGCAGGTGACAAGCAAATTATTAAATTTACTCGAAGCAGGCTGAAAAAAATCCTTCAAAATAAACGACGCCTAGTAAGGGGAATTATAGCTATCATTTGGCACGTCGGGAAGGTACATCGACTTCGAAATTCATCTAGGCGCAGTAACTGGTCTAAAAGTAAATAAGAATGTTTGTGTTTTGGTGCATCAATGTTTTAGCGAATGTTAGTAAAATATCTCTTGAAAGAAAAATTATAAGGTTTGCTTTGACAAAGACTGCACTGGGAGAAATCTTAGCATAGAACTAAGATTGCTAAATATTCACTGTTTGATACAGTGGAAAGTAGGTTGTACTAAGATGTCTGCTTAAATCCAAGAATGATCATAGCATTGATTTTCGACGGTTTTCTGTATTCTAGGGATCAATTGAGGTAGATATCGATGTAGTCAGACGGATGGACGAATCGGACTGTTATTCCTACTACCAGTATGTTAGGCAGATAAGTGATGGACAGTGTATATCGGTGTGATAGCTAAAAGGTACTCATTCAAGTAAGGAGAGCAAAATGTGTCAACATTTACAATGAAATAGGGAGACGTTGATAAACTGGGGTATTTTAATTTCGTTGTATAGAATAAATGGCAAAACATAGGAATGGACTGTACGATTGGTTTTAAACTTTGTGAATTTTGCACTTGCACACCAAGGAACAAACATTGGATGCGCACTATCTTAGAAACAATGTTGCTAACACCATAAAGAAAATCCCTTTGTCCTCAACAAATTCGTGCACACCTGTAAGAAGAACAAGAACATCCGCATGAAGCACAGAATCTAGTGATGACATAACAAAATTGAAAACGATGTTAATTCTTCCCTTAAAAAATCGCATGTTTGCAGCAAGTACATTTGCTCAATTCACATGATAGATTTAACAAATTTTTGTGTTTGCTTCAGTAAGTTCGTGCAAAGCTGCAAACTAGACAGTTACACAGGACATAGCTGACTCAAGTAAACTAAGTGCAAATGCTTACTTTACTGTGAAAAACTATTTCATAAGATGTAACAGCCAGTAATAACTATATTAAAGCAAAATATTTCTGTCCTCCAATATTGGTTAACTTTAGCGCCTTGTTTCACTAAGGGTATAATTGAACACATTCTCACATTTGCTGACTTTACGCTTAACGGACAAATATTTGGTTAACATATTGCAAAAAATATATCAATATAGACACGAAAATCAATTGATTGCATCAAATATCTTGGACCGCGTACCACTTGATTAAAAATGGTTGCTTGAATGATAATTATCCGCACAGGGTATTGTTTGCACTCTCCAATTCACACTACAAAATATATTAATGTTTAAAAGCAGTTAAACCCTTATTAGCATAAATCGATAAATAACTTATCCTTTCTAATTGATTTCTACTTTAATACAACCATCTGATTAGACTTAGCTTGGTCAGACAGAAATGAACACAAAATGCGCTGATGCAACTTCGTATTACCTATTGTGTGATATTATTACAAGGTACAACTTAGGACTTTAATATAACATATTTTCAATATACACTGTAGTCGTCAAGTTTTGCTTCAGATGCATGCAATTTATTATACATAAGTTTGACATGTGTCATTTGTTAAATTTATATATTTTGATTTATTTCAATCGATGACTAACTTAGCTAAATCATTGAGATTTTTATTAAATACAAATATCTACTTTAAGGCACCATTAAAATTCACCACGAATAAAATGTGCATGTTTTCACGGATTTTAAAAATTTTACAGCGGATATGTTAACTTTATATGCTTTGGCCGGTGGCCGAGTGGTCTGCGCGTTTGCTTTACAACCATAAGGTCACCGGTTCGAATCCGCATATGGGTGGGCGCCCTCTGGGCATACTCAGCCCGAGCGCGACTGATGATGGTCCTGCGGCAGCCAAGCGCCGTTATGGCGTTCAGGTGACACATTATTATTATTATTTTAAAACCTTATACGCGTTATCACTATCTATGTTTGTAAAATTATGATAAAAAATGAGATGAGCGTCAAAAAAGTGTTGAGCGTATTGGTTTAACAGACGAATAATTTATTCGTATAGATATATAAAGCCAATGCAATATAAATTAACTCATTTTGAGCCTCATCTGATTTACCTGCACGGTTGCATAAGGTTAGGTTGAATGGGAATGGAGTTTGCACACCAGATTTGATGGAGTGCATTCTTATGTGAAATATGACAACCAGGATAAAATACCAATGTTTAATCATCTGCCGCATAAGTTGACCGACATATTACGTTGGACACATCCATGCAACGCCCAAGGTAACTTATGAGTGTAACTTCAAAAAAGATTGCGCAGTGTAGAGAAAAACCTTGTATTTTTGCGACATTTTGTCCTCTGCGTGAAGCAGATAATTTCACGTACTACAAATGGGAAAATGCATCATCAAGTCGATTTTGACAAGCTTTAATGTGGGGCAAATTATGTGAGCTAGAAGGGTATTTTATTTTCAGGAGCAGCAGAGGGAATTAGCGTTTTTTCGGTAATCAAACCGATTGTAATACGCGGCCAGTTTCAGGTGTTTGCCTTCCAGTTCAATAGTTTGGCTCATTTACTTTTAATTCGCCATTAAGCTATGGACGCCAGATCTAGCTCGCATAATTTACTTGTGGCCTCAAATAAACGTTCAACATTTGTGAAAATATTTGCAACTAGAAACATTTGCAAGCTCTCAGTAAGAGAGAAATATTTTAGCTGGTTTTCTTCCATTACTTTCCAGCATTTCACAGGCAGCAAAAATCATCCTGTGTGTTCAATCTGACGCCTCGTTATCGGGAGGCACATGCTGTAACATTTTGGCCTCAATTCGATATTCATAGATAAGCTGATGACGTATGCTCACAACTTTGCATTTTTCCATGTTAAAATGCAACCATCATCATCATCAAAAACACTTTAGCCAGAGGTGGGTAACACCTCAGCTACTGTGAAACCAATTTCGCGCTATTGCTCCGCAGTGTCATACAAGCATCCACTCTCTCGAAATCATGCCAGTTATGACACCATGTGCAAACATCAAGAATTTTAACTGCAATACACTAGCAAGGCCGTTAACAAATACCTGGCGTTAAACCTGACTCCAGTGCCGATCGTTTGGGTTCTCCACACTGGCATCCATGCGGGCAAAATTGGAGCTGCAGACTCTCGGGTTCAGCGGAGTTTTATTGTTTAATTCGCTAATCCAACCCAGCAAAATGTAAACGATTTCATATATTTGAAATTTGTGATGGGAAATGCGGTGGTTTCGGCGAACGAACGCCTCGGATAAACCCATGTAGATGACTTCAACACCCACTCTAGCATTTATTGGTTATATCCGGCTTACTCGGAGCAAAACAATTTTGTGGCGCAAGACAGAAGTACGCGAAATCAATGCAGCTGTGCTAATGGTACTCCCGCTGTCAATCTATCCTGAGACCGCTTCTGCGATCATGTCTATCATTACCGTATTTTTCAGACTATAATTTGCAATTAAAATCTTTGTTTTAAAAATCGGCAACACGCCTTCTATTCCGGTGCGCCTTTCGTATGAATGGTTGTGCTGGGGCCTAGTGAACTCGAATTCAGTTCTTTGTTTACACTGAGCTGAAAAATCCAGTCAACTTTTTTTATTACGTATTTGATTGTCGAAGCATATGAGCTAATCAGGAACCTTCTAGTGGCAGCTTTCTATATTGTCTAGACAGACTTGTACTTGGGGTGGCGAAATCTGTACAGTAGCCAACTGCTTCGAGTTTTGTGGCGAGGAGTAACGAACCGACTATCCAGCCATCTATGTTGAGATTCCGTACTGTGATAAATGTGTTGGTTACTCTGCTAGGTAAACTCATTTTGTACAGCATATGAGTCAACCACGATAGCCATTTTAGCGCCAGTCATGTGCTTATTTTCAAGTAAAGTATGCATGCTTACAACTAGCACATTTTCTTTCACGTACGGTGCGTCAACCTAAAGAAAATGAAGGACCTCAAAAAGACACCTGTTCCGAGACCTGGTTACGAAGCAGATTTTAAACTTCAGCCGATCAGTCATGTGACATAACTTTGAAATAGAGCAGCTGAGAAAAATACAACATGAACTAGTAAATAGTTTGGAAGTAAACGTAGCAAGAAGATGATCAGGACAAACAAAAGCAGGCAAATAAGTGTTTTTGAGGGAACAAAGCAAGATGACCTTAGGTAGAGTACATAATCAAACAGTGGATAACTGAACACTGAACAGCAGTTTGAAGTACCTCTAGTCCCTATTTCATTCAGGAGAACAGCGAGGGTGTATTATATGTTGACGAAAGAAAATACAAGGAGTACTTATCGGTGCTTCCGCTCAAGGACTGCTAAATCGCAGCTACTGCCAGAGGATTAGGAATAAGCTTTAGCCATCTTTCACACATACCAGAGGAAGACCACCAAGAATATTATCCATTCAGTACACGTAACAAACACTGGATATGTTCCTCTTCACACCGGCATCCCTGTGTACCGTACTGTTTAAGAAACACAAACGTCGGCTTTATCTATCCTATCCATATGTGTCGATAAATCATCATTCACTGTAGTTCGCGCTTTTTAGGCTAATGGCAAGAAAATATTACCCATATTTATTTTTTGAGAGGAAGATTATCTAAAAGTATGGTTTCTTGTTGGGGTGATCGTCAAGGTTAACGCAAAATGCTAGATGTATTCGGAGAATACTGGCGAGTGGCTGAGAAAGTTAACGTCAGGAGACCGGATGGCTTTTCCCACACGTATCAGTCGATTGATTTATGACTCCAGACATCTAGAGGCCAAATGAAGAAAACTGATTGGAAGCTTATCATCAACCATGGAGGACCTACCAAATAACTTCAACCGTTAGATCATGGTGTCAAGCTGATGGTAACCATAGAAACAAGGATAAAGGTTGAGACAATTAATCGCTAGAAGGTTTCTAAGTAATGGAACCGTAAGTGATCGTCTGCTTCCTAGGCTAATCGCTTGCATCCGTCAGTCGTGTTGATTGCTGGGATTATGCTTTGCACCTTAGGAAACACATTAGCATGACTGTATAAGAGTTTGTGTTTGGTGTAAAATATCTGCATTAAATCCTATTGATGCGCCACCTTGTATTTTCAGATACAACTCACACAACATTTAGCTTGCGCTACATAGGCAGTCCGCGTTTTGGAATTCTGGGGGTCCTTATGAGCTATCCATGCCAAGTCGCTCAAAAACATGCATTTGCGTTTCTGCTCCTCAGAAATATAATCTCCTTTGACGATGGAAGCGTTTCTGCTCAGACACTGCCTTACCCATTTAGTGAATATCCCTCTACATTTGTCCCTGGCAATTTTTGGGGGCTTTTCGTTAAAGAGGTAAAATATACCTACTTAACAAAAGCGGAAAGCACGTTGTAGTGCATGACGTATTCACTTTATCGTCCTCTTCCGCAGGATATCCCGTATAACATAATAGTTGAAAGTAGAGTCACATTGTCATTGCAAACCAGTGGTGTGCTTACAATTACTTTGTCTACCTTGAGTCTTTCTATGGTGAGCACATAATCAAGAAACGACGGCTTGTTAGCGGTTCGATTTCAGGTATGAGAGGTAACGTGTTTGTACAGTGGGTAGCTGAAAACTACGTTTTGTAAACAGGCTTTAAACTGCATGCTCTGCTGCTCTACCATGCCGCTGCTCTACACTGAGTTACCGAGGGCTGACGATCAGGTGCGCAATTAAATACAATACTTCTGCTTGGTACGCGATATATTTCCAATGAGCGCAAAGTACCTGTCCTGGTGTTGCAGGTTGGTTCACTCACTCCTTACTTCCCAATTGATCGGATGATCTGTTCTTCTGAGGTCCAAATGGCGATGGTATATTTATGTTTGGATTTTTTTAAATAATTTGATGTTCGTAGTAAGTAGAAGTCATAATTAAATTACACACAATACTCTGCCTCGACGGGGAATCCAACTCCGGTCCCACGAGTTACCGCTCCGCTGCTCTACCACTGAGCTACCGAGGGCTGATGATCAGGTGCGCAATTTAATAAGTGAATACTGCTTGGTGCGCGACGTATTACCAATGAGCTCACAGTATCCTTTACTTTCTAAGAACATTGCACTGCTAACAAAAGTCTACAAGAATCTACCATATCTCTTTGGGCATCAGAAGGACGGATAACTCGGGTCACTGGGAAGTGATGGGAGAGTGAAAAAATCTGAAACACCAGGACAGGTATTTGAGCTTATTGGCAATACGTCGCGCACCAAGGAAAAGTCATGTATTAAATTGCGCACCTAATATTCAGCCCTCGGTAGCTCAGTGGTAGAACAGCGGACCGGAAATTCGTGGACCGGTGTTCGACTCCCCGTCGAGGCATATTATTGTGCGTGAATTTTAATCGTGACTTCTACTTTCGACAAACGTTACCCTACTCACAAACTTCCAACATTAATCTACCACCGCCTCTTAAACATTTGAAGGACAGGTACTTCGGTCCATTGGGAAGTGACGTGTGAGTGAACCAATCTGCAACATCAGGACAGGTACTCTGAGCTTATTGGCAATACGTCGCGCACCAGGGAAAAGTCATGTATTAAATTGCGCACCTAATAGTCACCCCCGATAGCTCAGTGGTAGAGCAGCGGACCGTTGGTTCCTGGGACCGGGGTTTGATTCTCCGTCGAGGCAGATTATTGTGTATTGTTTAATTGTGGCTTCTACTTTCTAGGAATAAAATAGGTGTGTTATATTTCCCTAACCCTAGTCGGTACCCAGGAGAATCAAGTGCACGGCTCTCTAAATGGTCAAAAACTTCCCATAGAAAGTTAGCCTTGAAATGCAGAATAAGCCACCACCTCTTCTAACTCTGTTGCATTGATTGCAGCCTCTACTTCGTTACAAATTTAAACTAATTTTACTGTCTCGTCAGAGGAATTATTCTTCTGTACTTGGCGGGCGTTTGGATATATGCAGTTTATTCCGTCGAAGTTTTATCGGGCACAAGGGAATAATGTCATTTTTAACCACAATTTACGTATAGTTAGACTGTTTGACGTCTTATTCAGGTGCCGTGTGCAGAATAAATTTAAAGTCAACAAAGTGTGCGTCTTGACATTTCCTGACTTTCGACACTGATTTCGCATAGACTATGTTGTTTTGGAAAATCTGTACTAATATTTAACCCCCAGACTTGCTAAACTTGGAAGAGGAGCTTTTTTATATAGCTACTACAATATAAGATTTTACCCATGCCTGAAAACTCTAGTTGCGGCGCACCTAAATAGGCTTTCTCATCATAGAGAATTAACCCTGGTGTTACACAGGTTTTTGTCGTTATGAGGTCTAAAATGTACCCCTGAGGCAACAGTGTGTTACCCTCCAGACTGCCATAAGTTCTTTCTTAAACATACATCTTCTACAGTGGAAAAAAGCTTGTACTTAGACAAAACAAATTTCAGTTTTTAAACCTCACCACCATTGCTTTGACAATAGCTGAGTGTAACTTACCTTGACATTGGTGTTGAGATGAAATATATTATGCGATTGGCGATGAATTCAGATCAGATGAAGAAGCCTTGATTCACATTTCAATATATGCGCACTTCTTTGTCACATCGCATATTTATATTGTTCGCGGAATTCAAACATTTCTGTAAGAATATCATTATGCATTTGCGGAATATTTGAATGTATCGGTTAGTTGGTGAGAGTGTTGGTAGCCATATCACCAACTTTTCCCAGCCTCATACATTGTGAGTTGACTGGGTTGATTTTGTGTTGGACATACAAATACCATTTGGAGTTTATCTTGATAATGTTTAAAAAATTATATGCCCTAAAAGAGTTAGAATTTGACCGAAGATGCTGAGTTAATTCGTTGTTGTGGATCATGAACAAATTGGGCCTCCATACTGTTTTTTGGAATGGTTTGTTGTGAAGGGGCACCGGTCGGTTAGGTGATTATCCACTTGTTAGCTCTAATGCTGGTCCAATCCAGAGTCGCTGGTCAAATATGTCATAGATGCGATAACCCTCACTTTCTAATTTAGTTTGCAGGACCTCAATGTATAGCACATTTCATGAAGCATCGAAATCCCCATAGAGCAAACCGTCTAAAATCCCCCTGTTGCATGATTCCATAAATGCATGTCGCGTCATTGAGCTTGATGGACCTTCCATGCAAAGTTACTGTGCCGATTTCCCGAGGACTTTCGCCATCTCATTTGACTTCTTGGCTAAAAAGAGCTTTGGCAAATTGACGGCAAATTGTTTACGTGAATTTGCTCACTGCCAACGGGAACCACAGGCAAAACGCAGAAACCCAAAGATTTGGTGATATAGCTTCGACAACATTTTATTGACCATGCCCATCATTCAATGCTGGTTCTGGACAATAGAGTGTTAGCACCTGGGGGAGACAGAACCAACAAGCTTAATTCTGTCATTGCTATTTTGGTTGCGTGCGTCTTCAATGTTGGATTCCACATCGCCAAATTCGGTTGTGGTTGTGCCGATCGAAATCGGTAAAGGCGCATTGTAGTTTGCTAGAGCGGAAGCGACACCGCTGCAAACTCATAATGGTTGCCAGCATTAATGGGGCAACATCAGAGTCATTTAACAATGGTATGCCATCTGCATGAGTCAAGATCCGCTTTAAACAAGTAAAAATCAACTTAAATATATTATTTGCAGTTACTTCTGTGTCGAGGTAATCTACATTTGTAACTAGTGAAATATCGGTTGGATTTCTTTGTTGCAGCAATTACCAGGTATTTTAACCTATGGACTACTGATAAAATACGGAATAAATAAGCACACGCTTAACATTTCCTTTAGGATGACCAGAATGCGAAACACAAATTCGTAAACAACGGAGAATATATCGGCTTAGTTTTGTCAGACTAAACATAGTCATCATAAAAACGCATACATTAAATTACGAAACTCGATTATGCAGTTCACTGTTGGTACAAGGACGTTTCTGAAGGTGTAGCTTTTATCAATCTACACAAAATATTTTAGGCAATGTATGTAGGTTTTGGCAAAATCAAGACGTTTTCAAACCTAGATAAATTGGGGACACAAACAACGTAATTCGGGAGGAGGTTCCATGATTAGCACTCACGAACTAAGTAAGAGTTTCGCTCATATTAGGCCAAATATATTGTACAGCCTAATATAGCATATGTCCCCTTAAACCTGCATAGTGACTGAGTTAGAGTAGACGGCGACATAAGTGGTTGATTTTAATTAAAACCTGGTAAGCCATTATTAGATCGCTACCTTGGCGCTGCTGCAGAATAATACATCCAGGTTGCCAATTTAAAATGGACATGCTTAGAGGCTCCTCGCCGTGTAGAGTTGACTGCTGCTATATATTTCATGCGTCAATGCCGTAGATCCGCACGGCGTACTCCATAAGGATTAGTTAAACAACTGTAACAGGCAGTTGGATCAAATGTCCTAAATTCACTCCTTAACAAATTATTTAATTCCAAATATTTAGCGTCTCAAAATTTCCTAGCATCACAAACTAGTCGGGATTAATTTTGTAATGAAGCACTCCTTATTGGTATTTGTAGAACATGGTCTGCAACCTCTTTAAGATTTTGAATGTCAACACGATGAATCAATCAAGAAAATTCTCGAATGATTTTGACAGATTTTTGGCAGATAAGTTTGATTGGAAAATTTGCATATTTAGTCCAAAAGCTTGAGTTTCGTTGATTAGTTCACAGTCATGAGGAAATTGGATTTGTCTAGGAAAATATTGCTTGCAGCGACATTTAAATTTAACGGCTGATAGAAATTACGCTTTCATTTATTTGCGGATGCAAAATGCACAGACGTTTTAATTTACCAAAACGCTGGTATTTATTATCAAGGGGTTGGAATTCACCTAACATTCATGCCCATTACTAATTTCTAAGCAGCTATATGCATAAATAAATGTGCCGTTTTTTAAAACCGCAATTCCCGTTCGTCTTAATCGTGATTCAGAACACTTTATGATATATTCAGGTGTTTTGCGATTATTTGGATTGCTCCTCTAATAGTGACTCTTACAGCTATTTGCAGATTATAATAAGAAAACAGCGTAATCTCCTATCCGGTTTTAGGCAAAAAGAAACCAAAGCATATTTTGATGCTGGTATAATAATCTCGTAAACATTCGTTTAAATTCACTTGTAGATAGCATGGGATAATAGTAGCGTGTTCCATAACGGTGTACACAAAATGAGATCGATAGAAACATTCAGGTGTATCTTTATTTAAACTATTTTAAAACCGATGTGGGTGCTGCTTTTAATCCAAGATTTTTGCGAAGTTGTTTGATTTACTTTTTAGTGCCATTCAGAATAGGATGTTTCACGCGTTTAATTAGCACTACCTACTTTTATACAATGCGGCGTGTCTCCAGATATATAACAAGTGCGCGTCCAGACCTCACATAGTTTGGCTATTGCGTGCCATGTGTAAAGTTTAAGTGCAACTTCCTTAATTGTCTAAGGCATTCTAATCACAGTTAACAAAATGGTTTAATAAAAGTGTATGCCACGAATTTATTCCAACTGAGGTATATTTTTTAAGAATTTTATCCAAAGCGGTTTTGGGAAAAGTGCCTAGTAAATAAAATAGTTTTTTACCTGGTTAGTGTCTGATTCTAGTACCAGTATTTATTTTAGTTTTTCACTATTAGTTACACAGTCTAAATAATGAGTAAGTGAAATAATAATGCGAGTAGCCCGAATAATGAATCAGTGATGATTATTGCGACAATTAATGATTCTGCTTTTTAAACTGCTTGTTTGGTTTGGTAGTTTGAAGTATCGCTTTGAGGTTTGCTAATCCAAGTCGTTTGATTAGAAATACCCATGCTGTATTTTATTTGGGCGCTACTTCTGAGTGCAGCTCTTGGAACTTCCCCGTTAGCGAAAGTGAATGCGAATAATTCTCACATGCTTTAATTTGAAATGAACAAGTAATCGTGTACAATTACTAGCTGCGCTGGATTGCGCGGTCGGTTTTTGTCTGGCAAGTGTTCTCCTTATAAAAGACATAGAAACATATGAAAGCACCGCAACACACTAAGTGACTCATGGCTGATTGGAAGGTTTTGACCTGTACGAACCGGTTCATCCGTCATCTGTTCCCAACTTGAAAGAGTCACTTACATTGCGCCACTGAATTAGGGATTAAGACCTTTGGCCATAGACCAAAGTCGCGCTGTCCATAAAAAATGCCGGAACTTTGAGCTTGTTCGTTTGATTGACGCGGCTCTTTTCCTTTGTTTGCTGGCCGACCGGCCCTATTGGAGGAAACATGAAAATGTAAGTTACTTGACCTTAACTATCACTGCTACCTAAGGAATCACGCCGTGTTTTAGCATATTGTACGGTGTCTCCGATATGTTTTTAACTATCTCAGCAATTGATTCAGCATTTGAGTACATTTACACAACCCACTTTCGAGCATAAAGGAAACACAAGAATCTGTAAATCTTGTCAAATATACAATCGGCATGCAACAAAGCGTTGGTCAAAATATATGGCTTCGTACGGATTGTGCCCTATAAACGAGGTCGCAGTGGCTGCGAGCCTATTCTGTTCAACCTAATATGCCCATTTGGTAGCCGTACAAGTGTTAAGATACTGGTGTTTCTTATATGCACGAAAGTGCGTGGTTTAGAGGTACTAGTCACGGTTAAGTTGCGATGAGAGACACAAGCATATGGACAGGCATTAGATAGCCTTTATCTTCTTCTTTACGGGACAGATGACTGCCATTAACATTCTTCCATTTTTCGAAAGCCAGTGTTGAAAACCCAGAAAGAACTAAAGGCAATACCGTTGGTGTCCGGAAGAGTACCGCTAAACATGTGTCATGTTGCACACATTCTGTGCCATCTAGAATGATAAATGAGTCCAGTGCGATTTTATTTACTATTGTGGACGGTATATATTTAATGACAGGCAGAATAAAGTCGTTAGGATAAATGATATCCTCGGAAATAAAACAATTAATAATGAAGCCTCATTGTCGGAAATTTTCATATCATTCATACATAATTAAGTCTGCGGAAAATTCATGACCAATGCATAAAATTGAAGTATTAAGCTTCCTAAATTCATTTGACCCTGAGTATACCCAAAGATGCAGACGAAGGGAAAAGCCGTCGCGCTCAACATTGCTGGCAATATAACGATCGACAACATTAGGTAGACTGTTTTGGGAGCTTGCAACATGGCTCAGAGCGAACGTTTTCAGCATGTTGAGAACGTTTTTTTTGTTCTACTTGCTATCTCTGTTCAGCTTCCGTAGCAAGCCTCGCTAGTTCCATGTTTATAAACCATAGTAATTGGTGATTGGATGCCAAGGTTATCATGTTGATTAGATTCCACGCAAGTCGCCATGGCAACGTGATCATCGGTGCGCGATTATTATTATGACATGTACTAAACCGAGGAGAACCATTCCTTTGTTGTGCTTCCTGTGACGCCAAAAGGTAGGTCTTCTACCAAAGATTGGAACTCCTCCTAAATAAAACAGATAACGTTGGCACGACTACTGTCCACACTAACTGCGGTAATGTGGAGGACAAGGTAGAGAAATTAGAGGTGATCACACCTCTACACGATATATGTTTAGAGGATCTAAGAGGTAGTGCTGATAAAATCCGTGCACTACATACCAACAAACCAGTAGAGATTGGTATCAGTCGCTATACAACGAGGTGGAGCCACGACATTCTTGTTGGACAAAACTGGAGGCTACAGGTCGAGGACCATCAATCTGATTTGTATATCTGTACAAGTAGGGTGCCTCAGGCACAGTGTGGGGCACACTCAGTTTTGATCCACATCAACGAGCTACCTCAGCTGCTCCAGTCCATCTGCGGAAGACACCAAGATTTGGAGAAATATTGAGTCCCATGACGACTATGGCCTACTTCAGCAAGACATCAACCGCCTATTCAATGGGTTTTCATAAGTTCATCTCCCGGTCAAACCAACGTAGTCTGTATTTAATAGCCTGTTGAATGGTGCTGTCGGCCGAAGATACACCCTTAACGGGCAAACTCTCTATCCCACCTCCTCCGTGAATGAACAAAGTTTACTCTCGCTCTTTGATTTGAACACGGAGGGCAACAGTAACGGGCTATATCGTAACGGACTGCTCATGATTGCGTGCTAAAATGTAGCATCGACACATAGTATGCAGCGGTTGCCACTGGTTTCTTCCCTTCAATGCTTGGGCCAATGCTAGCATTCAGTTCGTTTGATAAAGTACCGCTAACCCGAAGCAAGACACAAAAAATCGAGACACAAAAAACCGATGCAACACGTTGCTAACAGCCTCATCCCGAGGTTAGTAGTTTGGGGCATGAAGATCATTGCGAAAAACTGGGACTCTACGCCTTTTGCTACCGTCGGGTGCGAGTCGACCTCATTATGACCCAGCGTATTGTATATTTCGTTGACTTTTCTTATCCCGCTGCCACTGGACACATATACAAACCTCTCTTGCTGGATGTGAAACCTGTTACCCACACCCTGTGCGTCGAACGGAGAGTGATAGATTTAAATAACAGTTTGCCTGAACACTTGATGAAGGCAACCTCTGCGCATCAGTTCAAACTTTGTTAGATTTATGTTTTACAAATATTCGAATCAGAGGACGATTGCACACTTAGGGTGAAAGGTCACATTTGTGATTTCTGCGATACCATGTGTCAGATATTTTAACTGATACATGTGAACGTTAAGGATTTTCAAGGCTGACGATGTTTGTAAACATTTTCATCATAGTTCAAAACGGTTTTACAGAATTTATTTATACTTGAACCATAATACATCATTCAGGATTTATATGTAAATCCCAATACATCCACTGGAAATGTCTCCAGTTGGAGTGAACTTGTTTTACAGTCCCTTGGCTTCATGAATTCACATAGCAGCGGTAGCCATATCCCACAATCTTTGCATGTTACTCCAGGAGAGACCATGCTATTGGAAAGGCGACTCCCCCTTTATCTGCGACATCTGTGAGTAAAAGTGCCTTACATAGAGCGGCCAGCCATGTTTCCCAATGGTTAAGCCGATATACTAAAGCTCTCCTACTGGAAGAACTCTACGTAAATTTTCATATTACTAGCCAATTACTTATGGCGTATCTATGCTCCTTCCTTCACTTTTTCTCACAATGCTGTCTGCGAGCCCTTCCGCCATAACACCCTATACAATTAAAGTTGATCACCTCAATTTATCACAGCATTCTTTTTCTATTCCCCATCAATTCACTGACAGTATGGTTATGTGGTTTAGCATACCTGCCTCCAATGACAATGCGAGAGCCTCTACTAATACGATGTCAATGTAGAAGCAAAGCGAAAAATAGTGCTGGGAACTCGTATATATAAACCACAAATGACTTTAGCCTATTTACTCAGATTTCAATTGCTGGTAATTGAGAAGGACCAGAAACATCAAGCCTGTGTAAAGGGGGTAGTAAAGGAAGCTTTGAAGTCAAGTAATACGAGTCAACCGTTGATTGCATTATGCTGACAGAGGAGAAGCGGCAAAACTGACCTACANATTTATGCCTAAGCTTCATTAAAATCCATGGAATTCTTATTATAATTTCATTTCTCGTACAACATACTGAACTTAAATTTCAAGTAAGTGCCGCTGGGAACTATTTTTCGCTACTAGTAATGTAAACAATTTTACGTTATAACCTAAACTCTTCCACAATTAATACAGCTGATGGATTTACTTGTTTATGTTTTTTATACTTCCTTATTTCAGGATGTCACTGTCGTCGATTTCAAATGACCGATATAGAGATTTTATTTGGTTGATGTAGCAATTGGTTCAACAATAGGCATGCAATGATTAACCGCTGTACGTTAGATGAACTTGAAGATCAGCTTCAACACCCCTTTGGAATAAAAGTTGATCTTAACGTTTTACGTCGGTTTGCGGACCTCCGTAACCCATTGAATTAAACTGGGTGGTGCCTCCGGGCGCACTGGCAGCTACTACAATCAGGCTGGTCAGTGGTGTGAGGTCAGATAAACTCAGTTTCCTGGTTCTCTAGATTGAATGTAAGATATACTATTGCGTTTATATCAGTAAAGCCAAATAATTACCAAACCGCCACTGCATGTATGACGAGCCTTTAAGTCGAAGGCCTTAGTTGAGGATACGAATTGTCATTTTGTCTGGGACTTGTCGCGCTGGCAATATCTCAGATATAATACAAACCAGGCTATTACTTCAAAATATTACCACAGTTGCACCGGCCATTGAGCAGATAATAAAAAGTTGTTTTATCCGCTGTATACTGCGAGGCGGCTAAGCGAAAAACTGTTACCACTAGAGCCTACCTTCATTATTTTCTACCCGTTTCTCTTAGTCCCCTCCCGACCGTAGTTACTAACTTCCTTTTTACTAAAACTCTATAATTCTCACCTTAATTGACTGCAGCCAAAATGCTACTGCAGAAGAACCAGCTGCAGCCACATAGTCATAAAACGGCAACGATCCACTACTGGCTTCCAATTCTATAGTGCAATATATATTGCCGCAAAAGTATTAAACCGGTTTTGGAGCTCGTCTTTCTTTCTCATTTTCATACCAACAAAGGTATCAAACAAAGAGCCCCAGCGGATTTTTCGTGTTTTGGAATAATCCGCCGGCGCCCTCGTTTTAAAATTGTTCGTGTATAAAATTGGTCAATACAGGGGTTGTCAACGATCCCATGGCAAGTCCTAGCTCCTGAGCGTATTATCTAGATTGGAACGTGGAGTAAGACATGTGAAGAACAATTTCTTCCCTTCCGTTATTTCTTATTGCCTAGGCGGTTTCTCTTCCAGATTTCTGTCCCACAAGGCTTTGATCAATGCATTTAGGAAATTGCAATGATCCACTGCATTATTCAGATTCCAAAGTAAAATTTCGTTCGCAAATTAAACGCTCTACAGTAAATTGACTTTTATCCTGCTTTTAATGAAATGATAGGTATACTCATTGCGCTAGTTCTTCAAAAATTAAAATGTTAATCTATGTTCTAGAGACGATAACCGCAACGTTGCGCGCTAGTTCTATATCAGATTCACATCCTAATATGAGATAAATTATTACATTTAAAATATTAGTTGCAAACGCTTTGCTCATATGTACATCGGCAAAACCGCAAGAGAAATACGCACAAGGATAGCACAACATATAAAATGCATAACACGGCCATCGAGAAGATAACTTGTCTTTGTTACTCTAATAAGTATTTCGTCAATAGCCATTAAGGCAGTAGATGCTTAGCAGGAGATAGACTTAGATAACTTTCACATTGATAGCAAGTGGTTACCACCAAATCCAACTATGCCCTACTGCTGAGGCAGTTCAGATTAGCATTGTGAAATGCTGAGTGAATAGAAGGATGGGGACATTGCTTTTTAGCGTGTGGCGAGCTCATTTTACCCTACGTGCCTCAGGAGCGCCAGCGGGCGAATCCACTTAATAGAATGAACATCACATTATCCCAGCACAAAACGTCAGTAGTGATCGCATGTACGACTTTGTAACGCGGAACATTTCCGTGCACTATGTGGTTTGATGTTTTGACCTGTAGTGTGATTGACATTATTCTTACATCCAATTCTTCGTGATTATTATCCCAGTTCGATACAAGCGCCACAGCAATCCTCGACTGTTTCTCTCGGCCTGAGGAATATTTTGTTTCTAAAGCGAAAAGTTACCTACACCATACCAACTGGTTATTTTCATAGCTTGCTTATATTAATGTACGTTTTACAATGCCATTTAAGTTTAACTGTCTTGATATTTTTATGTTAGTCCTCTACTATTTTATATGCATAAGAATATGGTGGCTTTTATTTTTAGCAATATTTATTCTATGTAATAAATAGAGAAATAAATAATGAAATTATATGTGTTAGTCTTTAATCACATACAGTTATTACAACAGTGCTTTATTTGGGTGCAACGCTTGCAACCGTAAGATTTATCCTGAGAGTTTGGTGAACAGTTCTCCTAAATGTCAAAGTACCATGTTGCAGCGTCCGAGCTTTTGTATACTTTCCAGTGGGCTCATTAATATCATTGACTATCAACTCCAATTTTTCTTAATTTAATAGAATTATCCGTGGCTTACTGAAAACCCTATATAAGTGCATTTATATTATAAGTATCACGCGACAGCTTATTGCCGATGCTTAAATTTATTGTCACTTACACCCGGTAGACTGAATCTGTAATCATGTAGACACACAGATAAATTAAAAAACAATGCAATCGCTTTTGCGTACTAATCACTTATTTCACTTATTTGCTTATGGGTGTTTACGGCTTATACCATATCGCTTTTATTGCTAGGATTTTTGAGATATAACGGAAAGCTTAAACTTCGCAGGTTAAGTATCTCTACCCTTTTATTTTGGCATATTGGTATGCATTTGATGGATAATTATTTTTATTTTGCGTCAAAGTGTACTTTTAGTTACTTAACATTTGCTGTGAATATAATTAAACCACATCCGGCAAGAGTTAAGCGATGTGTGCATTTTAACTTATAGACCCAGCAAACATTCTATTAGGTTTGTTGGCAATGATGTAGCAATCAATTTAGATGCATACCTTGGTACGTTCAATGTTATAATGCAATTGGATCGGAGCATTACCAATTTTAATCTAGATTTTTCTCAAAATAGGGAAGCTTGTGACATATACTAGATCCGCAAATGGTAAGGTCTTCCGAACAAGATTTCATCACATGTAGGTAAGAATATATGTGAACCAACAAATCTGTCCAATCCACATTCCTTAAAAATATTAAAAGTTGAATATTGCTCCTAAGTTTGAGAAATCATGTTAATAAATGTCCGGGTTGCGCTTAAATGTAAAACACACTCCAGAATGCAGATCTTTTAATTTTGTGGTACATGCATAGATGCAAAGCTATCTTTTGGAAGGTCGTTTGGTTTTTTCACCGTTGTTCACTACAAGCACACTATAATTCCAAATTTATTATTCTGATGCAAATAAAGGGCACTAAGAAAGCCGCTGTTTAATGGAAGGGTAAGGAAACGATCAAAAAAAATCCAAAGATTATTAAACAACCGTGCATACTTGTCCAGATTAATTCATTTCATGTTTGTTTTGAGTTGCAAAAACCCTATGCTTGGTGCATTGTAATCGTAAGTGGAAGGAAATAACAAGCCAGGAAAAATTTACCTATTTTCTTTTATATGAATGTTTAGATATGCAAGCTACTTAGCCGAGTAACGTAAGGTATTATGCACATCTTGGTTACATATGACAGATAGACTTGCCTGCATATTACTGGATATGGATGTCGGATTGACTTGATTAGGCAAGTTGTGCATGTGTTACGGATTTCTGTGAGTCAAACGGCATCAGCGGTTTTTCTTGCAGCTTTCAATTTGTGGTGCAGAATTACAGCCGACCTAGCCGTTCAACGGAAGAGGTACTCTTGTTATGGGAAATTTAAATAAATTAAGTAACCAACATTTGTTCTGTGCAATGCTTGACAATCCAATCCAGGCATGTGCAACAGCTTACGGTTGTGTTTATTATCCCGAAATTATATTTATGAGGATAGGCAACGGATAGCTAACTGCATTTTCGCATACAGATATGGAGGAAAATCAATGTAACGAAATCAAGTAAGTGGTCTACGGAGCGGACTAATAGTGAATAAAGTATACAAAATAAAGTATAATTGAAATAACTCGAAACGAGTGAAAATTAATGTTAAGGGAAAAGCGAAAACTTCATTATATAAGATCGACCGAATCAGTGCGGTCATCCAAGTACTGTTTCCATGGGACCGACTAAAATTTTGTGATAGCAAATGTTTTCATCCTTATAAACACACCCCTCTGGTAGTGTGGAAGAGTCGATTAAAGGCAGGTAGAACCCAAGGAATTTAGTTGTTATTTGAGTATCTGTTAGCAAAACGGCCACTCAATCCAGTCAGCCGATTCGCCAACAATTGTTTGTAAGCTTGATGATCAAATTCACCGATATTTGCGTTTAAATATCACTGCGTTGGTGACATACAGTTACAAGTGACAGAAGTTTAACGTTAACAATATTTTAATATTTATTTGTCGGTATTATTTGCGTAAACATTCCTGTGTGAAGGTTTTTATATATTCTTAAGTGACCACAACAATCGTGGCAAGGAAACAATCGAAAAGTAGATTATCATAATGGAATTAGTTAAAACAGCAGGATAAATGTCACTGAAGTGATTTCCCTACGCTCGCATATGAATCAGGATTTCAGGTGGCTGGCTCCCCACAAAAGAGAGAGGACCGGATCAGATGAGGAGAAGAACAGGGGTGTATAAGCCAAGCACACCGTTAATATTAAAGGTCAAATCGGAAGTTCGAGATTGACATTTAAATCTCACATGGAAAACTCCAAAAAGCCAACTTAAGTCCAACCAATTAATGTAAACCTCGTGTATATTGACCGCTTCACCCGATTTGATACATGTTCACATCAATCCATGCAGACGAGTTTGGTTCGCCTGCCATGCATTTGTTGCATAACGAGGATGTGCGCCATGGTTTTTCGCTTAGAGTTTTCTTGACATTACATGTAAAACAATTAATGACAAATCCGTTTTCGTGACAGCTTGTATTTCCATAAAATTAATTGTTAGGATCAGTACTTAATGAAAGTAAGACACTTAGTTTTAATTTATAAAGGGTTTAGCTCCACTTATATTAACGTACTTGACTGTACGGCGTTTCTGGTTAGCAGTCGCTAGCAAAATAGAAAAACGTGATAGTGGCAGCCAGTAAGGAATGCCTAATTTGTATTCACCTGCAAGTGCGCTTCATGTCTGCTAAGATGCGATGATATTCTATTATCTGGTACATTTTAGTTTATCCAGTTAACAGTAATACATATGCTTGTACTTAAAAACGAATAATTTCCTTTTATTGGGCACAAGAAAAATGCCTAACTGTTTATTCTAAACAGGCCAGTTTGTAAATTGTATGAACATATAATGATAATTTCCTCCATAAATGAACGTACACTACCAGGATAAAGCTGGAACTTATTTGTAAATTTTATTTTCTGTGGGTAATTTTTAAGTCCGAGTACCTGTGATTTAGTAATATTTTAGAATGATGATTAATATTCTGATTATGCATACCAGAAAAAGTTGTACTGTATAAAACGGATTATTTTCTCATTAGCATATACCATAGTTGGTCTAGTTTAAGGCGGCGACTTTCGACTTAACAGGTCATATCGGTAAATTGTCCAATGCTAAATTCGTTAATGACCGCTGGATATTTTCAATAGCTATACAATATGTCCAAAGCAGATGACTGTGGATCATTGTGCAGTACTCTAGCCTAGGTCTCACAATAAATCAAAACAGTTTAAATGCATGTTGAGTGTAAAATTTCCATTGATTTGTGCTTTTAATTGCAAAGCCTGTGCTATCTGCTTTGATTAAAGTTTAGAAATATTCTTTGACGTAGAATCCAACAACCCAAGCTCCCTTAAATATCAAGTATTTCTATTTTGCCCGCGAGGGAGCTGGAGCCATTCGAATAAGGCGAAAACCCAAAACGCAATTTTTTAATGGAAAATCACATGAATCCGTATTCATTGCAGATAAATCCATCGGTATAACTAAGTTTTACTTCGAGACTATAGAGGAAATATATCCACATACCTGATATCGTTATAAAATGGTATGACTGTCAGTGTTAAATAGAATAACATATGGTGTTTTTATAGCTGAAGCAGAGAAGAGATCCAAACAAAATATGCTAGACGATGCAACTTGTGATTTCTTCTGAAGATGATATGTGCTGGACGATTGCCACTTTGTATCCACTTTTCCCAGTTCAGGTAAAAGTTTAGCATTGGGAGGCGGATCCAGTAAGATTACAGGACGATCGCAATGAATTATATAGAGGGCGATCGAAGGCTTTTTGCGTGTCTAGTAATATGAAGGATATTACCAGGTATACAGACAACAAAATTGTTACATGGCCAAAAATCTTAGTTGGCATTTTTCCTTGGACCGCTTCTTATGAACCCAGTGTTGATGTTGCGTATTAAATTTAGTATTGTAAGGAATCGAAGGTGTATTGTTTATAACTGTTAGTTTTAGAGCATTTGACTTGGCTTTAGCATGATATTCTATGGCCATAATTAGGCCTTGCACATCTTGGGTCGTCTTGTTTTTTGCGCTGTTAGCAAGTTCTCTTCCAAAATGGAAGTAAGTATCTTCAAGTTAAATGTACTTTGAAAGCACTTAACATCGGTTCTATTTCGTTTCCTTTACTTTGGCATCAGGTTATTGGATACCATCGGGTCCAATGAAATTTATAATTTAATAGTGTTTATAATCTTCTATAAATCATTCATGCTTATAGGAATGCATGCTATATATTCCGTTTTTTCGGTTTTAGACGTCGGCAGAAAATGTTGGTAGTAGCATTGAAGCAGGTTACATAGTGAGAAATTAGTGCTTCCCAATTTTGGCTAACACACGCCTTTGTCGAGCCACCTTCAGGTGTCAAGCTGTGTTTTACACGCACATTTTCTAATACATTTTAAGAAGCTTTAATCTTGTTTATGCATTTTGTGGATAATTTATCGCCATATGTTGTTCGGTGAAGTTTGCTTGCTGTGTTTCAATTTTAGTATCAGCATAGTATGATTTATTTGCAGTATTCTTTCAGCATTATAAATATTAGGATAAGATGTCTGCGCTCCTTTAATTTTGCGTTACGTGTAATGCGTTAATTCCATTGAATACCAATGTTTAGGGTGTTTTCCGCAGCTTAATTGATAGTAGATCTATACAAGTAAGGTAATTTGTATAAAGTCATTTATGGACAAGTTTGAATCATGTAGTAAAAGAAACGTCTAACAAATAAAAGTGCTCATCCGATTGTCGAAATTTATCCATTATATGTAGTACATGCAAAGAACAATCCTGCCAGTCACTCCAGGTTTTCTGATATTTTAACCTTCATATTAAAGAGCACAGAATCTTGATCGTAGATAATTATTGGTTTTCCATATTTATAAATTTGTGGGATCTATGAAGATGAACAGCAGGCATAATGTATTGCCTCAACTTGTAAGTTCGTTAACATAACATGTCTAACCATGCATATGAAACTATGAACTATTCACACGGGAGCGTTCGTCCACATAATAAGTGGCAAGTTACAATACCTTCATACATAATTATGCATATAGGTACCGTTACAATATATACATGCGCTCGCAACACCATAGATGTTATGAAAGATAAAAGTTTTGTTCAACAAACTAAGAAACCGGCTTGTTTCTTTGCAGATGGCGTTTTGCATTTATTTTTATGCTAAAGTAAAATTCTGATGAAAGAAAACATAACGACATCGATGCTGACAATGTCGGTTTATTGCAATAGCCTACAAGTCGTTTAAGCATTTTAGGTCCACATATCATGGGTCCCAAACTAGAAGACGGAAAACATGCTGATTCAAAACATTTGGTGATATTCTGTATGCTACTTTTCAACGTCATCAGCATTGTTGTAAATCTTTTAAACTTACACCTCGGAAATGCTAATAAAATTGACGAGGAAGTCGATTGGGTGGGTACCGAGGAAGTGGCAAAGTGAACTAAACCGTATTCACGAATAATGCCCTTAGGATTGGAAGTGTTACTTCTGAGCATTCCACTTTTAACTTCCGCATTACATAAATTGTGTTGACATCCCACGTGTGATGGCATTTAAAAAGCGCTTTTAAAAATAATAGTCGTTCAGCGCTCCTGTGAGATGAATTATGTTCTTGCTGCTGCACAGCAGTACGGCAAGGACGCGGTATTGTACACTCTGCCCTTAAAACAGCCTGGTATTACGTCAGTGCCAAATTGCCTCAAAATACAGACTGCCAGGCGAGATTTAGCTTTCCGCCCAAATATCCTAGATCAACATCTGCCATCCGCAATACAACTCCCGAGATAAGTGAACAGAAGCACGTTCTCTAGGGAATAACCAGCAATTTTAGTGTGGACACAAGTACGCGAAACTAGGAAAGCACAAAATAAAATCTATGTTTAGATTCCAAGGAAGATTATCGACGTAAAATGTTTTGGATATCTTGTGGATCGGCTAATGAAAAATGTGAAGTCATCAGCGATGCCAGATCCTCAGCTTTGACTCAAGGCCACAGACTATGGCTCCATTCTGAAGACAGTGAAGCACATCATCGTTGCAAAGTTAAACAAGAAAGCTGTGATAGTCAACTTTGGCTAACGCAGCTTGTAACAGCAGACGACGAAGAAGCGATATCATAAGGTGTAACTTTGTCCGATCTGTGACCATATAGTTATTTAATGATAGTGATAAATGTAACTACATAACGCTCCATATAATACATTATAAATAGGTTGCTGTAACAATGGAGTCAAATGAGGCACGAATATCTAAAGCAAATTATTGCGGTCTTTGGCAGTGCCGACGTTGTTTAATAATTTGGCCAGCGTGAGGATCTACTGGTAAGAACGGAATATTTTTCAAACATCCTTGAGTAGATAAAATCATGCGGAGTGATAAGGACACATAAACCATAAAAGCCATCCATATAAATGATATTCCTCAGTAGTCGATGCAATCGCTGCGGGAGCCATTCTTGTTAATCAGGAATAAAATAAATTACCTGCATTAGTTCGCAAGCTTCTCATGGAACTAGATTTTATGGATTGCGAAAGCAGTTTTCAATAAATTTTTCTCGCCATCTTCGGATAAATCAAGAAAACAACTGTTAGCGCATTGTAATTTCTTTTATTCTGGTCTCCAGATATCTGTCCGCATCTCTACATTTGTGGGAGACTCCGAGCACAAGGACCATATACCATATGAACTCATGGGGTGCCACGGGAGAATATTACATTATTCACTTGAAGAACGAAAGCTTCGCACAGAGATTCAGCCCATTGCGTAGGTCAGTGAACTTCATAATTTCGGACAAACTGAATCTCATTAATGACATGTGAATTGCATCCACCGGATTTGTCAAGACAGAAAAATCTGCGTGTGATTACAGCATTGGCAGTGGCATCCATTTATGTGGCTCATTTGCAATACCAGTAGTCACCATCGTGGCAAAGGGTTGCTTTCATTCTTCAGAAATGCGTCATCAGATTTAAAAGTGTTTAACAATGAGGAGCAAAGACTGCCGATGGTCAAGTGTTTTCTACGATGTCCCCGAGATACAAGTTTTAGTTGTCGCACGAGGAAGGTCACAGGCAGACTTACCTGCAGAAAACATGAGCATTTATAAGGCTAGCGAATGCTGATAAACGTCCACCGAAAGTTAAATGTGAGATTATCATGAAGCTTTTTTGATATTCTAGTTGAGCAGCGGAGTCTTCTAATTAACCAATCAAAAAATCATTTGTTTACATTACGCAAGGCACCGAGGCGCATGCATACCATCGCACGTAACTGTGCGTTATCAGGTGCCATGCGATTTGGTAAAATATTATGCAGTCTCGAACGCTGTCAAGCAACCGGTGAGGTGTAAAGATATGGCTAATCTGCGGTCAATATTGCGACATTTATTGGACACTTCAAATAGCCTTGTGGTGCTTGGTTGGCGAAAGTTTATGTTGGATAATCAAAGTTGGGGGTAGCCACAATGTCTGAGCAAAATTTATATGTTATCCGAACAAACCGTATGATACAAACGCGGACCTCCAGATGACATTAAACGACCGCGCGGAAATTGTATTCCCCCTCCATAAGAAAGATTTTGATTCAGGCCATTAAACGCAGGTTTTGTATATTCTGTTAGACAATAATTTGACTGTACCTTGGCTACAGTCAGCTGGGCATAAGCAGAGGGAACAAAATGACAGCACTTGTCTAATTGACGCTCGTAAAATTTGAATGTCATGGAGTTTTATAACGCAAAAACAACTGTTGAGCGAATTCCATTTTAGAAGATTATTTTCATTTCAGGAACTGAGTCCAATCCCAACACCAGATTGCCTAGTTGCAGTGGACTCGGCGCAACAAGAAAAACGAGTACTGGCACAGAATCATGGGTCAAAGAGGAAAAGCAGTTTGTAGAGCTCGTTAAATTCTGATTTCAAGTTCAGCTAAGCAAAATATGAATTGTAATATATTGCAAGCCATTTCGGGGTGCGTGAAAGACAGGCATTTGGTCCAATCTGCATAAATATATTTACATTGAACACTCCCAAACTAAAATGTGTATTAGGTTGACTCGGCGAAGCGAAGAGTGAATGGTATAATGTATCGCGGTTTGTTGATTTTTTGCTTGTATAGCGACAGTTTTTTCAATGGTCTTGAAGGCGTACAATTAGAAGTAGTCAGCCAAAATCAGGGAGAATTGTACAGTGGAGTTGCTGATAAGTATGTGTTGTGTGAATGAGAATTAATTAGTCTGCGGCTGAATTGCAATCCATTGGTAGACAAATAAGTATAATTCATTTGCACCGCTCCTTAGTAAGCAAAATAAGATGCGGATTCCTATGCTGAAGTAAGGCATTATTTAGGGACAGAGAACCTGGGTCTTTGGCCAAAGGGCCTAACCCACACGTCAGTGGTGCAATGTAAGTGACTCCCTCCAGTTGGGAACCGATGACCGATGACCCGGTTCGTAGGGCTTGCGAAAGATAAAAACCAAACCCGGGTCCAAAATATTCCAATCAGCCATGAGTCAATTCCATAGTGTTACGGTACTTTCATATGTTTTATGTGTCTTTTATTAGGATAAAACTTGCCAGACAAAAACCGATCGTGCAATCCAGCGCAGCTATTAATTTTGCACGATGACTTTTTGATTTCAAATTAAAGCATGTGAGAATTATTCGCATTCACTTTTGCAAAAGGGAAATTTCAAAATCTGCAATCAGAATCAGCGCCCCATCAAATACAGCATGGTTATTGCTAATCAAACGACTTGGATAAGCAAATCTCAAAGCGATATTTCAAACTGCTAAACCAAACATGCAGGTTGAAATGCGGAATCATTAATAAGCGCAATAATTATCACTGATTCTTAATTTGCTCGAACCGCATTTTATTTCAATTACTCAGTCTTTAGACTGCGTAAATAATAGTGCACAACTAATGTAAATACGGGTATTCGAATCAGACACCAATCAGGTAAATTGTTACCCCCAGTAGTGCTTTGGATAAAAATCTTGAAAAATAAACCTCAGATAGAATAAATTCGTGGCATGTTCTTCTAGTAAGGCATTTTGTTAAATGCAATTAGAAAGGCCTTAGACAATTAAGGATGCTGCATATAAGCTTTGCGCATGGCATGCGATAGCGAAACTATATGAGGTTTGGACGCGAGCTTGTTATAGATCTGGAGACACGCCGCATTGTATGAAACTAGCTAGTGCTGATTAAACGCGTGAAGTTTCCTTTACTGAATGACAACAAAAAGTACATCAAACAAATTTGGAAATACTCTTGGGATAAAGGCAGCACCCACATCGGATATAAATACTGTTTAAAGAGAAAGACACAATAAGGTTTACTAACGAGCTCATTTTGTGTGCAACGTTATGGAACACGCTATTAATATCCTATCCTAACTACAAGTGAACCTAAACGAATATTTACGGGCTTACTATGCCTGCATCAAAAAACGTTGGTTTCTGTTTACCTAAAACCGGAGCTGTGATCAATAGATTTCATTTTATTTATCCGCAAAAGGCTGTAAAGTTAATATTAGAGAAAAATTTCAAATTATCAAAAAACACCTGGATATATAATGAAGCTTTCTGAATCACAATTAAATGGAAGGCGAAATGCGGTTCTTAAAAACGACACATCAATTTATGCATGCAGCTGCGCAGATTAGTTTGGAATAGGCATGGATTTTAGGTTAAAGCCAACCTTTATAATAAAAATTGGCCTTTAGGTTAATTAAAACCTCTGTGCTTTTTGCGTCCGCAGAATAATGAAAGCTTACTTTCTATCAGCCGTTAATTTTAAATGTCGCTGCAAGCAATATATTCCTAGACATATCCAATTTCCTCATGACTGTGAACTAATCAACGAAACTCAAGCTTTTGGACTGAATATGCAAATTTTCTAATCAAACTTATCTGCCAATATCTGTTAAATTCATTCGTGAATTTTCTTAATTTATCCATCGTGTTGGCACTCAAAATCTTTAAGCAGAATATATTGTTTAATCTAAAACCAAAACAGATTTTACTAGAACAATTTTTAAAGGCGTTTTCACAGGTGATCGGTAAGATACGTATTTCTGAAATCGTTTAATTATATAACCTTGTTTTCATCAATGAAACCATGCATATATGGATTTTACTAGCTGTACCAACAACAAACGTACAATTGTTAACATGTATAATGCGAATTTCACTTCAACCGTATTGTTGTGTTTTATATGCACCTATTTGGGTACCACATATAACAGGGATTTTGCAAAAGCTACACTAAATAACACTCACTTTGCTCAAAACTGGGGTGTATTTAAATGCTTGTGTTTTCTTGTACTCGACAGTAGGTAGTGGCAACCTTTAAATTTTAAGCGGGATAACGGCTGGTCCATTGAATGCATTTTGTTCCGCTTGTAATAGTGAATATTAATACCTAAAGCAATCACCATTGTTATTTCAGAAACCTATATATGCACATAAATACGTTATTTAGTAATATTAATTTTTAAATGTCAGCATGTCTCGCTACTTACTTCAAATTATATATAAATGATATTTACAATTTTTGCTCTAGTATTGTACTTCAGAGTAACTCTTAATGTACGGGGTTAATTAGGCTCATAATGCGCTTGTTCAGATGCAAATAAATATCTGATTTAAATAAATATTTATAAATATATATTGTGTTCGCTAATCCTGCAATAACTTAAGTAAATAGCCCTATGGAAACTAATGTGTATTCCAGCTGAAATAAGGTAAGTTGCAAAATGTATAAATCGGAATGTGGTTTTAACATCAGAAAGCCAACTTTAGGATTTGGTTTGGCTTGCTTATCAAAAGTTGTTTCTGTAACCAAAAGGACGCGAGCAGCAAAATCGATATCAGCATAAGGTACCTATATTAAATCAAGAATTTTTATGCGTAGTAAAATTATTAATGATGCTTGATAAAATGTATGGATATAGTTGCATACAGTCTCATTTTGCAGGGATGTATCGTAAATTATTTTATGTGATAGCTTTTAATTTCGGATGTCAATAAAGCTAGCCCAAATCTGTAAACACTATGCAGTAGAAACATTCTGTGAAACGTGAAAAATTATTGCCTTTTTGAAAATATTACTTTTTCCTCAGGAAATAACATCTGAACGATAAGGTACAAAAGTAGGTATTAAAAATAATTTTTTTGGCGTTTTATAATAGTTGTATCTTTTGTAATTTATCAAAAGTACAAATGGTCATTTGAATTTTTTCAGTTTACTTCACCAAAATATCTGTTACATTTGTTTGGCGGTACTAAAGGCTTATAATCATCAATACGTTAGTTACTTGGAATTATTACAGAAGAACCATATGTAGTTATTGTTGCGCAAAAGTGACAAATAAAATCTGGCGTTAAATCGTTTACATACTTCTAGCATTTCAGATAAATTCATGTTCAATAGGTTCCCGTTGAATTATAGGTTGATTTATATAATTTTTAAAATTTGATGCACTTCATTAAATCTTGTGTACAGCGAAGAAATCCGTGGGAATATTTGTAGCTCGGATGCAGATGATGGTATGCGGGCGTTCTCCAAGCTGGTTAATTGGGTTGCAGACGTTTCATCGTCAGGCTAATCGACATTATATATTTAAATTCGAGCCTTCCAGAGGCGGGCAGGTTTTGTTGGGTAACCTAGTTGCCCTAGTTGCCCTAGTTGCATTCGATACGTAAGTACGGAAAATGTCTCCGTGTTTTAACCTAAGTCAATGCTCGTCCACCAGTTACGGGCTTACTGAAGCTACACACAAGTGGATCGCGCGGCGCCCTTCATCCACAAGGCAGCCCAAATGCATGTAACTAATGTAAACCCCGTATACTATAAACGGATACATATATATGGTAATTATGCTTAATTCTTAGACGGTCTGTGTTTTTTCATAAGTTAACCACTAGCGAGAAATATATCCAGATTTTTGGTAATGCACAATAAATGGGACAACGTCTTACATGGCTTAGCCCAGCTCGCATTTCGTAGAACTTTGCCAAGTTTGAAGTAAAGCCCCTTATCAACTTGCCAATAAGGGGTCATTGTTACACAATTACATTCAAATGATATGGTACTGCACCAGCTGGATTATTTTGGTCGTAATTTTATCTACAGTCAATAAGGTTTCTTCAGTGCTCAAAGTTTTGGTTGGTTGGTTGCTTGCGGTTTTAGTACGCAAATCCAGAGATAAACAAAATTTGAGCTGATGCAGGGGTATATACAGTCACAGACGGTCATATGCAAATCAAGACACTGCCGTTTCGCAAAAATCTAGTGTTCACCGAATATTCGAATTAGGGGTGCGGTTTGAAAAAGCTGTGAAAAAACAAGTGGATTTAGGTTATGAACGGTGGTTTTATGCGAGATATCTGAACTGTCACGTGATGTATCATCAGATTGCGTGCGACGTTGCCATAACACAGCTCCCAATTCACTCACAACTGGCACATACTGTTCTCCCAGACGTTTATTAGACAAGAGTGAGGCAGGAACTAGATCGATTCCATTACTGGCACCTGTCGATGCAGACAAATTGGACTCAGTGAAAAAATATGTATCAGCTCTGATTTCGCAACCGACGTACATGTGGTTTTTGTGTCGTTGTACCTGAACTGCCATCGTATGTTATGGTTACGCACCATTAACTTAAGTTTTATACTGACAACTCTGCTTAGAAACTGTGCGCATGTCAGCAAATCCAGTATACTTTCATGTGTAGTTCCCATTAACTAATAAGTTTTCAAGAACTGCCCCTAGATAATCTGACATTACGCGTCCTGTGAATCAGCAGGTAGTTCACGTGGTAATCACTAATTAACTAGTTACATCTACATGCATAGACGAACTGGGACGATTTTGTTAACTGACGGTACTTTTCGATCGATCGAATTGCCATACGGTATTGTTAGAATATCGGCATGCACACATGTCTAAAGTGGCCATTAGACAGATATATAAAATTCAGTTACACCGTTATACATTCCACGGAGACGGAGACTGAGTTGTATGTAAGTATACGTGGCAATTCTTCTGTACAACTCTGCATAAGTATAAAAAGTATAAAAATAATTGCGGATTTTCAGCGGCGGTGCTTGCTTGGATAATTGTATATGCTTTTTGATCTGGAGTTCGTATTGGTGTTGATATTTCCGCTATGAGATATATACTTTTGCTTTGAATGCACATGGTATCGCAAAAGCACAGATTCCCGAATTACTAGTCGGTACTTTATTCACAACAATTAATATAATCGGACACTATTTGTCCTTCTGGTATTGCATTCCATGTGTTTAATATGTATCGTTCAACGAAACGTTGATGTGACAATACGCATGGGACTCGGAATTTCTAAAGTTGTCGTCATACGTTACATGTTATCCGCAAGCAAAATACTGGCAGCAGTATGTGGAAGTGACTCGTGTGTAATATTTGGTGGGTTGCAAAAACGAATTCGTACTCGGCGGTAGGACAGTGGTTATAATCGGAGCATATCACAAGGTTGATCATGTGGAAGTTTTCGAAAACTGATAAAACAGGCAGCTGCTATTTGCATTTCCGTTTTCACTGGGTTGTCAGATGGCAAGCTGAGGCGCTGTATTCAATGACTGTTCATATTAAAATGAAAGGTTTCTTCAGACCATGTGAAGAAACTGAGTCGTAGCGCCCAGCTAGTGCGAACTCCCGAACCGTACAATTTCTCTTTATTTTATACTGATGCGATACTATTTTGCGGCAGCACATCTAAGTCTCTGAAAAACATGTTAGGATGAAGCACCTGACCTTGCAATTCTTCTGATCGAGTAGCTGTACCACTGATGAGACCCATAAACACAAACTTGCTTGCATTAAGTGGGAGATGCATTTCAGTTTACCACGTTGACAGTCGTGCTAAATCACGCTGGAGGCGAGCGCAATCGTCCGAGTTCTGAACGATTCTTTGTATTTTGCAAATCATTTGAAAACTGACAAAGGTAACTGGATCTGCAGCGAGAGATAGTTGCTATGAATAAGAAATGATACTGGCCGAAGTACAGTTCCTTGAGGCACGCCACTGGTCGATGGGTACTACTCTGTCAGGTATTCATTGTACGGTACTCTACATTTATATTACACATTTAACTGGTCTTACTACTGAGGTAATATGCAACCGATGCCATGAGTCCTCGGTTTACCGGCAATGGAATTATGTTACAATATAATCTTAATGTGCAAAATGCCGATGGTTAGGAGGTCTCGTAGAATAGCCAGCAATTGAACCAAATGCGTTGAATAGAAGAAATGGTGAAAATGCTAATCGTTTTAGCGGATTCACCACACTGTCAAACATATTTCTAAATCGATGTACACAAAGTCAGCATTAATTTTTTAGAGTTTTAGTACTCACTGGTGTTTTTCGTGTATCACCAAAAATATCCAATTGTTGGGGGGCAGATTTTAAAGCGAATGATTTATTAAATATTTTTGTCGCGACTGATGGTAAAAATCTCTATAGGTACTTATGTATTAGTTTGGCGAATTCCGTATGTTCCTGTAGGATTTAAAAGATAAATTAATTTCGTATTCCTTTGCAGTGCAAGGCACAGCTCAATGTGTGGCTATGGTCCACGTGTACAGAAAATTCCCGCGAAATACGTAGAAGTTCACGCCACATACATTGAACACGAAACTGATTTTTAAACTAATTGACAATGGTAAGTTATTTGAGGAATAAAGGAGCTGCGAACCATTTGTAATTCAGAGTGAATAATAAGTGATAGGCCATCTGTGGGAACGTCCCCAAGGACCTACTTTCACGCAGAGCATATGCTCTAAAGCTTTCGCCAGCCATTCCAAGATATACATGAAAGCTTGCCAGAAGAAAATTGTTTCGCTGATAATGCCTTATCTAGCCAAGTTAGCCAACTGTTTGTGGTAATATTTTTTCCACAATGAGTAGACGCAATTTACTCTGAATTTTTGCTAATATCATAAAGGTTTTCCGGTTAGTCTCAATTCCTTCACTTATTATTCTTCGTTCCCTAGACCCGTGGGGATCTAGCTTAGGGAATCATCAGATAAAGTGACTGATATGCTGCTAATGTTGACGACGATAATGATGATCGGAAAAGTACGTTACACTAACCGGTTTTGTTGTAGCGACAATCAATGGGCAACAGATATCTCACCGATACCGCCTACCAAACAGGTTAACTGTTAAACATTATTCATTTGATAGAAGTGCAACGAACTATTATCAAATCAATGACGTGTTGTTTTCAGGAAGAAAAGTTGGTGGATGTTTTGTGGTAACTACGAGGACACTGTTCGTATTTGGCATCATTTGTCGGTGAAGCGGCTGAGGCAATTTGGGCTGCAGCATTAATATGAGTGATTGTCACCATGTCATCAAAGGTAACGCATGAAAGTTAGTGAGCTAATAAATCATGCATCACAAAAATCATCAGCCGAATAACTACTTGGGATGGTATTGCGTAGGTCAGAGCCGTTTTAGACGGTCCGGTTGCCTGGTTCCATACAAGGAACCATACATTTTAACTTATAAGTTATACTGTAGCATGACTTGATTATAGACACTTGAGGAAAGACCGTTTAGTAGTTAAACTGGTGATACTCTCCTAAAATGGCGCATGCTTCCACTGCGCTAAAAATATTCACACTGCCGCACTGACACAACTGTATGTCTATTAAGATTTAGAACCGTACGATTAGGATAAAACAAATTTGATATCTTAGTTTTGTGGTCTAACTTCAATTTTGTGAGCGGTAAGAACACGAGGTAAACACACCCAGCACCCTTAGAACATGCTTTCTCGATTAGAATACGTTTTGTCTAGGCTTTAAAAAATCAATTGTGTTTTCGTGTTTCACATTGTCCATCCTAACAGTAAAATATTGTTAACCTTCACTAAAAAACTGGGATAGCGCTGCAATACTTAAACGCTGGTTTACTTCGCATGGACAATTCCACACGCGTCAAAATACAAGAATTGCTTACACATTACTGTGTAAACCACTATCCATTTAGGGACTGCTCGTCACAATGCATACCTTCATTTAAGACTAAACATGAACTAACAAGTATTTATTTGCATTCAGGTAGGTTGGAGCACAAATTTTATTGTAAGAAATGGGTTTAACCGGTTTTAGCAGTGTGCCTCACAGCTCACTTAAAAATAGTGCTCAAAGTCAATGCCCCAATTTGTACTTGGTTTCCGTTATAATTGCTGCTGGTGACTTAATGTTCGTGCAGGAAAACTTTTCGTTAAAATGCTGAAGGTCCCAGATTTATTCAAGCCTAACTAACTCTGTTTGATATGTGCTTTGTTACAAGCCATCGATTCGTAACTTTATTATTGAGAAATGCGCCCGAAATTTATGTATTCCATCTCATGGTTTCGAGCAAAATATCATCCATCTTTTATAGGTGAATGAAGCCGTAAAATGTTGAGCGGGAAAAAACGAATATACCTGGGTCGAACGAATGCCTGATAAGCTGCGCTTTCAACCTTAATGAGGAATAACTTATTGAACTGCAGTAGAGTCACGAATGATCGGAATGAAATTGACAGCATCCAATGTCCGGGTCAATACGGCTGCAAGATCCTGAATAAGAGTCTTCGCACACTGGTTGTCTTCCTTCTGCTACCAATTTCATCAGCTGTAGCAGGAACGATTTCCGTCGCCTGTTGTTCTATAACGTGTTCGAATGCTCCTCAATAGCGTGCAAATTTTAGTGCTTATTAATCCACCCTCTACATATTTGGCGAACGTGCTGGTGCATGTCTCAAATTCAGCAGCTCCATTCAACCGTAATCGAGGAGTTTCAAGGGTTGCTGTTGGCTCCGCAGACAACAAAGCAAACACAGCGTCGCGGTAACTTTCTACAAACGCTCTGTGGATAACACTTATCTACTGTCCCCTAGATTTCTGTGATACACACATATGCATCCAGCTGCTGCAGGTTTTCCCGCTTACGCTATTGACCTTTCAACCTGCTTCTTCTCCTGCCTCTTTTCAAAAGCTTTCATTAGTCTGCTCTTCACTTCCACGGGATGGTTAGCATATGCAACTTTTCGTGCCATCGTTTTTCTGTGAAGTGCACGTTCACAGTCTTACCGATAATTTATTTCCCTTCGAATCGTGTTCCTAGTTTTCTGCAACTCGCCTATGTATTTAGCCTAACTGTTTGTCTATATCCTACCTCGCGAAACTGGATGCCTTATTTATCAAAGTTGGTCAACTCTTTACGGTTAGCCATATGCCTCTCCGCATTTACTTTTCTTCATCGCAACAAATCATGGTGTGCAGGTGTTCCTTAATTGTATGTTTAGAGGACAATTCATGGAGTCCTGGTTTAAATTAAGGTTGTCACCAGCTTCCAAGCACAACGAAATTCTATATTGCTAGGTTAATTCAATACGGCGCGTATGGTATATGCGCTTAGGCGACGCGTTTTACTGCGCATTTGATAACCGACAGTCCGATACTTTCATCATTCTATCAGTAAGCTAGAGCAAGATTAGAAGTTGTAGTTTGGCTTCAAATCATTTCTACTTGGTCAAGTGAAGCGTCTCACACTTATGATTTTATAAGGATGCCTGAAATATGTAGTTCGATTAAAACGTGACCACAAGTCACCCATTGTAGCGGACAGGTCATCGGCAACTAAACTTTTTCTACTAAATTTAGGTTAAGGGGAGCGGCAGAACCCTATAAAACGCTCAGGATGTCATGGGATCAAAGATAACTGCAGTAAGCTAGAAAAAATACGCAGGTAACCGTTATCTCGGATTCTTCCGCGCGAATGCCGGAAGGAAATTAGCAGATCTGGATATTTCACGGAACAAAAGTTGTGCGTTGTAATATGCACGGGTACTGCCGTCACTGACACCAGGGTGCGCGATCTTCTAATTTGAGCTGTTCGAGCTGGGTGTTCAGAGCTCAGCGTAGAGCCACAGTAATTGTAAGGTGATATTCCACATGTTGCAAACTGGGCGGAAATCTGTCGGTTGATGATGTGCTTTGTGAACACACAGATGACATGATAAATTGTGTATGAAATTTCGGATATATGTCCATAGCTCCTCAACATCTGTGAGTAATGTACTGTACAGAATAGGTGACGAATTCTGTAAGGCAAATAGCTTATTGGAAACAAAAAATTTTGCTTACTTCTAGCTGTGTCCGTAAATGCTGCTAGGTGACAACAAAATATAGTACAATTCCAGCCTACACAAAATAGTGAGCAGAATTGAGCTAAGTAATTTAACTTGATTTATTGTCGTATTAACAACCTTGGCAACCGTAATCGATGATGATGTGGGTATTCTGTGTCGACGACCGTGATCATTAAATATATGAGGCATTTGATTTGCTTAATCAAGTAGAATAAAGGTAAATCGCTTATTTCGTAACTTGACGACACGGTTTCCAGCCTGCGTAGAGTTTGGACGTACCTCTAAGTACCCTTATACCACATGCTACCGGCGGTTGTTCCTTAGCAGCAAAGCGTCGGTACTGCGTACCAGTTACTACCGCTGCCATTCTTTAGCGCTTGATCCGTCATGGGAATAACAAATTAATCTATATTATTGAGATGCAGTTGCTTAACCTCCAGTCCACAAAACGGTGGGCTCAGCTACCCGATGAGAAGCACCATATCCTTGTGGTGGTTCTTCTGGATTAGGTCGGGGAGTTGACAGTAGAACAAATATTTAACTGAGTCCGGGCGGCAACACGCGATAACATGCGCTATTGGGTTAAACCAACAGTGTTTGGTTGCCTAGCAGCTGCACAATGGTGTGGAGACTACCAGCCGCATTTGACAAGTTTATTTATTAAGTGCTTGGGAGCTAAACAAGTCTAGCTGCTTCTGAGCGCGCAGTAAACACAATTATTTCCTCAGCCTGGTCAGCGATTATTTCGTATATGTCTCGCAATAACTTTGTCTTAATGTGCCTTGCAAGCGATCCGAGGGTTGTGTCAATTCATGTTAAATTTGCTGCGCATATATACAGCTTTTCAGTTACCCAGACATGCAAGGAGGTTTAATTATGTAACTGAAGCCCGTATGTTGGTGCTTAAAACAACTAACCGCAAAACATTGAGGAGATTAACGTATATCGCTAACCGTCGAGAGTCGATAACACTACTTCCGTTGGCACAAAACTTAATATGGCGCCAGCATAGCACGAGTAAAGCAGTAAAGGGACCATGAAGCGTTTCAAGAATTGTTGCTGAATGCGGACACAGTCGACAGCTAGGTGAATTCAAACGCCTGCTTAGTGTTCGAGGTAGTCTACACAGAAACGAGTAGTAACCGAGGTTTGTTCATCCACCTCCTGTGGGGTATATCATTTGTATAAAATGTGGGTGGTCACTACCCCCAATAGCCGGAAATATTGGCTTTGTTTAATTTAATGCATAACTAGATGAGCAGAATCCAGAGCCCTACGCACTGAGATATTGCGCTGCTCGTCCGCTGCTTCCTATTAAACACATTTGCCAACCAATCGAGACTCATTCACATTTGCCTTCAGTAGGAAGGCATTCGTCTATTAGTAAATTCCGGGAGAACGCGACGATGTACTTAGAGCCCGTAGGCCGCTCCATGTGTCATAACTGAAACTGGTTCCCATCGCTTGTGTTTTAAACATTTATTAATTAACACTTGAAGGAATTTGCCTCTACATATAATAACAACGAATAAAGCTTAACAATACAACTGATTGTTGCATTTATATCCCACCCACATTCGACTCTAATTCTCATGCTATCTCACATCCTTGGTCTCAACTTGACCAATGAAAAATAAAATGTGATATATTACAGGTGAAAAGCGTATGCTTTAAAAATTCCGTCGAAGTGAAGGCAAATATAAGTGTAAATTTTCAATTTAAGCGTCTAGATTTTCAGATACGCCACTTCGTTAATATATTTCAGAAGGCGTATGGAATTTTACTGTAGAGTATTTTGGGGAAGTAATATAGGCGAGGTATGTCTTAAGAACCATAGAAATGAAAACGCTCACACATGCACCGATTTCTTGGACTCATATAACTGATGCATGCAGTTGTAATATGTCCGAATGATATTCCACAGCAGCAGATTGTAAGCATAAAAATACAAGATCATAGAATGATCACCGTTTTTCATATTTGTTTGAAGTTAGATATCGCTGAGTATATAGCGTAATGTAAGTAGAAAAGCAAATCAACCAGATGTCTTTTGAATAATTTTAGCTTGGGGGAAGAAACAAACGTCGTGGGAAGGAATTTCCAGTGTTTACACACACGAAGGGAAAAGAAATTCCCGTAAAATTCCAACCGGCTGTATTGTGCGGCCAGCTTTGACTAATGCCTCTGATCGTGATATTGCGTTTTAGCTTCAGGAGGAGAAGACAATAGTTGCTTAGATTCCTCAGAATCATATAATTCATTATCAGGTCGCCACTCAGGCATTTATATTGTCCACTGTAGGCACATATGGTATTCAGCCACAATCGTACGAGAGATGGAACAGGCCGTTTACTATTTATACGTCATTCGTTGTGACAAGCCAAGTGCGGTAAGGTCGCTTTTGCCATACCTGCAATGTGTGGATGATTTACGCAGTTAGAAGCCAAATGTAGTCGTCAAGCATCAGAGAAAAGATGGAAGGATCAAAGTGCTCGAATGTCTTCCGTCAAATGCCAAGGTTTGTTTAGCTTATTTTGAGGCTACCTCGGCCTGACGAAACAACCCAGATCTCCCTGCACTTTCATGCCTAAATGGCGTTTCGTTGAAGTTCGCTGCAATATTCGATCCCCCAGTCTATATCTGCATTGGCTTTATAGTGTATGTCTAATACTTTGCAAGTTTTAGCGTTTTAACTGAAGCATGTTCTGAGTCGACCATTGGTAGACCCTATCAAGTTCATCCCGAATTGCTGCATTGTCACCGGTTGTTCTAATGGCTCGCTCGTCTTGAAACAATTAGCAAAGGTTAAAGTGTCGGAGGTGATCACTCTCACGAGATCGTTTATGTAAGTCAGGAATAGTTGTGGACCAAGTAATGAGCACTGGGGCACTCCGCAATTAACCTCTATTGGGTCAGAGATGAGGCCGCGAAATCTTACATTCAGATGTCGTTAAAGCAATAAGTTACCCATCCATATAATATTTGGTCACTGATTCCACAGCACTGCGTTTGTAAAAGAGGATAGGGTGGTTCAGACGGTCAAAGGCCTTTGAGAATTGCATATATACTACATTATCACCTACGCTGCTGTCGACGGTGTTAGTCCAAATGTATTTAGCTAGTAGCATGTTTGATGTGCAAGGTCGGTTCTTGTGAATTCCATGTTTTTCTTGTGCTATGATATTGCGTTCTTCTAAGTAGTTCTTGAGCGCTTCGGCAACAATCGCTTCCATGAATTTGGAGAGCACTGGAATTGGTGTTATCTGTCGATACTTGGCCGGATCTGTACGAATTACACCCTTATGAATGGCAGTGGCGCTTTCGTGCTTCCACTTTGTTGGAAACCGCAATTCTTCTATGCATCGTTGGAAGAAATTAGAGAGTGGGTCGTCCAAGTTTGATGCAGATAATTTCAACCCCTTTGGACGAATATTATAATATCTGAGAAAGGTATGCACGCGCAGGACAATTCGTCTTTTCATAACATCCACTGTTGGAATCTTGACGTGTCTAAGTTCTAGTGATGTTAGAAGGTGCAGGAACAGTGTATGTGGCGATGCCGTACTCTTGAAGTTCGGTGCGAATGTTTGAGATAGTGCTTTACAGCCTCGGTTGCGGATTGTGCGAGTCCGTCTGACGTGGAAGGCAGGAATTCCTCATTTTGCATTGTGCAGATTGCTAACATGTCTCTCGTGAAGCTTGGGAATTACGATGAATTATTCAACTAGATTCTGCTGATGCTGTATTTCATATTCGTGTACCAAGATTACGCAGCTATTCTTTTCTATATTGTAAGCTCCCTTTGCTTCGGCACACGGTGACTCCTTGTATTTTCACCAGACTAAATTATTCGTGCAGATACAATTCTTTGTCCTACTGCATATGAATGATTTCACTGAATACGATCACGAATGCCTTTTTCGAGAATTATTAGTTACTAACATAGTGGATTGGTGCGCAAATTAAGACCAGGCGACCTCTGGGGATTGTTCTGTTGGAAAAGCCTATTTTGTAGCATTTATAAGTTTGATTATTGCGCCGTTATTCCTAATGGGCTGACAATGTCCCTGTTTTGCTGCAGAATACTCCGCTTAACAGATGTAATGTAACATGAGCGTCGCTATGACACTACGGCTCGAAGGACACGTTATCGATACCGTTTCGATCTGAAGCTCTACGTTGGAGATTATAAGATTCGGTACACTCGGTTTGTTTGCCTTCCTGAAGCGTGTGTAAAATGTAATGCGGTTGTTTATTGGTAGTCCACAATGTATCTCCTGTGCTTGTATTTTGAAGTGTTTGATAATACCAGTTGGAGTTTCTATTGTGCGAATTTAAAACTCACCAACCAGGAGAATGCGGCTGTATCACTGGGAAATAACGGCCTTCTTTTTGGAAGCTAGAATGTTGCCCATTTCCAAAGTAGCTGACTGAGGGCGATACACAATACCCAACAAAAATGCGTCCTCGCTTTTTAGGTAATGACGGCAACAAAGCTCATCGACAATCTGAACCTCTTGCTCATCGATGTAATCATGATGTAGTTCGCTACAATAATAAAGTAGTACTACAATTCCTCCAATTGGTCGAACGTTGCATATAATAGATATCCTAGGTAGTGCGTTTTCTGCATAAGTAATTGCTTCACTGAACCAGGGCTTGGTTATAATCACGAGGTCCCTTGACATCGAGGCATGACACGGGCGATGATCCATCAGTTTGGTAAGAATACCTTGTGCGTTAAAATAAAAACATGAGAGTAATTCATATGTTAGGAGGTTGTATGTGGATGCAGACAACAGGGTAGTAAGCTGACAGAGTTAATGACGCACCGCGTATGATTTCGCTTCAGTTTTCATTGCGTGGCCATCGGCTCTGGTTATTGGATTTAAGTGTATTTTCATCACATGCGATTGGGAAGGAGGGTCGAAGTATTCCTGGTTTATATATAGTTCTCCAGCGTTGTTGATCATATCATATATGAGTTCTTACAGCATTATATTATAAAATAAGAAACGCACTTATTACCCGTATTTTTGTGGCCCTAACCCTAGGCACCTTTACCCTGAAATCATCCGAAGTCACTGCGACTTCACAAATGATTCGCATATAGGTTTTAGTTGCTTTGAAATATCCATGGTGATGTTGGTGCAAATTAAAAATGAAAAAGTCCCAACATCTGAAAACTTCATGTTCCCTTTCAATTGCAATCCGTTTTTTTGATGAGTCACTTTGGTGGGACAACACGTTCATCCTTCGTTAGCTTCTGGTTTCTTTTGTATTTATGTTTACGTGTCAAACACACAACTTTTTCAGCAAATGCTTAAATCCCAAAGCACATGTACGCTAAATATATTTGTCTGCTCATAAAGCAACGCTATATGTCGGTACACACATTTCCCATATTTTCAAACAGCCATAAAAGGGCAACCATTTTCGTTATTCCTTAGAGTTGCAACCTTCCACCCCGCACTTAGCCGGTGAGACTTGCAGGTCTACGTGAAAATTCAGTTACATACCGTGCGAGCAAACAAATGATGTGGCTTCGGTTCTTTAAAAATGAAGAGCCTGCTGATATTTGCGGATGGTGTTTATTTATTTTGGGAGAAAGCATAATGGAATTCATCGAACGGTTCGTTTTACACTTGGCTCGTGGTACCCTTTTGATTGGGTCCATTGTTTATATATAGACATACTGGAGTCATTTCGATTAGATATATCGTATACATTCCAAACTGGGAAATCATTCTTGCTTTCTGCGTGAATTCTGTATCCTAATTATCCATGTTCTCATTTGGTAACTACACAGAGACAAGCTGTTGGTGGTGGAGTCACTGATCTTGTGACTCTCAAAGGTTTGCCCAACTCTTTCGCACCAACAAGATCATGACTACATCAAGCTTAGAAGTGTCCATCATTTAAAGTTGAACTAATCCGACCTTGCAACACCGGAGTGCAGACGGTTGGTAACTTTCTCACTCACAAACCTGAATGCCACTGTGACTGACGAAAAAATTCCGACGCGCTTTTTCCTCAAACGACATTACAGTTAGTAGAAAAAAACGAAACATAAAGGAATGCCAAACCCTATTGTTTCCGTGTGGGCAAACTCTCTCCGTGCACATCCTTCGTGTAAGTGACAGGGAGATGGTTCGCTAGCGGACAGCCTAGTGTTTGGTAATCAGCTCCATTATGGAATTATTTAAGCAAAGCATCGCAACAAAATCTGGGTACCTGGTTATCCGCAGGAACATGAGTAGCATGCCCTGAACCAGTAATCAAACTGGCGACAACAGGCCAGTCAACTGATTTTATGCAATCGAATGTCGCGCATCATGTCTTAACAAATCAGCAAGGAACAAAATGCGAGCATACGTCAGCCATTCAGGTGGGCTCGGCTGAACTGACAAGTAAACCAACGCTTGCTTAGTTAGTCATGTATCGGTAAGCAGTTGCATCACATCCAGATGACTTGCATAGTGACTTACTGTCAAGAGGTATTACGACGGTATACGAAATAAAACAGCGCAGCAGATAAATGTGTTGTAAGTATAATGGATTTAACGTTCCGCTGGATATCACACTGTCATTTTGGTTCGAGTTTGACGATCAAGATGCGCAAAGCATGAAACGTAATATACATTAATTTTGATTGATGAATTGGGCAACCTACCTATTTCTTTAGAAGCGCAAGTTGTTCGCCTTAGCTGTCTATTAGTTTTGGGCGCTATGTAAAACCGAAAAATCGTAAACTGTCCATAGGTGATGAACTGCGACTTACAAGTCATCGGAAATATCGAAATTAAGGCTACATTATTTGTCAGTGGGATAGAAAGAAGATCCTGTTTAATCATTTTTGTCCAAACTTTGGCAAAAATTTAGATAATAAGATAAAATCGTTATCATAACATAGACTAGCGTACACAGGTTCAGATAGTATCGTTGATGAAATTTTTATACATTACATTAGAAATCCGTGGGAATATTTGTAGCTCGGATGCAGATGATGGTATGCGGGTGTTCTCCAAGCTGGTTGATTGGGTTGCAGACGTTTCATCGTCAGGCTAATCGACATTATATATTTAAATTCGAGCCTTCCAGAGGCGGGCAGGTTTTGTTGGGTAATTTAGTTGCCCTTATGTAGCATTCGATACGTAAGTACGGAAAATGTCTCCGTGTTTTAACCTAAGTCAATGTTCGTCCACCAGTTACGGGCTTACTGAAGCTACACACAAGTGGATCGCGCGGCGCCCTTCATCCACAAGGCAGCCCAAATGCATGTAACTAATATAAACCCCATATACTATAAACGGATACATATACATGGTAATTATGCTTGATTCTTAGACGGTCTGTGCTTTTTCATAAGTTAACCACTAGCGAGAAATATATCCAGAGTTTTGGTAATGCACAAGAAATGGGACAACGTCTTACATGGCTTAGACCAGCTCGCATTTCGTAGAACTTTGCCAAGTTTGAAGTAAAGCCCCTTATCAACTTGCCAATAAGGTGTCATTGTTACACAATTACATTCAAATGATATGGTACTGCACCAGCTGGATAATTTTGGTCGTAATTTCATCTACAGTCAATAAGGTTTCTTCAGTGCTCAAAGTTTTGGCTGGTTGGTTGCTTGCGGTTTTAGTATGCAAATCCAGAGATAAACAAAATTTGAGCTGATGCAGGGGTATATACAGTCACAGACGGTCATATGCAAATCAAGGCACTGCCGTTTCGCAAAAATCTAGTGTTCACCGAATATTCGAATTAGGGGTGCGGTTTCAAAAAGCTGTGAAAAAACAAGTGGATATAGGTTATGAACGGTTGTTTAATGCGAGATATCTGAACTGTCACGTGATGTATCATCAGATTGCGTGCGAAGTTGCCATAACACAGCTCCCAATTCACTCACAACTGGCACATACTCTTCTCCCAGACTTTTATTAGACAAGAGTGAGGCAGGAACTAGATCGATTCCATTACTGGCACCTATCGATGCAGACAAATTGGACTCAGTGAAAAAATATGTATCTGCTCTGATTTCGCAACCGACGTACATGTGGTTTTTGTGTCGTTGTACCTGAACTGCCATCGTATGTTATGGTTACGCACCAATAACTTAAGTTTTCTACTGACAACTCTGCTTAGAATCTGTGCGCATGTCAGCAAATACAGTATACTTACATGTGTAGTTCCCATTAACTAATAAGTTTTCATGAACTGCACCTAGATAATCTGACATTAGGCTTCCTGTGAATCAGCAGGTAGTTCACGTGGAAATCACTAGTTAACTAGTAACATCTACGTAAGCAAATATGCATAAACGAACTGGGACGATTTGATTAACTGACGGTACGTTTCGATCGATCAAATTGCCATACGGTATTGTTAGAATATCCCCATGCATGCATGTTTAAAAGTGGCCATTAGACAGATATATCAAAATTCAGTTACGCGGTTATACATTCCACGGAGACGGAGACAGAGTTGTATGTAAGTACACGTGGCAATTCTTCTGTACAACTCTGCAAAAGTATAAAAAGTATAAAAATAATTGCGGATTTTCAGCGGCGGTGCTTGGTTGGATAATTGTATATGCTTTTTGATCTGGAGTTCGTATTGGTGTTGATATTTCCGCTATGAGATATATACTTTTGCTTTGGATGCACATGGTATCCCAAAAGCACAGATTCCCGAATTACTAGTCGGTACTTTATTCACAACAATTAATATAATCGGACCCTATTTGTCCTTCTGGTATTGCATTCCATGTGTTTAATATGTATCGTTCAACGAAACGTTGATGTGACAATACGCATGGGACTCGGAATTTCTAAAGTTGTCGTCATACGTTACATGTTATCCGCAAGCAAAATACTGGCAGCAGTATGTGGAAGTGACTCGTGTGTAATATTTGGTGGGTTGCAAAAACGAATTCGTACTCGGCGGTAGGACAGTGGTTATAATCGGAGCATATCACAAGGTTGATCATGTGGAAGTTTTCGTAAACTGATAAAACAGGCAGCTGCTATTTGCATTTCCGTTTTCACTGGGTTGTCAGATGGTAAGCTGAGGCGCTGTATTCAATGACTGTTCATATGAAAATGGAAGGTTTCTTCAGACCATGTGAAGAAACTGAGTCGTAGTGCCCAGCTCATGCGAACTCCCGAACCGTACAATTTCTCTTTATTTTATACTGATGCGATACTATGTTGCGACAGCACATCTAAGTCTCTGAAAAACATGTTGGGGTGAAGCACCTGGCCTTGCAATTCTTCTGATCGAGTGGCTGTACCACTGATGAGACCGATAAACACCAACTTGCTTGCATTAAGTGGGAGATGCATTTCAGTTTACCACGTTGACAGTCGTGCTAAATCACGCTGGAGGCGAGCGCAATCGTCCGAGTTCTGAACGATTCTTCGTATTTTGCAAATCATTTGAAAACTGACAAAGGTAACTGGATCTGCAGCGAGAGATAGTTGCTATGAATAAGAAATGATACTGGCCGAAGTACAGTTCCTTGAGGCACGCCACTGGTCGATGGGTACTACTCTGTCAGGTAGTCATTGTACGGTACTCTATATTTATATTACACATTTAACTCGTCTTACTACTGAGGTAATATGCAACCGATGCCATGAGTCCTCGGTTTACCGGCAATGGAATTATGTTACAATATAATCTTAATGTGAAAAATGCCGATGGTTAGGAGGTCTCGTAGAATAGCCAGCAATTGAACCAAATGCGTTGAATAGAAGAAATGGTGAAAATGCTAATCGTTTTAGCGGATTCACCACACTGTCAAACATATTTCTAAATCGATGTACACAAAGTCAGCATTAATTTTTTAGAGATTTAGTACTCACTGGTGTTTTTCGTGTATCACCAAAAATATCCAATTGTTGGGGGGCAGATTTTACAGCGAGTGATTTATTAAATATTTTTGTCGCGACTGATGGGAAAAATTTCCATAGGTACTTAAGTATTAGTTTGGTGAAGTCCGTATGTTCCTGTAGGATTTAAAAGATAAATTAATTTCATATTCCTTGGCAGTGCAAGGCACAGCCCAATGTGTTGCTATGGTCAACGTGTACAGAAAATTCCCGCGAAATACGTAGTTGTTCACGCCACATACATTGAACACAAAACTGATTTTTAAACTAATTGACAATGGTAAGTTATTTGAGGAATAAAGGAGCTGCGAACCATTTGAAATTCAGAGTGAATAATAAGTGATAGGCCATCTGTGGGAACGTCCCCAGGGACCTACTTTCACGCAGAGCATATGCTCTAAAGCTTTCGCCAGCCATTCCAAGATATACATGAAGGCTTGCCGGTGTGACTAGCGAATAAATAAGCTAATATCAGACTAACATTTGTTGTGTAAATTTTAGGTCTGTTATCAAGCATAGATTATGGACGATGAATACTCAGCCCGTTCCCTCATGCCCATACTTCGAGTATGAAAATATTTTGTAAGACAGCCAGTTGTTGGCAATGTGCGATGTATGGGTATAGTGTATTTTATTTGGAAGCTTCAATCCGTCACCTCAGGTGATCAGCCCAATATTGTCGAAAGTGAAATGTTTTATGCGAAATAAGAAAAATGGAATAGAATAAGCAAAATATCATTAGTGCAAAATAAGAAATTGATGAGATTTACAACGGCGCAAAATGGACCGAACAGATTATGCGATCATATTGGCTGACTTGAATTCGTGCTTGACAAGTAGCTGTTAATCTTCGTCTGCATCAAATTAGAGGCTGTCGAGCAAGACTGGCGCGTCAATATCAGCATAGCCGTTGGGTTACTGAATTACGGTAAGGTAGGGCAATGCAAAAGCTTCCTCGAGATCCTCGCTTGTAAAGGTCAACTATCCGTCTAAGCTTTCTAAGACCGGTAGGTAGCCCGGATGGTTCAGTTTCAAGTATGGAAATATCCTCTTGGTTGCGAGTGTAGCCTAGCTTGCTTGCTTCCTTACGATCTTTTCGGCGTTACATATGTTACCCAGTTTGGATAACTCAATTGAAGTCTAACTTTCAATAGTTGAATTTCGGCTTCCGTTGGTTGTAATACGATAACAGAATTTCTTTACATGCCACAATGGTACAGTGCTTATGGTTCGCCAGTTTTGATGACTGACCTATTAAAGTTTCAGCTCGCGCTTCCTGAACATCACGTCAAAAGTGGATTTCATGTTTGTGTGTGTTAGGTGCGTTGACTGGACGACAAGTTGCGTTGCCCGATATCAATATTTATTTTACCGAATTAAACCTCAACGTCGCCAGGATCTGGAAGCAACGAACTTCTGTTCGGAATGTCTTAGTAGGCCTATAAGTAGCGAATATATTATACTATGCCCACGCTTTATGTTAACAATCACTGTGCTCCGTGTATTCTATATTATACACTCGGTTTCTATTTTGCTTCGACGTTAATGAGCAACGCTTTTATCACAATAGACGCTGGGTAGTTAAATCCTATATATCGTGCTTTCATTTTATTCACCCTAACCATTCTAGGAGAAGTGTCAAACACTTCCTTGTAAGCTAGTGTTAAATCATATTTCATTTTTCAAGCCTTCGGTCAATATTGACTGGTGCTGGTGCTTGACCTTAGTGAACAACTGACGTCCATTCGGCAATAAGCCATTTTATTTTATTTAATGCATAATATCTTAAAGTAGCTAGAATTGTAGGCACAAACTCAGCAAATGCCTTAAAGAGTGCAGGACACAGTCTAAGCGGAACAAATCCTTCCCTGAGTGAAGCGGTTTCAGTAAGTTGTTTACAGTGCCGCTGTCTAAATGATGTAGTAGAGTTGAAGACAAGTTAAGGTTAACAAATTATGAGCGAAATAGCGGAGTACTATTAAAGTTGCATGAATCATGGTTCAGTTTCTCTACTTTGACAACGGAGTTGGATGTAAACCAAGTAATCTCGGCTACTTGTTTCCGTGCGCTTAAGAATTTTCTATAGATATATTTCCATGAGTAGTCTTAAAGAACATGTCGTAGAGACGGCTCAACTTCCATTTTATGAGGATAGCAAGTAAATAAATGAAAATTCGTCGTTTCTGAAAGCTTTCTTCTTTTGTCTACGCAAATGCTTTGCCTAAGGGAGGATAGCCAGTTCGTACCGACGAAAGTGGACGGCAAATATCGAAAGAGAAGTTCAGGTAACTTGCCAACTGATAGCAAGATGTGCATGCAGCAGTATAAAAGGTAAGCTTAATTCGGTGTATGAAACGACTTCTCGAGTCTGTTAGTATTCCGTGCGGAACATTGACTTCACCTGAACTTGCTATGGTCGCAGTGAGTTATCTATTTATGGTTTGTCTAGGATAGATTACGGGACACAGCTTAACCTTTGATTTATCAGACCTGCCAAGCAGCGCAATATAAATCACAGCGAAAGCGTCAAATTGTCAACAAATACCACATGCAGAGTCGCACTGAATCTGGTAGGGCAAATTAAGTTTTTCTGTGACTCAATACTGGTGAGAAATATGGTACCATAACGGTTAAATTCACCAGCGGAAGTAAATAATGAAAAAAATTGAAACTAGTATTACGTTCACCTTATGCCCAGGCTTATTAGATTTGCTAGTACTTGGACATTCTGACACCGTGAAACTTTTGGAACTACCTGTCTCTAATATCTGTACTTTGACAATTAACAATTTTACGACTGTTCGTGCATGAAGTCAGTCGTGCTTATTGATTAGCTGCGAGATTAACAAGCACGAATTTTGTGCCAACTGGAAATCCAATTCAAAATATATGCGAATTACTCTCACGCAGTCTATTCGGTAGTTTTGCAAGTCAACTGTTGTAAGAAAACTATTTCTACCTTTGAGGCTACTTGCACACTGTCCCCAATTTCGCTTTGGAACAACCAACATTTCAGATCCAATCTGCCCACTAAATGCCACAACCGCAGATTGACCGATAAGCGTGCCAAGATTGTATAGACCTGCGACAATTGCGATTCTTGACAGAATAATTGACCACATTGTTTGCTGGGCGAGCGGCCCTATTGCTAAAAACTTGAAAACGTAATTTACTCGATCTTACATATCAATGTTACCTCAGGAATCACGCTGGTTTGTAGTATATACTACGGTGTCCCCGGCATGTTTGTAAGGTAGGTCGTTTACCCGAGCTTGGAACTACTCCTAAATAACGCAGATAACATTGGCACTACTACTCTCTACACGAACGGCGCCAATGTAGAGGACCGCGTAGAGAAAGTTGATGTGCTCACATATATACACGATATCTGTTTAGGGGATGTACGATGTAGTGTTTATATGCTCAAAGCACCGTATTCCAACAAACAAGTAGAGATTTGTATCAGTCGCTATAACACGAAGTAAAGCCGCGACATTCTAGTTGGACAAAACTGGAGGCTACAGGTCGACGACCATCTAACTGATTTGAAGCTATGTACAAGTAGAGTGCCTAAGGTACTGTACTGGGGCCCACTCTGTACCTGATCCACATCAACGATCTACCTCAGCTTCTCCGGTCCC
>OX104071.1:85695166-85716254 GCA_944474145.2 Dicrocoelium dendriticum | reverse complement strand
ATTGTTAATTGTCAAAGTACAGATATTAGAGACAGGTAGTTCCAAAAGTTTCACGGTGTCAGAATGTCCAAGTACTAGCAAATCGAATAAGCCTGGGGGTAAGGTGAACGTAATACTAGTTTCTAATTTTTTCTTTATTTACTTCCGCTGGTTAATTTAACCGTTATGGTGCCATATTTCTCATTAGTATTGAGTCACAGAATAACTTAATTTGCCCTACCAGATACAGTGCGACTCTGCATGTGGTATTTGTTGACAATTTGACGCTTTCGCTGTGATTTATATTGCGCTGCTTGGCAGGTCTGATAAATCAATGGTTAAGCTGTGTCCCTTAATCTATCCTAGGCAAACCATAAATAGATAACTCACAGCGACCATAGCAAGTTCAGGTGAAGTCAATGTTCCGCACGGAATACTAACAGACTCGAAAAGTCGTTTTATACACCGAATTAAGCTTACCTTTTATGCTTCTGCATGCACATCTTGCTATCAGTCGGCAAGTTACCTGAACTTCTCTTTCGATTTTTGCCGTCCACTTTCGCCGGTACGAACTTGCCATCCTCAATAGGCAAAGCATTTGCGTAGACAAAAGAAGAAAGCTTTCAGAAACGACGAATTTTCATTTATTTACTTGCTATCCTCTTTAAATGGAAGTTGAGCCGTCTCTACGACATGTTCTTTAAGACTACTCATGGAAATATATCTATAGAAAATTCTTAAGCGCACGGAAACAAGTAGCCGAGGTTACTTGGTTTACATCCAACTCCGTTGTCAAAGTACATAAACTGAACCATGATTCATGCAACTTTAATAGTACTCCGCTATTTCGCTCATAATTTGTTAACCTTAACTTGTCTTCAACTCTACTACATCATTTAGACAGCGGTACTGTACACAAATTACTGAAACCGCTTCAATCAGGGAAGGATTTGTTCCGCTTCGACTGTGTCCTGCACTCTTTAAGGCATTTGTAGAGTTTGTGCCTACAATTCTAGCTACTTTAAGTTATTGTGCATTAAATAAAATAAAATGGCTTATTGCCGAATGGACGTCAGTTGTTCATTAATGTCAAGCACCAGCACCAGTCAATATTGACTGAAGGCTTGAAAAATGAAATATGATTTGAAACTAGCTTACAAGGAAGTGTTTGACACTTCTCCTAGAATGATTAAGGTGAATAAAATGAAAGCAAGATATATAGGATTTAACTACGCAGCGTCTATTGTGATAAAAGCGTTGCTCATTAACGTCGAAGCAAAATAGAAACCGAGTGTATAATATAGAATACACGGAGCACAGTGATTGTTAACATAAAGCGTGGGCATAGTATACTATATTCGCTACTTATAGGCGAACTAAGACATTCCGAACAGAAGTTCGTTTCTTCCAGATCCTGGCGACGTTGAGGTTTAAATCGGTAAAATAAATATTGACATCGGGCAACGCAACTTGTCGTCCAGTCAACGCACCTAACACACACAAACATGAAATCCACTTTTGACGTGATGTTCAGGAAGCGCGAGCTGAAACCTTAATAGGTCAGTCATCAAAACTGGCGAACCGTAAGCACTGTGCCATTGTGGCATGTAAAGAAATTCTGTTATCGTATTACAATCAACGGAAGCCGAAATTCAACTATTGAAAGTTAGACTTCAATTGAGTTATCCAAACTGGGTAACATATGCAACGCCGAAAAGATCGTAAGGATGCAAGCAAGCTAGGCTACATTCGCAACCTAGAGGATATTTTCATACTTGAAACTGAACCATCCGGGTTACCTGCCGGTCTTAGAAAGCTTAGACGGATAGTTGACCTTTACAAGCGAGGATCTCGAGGAAGCTTTTGCATTGTCCTACCTTACCGCAATTCAGTAACCCAACGGCTATGCTGATATTGACGCGCCAGTCTTCCTCGACAGCCTCTAAATTGATGCAGACGAAGATTAACAGCTACTTGTCAAGCATGAATTCAAGTCAGCCAATATGATCGCATAATTTGTTCGGTCCATTTTGCGCCGTTGTAAATCTCATCAATTTCTTATTTTGCACTAATGATATTTTGCTTATTCTATTCCATTTTTCTTATTTCGCATAAAACATTTCACTTACGACAATATTGGGCTGATCACCTGAGGTGACGGACTGAAGCTTCCAAATAAAATACACTATACCATACATCGCACATTGCCAACAACTGGCTGTATTACAAAATATTTTCATGCTCGAAGTATGGGCATGAGGGAACGGGCTGAGTATTCATCGTCCATAATCTATGCTGGATAACAGACCTAACGTTTACAAAACAAACGTTAGTCTGATATTAGCTTATTTATTCGCTAGTCAAACCGGCAAGCCTTCATCTATATCTTGGAATGGCTGGCGAAAGCTTTAGAGCATATGCTCTGCGTGAAAGTAGGTCCTTGGGGACGTTCCCACAGATGGCCTATCACTTATTATTCACTCTGAATTTCAAATGGTTCGCAGCTCCTTTATTCCTCAAATAACTTACCATTGTCAATTAGTTTAAAAATCAGTTTTGTGTTCAATGTATGTGGCGTGAACAACTACGTATTTCGCGGGAATTTTCTGTACACGTTGACCATAGCAACACATTGAGCTGTGCCTTGCACTGCAAAGGAATACGAAATTAATTTATCTTTTAAATCCTACAGGAACATACGGACTTCACCAAACTAATACTTAAGTAGCTATGGAAATTTTTTCCATCAGTCGCGACAAAAATATTTAATAAATCATTCGCTTTAAAATCTGCCCCCCAACAATTGGATATTTTTGGTGATACACGAAAAACACCAGTGAGTATTAAACCTCTAAACAATTAATGCTGAATTGTGTACATCGATTTAGAAATATGTCTGACAGTGTGGTGAATCCGCTAAAACGATTAGCATTTTCACCATTTCTTCTATTCAACGCATTTGGTTCAATTGCTGGCTATTCTACGAGACCTCCTAACCATCGTCATTTTTCACATTAAGTTTATGTTGTAACGTAATTCCATTGACGGTCAACCGAGGACTCATTTCATCGGTTGCATATTACCTCAGTAGTAAGACCAGTTAAATGTGTAATTTAAATGTAGAGTACCGTACAATGACTACGTGACAGAGTAGTACCCATCGACCAGTGGCGTGCCTCAAGGAACTGTCCTTCGGCCAGTATCATTTCTTATTCATAGCAACTATCTCTCGCTGCAGATCCAGTTACCTTTGTCAGTTTTCAAATGATTTGCAAAATACAAAGAATCGTTCAGAATTCGGACGATTGCGCTCGCCTCCAGCGTGATTTAGCACGACCGTCAACGTGGTAAACTGAAATGCAACTCCTACTTAATGGTGTTTATCGGTCTCATCAGTGGTACAGCCACTCGATCAGACAAATTGCAAGGCCAAGTGCTTCACCCCAAAATGTTTGTCAGAGACTTAGTTGTGCTGTCGCAACATAGTATCGCATCACTATAAAATAAAGAGAAATTTTACGTTTCGGGATTCCGCATGAGCTTGGCAATACGACTCAGTTTCTTCACATGGTCTGAAGACACCTTCCATTTTCATATGAAAAGTCATTGAATAAGCACCTCAGCTTACCATCTGACAACCCAGTGAAACCGGAAATGCAAAAAGCAGCTGTCTGTTTTATCAGTTTACGAAAACTTCCACATGATCAACGTTGTGATATGCTCCGATTATGAAAAATGTCCTACCGCCGTGTACATATTCGTTTTTGCAACCCACCAAATATTACACACGAGTCACTTCCACATACTGCTGCCAGTATTTTGCTTGCGGATAACATGTAACGCATGAGGACAACTTTAGAATTTCCGAGTCCCATGCGTATTGTCACATCAACGTTGTGTTGAACGATACATATTAAACACATGGAATGCAATACCAGAAGAACAAATAGGGTCCGATTACATTAATTGTTGTGAAGAAAGTACCGACTAGTAATTCGGGAATCTGTGCTTTTGGGATACCATGTGCATCCAAAGCAAAAGTATAAATCTCATGGGGGAAATATCAACACCAATACGAACTCCAGATCAAAAAGGATATACAATTAACCGACCAAGCACCGCCGCTGAAAATCCGCAATTAATTGTTTTCGAATTTGTATACGTTGGTAGAGTTGTACAGAAGAATTTCCACGTGTACTTACATACAACTCAGTCTCTGTCTCCGTGGAATGTATAACCGTGTAACTGAGTTTTATATATCTGTCTAATGGCCTCTTTAGACATGCGTGCATGCCGATATTCTAACAATACCGTATGGCAATTCGATTGATCGAAAAGTACCGTCCGTTAACCAAATCTTCCCAGTTCGTCTATGTATCTAGATGTAACTAGTTAATTAGTGATTACCACGTGAAATACCTGCTGATACACAGGAAGCGTAATGTCAGATTATCTGGTGGCAGTTCTTGAAAACTTATTAGTTAATGGAACTACACTGGATTTGCTGACATGCGCACAGTTTCTAAGCAGATTTGTCAGCATAAAACTTAAGTTAATGGTGCGTAACCATAACATACGATGGCAGTTCAGGTACAACGACACAAAAACGACATGTACGTCGGTTGAGAATTCAGAGCAGTTACATATTTTTTCACTGAGTCCAATTTGTCTGCATCAATAGGTGCCAGTAATGGAATCGATCTAGTTCCTGCCTCACGCTTGTCTAATAAACGTCTGGCAGAAGAGTATGTGCCAGTTGTGAGTGAACTGGGAGCTGTGTTATGGCAACTTCGCACGCAATCTGATGATACATCACGTGACAGTTCAGGTATCTCGCATAAAACCACCGTTCATAACCTATATCCACTGGTTTTTTCACAGCTTTTTGAAACCGCATACCAACTTCGAATATTCGGTGAACACTAGATTTTTGCGAAACGGCAGTGCCTTGATTTGCATATGACCGTCTGTGACTGCATATACCCCCTGCATCAGCTCAAATTTTGTTTATCTCTGGATTTGCATACTAAAACCGCAAGCAACCAACCAGCCAAACCTTTGAGCACTGAAGAAACCTTCTTGAATGTAGATGAAATTACGACCAAAATTATCCAGCCGGTGCAGTACCATATCATTTGAATATAATTGTGTGACAGTGACACCTTATTGGCAAGTTGAAAAGGGGCTTTACTTCTAACTTGGCAAAATTCTACGAAATGCGAGCTGGTCTAAGCCATGTAAGACGTTGTCCCATTTCTTGTGCATTACCATAACTCTGGATATATTTCTCGCTAGTGGTTAAATTATGAAAAAGCACAGACCGTCTAAGAATCAAGCATAATTACCATGTACATGTATCCGTTTATAGTATATGGGGTTTATATTAGTTACAGGCATTTGGGCTGCCTTGTGGATGAAGGGCGCCGCGCGATCCACTTGTGTGTAGCTTCAGTAAGCCCGTAACTGGTGGACGAACATTGACTTAGGTTAAAACACGGAGACATTTTCCGTACTTACGTATCGAATGCTACATAAGGGCAACTAAATTACCCATCAAAACCTGCCCGCCTCTGGAAGGCTCGAATTTAAATATATAATGTCGATTAGCCTGACGATGAAACGTCTGCAACCCAATCAACCAGCTTGGAGAACACCCGCATACCATCATCTGCATCCGAGCTACAAATATTCCCACGGATTTCTAATGTAATGTATAAAAATTTCTTTAACGATACTGTCTGAACCTGTGTACGCTAGTCTATGTTATGATAACGATTTTATTTTATTAGCTAAATTTTTGCCAAAGTTTGGACAAAAATGATTAAACAGTATCTTCTATCTATCCCACTGACAAATAATGTAGCCTTATTTTCGATATTTCCGGTGACTTGTAAGTCGCAGTTCATCACCTATGGACAGTTTACGATTTTTCGGTTTTACATAGCCTCCAAAACTAATAGACAGCTAAGGAGAACAACTTGCGCTTCTAAAGAAATAGGTCGGTTTCCCAATTCATCAATCAAAATTAAGATATATTACGTTTCATGTTTTGCGCATCTTGATCTTGAAACTCGAACCAAAATGACAGTGTGATATCCAGCGGAACGCTAAATCCATTTTACTTACAACACATTTATCTGCTGTGCTGTTTTATTTCGTATACCGTCGTAATACCTCTTGAAAGTAAGTCACTATGCAAGTCATCGGACTGTGATGCAACTGCTTACCGATACATGACAAACTAAGCAAGTGTTGGTTTACTTGTCAGTTCAGCCGAGCCCACCTGAATGGCTGACGTATCCTCGCATTTCTTTCCTTGATGATTTGTTAAGACATGATGCGCGACATTCTATTGCATAAAATCTGTTGACTGGCCTGTTGTCGCCAGGTGATTACTGGTTCAGGGCATGCTACTCATATTCCTGCGGATAACCAGGTACCCAGATTTTGTTGCGATGCTTTGCTTTAATAATTCCATAAAGGAGCTGATTACCAAACACTAAGCTGTTCGCTAGCGAACCATCTCCCTGTCACTTACACGAAGGATGTGCACGGAGAGAGTTTGCCCACACGGAAACAATAGTGTTTGGCATTCCTTTTTGTTTCGTTTTTTTTCTACTAACTGTAATGTCGTTTGAGGAAAAAGCGCCCCGGAATTTTTTCGTCAGTCACAGTGGCATTCAGGTTTGTGAGTGAGAAAGTTACCAACCGTCTGCACTCCGGTGTTGCAAGGCCGGATTAGTTCAACTTTAAATGATAGACACTTCTAAGCTTGATGTAATTATGATCTTGTTGGTGCGAAAGAGTTGGGCAAACCTTTGAGAGTCACAAGATCAGTGACTCCACAACCAACAGCTTTTCTCTGTGTAGTTACCAAATGAGGACATGGATAATTAGGATACAGAATTCACGCAGGAAGCAAGAATGATTTCCCAGTTTGGAATGTATACGATATATCTAATCGGAATGGCTCCAGTATGTCTATATATAAACAATGGACCCAATCAAAGGGGTACCACGAGCCAAGTGTAAAACGAACTGTTCGATGAATTCCCTTATGCTTTCTCCCAAAATAAATAAACACCATCCGCAAATATCAGCAGGCTCTTCATTTTTTAAAGAACCGAAGCCACATCATTTTTTTGCTCGCACGGTATGTAACTGAATTTTCACGTAGACCTGCAAGTCTCACCGGCTAAGTGCGGGGTGGAAGGTTGAAACTCTAAGGAATAACGAAAATGGTTGCCCTTTTATGGCTGTTTGAAAATATGGGAAATGTGAATACCGACTTATAGCGTTGCTTTATGAGCAGACAAATATATTTGGCGCACATATGCTTTGGGATTTAAGCATTTGCTGAAAAACGTTGTGTGTTTGACACGTAAACATAAATACAAAAAAACAGAAGCTAACGAAGGATGAACGTGTTGCCCCAACAAAGTTACTCATCAACAAAACGGATTGCAATTGAAAGGGAACATGAATTTTTCAGATGATGGGACTTTTTCATTTTTAATTTGCACCAACATCACTATGGATATTTCAAAGCAACTAAAACGTATATGCGATTCATTTGTGAAGTCGCAGTGACTTCGGATGATTTCAGGGTAAAGGTGCCTAGGGTTAAGGCCACAAAAATACGGGTATTAAGTGCGTTTCTTATTTTATAATATAATGCTGTAAAAATTCATATATGATATGATCAAAAACGCTGGAGAACTATATATAAACCGGTTATACTTCGACCCTCCTTCCCAAGCGCATGTAATGAAAATACACTTAAATCCAATAACCAGAGCCGATGGCCACGCAATGAAAACTGAAGCGAAATCATACGCGGTGCGTCATTAACTCTGTCAGCTTACTACCCTGTTGTCTGCATCCACATAAAACCTCCTAACATATCAATTACTCTCATGTTTTCATTTTAACGCACAGGGTATTCTAAGCAAACTGATGGATCATCGTCCGTGTCATGCCTCGATGTCAAGGGACCTCGTAATTATAACCAAGCCCTTGTTCAGTGAAGCAATTACTTATGCAGAAAACGCAATACCTAGGATATCTATTATATGCAACGTTCGACCAAGTGGAGGATTTGTAGTACTACTTTATTATTGTAGCGAACTATATCATGATTACATCGATGAGAAAGAGGTTCAGATTGTAGATGAGCTTTGTTGCCCTCAATACCTAAAACTCGAGGACGCATGGTTGTTGGGTATTGTGTATCGCCCTCAGTCAGCTACTTTGGAAATGGACAACATTCTAGCTTCCAAAAAGAAGGCCGTTATTTCACAGTGATACAGCCGCATTCTCCTGGATGGTGAGTTTTATATTCGCGCCATAGAAACTCCAACTGGTATTATCAAACACTTCAAAATACAAGTACAGGAGATACATTGTGGACTACCAAAAAACAACCGCATTCCATTTCACACACGCTTCAGGAATGCAAACAAACCGAGTGTACCGAATCTTATATTCTCCATCGTAGAGCTTCTGATTGAAACGGTATCGATAACGTGTCCTTCGAGCCGTAGTGACATAGCGACGCTCACGTTACATTTCATCTGTTAAGCGGAGTATTCCGCAGCAAACCAGGGACATTGCCAGCCCATTAGGAATAACGGCGCAATAATCAAATTTATAAATGCTACAAAGTAGGCTTTTCTAACAGAACAACCCCCAGAGGTCGCCTGGTCTTAATTTGCTCACCAATCCACTATGTTAGTAACTAATAATTCTCGAAAAAGGCATTAGTGATCGTATACAGTGAAATGATCTTTTACTTATGCAGTAGGACAAAGAAGTGTATCTGCACGAATAATTTAGTCTGGAGAAAATACAAGGAGTCACCATGTGCCGAAGCAAGGGGAGCTTACAATATAGAAAAGAATTGCTCCGTAAACTTGGTACACGAATATGAAATACAGCATCAACAGAATCTAGCTGAATAATTCATCGTAATAATCGTAATAATAATAGTAATAATAATAATAATTCATCGTAATCCCCAAGCTTCTCGAGAGATATGTTAGCAAGCTGCACAATGCAAAATGAGGAATTCCTGCCTTCCACGTCAGGCGGACTCGCACAATCCGCAACCGAGGCTGTAAAGCACTATCTCAAACATTCGCACCTAACTTCAAGAGTACGGCATCGCCACATACACTGTTTCTGCACCTTCTAACATCACTAGAACTTAGACACGTCAAGATTCCAACAGTGGATGTTATGAAAAGACGAATTTCCCTGCGCGTGCATACCTTTCTCATATATTATAATATTCGTCCAAAAACGTTGCAATTATCTGCATCAAACTTGGACGACCCACTCTCTAATTTCTTCCAACGATGCATCGAAGAAGTGCGGTTTCCAACACAGTGGAAGCACGAAAGCGCCACTGCCATGCATAAGGGTGTAATTCGTACAGATCCGGCCAAGTATCGATAGATAACACCAAATTCAGTGCTCTCCAACTTCATGGAAGCGATTGTTGCCGAAGCGCTCAAGAAATACTTAGAAGAACGCAATATCATAGCACAAGAAAAACATGGAATTCACGAGAACCGACCTTGCACATAAAACATGCCACTAGCTAAATCCATTTGGACTAACACTGTCGACAGCAGCGTGGGTGATAATGTAGTATATATGCAATTCTCAAAGGCCTATGACCGTCTGAACCACCGTAACCTCTTTTCCAGTCTGCAGTGCTGTGGAATCAGTGACCCAAACTTTGGATAAATGGGTAACGTATTGCTTTAACGACATCTGAATGTAAGATTTCGCGGCATCATCTCTGACCCTATCGAGGTTAATTGCGGAGTGCCCCAGTGCTCATTACTTGGTCCACAACTATTCCTGACTTACATAAACGATCTCGTGAGAGTGATCACCTCCGACACTTTAACCTTTGCTAATTGTTTCAAGACAAGCGAGCCATTAGAACCACCGGTGACAATGCAGCAATTCAGGATGAACTTGATAGGGTCTACCAATGGTCGACTCAGAACATGCTTCAGTTAAAACGCTAAAACTTGCAAAGTATTGGACATACACTATAAAGCCAACGCAGATATAGATGGGGGATCGAATATTGCAGCGCACTTCAACGAAATGCCATGTAGGCATGAAAGTGCAGGGAGATCCTGGTGGTTTCGTCAGGCCGAGGTAGCCTTAAAAATAAGCTAAACAATCCTTGGCATTTGGCGGAAGACATTCGAGCAGTTTGACCCTTCCATCTTTTCTCTGGCAAGAATGTGATCTGCACCAGCTAAAGCAGACAAATAATTGTTTTTGAGGAAATAAAGAAATATGACCATGGGTAGAGGACAAAACTGAACAGTGTATAACTGAACATTGAATAGCAGCTGGACGTGCCTCTAGTCCCTATTTTATTCACGAGAACAGCGACGGCATTTTATACGGTGACGAACGAAATACTAGGAAAACTTATCGATGCTTCGGCACAAGACCTACCAAATCGCAGCTACTGCTAGTGAATTAGGAAGAATGTTCGGACATCTTTCACACATACCAGAGGAAGACCAACAAGAATAATATCCAGTCAGTAAAGTCACAAATATTGGATATGTTCCTCTTCACACCGGCATCACCGTGAACAGTACTGTTGAAGAAACAGGGACGTCTGCTGTATCTATCCTATCCATATGTGTCAAAAACTCATAATTAACTGTAATTTGAGCCTTTTAGGCTAGTGGCGAGAAAATAGTCCCCTTGGATATTTTTTGAGAGGAAGATGTTCCAAAAGTGTGGTATCATGTAGGGGTCATCGTCAAGGTTAAGGCAAAACTGGATGAATTTTGAGAATATTGTTGAGCGGCTGAGAGAACTTCACGTCTGGAGACCGGATGTCTTTTTCCAACATCAACGTCTATTGGTCTATGACTGCAAAACTTTAGAGGACAAATGAAGAAAATTGATTCGGAATTTGCCATCCACCCTGGAGGATTAACCAAATAACTTCAACCGTTAGATCATGGTATCAAGCTGATGATGTGACCATAGAAACAAGGATAAATTGTGGGCCTATTAATCTCTGGAAGGTTTCTGCGTAATGGAACCGTAATTAATCGGCTGCATCCATTGCTGATCGCTCGCATACCTCGGTAGTGTACATTGCTGAAATTATGTATTGCACCTCAGGAAACACATTAACATGACTGTATAAGAGTTTGTGGTTTGTGTAAAATATCTTCTTTAAATCCTACTGATGCGTCACCTTTGATTTACAGTTCCAACTCACACAGAATTTTGTCTGCGCTACATAGACATTCTGCGTTTTGAAATTCGGGGGTCGTTAAGCGCTATCCTTGCCAAGTCATTCAAGAACATGCATTTGCGTTTATGCTCCTTAGATATAACTTCTCCTTTGACGATGGAAGAATTTCTGCTCTGACACCGCGTTACCAGTTTGGTGAATATCGATATATATTTATCCATGGCGATTTTTTGGGCTTTTCTTTAAGGAGGTCCAAGATACCTACTTTACAAGCGCAGATAGCAGGTTCCAGTGCATGACCGTATACACTTTATCGTCCTCTTCCGCAGGATATTCCCTGTAACATAATAGTTGAAAGTAGATTCACATTGTTATTGCGAAACAGTGGTGTGCTTGCGATTCTTCCGTCTACTATGTGTCTTTCGTTAGTGAGGATATGATCAAGAAACGGTGGCTTGTTAGCAGCTCGATTTCTTGTGTGAGAGGTAATTGGTTGTACAGTGGGTAGGTTTAAACTACGTTTTGTAAACATGCTTTTAACTACATGCTTTTAGTCCTTGATTATTCCAGACCCCGCCAAATGAATTGGTCTATTTATGATAATGTGACAGTATATCTTGCTAAAAGCGGCATGAAATACCTGGTTTATTTTTGCGTCCTTTTCACACGTAGAGTTTGGTGGTGGGTACATCACAGCTAAAATACATGTGTAATTTGTGTGAGTAGTATAATATTCGTAGAAAGTAGAAGTCACGGTTAAATTGCACACACTAATCTGCCTCGACGGGGAATCCAACCGCGGTCCCACGAATTACTGGTCCGCTGATCTACCACTGCTCTCCCGAAGGCTGACGATCAGGTGGGCAATTCAATACATAGCCTTTTTGTTAGTGACTTATTGCCAATGTGCTCACAGTATATGTCCTGGTGTTGCAGATTGGTTCACTCAATCATCACTTCCCAATGGACCGAATTATCTCTCATTATGATGTCCAAAGCGCAATGGTAGATTACGTTTGGATTATTTGTAAATATTGTAATCTTCGTAAAAAGTAGAAGTCACGATTAAACCGCACACAATAACCTGCCTCCTAGGGGAATCGAACCCCGGTCCCACCAATTACCGCTCAGCCGCTCTACCACTGAGCTACCGAGAGCTAACGACCAGGTGCGCAATTTATAAATGACTTCCGCTTGGTGCGTGACGTATTGCCAATGAGCACAAAGTAGCCTTTACTTTCCACAAAAATTTACCACTAAAATGCCCCAAAAGAATCTGCAATCGCTCTTTGGATATCAGAAGGACAGATAATTCGGCCCATTGGGATGTTACGAGAGAGTGAACCAATCTGAAACACCAGGAGAGATACTGTGAGCTTATTGGCAATACGTCGTGCACCAAGCATAAGTCATGTATTAAATTACGCACCTAATAGTCAGCCGCCGGTAGCTCAGTGTAAGAGCAGCGGACCGGTAATTCGTGGGACCGGGGTTGGATTCCCCGTCGAGGCAGATTATTGTGTGTAGTTTAATTGTGGCTTCTGCTTCCTAGGATTTTGAGACATGTGGCTTATTTCCCTAACCCAAATCGGTACCCAAAAGAATCAAGTGCACGGATCTCTAACTTGTCAAATACTTCACATCGGAAGTTAGCCTTGAAATGCAGAATACGCCACCACCTCTTCCAACTATGTTGCATTTATTGCAGTCGCTAATTCTTTACCAATTTAAACCTATTTTATTGTCTCGTCAGCGGATAATGCTTCTGTACATGGTGGATGTTTGGACAAATACAGTTTATTCCGTCGAAGTAATATCGGGCACAATAGGATAGTTTCATTTTTTACCACAAATTATACATATAGTTAGGCTGATTGACGTTCTATTCAGCTGCCGTATGCAGATTAAATCTGAAATCAACAAAGTGTGCATTTTGAGATTTCCTGATTTTGACACTGATTACGCATAGACTATGTTGTCATGGACCAGCTGTACTAATATTTAACCCGGATAATTTCTAAACTTAGAGGATGAACTATTTGATTTAGCTACGACAATGAAAGATTGCGCGAATGCCTGAAAACCCTGGTTGCAGCGCACCTACATAGGCTCTCTCATCATAGGGAATTAACCCTGGTGTAATACCCGCTTTTGTCGTTGTGATTTCGACAATTGACCGCCGATGCAAAAGTGTGCATTTCTCCAGACAGCCACAATGTCTTTCGTACACATTCACCTTCTACATTGGAAAAAGCTTGTACATAGACTAAACCAATTTTGAGTTTTTAACCTCATCACCAGTGCTTTGACAATAGCTGGTTGAAACTTACCCTAACATTTTTGTCTAGATGAAAGATTTTAGGCGAGTGGCGTTCAATTTAGACCAGATGCAGAAGACTGGATTTACATTTCAAAATATGCACGCTTCTTTGTCACATCGCATGTTTGTAGTGTACGCGGAATTCAAATATTTCTGTAAGAGCATCATTATGCACTTGTGGAATATTTGGATTTATCGATTAGTTGGTAAGATTGTTGGTAGGCCTATCACATACTTTTCCCAGCCTCACACATTATGAGTTGACTGGGTTGCTTGGGAGTTGGACATATAAACACCATTTCGAGTTTATCGAGATTCTGTTCAAATAATTGGCTGCCGCAAACAAGGTACAAGTTGACCGAAGAAGCTGAGCTAATTCGCTGTTGTGGATCAGGAACAAATGAGCGTCTGTACTGTTCTTTGTAATGGTTTGTGGTGGAGGGGTACCGGTCAGTTAGGTGATTATCCGCTTGTTAGCTCTAATGCTGCTGCAACCTAAAGTCGCTGGTCCATTATGTTATAGATGCGACAACTCTCACTTCTAAGTAAGTTGGCAAGAACTCATTGTATACCACTAATCATGAATCATCGAAATCCGTATAGAGTAAACCGCCTAAAATCCCCGTTGCATGATCCCATAAATGCATGCCGTGTCATTGAGTTTGATGGAACTTCCATGCAGAATTCTTGAGGATTTCGCCATCTTATTTGGCTTCTTAGCTACAAAGGAGCTTTGGCAAATTCACAGCTAATGGTTCACGTGGATTTGCTCACCGCCATTAGGAACCACAGGTAAAACCCAGTAACCCAAACCTTGGTGAAGAAACTTCGACAACGTTTTGTTGGCCATGTCCATCAAAAAATTGCTGGTATCTGGACAATACACCGCTAGGTTTTATCACCTGGGGCGCGTCAGAACCAACAAGCTTCATTCAGTCATTAACAATTTGGTTGCGTGCATCTTCAAATTTGAATTCCACATCGCCAAATTTGGTTGTGGTTGTGCTGATCGAACTCGGTAAATGCGCATCGTAGTTTTTTAGAGCGGAAGAGAATTGCGTCACCCTCGATAACTGATACTTGTTGACAAAATGTATAGGCAACAGCAGGGATATTTAACAGTTGTATGTCATCTAAATGCATAAAGATCCGCTTTAAACAAGGGAAAATCAGCTTAAATATATTCCTTGCAGATTCTGCTGTGAAAAGGTAAACTACAAATTTACCTAATGAAATATCGGTCGCTTTTCAGCGTTTTATCAATTTCGAGGTATTTTAAACTATGGAATATTGATAAAGTACGGAATAAATAAACAAACGCTCAACAGTTCCATTAGGATGGCCAGAATGCGTAACACAAATTCGTAAACGTATGATAAATATGAGAATAGTTTTGTCCGACTAAACATACTGATCACCAAAACGCATTCCTAAAATTACCAAACTCGATTATGCAGTTCCCTGCTGGTACAAGGACGTTCCTCAACCTGTAGCTTTTATCAATCTACACAACATATGTTAGGTCACACCGGCAGGGTAGTGCAAAAGCAATACGTTTTAAGGCCCAGATAAATGGGGGACGCAAACAAGGTAATTCTGTAGGGGGTTCCATGGTTAGCACCCAGGAACTGTGTATGAGTTTCGCCCCTATTTAGCCAAACACGTTGCTCACCCTACTATAGCTTATATCCCTTTAAACTTGCGTTGTGACTGAGTTAAAGTAGATGACGACATAAGTGGTTGATTTAACTCAAAACCTGATAAACCCGTATTAGATCGCTAACTTGGCGCTGATGCAAAATCATACAGCCTGGATGCCATTTCATTATGGACTTGTTTAGAGGCTCCTCGCTGTGGAGATTTGTGTGCTGCTAAAAATTTCTTGGAGCAATGCCGAGATCCACATGGCCTACTCCACACGAATTTTTAAGCAACTGTAACAGGCAGTTGGATCAAATGTCCCAAATTCACTCCTTAACTCACCAACGATTTAGTTCCAATATGTAACTTCTCAATTTTCCCGAGCATCGCAAACTAGTCTGGATTAATTCTGTAATAAAAAGCTTCTTAGTGATATCTGTAGGACATGGTCTCCAACCTATACTTGCTTTTTGGCTGGTGACGAATGAGAAAAGCGCTACAGCTCAAATAAGTAAACTGCAGCTGTTCGTGTAATATAAAGTAATACCCGCTGCACAATTCACGCTAAATTGCATCATGATCCCTTGGTCGACATTCCCCCATCAGCAATACAAATCTTGTTATCTGAGGTAGTGAAACCCATTAGATCATTTGATGATTACGAGCAACCGATGCGGATTTTGAACTGATCCATGTAAAAATCCGCACTTGGTATGAATTAAAGAGAGTAGTGTTTTCATTGTCCTGGGATAAATATGCCGATTTTGCTGGAATTTCTTTATACCCTAATAACAGGTTCAACACCTCTATAGTTTTTGAACCTGTGAAGCTGAACTGGATGTCCATGTGATCGAATTCCTTGTATAAATCTAGGGACATTCGTTGGTACTTCTCCCTGTGTTGGACCCCTCCGTCTAATTACTACGTGAAATCATTAGGCTGGTTCTGCTTGATCGGATTTGACCAAAACCTTGCTTCTCAGGTTCTATAATAGGCTTACCTAAAAAACAGTCTGAATATTTGACGACGAATCCCTATGATATTTTTGAGGGCAAATAGAGGAAAACCGCCCAACGATAGTGTGTGGACTTCTGTAGAAGGCGAAATTTGAAAATTGGCAAATAAATATTATTATGTTTTACGTTAATAAATGAGATCGTGGTTGGAGGGGGAGGCTGAAAGTGATGGGGAGGGACACATAAACTCAAAGAAGGAACGCTACTGAGATCGGCTTTTTGCAATGTCAACAAGTGTATTCAGCCAAGCGTGTTCATCTTATTTTGGACCCGAACCTGGAAGCATTGACGCTCCAACCAAGGCCCGCTCAGACGTGGGGGCCTTCCTTCCACTGGACCAAGTCCTAGGTTGGCCTCTTCTTTTCTTCTTACATCTACATCCCCGGTGAGCAAACAACACATGTCGTAGAAGCCGGTGAGCTGGGGTGCGCAACACGTGGCCCAGCTATCGGAGCCTGGTGCGTGAAATGCCGGTGTTGAGCGGTTCAGTTCTTTTTTATGTATCGTAAACAAGGGGTGGAACATGCTCGTTACTCAAGCGGTGTTCCCACTAGATATGAGCTTAACTGCGAAGGCACCGGTGGTCGAACCTAACTAGCATATTCAAGTCCGCCGATCTTAAAGGCCAGGTTTCGCTACAGTACATTAGTGTCGAACTACAGCTGCAGTGTACACTCTACCCTTCAAGGGGAGAGTAATGTCTCGCCGCCGTTATAGGTGGCGAAGGTTAGCAAAAGCACTTCGAGCTTTTGCTATAAGATTCTTGAGCTCGTCTTCTATCCCAAGAGAGCGGGTACAACTTCCCAGGTAGGTGAAGTACCGCACAACCTCTAGATGATCCCCGCCAAGGTTCAGCGCAGGAGCCGATCCCTGTCAATCTTGGAGGTAAGTTTTACACCTCGATGGTGCAAAGCAATGCCCGAAGCGGTTGACAGCCAGTGTTAATCTGTCCAGTGATGCTTGGCACGTCTGGGTGCTATCACAGATAAGGGCAATATCGTCTGCATACTCCATGTCAATAAGTTGTTCTCCTGGTAGTAGCTCCATACCTTCCAAGTCATGTCCTGTAAATGCAATCTCCATGACCGTCAATAACGAATTTGAAGAGGAAAGTTGACATCGAGCATGTTTGTCTTACACCGCTGGAGATATTGAAGGTTGACGACAGCTAGCCGTTAGCCCTCCCACTGCCCGTGCTACGCGCGTATAATCCTCGGATAATATTTATATCATCAGAGATGAATAGTGCAGTAGCTTCGTTTACCAGTAGATATAATAATAAAAGTGCTGGGCCTATAAATAAACAGAAAGATCTCCATTTTATGTATTCTTAATATAACTACAGCCATGTATATAACTGTAAGAATATTTTTGCATCACTTATCCGATGAGCCCCCAACCTCCTCACCAGAGTCTGACACTCAACATTTTAAATACTAAATGAGTTACAACGCACGATGTACGATAAGTCGCTTTTGATTACGAAATTGTGGTCGGGTTATATCATTTATAATATTATGTGTTCATATGACTCTATCCTCACCGGGAATATTTACATGAGGGTGCGGATTATCAAGTTGCGCAAAGTGCTGAAGATTTCGTATATTTTATTTTTGTTACAAATGCAAATACTTCTGTTTTGATTATCAATTGATAACTGTTATAAACGTTAGTCAATTAATTACACTTCATTCGCTGTTAACCCTGTACACTGTTAAATTTCCATCCATCCGGGTACACAAATCTTATCTTAAATGGACTGGAATTGGAAATCGAATGTCCACCTGGGCATATTAACCTTCTGCAACGTATCCTAGGTTACGGTGCTTACAGTCATTTACGTGTTTTGGACACAACTAGGAGTGTTATTGACCTTATGTTATCAATGTAGACAAAAGAGGCTTCGATTTACTGATATCCTAACGTATTTGTGGCAGTTCGATTGGTTACTGCTACCTGAATAACCCATCGGTAAATAAGGTTTAAGGCGATACTAGAGATGGTGTGGCTACGTGAACAAATTATAAGAAACGGGTGGCAGTTTCCAAGTGTTCTTTAAACAAGCCATCAAAGTGTATATTAAAACATTGGTACCTGTTATTTAATATTGCCTGTCACGAAGCATTGGAACATTTACTTGAGGATTAACATTAAGTGAATGTGTGCCTGATATGTGCCTTATATATATTATGCCAATCATTCAAGGTCCTCTTCAAAACGTGGTAAATCTATTAAGACTGCTTTAATTTGATGTCTTAAAAAATATGCCAGCATCACATTTTCGGCACGATAGGTAATGAACTGCCCTAGCCAGATATCGGCTTAGAATTACTTAAACTTTGTATTGGTACAGTAGGTAATTGATTCCACCTTCAAATCGTACGGCATATGCGTTATTAACTAATTATATAAAAAGAAGTTGAAGAAACAACCCCTTTTGAAAAGTGCTTTGATAATAAATATTCCTGGCGTAATCTTGCTAAGATGCGAATAAAAACTAAGCAAAAATGATACGACAAAATTAATCTATTGCGTTTTGTGATACTTGATTAAACGTGTAGTTTTATTCGTAGACCAAATTTTTAATATTGTTTGGGAATACATTATTACTTTCTCTACCTAAAAAATTTCAAGATGTAAAAAACAATCAAACCTAAGCGGTATGCTTGTAAGTCAAGTAAGGGATGCAAATAGTGATGATAATAATAGCTTTTATAGGCAACTGCTTGTCATACATCATATTAATGGTCTGTATGTAATGACATAAACCAGTTTGTTAAAGTTAACATTTAAATAATGCAACGCACTTATATAGTTAAAGCTGAAACGCAGCAGACTAAGTAATGTCATTTAATAACAGCCGCGAAGTAACCAACACATTCTTCGACGTTAACTAAATATTTTCAAATTACGTATTGTAATTATAGGAGTGAATCCATAATTGACATCAGTATTCGTGTCTAAAACATTATCTCATTTCGAAATGTCATGCAATGGTGAAAATATTTATCAAGCCTTTATTCCTTTTTTTCCATCGCAATGAGGCTGGACCTTACCGTGGTGCGATGGTTTGTGTGCCTCAGTGATCCATTGAGCTACACTGGGTGGTGCTTTTGCGCCTTCAGAGCCACTCATACCAGATTGGTCAATGGTTAGAGGCCAGAAACACTCAGCCTCCTGGTCCCCCAGTTTGGGGGTTGGAATGCGAGTGGCTCCTTATTCCTTAAAACGGACTCCTTGTTGTCCAGTGCCAAACCCGCTGCCTTGCGGCCAGGTTTTTGAACCAAAGGCTTTGGTTGAGAACCCTAATCGTTCTCCTGTCTAGGCCTGGGCAACCTGACAGTATTCTGCCGACGCAAAACCATGCATTTTCCTTCAAACAATTTCTTGATGCTCTGGCCACCGAAGAGGATAATCAATGATGCCCTATCTGCTGCATCGAGCAGGGTGGATAGGGGTTTGGATGCAACTGCTCAAGCCTTCCCATCTTCTTATTCCCCTTCATGCGCTTTTTCACCCTCATCGTCCCGTTTTTAGCTTTACTTTTACCCCCCCCCTGTTTATAAAACCCCAATTCTCGGCCCTCCCCCACCTTGCTTCGATAGTTGCTTGTCTTTTAGTTTTAACTCACAGGTGTAAGCAGAGCGTCATTCCTGCACTGTCAACAGGCCCATGTCCAAGCAAGCGGCCGATTCCAGTTCATCGGCTTCCATTTGGAACCCTAGATCTTCCTTCAGACTGGCGTGCCTCAATGTTCGCACATTGCTTCAGATTGGTCAACAGGCAGCACTTACCCGAACATTAGAGACCATCTCGATCGACATATGCTGCTTATCGGAGACCTGCCTGCAAGACTCGAGCTCTGTACTCACTCTGCGATCCCCTTCAGGTGACACTAGCAGCACTTTCTCATTGCCCCTATCCGGTGACGATACAGCTTCGAGCACCGGCCAAGCCGGTGTTGGTATTGCCCTGAGTCCCCGGGATTAAACTGCTCTGGTTGATTGGATTCCAATCAGTAGCCGGATGTGTGCGGTCCGATTGGCTGGCTCGTTCAAAGCTTCGAAGCCGCGCGGGACTAACTGGCCTCTATTCGTTACCGCTGCCTATACACCGACAAAATGTAGCGATGACTCAGTAAAAGATGACTTCTATCGCCAACTGAACAAACTCTTTCGCCACAGAAGAAGCTCGGACACTGTAGTGCTGGCCGGGGATCTGAACGCTAAGTTAGAAAATTATCCGCAGATGAGCCGCACCTGGGCGGCCAACATGGTATAGGCTCCCTTAATGATAACGGTGAGCGGTTACTTAATTTGTGTGTGGATGCTCGCTTATTACTTGCGAGCACTAATTTTTGACACAGCACCCGCAGGAGGGTGACTTGGCGCCCACCAGCCTCGAACCAGCTATGGTCGCAAATCGATCACATTGGTATCAGTTACCGCTGGAGAGGCTGCGTCCAGAACTGTCGCTGGATTTGGAGCACAGGTGTGGACACCGACCATGCACTTGTATGTGCTGATCTGCGGATGCGCTTTGGCGGACGCCCGCCACGATGTTGTGAGCGCATTGACAATGGCAGACTGGTGAATCCAGCTGTTCTTAACGCCGATCAAATTACGCTGTCATCCGAGTTGGCTAAACGCTCACTGGATGCAATTGAAGCTCACTGGTCTCATATGCAACAGGCCTTACTAGCAGCAGGCAAATCCTCAAGTGGTATGTCTTATCGCCCACATGAACATTGGGTATCTTCACATTCTTTGAAACTTATAGATGCTCGCCGGCAGATTCCGGCTGGAAGCGAACACAATGAAACTCGCAAAGAGCTCCGGGCAAAACTCCGTGCTAGCCTGAAGAGAGACCGCGAATCCTGGTGGT
>OX104071.1:85637089-85695022 GCA_944474145.2 Dicrocoelium dendriticum | reverse complement strand
ACAAGACTAAATGCCGCCAACAGTTAACTGAAGTCCAAACAGTTATAAAACTGAATATGCATGCAGCCAATTGCGATTTAACGTATGATGGTCGAGTCATATCAAACACCCTAAAGCGTCCGCTTCTAAGAATCGGTAAGTCTGAAATGTGAGAAGATGTAGGGAATCGGGACATACATAATAGAGTTTTAAGCTGTGGCGCGCTGGACATCTTGGTTTTTCAGTGAAAAATTACGAACTATTAGAATTACTCGCCGTCGAGGGTTAGCATTTGTATTTTTCCTAAAGTTGACGCCAAGGCCATATTGTTCACTTTGCAGTTGTTTGTTGGCGCTCTGTTCTATATGCTTGCCAGACGGATATGTCGGCCTGCATATGGTACCGATTCCACGAGGGCGTGATTGATAAGTTTAGTCCTAGGTGAAGATGCCGCGTAATATGTAACTGCTCCAAACAATAATGGACTTGAATAAATAAAACTTTATTCGTAAACATTTGCAATGCTCTAATAAGTGAGACCAATGTCTCAAACGGTTCTTTTACGTAAATTTTGGCTGTTCTATGACAGCACAACACGATACGGAATTTAGATTTCATGCAAATTTAGAATGTATTGTAAAGTAAAGAGTAAGTGGAAAACCAAGGTACAACTTACAAGATATCAATAAATGAGTATATAATCAAGCAGTGCGAAATAATGTCGCTGAGAAACACTAAAAAGCGCAAGTACACAAGAGCGCTTTTTGCACGGAAGTTCGTTCAAGGTCAACGGCACTAGATAATAGCCGTTTGTAACTTTCCAATTACATATGTCGCGACATGAATTTTAGAGGTAAAAAAATTTCACTGCGTGATACACATGTCCTCTGCAAAGCTAGATACAATTATTACCAAAGTGGAGTTTATGGAATATTAACATTTGGTAGGCTAACTTGTTATCGTATAGGCCACGGCAATTTGTTGATAGCAGTCAAAAAACTAATGAATGCTTACTGTCACAGTAAAGGGACGCAAATTTGGCTGCAAAGTAATAGTTGACTTAAAGGTTTTCTTATGCTCGCGGTTCAAGTTGTTAATATGCCGATTGAAACTAGCATTATTGAGTTGACCAACTATATATAAAATGGTCTCGGTCAGCGTGACATGTGCTTTTGTTCTCAACTTGACTCATTCAGTTTAGATAATGTAAGTATGCTGCAACTTACGCCATTTGAAACATTAATTCTGGTTAACCACAACTGCCGCTAAATATTGTTAATTAAAAAGTGCATCTTCCATTAGGTTATTCAACAGCTGTGCTACAACATATTAACAGTTAAATTAGTCTGTGCAAACCAGCAAAATTTGTCATACGGTCGACCGGTTTTTTTCGGAGTTGAGCGTTGTTCCTTGTATATTTACAAACGTTTGCTTTTAGGATTGCAGGACGTCTGAGTTTCACCAGTTAGCCATACTAATTCTAACTGATATGCGCTTGTGTATCTTAAACGGGCCGCCCATGTTTCATGATAGTTGACGATATTACTACAATCCTGCTAGAATACACCGCATTAAAAAAACCTGCCAGCATTATTTACGCCTAAAAAATGCTTTATTCAAATGAAAATTAAAAGTACAGTGCAGTGGGTTCCTTAGGAATAATGAACATTACGAAGATGCTTTCTCGGTGCCAAAGGCATTTTGAGTAATAGATGGTTACCTAGGCTATAAATAGAAATGTAGTTACTTAATCGAGCTTCACAACTTCACTATTTTTATATTTGTTTTAACACCCTTCGAATGTCTACCACAGTTAACCAAATTGGTTTGCTTTACCATCAAATTAAATCAAATCCAGATGATCCTGCTCCCGTTTGGTGCGAGACTATGAAATGTTCTCAGTCCCTAACCACCGTCTGAGGTCAGGTACCTATGCACACCATGCGGATCAACCAAGTTTGTCGTACAAATTAAATTAATGCGTTACTGAGGAAACAAGTGTTGCCTTTTCTGTATACAACGGCAGATAACGATTAACATAGAGAACAGCTGATTTATGTGAAAGGATAAGTGGAATTGCATGCTCTGTTCTGGATCAACTACTTGAGAGAAATGAATAGAACGATAACAGGGTAACTAACCTGCAATGGTAATTCTGCTTGATATAAACTTACCGGATGCCGAAACACACCAGACTTCCTCTCAGACGCGGAAAAAGTTACCACAATTTGTCGATAAGTATTAACAAAAAGAATTTAAATCATTGATAATATCCCTGACTTAATTGAAGTTAAACAGCCAGATAATTCATCGGTGAATAATCGCCGCAGTTTGGTGATTTGTGCATTTTGTCGAATGAACATTTGAATCATTTTGTTAAACTTCTTGCATAGTATGCTTTCCGTTCGAAACCATATAAAATTTAACGCATTGAGCAATTTCAGTGGACAACATTAAAATACTAATTTTTATTTTTATTGCATAAAATGCCATCAGCATTTATGATTCATTTTTAAACTTGGGTAATGGTCAGAGATATCCGCAAAAGCTTGGAATGTAAATATACCTCAAAAACGGTAGCCAGCGTACTATTATGCTGGTCAATGGCATTTAAATTTAAGAAATATTTTGAGAAGAAGTAATCTATGTTTATGCATTCAGATAGATAAACTATATTTGGAAGGAAAATCCTAAAGCAAAAGTAGACGAATTTAGACGTTAGCATGAAAGCACATGCAATTTGTCCGATTTAAAATGAATTGCAAATATTGACTGGAAAGCATTTTTCTTTCCCACTATCGGCCTCAAGTGATTCCAAGGTTTTCACCCAAATTAATTTGTGCGCTATAGTAAGTCCGAACAGAATATGTACCCTAAATAAACGGACCATCTCCATAGAATTTGAGAGTTGTCGTCAATTACCCTTAAATCACAACAATATTTGGCAGTCAGACGTGCGTCATTCACACGTGTTTAGTGCAACCGAATAAAATCCCTTTTCTTTTTTTACTGTTTTGGAGTTTATTGATGATTGAACCTTCTACATATCTATATGTTTTATTAACAATCCCATGAGTACAATTTGCATGATACTTGCCCTTGTTTATTCGCTTATCATTCATGGTATCCTAGACAATGTAGGTTTTTTCCCGCTACCTTTAACCTGTACACCGTCTGGTGGTTTACATATGTGTACATTTTCGTAGGCGTAACCTTACAATTGGCATATTTCTATGTGGTTTTAACATTAATTTAACTCCATATTAGAGAGCCCTTACTGCTCTTGCGTTTAACTGTGTGAGCTAGTTTGTAGAACAGCAAGATATCCGTAAGTTAACGAATAACGGAACTGTACAAAATTGGTCAACCTACAGAGGTGCTAAACATACAAAATTGTTTGTCCAAAATTTACAATGTCAAATTTCACGCAATTCGAAGTCAGTCAATAGAGGGCGGCGGTTAGAATAAGGAGGTTATGAAATTCAAAAAATTACACTGTGTGGTATGTGCAGACGCGAAAAGGATATTTTCAAAACCTAGCTAAATTAGCGGAAAATATTAACAATTACAGAACAACAGTTGTTCTTTCATTAATATTCATCGCCAGTTTTCCTAATCTGGGACAGCGCGTTCCTTAAAGTAAAATTATTAGCTTTTGAGAAATGAAATTTTAATAAAGTACATTGCTTCCAAATAATTAGTAACGAATGGGTGGTAATTATTTATGTTATTTAATATAATATTTCAAAATGTATATTGAGAAAACGGAATATCCTTCTTGCTTAACTTCATATTTTCTGTTATTTCTCATGCAGGTTTTCAATATTTTTAATAACCGGAGTAAATAATGTTTCTAAATAAGGTGAAATATTACATTATAAAATATGTCCTTATTACGGCTGATGATATTTTGTTGTATACGCGCATTAAACACACCTATAATTTACACTGATATATCGTTTCTTGTTTACATTTGATCAATCGTTAATGTGAATTGATACTGGCCTATTAGCAAAGACTGTGTATTTGGAGATTATGTTTTTTATATTGTACAGGAAAACTATTTTTTGGCATTTTGTACCGTAGGATTATGCCGATGTTTTAACCTTCAACACCTTCACTTGTCTTATTGACGGAACTCCCTGTTATACCAATTATTTTGCTGAGCATTATGCTACACCTATTCTCAGTCTCCTTGATTCGCCTACTTTAGCCTGCATATTACACGTTGGGTTCATTCGCCCCCAACTTCTATACTGTCTCGTAGTTACCATTTCATTAACGTGTTTTAGACTGCTCACTACTATCCCAGGTGCCACCCAAAGCTGCCGATTAGAGAATGTGCTTTGCGCTCAGTGCAATAGACTATAGCTTTAGATTTGTTACGTGAAGTAACTTAATTGGTTATATATATTAATCAATTTCATTGTATTTAACCGCAAATATAAATGAAGCATCCGAGATTGATATTAAAATTTGAACTGTGCATTTGAAACAGGCGTAATGCGCCTTCTAAACGGCTTTTGACCAAGAGTAAAACCTCGTCTATTTATTGCAAAATCACATTAATAAATTATATATATAGTGCATTGTATCTCGGTTGTTTACGGTAAAGTCTGCAGGTGCACATCGCAATAAATAGCTGGTTTATACCAAAAATTTGTTAAAGGTTTTATCTTTTTTGATAGGCGATAATGTATTGTCATCAAATGTAGAAAGGTTATTTGCATACATGCTTTTGCAATGATGGCAGTATTAAATGTGTCAAGAAGTCACATTTGCGTAATCGTCTCGAATGTAAACAGCTTATGCGCAATAGTCATTCACATTTATTATGACCACCTTGACTTCATCTGCGTTGCTCCCAGTTAATTATTTTTATGCAGTTTTTGGGACTTCCGGCCTTGAGCACAAACTTTTCTCCCGAAAAAAGTAAATTATCAAGCTATATACTACGCTGCAGTCATTTTCTTGGCAGCTGAACTACAGCTATAGCTATTTAAAAAGCTTATGAATTAAAACTATGTTTGTTTGCTATAATCCTTCAAATTGAAAACATCGTTTTATAGATGTATGCAAATATAGGCAATCCTCTTAGCGGCCCGCACAGAATAACTACCAGTGGTGTTTTCTCATTATGGCATCACCTACATTACTCCACTCGTAGTTATGCTGCGTTTTTAATGTGTCTCATAATTTTATGGTTGATATAACCTTCCTAGCAGAGTTAAAATTTCTGGTACAACTGTTTACGCTGTAGGGTTTGGCTATTGACGGAAACCAATATCCACGCGCAATCAATCCCAAACTTTGCTCTTATCACAAAACCAAAAGTTTCCCAACATATTGAGATTAACCAGAGAACAAATTTTATCACAAATGATTATCACTACTGTCTTCAACGATATAACATACTTGCTAATAAGGAGGGCATCATAAATCACCGGCTTCCGTGCTTACTAATCATGTGAAGATATATTATAAGCATTGGAAATATTACCGTTTGTTTTCACACGTAAATATATGGAATAGTAAAATGACAGAAATTTCTGCATTTCGTCTCAAAATGACCGCGAATCATTGAATAAAGTTCTACGTCTTCTGGTAGCATTTTGTTATGCGAATAACAATTTAATTGGACATTCATATAATTTAGCCATATAAATAAGAAACCTCAGAAGTGATGAACAAATATGCTATCTCCTATGAAGAAGAATTTTGTATCAAGGAGACTCGGTCATTTATAGAGTAACGGTCAGTTAGCTCAACTTGATTAAATATGCGTGTTCAAGAACACTTTTTATAGTAATGAACGGGAAAATATGTTATAACATGTAGTGAAAATAAAAGTAAAACTTGGCGTATTTACCTAATATCACTTTGCCTGTAATTATTACCTAAACCTTCCGCTACTGAAACCTTAACCCAGAGATGCGCTTTAACTGAACAATTGTAAATCCTTTTAGCACTGCTTTGGTGTTCTTGCTCTTTATAATATTTTTATGCAAATAGCGTAGCACAGCACCATTGGTTAAACATTCCTTGCGACAACTCCGAACAAAATAAGTCCAAAGCAGGCCGAAAACGCAGTTCTGTTGTGCCATTGTTGGGAAGAGTAACATCCAAATATTTCCAAGTCAAATTTCTTTTTGCCTAGCAGCTGGGTTTATGAATTGTAGCCTGTAACCTCTAAAGTAACTAAGAAATTATTCACAATTAACCTTGTACTGTATTGACCTAACAGAGGATTGCAGAACTTCATGAAGTATAAAAAAATCTTACAATCTGCAGTTCTGTATGAGATTCGGCAATGAGCATGTGCATGGAACATGTAGAACTTTATGTCCACTGTTAACAGGGTTGATCCACTTTTATTCACACACACTGTGCACTGAACTTTATGAAGATATTTACAAGGTTTATCGCAAGTATATGGTTAGAATGTTCTCATTATTTCAAAGAGTACAGGGTAACACTGCTGATTTGAGAGGTGAGTCAGATAATAAAACTAAATCACAGATATGCGCTGAAACTGAAGGCCTTGATTTTCTACATCTCTTCATCTGGCGGTTCAACTGTTCGTTTGGTTTCCTCACCAATCGAGGTGACATCCTCAGTGCAGAGTTATGTGGCCACTCAACTTGATTGGTGACGAATAGATTGCACCAAATTGCCAAGCTCAGCGAAAAGTTCAACAGCCATCTAAACAACCTGAGCTACCAGTCTTCAATGCTATAACCACCTCTGCATATTTAATGAAACAAACAAACAAATACAAATAATTAGCTTGAGGGCGGTATATAATAGAGTACAAGGATCAAGAAATATATAGGCACTAAATGACAATGATTTACATGTCTCGTCAGGATTTTTGCAGTGTTATGGAAACGCAGTCGGTTAATCATGTTCAAAGTAGGGCTTTATCATTGGTTTCGCTGTAGTCCGTTTTGTAAAGAGGAACAATATATAACAGCTAGTAAACCAAAGCTTAGCCCAGGATTGGAATGGACATGTAGTGCAAGGTAACAAAGTGAGGTAGGTAAGTGACAAATTCAAACCTCTGTTAACGATGGATAATTATAGCGCAGAAATGACCGATTCTAGAAGAACATTCCACGGGTAACACAAGCTTATGAAAAAAGAATGCCTGCGACCATCCGTGCGGTCGTACTGTTCTGTCAGCTTTAGTGAGTGACTGCTCAAGTTGGTAGAACTGCTGAGTTGTAGTAAAGGGCGTCACACATCATGTGGCACGTGCAGAATTATTACGCAATTTTCAACTATCTTTATAAGTCTCGGCAACGTCCGCTAATAACCCAGATCGTTTAGCCTCTCCTCGTATGCCAGATGGTGCATTCCGATAACGTATTTTGATGATCGAAATATTGTTGCTCCAATGCAATAAGGTCGTATTTTAGCCACGGGTGCCAGGCTTGAATTTCATGTTCTACATGAGGACGAACGTACACACTAAACATCTGCCTGAAATTGAGCAATCTATTTTTATGAACACCCGTTGAACCAGGCCCACATGTTGTTTATCACTTCTGGTCTTTCGGGGATTGTCTGAAACAACGTAGATCATATTTTACAACTTCGCACAAATCACATTCGCTGGCAGCTTGCCACAGCATATGATTTCCGAGCCTGTAACAGTGGTTGCTATGGTGTCGTATGGATAGCACCTTGCATTTATCCACGTTAAATAATAGTGGATTTTGGATGGACCACTGAGGTACCGTGTCTATATCACGCTAAACCAGTTGCTAGTCAGTATTACTTTGAACCTTGTGCCAACTATTCAGGTCATCGGCAAACAGTAGGAAGTTTAACGTAATGGTCTTTGTGAGGTCATTAATAAATACCAAAAGCAATCAGGGAACTGGAACCGAGCCTTGAGTGACAACCTTGGGATCATAGAATGAGCTCCAAATTCTAAGGAACAATTTCCGCTAAAAAATAAAATTCGCTGTCTAGCTTAGAACAAGTTCACAAATCCCGTAACGCTACAGCTTCGAATGGAGCATCCGATGATTCAGACGTTCGAATGTCCTCGAGAAATTCAGGTAGATTACACCGACATAACCTGCAGCTATTCCATGATAGTAGAACATTCGTTGTGCACGATGATTTCGATGGAAGCCGTGTTGCTCAAAAATAATAATGTTAATGTTTTCCAAATAACCCATCATGGCTATAATGGACTTCATCACCTCGGTCAGTACAGTAATTTTGTTGCACCAAATAAATCTTCCTAACAATTGTCTACTGCTCTTTTGCCACAAAAATTAATAAAGAAGCCTATTTAATTATCGACTACCTCTGTGACTTACTGAAGCTTCTCTTCCACCGCCATGCACATTGCTAAGTTCACAGCTGATCCCTTAAGCACTAGGCTGAAACGATTTCGGATTGCCATTATATTATGAATACAGTAAAGAGTTTAGCTTTGCACACAATTTGATTAAAGCAGTTATCTCTCTAGCACTTTCTGAATGTCCAGGTTCCATTTGCTCCCTACACGTTTGCACTCTTCATGATATTTGTTACTATCTCAAACGAAATCTAGTAACATGGTGTGCCGAGACATGGGGCTACGGCTTCTCCCTCCAATTATTATGCGTTCGGGGTTTACCTCAGTGTCAAAGCTTCATGATATTGCTCAGCAGACTATGCGTATACTGCCCCTTTCGGCGTAGATTTCGCTTATTCAAATTGTTTCGTGAATTACATGACTTTATCTTTCGCACTACACAATATTAGCACTCCGCGCAAAATGATAGTTAATTTCATCTATGAACTCATCCGCATTAAGTGTGTGCACATTCGTTTCAGTTGAAGCAATTTAGTTGCTTTCGATTGAATTGGGTTGTTAATACGGTTCAGTGTACGGTCGCAAATAATTGAGCATCTTGCGGTTCCGGCCTAGTGGTTTTATTTTCGGTGTGGACGACTGAATCAAAACCCAAAGCGCTATGCTTTTAAGAGCAGCTAAAAGCAACGCTTCTTTGATTTGAACTCTGAAGCAAAGGGCTCGAAAGTTTTCTTATGTTTGGTCATATTGTACTATACATCAGAATAAATTCGTCCGTGAAAAATGAACAATACCAATAGGTAAGTGGTTATCGATTAACCTGTTGATGTAGATGCTTTGTGCTCGGTTACACATGGAAATTACGATAATGAACGTGGATATATTTCTTGTTCTTCCTCCCAGGGATTAAGGTAGCTGAGCCCATGTAAATGACGTTAATACCGACGTAGCTCCTGCTTGAATGTTTAGGAGAAATGGGAAATCTTCGAAAAATCTTCCGTGAACTTTAGGTCTATATTGATAGATTGTTAGTGCCAAGTGTTTAGGAGCGCCGATAGGCTGCATTAGAGACTATGATGACAGGTCTTTATCAAAAATATTATCGCTAAAGAAGAGTACACATCTACATATGCTAACGGTTAGTTATTGGAATATAACCATACTAATGTTTGTAAATTGTTAGAAAGATTTTGAACACATTTTGCAAGGCCAAATGTTTGACAGCGGGCAATCTTACATACTTGATATATTATTGCTGTGGTGGCGCCAAAGACATTATCATCGAATAAATGATAATAGGTCTGCTAATGCTTACGTAGGAGCATGGGACATGCATCAGAAATCTGAACATTCTTCGGACAGAAGACAACTAGACCCGTATATCTTTAGCCCGTGATGACTAGGAAAGAACGCAGTACACACACAGTCGCTTTCTTACGCTTTTGTCCTATTTTAGTTCTCAAGCCTGAATTCACAGATGGAATATATCATAAACAATAAACCCAAGCGAAATGTCGTTACGTTTTTACTGTGCCACTTATTTTTGTATTATTCAACATGCAAAACGTTTTGATGGCATTTGCTTCCCAGTTCCCAAATCTGGCTTTAATTGCTTGTTAATGTTCACATTTCTGATTAAATGTAAGGAAATTATTTGGGTCCATGTCTAAGTTAAGAAGCACCGACAGTCACTTATTCCCTTACGTGCGTTTTCCCATAAATTGACGAATATGATATTGATTCTTACCTCCAATTCAAACAGTTGCGAGTGCAAAGTATTATATTCCATGCTGATTAATGTTTCTTCATTCAGTTGGTATTTGTTTAAGTACATATTTATTTGGTTAGGTTGGATTCGCATTTCTATTGGGCCGTTGCAAACTCATTGCTGAATAACTACATGTAGTGCTTGATCGTATCAGTAGGACTGATCTGACTTTCTCTCGGACGTGCGCTTGACACATGAAAACTCCCGTATGACATGCAGTGCCTTGATGCGCTTGATATAAATGCTTACAAGGGTCCTACCTATCTGGTGTTTTATACCTCGGCTATATGCGGCTCCATTAGATTAAATCGCCGCTGTGAGGACCGATGCATCTCTCCTGTGGGTCCCAAATTATAGTGAGTTCCACATTAGTTCTAATATTGCACGCAAAAACATAAAAGCAGATCAGTATGTTGATTATCCGTAAGTGGCTTTATAAATGTTTTGCTAATATTTCGATGGAATATTACAGATATTCATTTCTCTTCGCTACCGCAAAGCAGTGTTTTTTTTAATCGATGTGACATTAGACACACTAAGTTGTTCACGTTAAATGGGAAATAAATGTTTTTCACTCATTTCTGTCTGTGGGGTAATTCAAAGTGCTGCAAGTATAATTCACGGGTCTCATTTGCTCAACAGTCCTAGCTACATAGGTGAGGGTCTTTCTAATCCGTTGCCGTTTGTCAATGTTACACAAGACATTAAGGTTGAGATATTTGTGAAAGTTGACCACAACTTTGGCACAACCAAGTTAGGGCCTGCCAGGAGAGTTCGAGGAACGATATCAAAATATTTGTATTTCAAGCCATGCATTCAAACAGAGTTATCCATTTTAAATGCCGGAACATTCAGTGGACGAGTTCAAAACTCCTAATGCCGGCGAAAGTACAACAATAGGACTTTAAATTTAAAAGCATCTTCACTGCATTCTTCGATTTGTGAGGATTGTCCACAGAAAAAAACGTTAAACCAATATGTAAATAAAGAGTTACTTCAATACTTATCCGTTCGATGCGCGAGAATAGTCGACTGTTTTGCCAACATAATTTGTGAATGAACACATATTCATTATGTGCTGTACGTCAGGCAGTCCCTCTTGAAAAAAAGGTTAACATTTAGAAACCGCCACCATGCATACCTGGCCACCCACTTTATTTTGATATACCTTAATCTTAAGGAGGACATAACTAGGACCGGTTCTGAGGACATGAACGACATCAATTAGAATACAGGAATAAGTTTTCAATGGATTTGTTCTAGTGGGTCAGCTTGAGATCGTAAAGTGCCTTTGGGTCCTGGGGATGGCCATGAAGTGGGAAACAATGTATTGAAAATATATCTTTCGTGTAAGCCATCATTGAAACGTTTTGACACAGCACGTACATCCACATCTATGTCACAATAGTTACACATTACAGGAAAGGCATCACGTTTGTAACCTCTTGGAGCTCGGTACATTATAGAACAACACATAGCTGAATGATAGAAACATATGTGACCACTAATTAAACCAATGGCAGATAGATTGAACAATTGAGTATGTGGCCTCAAAAGACTCCAAATTTATGAGATGTACTGATGAATAGGCGCTACCTAACTCATAAGAGCTAAGTCGATTGCGTTTTTTCTGGCTGATATTTTTTTGGAAAAACCAATATCACAAAAGTCATTGGGGGCAAGTTGAGTAATCTCAAGTAAAGTTGTCCTCATCTTTTCTTAAACAACTAAAATTTTACGCTCAAACCTTTGGATTTCAAAAATTTTAGAAGCCCTAATTTCTTGATGCAGTCAAGGAAGAGCTGAAGAATATAGTTTTGATGGCTTATGCCAGTCATTTAAAACAACCTCAAACAAAAAATGGATAGTATGATCCATTATCTGATTGACATGGAATTTTTATTGGGAGTTTGTATCCATTTGATGTGCAGCCCTTAAAAATTGGAGTTTAAATACAGGAATATATTACAGAAATTGAAAACGTGTTATCAAAATGAAAATGCTCGTAGTATAAAAATGGTTTATATAGGGACTGATGTAACGACAATATATCTCAGATCTTTAGAAATAGCAAAATTATATTTGCTTGTTTTTCCACTCAAATACTAATTTGAACTTAGCTTCAGTAATGTGGTTTCTGTAGCAAAATTAGAAGCAGTTTAGACACAATATCAATATATTTTCAAACATTGCAGTCATGTATGGACACAGAAGTTATCAAGGAAACAAATTTAGGGCTGTCCGTAATGACATAAAATTATTTACTTAAGATTTACTATGACTCTGCAACATTACATGCTTGCATTTGAATGCCAAATATCATTAAGTAAAATTTAACTAATTCGTGATAATTGTACTTGGTTTATTGTTGTTGCAAAAAGAATGTTATCTTTTGGATTTATAAATTACAAAATTTAAGCGAATGATTTAAAGCTGCAATTCTACCAACTTTGGATATGTATACATCATAAAAAGGATACTAAGTTTATTACAGATCTCAGATTCACAGCAGATAAACCTTGCGAGTCCCTAAACCTTTGATAATAATCTGGGGGCAAGTTAAATGGTAAGGTTAAAAGAAGGGCCACGGTTGAATAAAGGTTGAAAATACCTGGTTTGTTGGCTACATCGGTGGTGGAGTTCCGAAAATTAATCGCAACCCTCAATGGGTTTCGGGATGTTGAAACAACTTTATCCTGTCTTCCATAATTCACGATGGTGGAAAGTTCCTTTTCAGTGCACTGAAGTCTCTATTTGAGCATATCTGTAGGGATGAGATCATCTAACCTGACCACAGTTAATCGATTATGGAGGCAATACTCAAGCAATACAGTTGCACAAACTGTGCTTTCTACAGGGATTTTTGCCTAAAGCAGGAGATGATAAAATTGCTGGCCTCAGTTCATGATGGTTGCCTCACTGCGAGACCACAATCCTGCATTAGGGTTGAGCCGCATTCTTCTTTTCAGAGCGTTTTCTACAGACCATGTGTTCACTATGCTGCATGTGCCAGCGCAGCACCACGCATAACACAAACAGACAATAATTGTGTTCCTCGACTTGAAGAGTGCGCTGGACTCTGGCTATCGGCATATTTGAGTAGAAATATGTTCCCTTGAAACGCGTAAAAATATTGCCTTCTTTTACTCAAACACGACATTTCATGTCAGGCACTAAAGTGAACAATTGACTATACTCAAGACAAGTGGCGTTCGTCAGGTTTGACCAATTCCCACATTTTCTTCAATTTCTCAAAGCCGCAATCATGGAATGCCTACTGCAGAATCGCACAATGCATGCGTTGTGCTGCTAGCTGGTCTACAGCTAGATGGTGTTTAATATGCCGGCGAATATTTTCTTGCTGTTTATTGAATTTATGGTGACGCCATAAATCCTAACTAGACTCGCAAATCTGATAGAACCATTTGATGTACGTTTGGAAAAATAAGAGTGCAATGTGTGGTGCAGGAAGACTAGCCACTTTATACTGTTTATCTTGAGAGTGAGGGACTCGAGTTAGTTTATTAATTCGCTTACATTGGCAACAGCATCAGGAACGATGGGCGTATAGTCGCTGAGGTCATTTTACTTATGCTGAAATCCAAAATTTTCTTACTAAATAAAATACACGTGTAGCTATATAAATTGATTATTTCGGTCTTAACGGCCGTGTTTACAAAGACAAATTGAAGGTCTTCCTAATCTAATATAGTGAAACTTGACCATTTGAATCTGAGGATTTTTAGCGCCTCCCAATTTTTTAATTGTCGCTGTTTGCGGAGCATTGCTGGCGTCGGAAATCACCAGCATGACCGTAAAGAGTTTACACGCAGGCAAATACTCCGCATTGTTTAACAAGTTAGTTTCTTTAAACAAGTTATAACAAGTGTGGAGAACTTGAACTTGGTCAATTTAAGGCTAGCTCTCGGTCTCTTTTAGCAACGATAACTTTTAATGTTGTTTAACTCGTATATTCGTCCTCGCGTTGAAATTGTTATTCAGGTCAAGTGTCTGTAGTTAACATGAGCTAGCTACCTATTGGAGAAACCCCAAAGAAGATCAACATAGTCAACGCGTAGTCTATCCGGTCTAAGTTACGAAATGCGTCTACGTTTTTCAGTGTGTTTTCCTTAGCATACGGACGGCTTCGGGGAGCTCTCCTACTCACATATTGGTTACCAGCGGAAAGCAAATATCTATGTACATCACTCTTGACCCTATACATTCAAAACCATGCTGAGACAAGCACCTGAAACTGATGAGACCACACGCCCATTTGAATTGTAGAAAGGCTTATATACACATAGAATCCGTTCCAAATGAAATGCATAACTGACAAATGTGGTGAACGCACCAAACATTATGACGTTCGACAGCATATTAGTAACCCTTATTTTAATAAAATTTACATACCAGTTCGATACAGGGAAATGCTTGACCACTGATATTCTACGTTCCACCTTGGAGCATTTCGACTTTCATTTTCTTTTGCATCTCCATACTTGTAAAGTTATGTTATTTTTATTCTACCATACACTACTAAACTATGGAGCACTCGATTAATTTGCGCTGCGTTGACGTTTACTACATATACCCGGCCACGCCTTTCCAAGGTGGCCTTGGTTTGCCTACCAGATATAGGTTGGCTCAGGGATCAAGTTGGACACATGTCGTCTTGTTTGCGAATAATGTTGTCAATGACGACCAATCTCGGTGCAATTGGTTCCTCTCGCTGGCAGGAAATAAGCGAGCATCTTCACACAAATGAAGTAACCGTTCCCCGTTATCATTACGGGAGCCTACACCGTGCTGACCGCCCAAATGCATTTTTTCAGTGGACAACTTTCCAAATTGTGCGTTCATATCCCCACCCAGCACGACAGTGTCCGTGCTTCTTCTGCGGCGAATGAGCTGAGTCAGTTGGCGGTAGAAGTCATTCTTTACCGAATCATCGCTACAGTTTGTGGGCGCGTAGACAGCGATGATGAATATACACCTACCCTTCCCGCGCGACTTCGAAGCATTAAACGAGCCAGCCAAACGGACCGCACACATCCGGCTACTGATTGTAATCCAATCAACCAGATCAGCTTCAGCTTGGGTCTCAGGTCAAAGCCAACACCGGCTTGGCCGGGGCTCGAAGCTGCATCAACACCAGGTAGGCGCACTGAGAAAATACTGTTTGCGTCACCTGAAGTGGATGGCAGATTGAGCACAGAGCTCGAGTCTTGCAGGCGGGTTTCCGATAAGCAGCATATATCGATCGAGAGGGTCTCCAGTGTTCGGGCTAGTGCTGCCTGTTGACCGATCTGTAGTAGTGTGCGTACATTAAGGCAAGCCAATCTTAAGGAGGATCGGGGGCTCCAAATGGAAGCCGATGAAGTGGTATGAACCGCTTGGTTGGACATGGGCTTGTCGACAGGAGAGAAGTGACGCTCCGCATTCACATGTGAGTTAAAATTAGATGGTGAATGCCCAGCAAAGCATTTCGGGGGAGGGCTAAGAATCGGGTTTGAAAACTGGGGGGATATACGTGAAGTTGGAAGGGGACGGTACGAATGAAAAAGCGTAAGATGGGGAATATGAAGACGGGAATGCTTGAGCAGTAGCATCCAAACCCCTATCCACCCTGCTCGGTGCAGCAGATAGGGCACCGTTGATTATCCTCTGCGGTGGCCAGAGCATCAGCAATTTGTTTTAGATAATATTCATGGTAATGCGTGGGCAGTATACTTTCAGGTTGCCCAGGCCTAGACAGGAGAACTATTAGGGTTCTCAACCAAAGCCTTCGGTTAAAAGCCTGACCGCAAGGCAGCGGGTTTGGCGTTGGGCCACAAGGATGCCGTTATAAAGAATAAGGTGCAACCCTTATTTCAACCCCCAACCTGGAGGACCAGGTAGCCGAGTTTCGCTGGCCGCCAACCATTGACCAATCTGGCATGAGTGTCTCTGAAGGTGCAAAAGCACCACCCAGCAAAGCTTAATTGATCGCTGAGACACACAAAACATCGAACCACGGTAAGGTCCAGCCTCACTGCGATGGACGAGATTACAAACCGTATAGCGAAGCTAGAAGTGCTTTTGCTATTCTTCGCCACCTATGATTGCGACGCGTCCTAAATCTCCCGTTAAGGATAGAGTGTACATTGCAACGGTAAATTCGACCTTACTCTACGGTGGCGAAACCTGACCCCTTAGATCAGCCGACATAAAGTAACTGGTTAACTTCGACCATCGGTACCGTCCACTCTGGCTCACATTTTGTGGGAGCACCATGTGAGCAACGAGATTGTTGGGCGTCTTATTTAAGGCACAGGAAGAGGAACTGAACAACACCAGGCTCCGAAGTTTGCTCATGTGTTACGCATGTATGCCCACCGGCTCCTGCGACGTGTTTTGTTTGCTCGCCATGGGTGTGGATGGAAGAAGAGAATATATGGTCATTTGATGAATTGATAGAGATGAAAGAAGGCCAGCACGTCGGAGCCGGCCTCGGTTGAAGCTTCACGGTTCCTTGGTTGAAGTATAAAGATGATGAAATTGCTAATATCGCTAGGAATCGACCTCAGTCGCGTTCCTGCTGTGCTTTTCTTTCCCTCCCTATCCCTAGTAGCCCCTCTCTCCAAACACCACCTTATTTGGTAGCAAAGTAAAAGTTTACCTCCTAATTTATATTTTTGACTAATAGTCGTCTGCTGGCTTCCTGGAACGATGCCCATCCGATGCTGTTAGCTCAGCTGGCATGCAACTGTTTTATTTATTTTATATTTGCTTTTATGTATAACGGAAAAGTGGATGAATTATTCTCCACCTATAGCTACATGTATAATGATGAATGATAAAATATTGTACCTGAGCATCTCCAAAACGACTCCTAGGAAAAAGTGGATATATCTAGCTAAAATAGATGAACAAGTGCAAGATTTCCGGATTTCCCGTGCAACAAAGATGTTGCTATCTGGATGAGCAGCAGAAAGCTTAGTCAGTATTTACCCCAGTGACCCTGAGTATGGCTTGATCTCCTGTGGTTCTAAACGGGTAAAGCCATTAGAATTGAACCACTGAAATAAGCAACACAAATGGCACAAACTATATTCTCTGCATTTTTAAACCAATTGCCATCATCATATTCACTAATAAACCGGAAACAGTATAATCGGAGGGAAAACACCTCTTCGACTTCAGTAAACCCCACTTGGGTATACCATAAATGTGCGTTGTTTTCGTACAAATGAATTCCACTCGTTATCCCTACTAAAGGAAACAACGTCACGTGGCATGTTGAGTCAGAATACTGTATATTAACGGCCTGTGATCCCAACACGGTATTTTTAACATGTTAAATCACCTAAACCATCAAGTGTGTTGTTGATACCAAATCAAAACCGCCATCGTGTTGACTGGTACGTATATAATTAACTTACGAGTACGATGAATTGGAACACATCACTATCAACTAACAATTATGCCGTAGCTGCAAATGAACTTATTAACGCTTTTGTCGAAGGTGTTAATCGATTTACACATGTCGTACGGATAAATACCAACAGACATATAGTGGCCAGCACAACAAACTAAACAGAGCAGCAACTAAAATAAAGAGACTTAAAAAGTTAGGTTGCAAGAGCCGCAGCTTCGGAACATCACTACATATTGTTAGGTGTCTACTGCATATAAAACCTTCAACGCACAGTAAAAACCAAGGTAGAAATCATGCACTTGTAAAGCCTGCCAACGTTTGGTACACTGACGCAGACACTCATAAATGGAAAACAAAACCACATCAGGAAAGGGAAACACTAACATCAGAATATTGTTCAATAAAGCGCGAATCCTCCTGTACATGCGAGTCAAACGAGCGTATATTTGAATCCTCCTTTGCTTGTTACACTCAGCTATTTCAACCCCTAACCCAATCCCGAGAAGAACAAGCAAGCTGTTCTGCAATATACTGTGATGTTCTGGGAAGTGCAAAACGCTATCTATAGCTTAGAACAATCAACTTTTCTGGCTCATACACCAGAAGGCTCTGGTGGAATATATATGTTTTTGTTAAATATTTTCATTGTTTATTAACATTTTTGAATATCATGGTTTCAGAAGGTTTTAAATACCAACGATTTTGGGCTTTTTTGATACGTTTTCGCTCCTAATGCAACAGCGATTGACGTAATAAGATTGACGATTGCATAAACACAACAGACAAGGTGGATTTGTCAAAAGTCCGTCCAAATAAGTGTCGGTTGTAGCGGCGTTAAGCGGCCGCAGTAGGAATATGAATGTCTCAGCTATGAACGAACGGTGACGTCGAATATCGGGATACTCTCGATGCACATATACACTACGATTACCATTTAACATATTGACCTGTAACGACATTATACCCCAATGCTTGTTATTCCTTGCACACTTCACATTACTTTTCCAAAAAACGCTAAGCCATTTTTGTACCCACCAACTGGACTGAAGAAAAGCTTACGTCAAGAGAGAAACGTAAGCCACTATAAAAACTACAAAGTACAACTTATTTTTCAAACTTTTGGAAAGCGTTTTTACCGTTTTTGCTATCTACTGTCTACTTCTCATCCTGGTAGGAGCAATTCATCAGAATACTTAATCATAAATTTGGGCGCGCAAATAAATGGCAAGCTACCGCCCGATAAATCACATATGTGTTGCTTATAAAGCTTCATAAATTATAGTCAATTATGGTGTATAAATTCGTAGACGAGCGGATCTGTCCAAGCACCCAGAACATGTCTTGCTCTCAAGTCGCTCCTGCATAACCTGCCAACTACATTTATTCTAGCAGGTTACAACTATGATTGAGGGAGGAATAGCAACCAGAATAAATATTTTGGACGTGCAAATGGCGTTCGATCGCATGACACAAAAGCCACTGTTATCCGTGCTAGTCATATAACATTGGGAACCTTCTGCTAAGCTGGTCCGACTCATACCTATACGATTGAAACCAATGGGTCTATATAGGTCGGAAATACTTTACACCAAACGAATAGCCAGTGCTGTTTTCTAAGTAAATTTGCTTACATCAAGAGTTCTCCTATTACACGTAAACATTTTTGCGAACCCATCACAAAGGACGTTTATTCATGTTTACAGATGACATCAAACTGCATTACACACTTCAACTTGACCAACTGCAATTTGCCTGCAAAGCAAACCCAAATGAACATTAACACCGAATAAATCTAGTGAACGTCTACAGACGTCCCATCCCTGGATCCTATATCAGGCTGACCGGTAACCTGATCCCAAACTCTGATTCAGTTTTAGTATTAGAAATTAGGTATTCCAAATCTTTTAAATTTTTAGGCGTACCGTTTACTAAGTGTCAAAAGATAGGCAACTGCCGGGCAACGCTAGTGAAACATTTTCCATACACGAAACTCGGCGGCGTTTTATAAGTAATCTTAAGTGATTCCTGGAGTATTTTACTATCACTCACACCCAATCAAGAAAGCCAGAACAGCTCTGTCATGGGGCAATATTCAACACCGAGTTACTAAGTTTGTTACTGTCACTTCCGAAAGGGGAATATTTGCTTGAGAAGCTTGAAGGATTTTATGTTTCTCTGCTTTAACATCATACATTAGCTGATTTTATTGAGCATACGAACATTGAACTACAAATATCTACATATACCAGAAGAATTTTGGCTGCTACTGGTTGATTTCACAGCGTGCCAGTAATAAGATCTATTCAAATTACTTTTTATTGTGATATGCCAAGCCGTCGTAACAAATAAAACAGCAGGTATGCACTAGGGTTAATTATGTAAAATGCCGAAAATATCCACAGACATTCTTTAACATACCGAGTGTGTAAAAGATAATCGGTACAACAAAATCACATAAACCTTGGCAGAAACTGGCCTAAAGACAATATAACCAGCAAAAAGGCAACAGTAAACTTATCCCCACTTTCTCCTCAACTGTTTTTTGCTAATTAATAAATGTACTTTTTAGTTAATCGGTCCGCGATCAGCGGGAAATTTCATGGAACATAAATATGATTTTCTTTTGTTATTATTAATTAAATCATGTGAGCCATGACACTGCTTATGTTTACAAACGGTTGCAATATTTAAAAATAGTTGAATTTCATGCTTCGGCACATATACAAATTTATTTATTTATTTATTTATCAGGATGCGGGATCGCAAATGCACGATCGCAAAAATCGGACACATGCAGCGGATTGGAAATTATTAACAGCAAGCTAATAGCTTACAATTTTGCAACCTCTGAAATAAAGGACTTTCAGAGTGAGTGATTTAACCCCGAGCCATTAAGTTGCTCGTAATGCAGGAATTGATAATCATGCAATTGTGCTACATTGTTGCAATACGTAGACCTGTGCAACGTGTCGCTATTCAAGTTTTTTTAAAGAATATATTTACACATGCTTTCTCTCCAACCCATTGCAAATCTTCTCTGTCTATTAAAGTAGGGAGCTCCAGAAAATTTTCAGTTGCACTATGGATACATGTAACGTCTTTCATACAGCGCACGAGCGCATGGAGTTCACTTATCTGCACACTATGATTCTACTGGCATTGTACGAAGGCTGTTTCGAGGGAATAGAAATATACACCATTTCTATCGTCCTTCGGGTCGACCGTATTGTGACCAACCGAAATTTACATATCGGTGACTTGTCCACGCTGAAGCTACCGGTCTAATTCTGAGCGCCTTGCAACGCACCCTGGCATCGTGACATATTCATGATTCCGGATCTGAAGAGAGCCGCCAATTTCCTTTGGTTTTAACTAAAAGCGGTCAGTGTGGGGAACGGTCTGCTAAAGCACGTAGTAGAGGACAACTCCGTGCAACAGCTGTAAATACTGCTGGATCAGTTAGTTTGCATTTTTCGATTAAGAGAATGATTACTCAGTGACAATGACATCCTCTCTAAATGGGTCAAAGTTACTGCGAATCAGGCATTTAATAGTTAAGGTTAGAACTTGAAATCGACCAAAGTATTGCTAAGCCTTGGGCGAGTATCAGTTAAATAATTTTTAGGCCCACAGTAGAATAAAGTTTCACATGGTTACATTTCTCCTTACACTCAAAATACAGTAAGTCACTCTAATGTCCACTGGAACTCGTGTTACTAAACCTAGGGAGTTTTAGTTGTATCGCGCGAAACTACAACGCGCATCAAAACATTTTAATGGATTTTGTAAAATCAGCACCAAATTTTATATTAGGCTCAATCTATATGAATATAAGGCAATCCTAGGGTATTCCGGTCGGTAACTAAATGTTATACATTGCTGACAGCAACTGTGGGTTTTGAGGGACTATAAACGGCCACCAATAATTTAGCTCGCAGCGGCAAAATCTGCGTCCGCAAGGCGTATTAAAAATATACGAGTTAATGCTTTGCTAAACAAGTACAGTTCAGAACAAAACAATTTGATGGGATTGGTCAATTTTTCATGGTATAAAACTAACCAGTTTTGGGGGTCACCCGTTTACGGATTTTCCTATCACTTCAACCTCCACGGCCAGAGATACAGGATGCCCGGACATACAACGTGCTCTTAAGTGGGTTGCTCTGATCCACCTACAGTTCTATCCACGCACCTCCTGAAGTAAACCAGAAGAAATCAGACCGAAATGCATGTGGATAGAAGCCTAGGTATACTCATGGATACAGCTCACAATCCTCAAAAAAGCACGGCGTAACATACATGTCTAATTTGGTAATGATACTTAGCAGGCATAAAATGTCGGTAGCTGGGCATTAGCATGCCCCATGCTGGTTGCATGCAACCACATATTAAGAATAGGACTGTTGTGAGGACCTAGCTGTGCGCACCACTAAAGTAACTAATGCTACTGGAATCAGACTCCAATCAGGTAAAATTGCATAAATGGCTGGCACTATTCCGAAAAACACTTTGATAACAAGCTTGATAAAAGAACCTTAGTAAGAAAAAGGTATATTATGCTCTTCCAGCAAGACATTTATTCGAATGGCCATTAGAGTGAGTTAGAAAGTTAAGGAAGCAAAATTGTCTGCGTGCTTAATATATATAGGGAGACACGTCTCAATGTATAAAACTAGCTAGCGCTGATTCGATGAGTTAATTTTCCTTTACTGTCTGACGCCAAAAATTAAAGGCAAACCGTTTTGCAAATGCTCTTGATTTAAAGGCAGCACCCACAGCGGATTTAAATACTGTTTAAAGAAGGCATTACGGTTTTCTTTGCAGCTAATTTTGTGTACACCGTTACGGTGCAAGCGATTACTATCGCAAGCTATCAAAAAGTGAAGCGAAACGAATACCTTTAATATTACTATACAGACATCAAAGTATGTTTTTTCTATTTGCCCAGAATCGTCAAATTTATAATCTGAATTATTTTTCTTTATCCACAAATGGCTGTAAAATACAATATGACAGGAAAACGCAAATAATCGAAAAGCACTTGAATATATCACAAAACTCTTAAAATCATTATTATACGAAAGTGAATTGCATTTTTGAAGAAACAGCACATTAAAATATGCATATTTCTGCGTAGATAACTTAGAAATATCCATGTTTATTAAGTTTCAGCCATTACTTATTAGATTTGGACAAATTAAAATGTCTGATATTTTAGCATCCCCAGAAAGCTAAAAGATTACTTTCTCTCAGCAGTATTATTTAAATGTCGCTGCAAGCAATATTTTCCTAGACAAATCCAATTTTCTCATGACCGTGAACTAATCACCAAAACTCAAGCTTTTCTAATGAATATGCAAATATTTTAATCAACTTATCTTCCAAAAATCCGGCAACCTCATTCGTGAATTTGCTTGATTGATTTGGCATGTTGAAATGCAAAATATTAAAGCAAAAATGCCGTTTATTTTATAACTCTAATAGGTTTAAATTGAAATTTTTTTTGTTATATCCGTATTAGCATATGGTCGTTAATATACTTACTTCGAAATATTTTAATTCTACAACCTTGTTTTGAGCAGTATCATCAAATATATATGTTTAAGCGTTACTAGTTGTAAAAACTACATGAGTACATTTATTAGCAAATATAATACAAATGTTACTTCGGAAATATCGTTGTGTTTTTTACAGTATATTAAGTGGCACATAATAAAATAAATTTGGATATCCTAAAATGATTAACTCACACGTTTTACATAATGAGGATTTCATTTAAATGAATATCATTTCTTTTATCCGAATGAAGGTAGTGGCAACTTTTAAAGTGCAAGCGGGATTACGGCTGGTCAGTTGGTTCGATTTTGTTCCATCCATAGTTGATATGACTAATTAAAGACAAACACCATTTTGATTTCGAAGAACTAAAAAACCTATACAAAAGTTAATTTAATTACTCTTAATTTTTACTTCAGCAAGTATTCCAATGTCATTTATTTTATATAAACAATGATTACAATTTTTGCTCACGTATTTAATTTCGGAGTATACGCCGATATACGGAGTAAATTAGGCTCATAATAAACTTGCTTCTATGCAAATAAATGACTGATGTATGTATATATATATACATTTCTATATTTTTACTAATCGTGCATCAGCTTAAATGAATAGCTTGCTCAAAACGAATGTGATTTTAAATTTCATCAGCTAATCAGCAAAATGTACAGGCTGGAGGGTGGTTTTTATAAAGAAAGCCAAACTAGCTTGTCGATTATGCTTGCAAATTATAGTTATTTCGCTAACAAAACAACGAGAGCAGCAACATCAAAATTACCATGATAATCCTATAATAAATCTAGGTTGTATGATTATTAGCATTATGGATTTCTTAATAAACTTTGTGGACATAGATATTCAATCACAGTTGGCAAGGGTTTTTAAAAGATCTATATGTAGTGGCTTTTTTCCATGCCAATAAAGCAAGTATAAATATGTGAAAACATTTCAGTTAAAAAATTTCGTTACTTGTGAACATGCACCGCATATATAAACATAATGATAGTTCGCACAATATAATATTTTGTAGGATAAATTACAACAAAGATGTATTAATAGTAAGTATATTGCATTTTGAAAACTCTATGTATTTCTACTTTAATAAATATGCAGAGGGTCATGTTGATTATTGTAAGTTTATTTTACAATACTATCCGTTACATTTAGTTTGCGTTATAAATATTTATAAGCATTTAATTATTATTTAATTTAATTTAATTATAACATAACAATCCAGTTCAGGGAGTGTAAATACAAACATACTGACGCTTTCTTCAACTTTCTCACAGCACGGTGGTTGGTCCATTGCTATTTTAATTAAACTGCTTAGTTCCTGAAATCGGTTCACCATTTTCCTGCAGATAATCGACGCAATTGTCGTAGAATCTGGTGATGATATCTAACAACTGTTTTGCTGAGGAGACACACATGTTTGAGTTGGCCGATTGGAATCGTTACCTCGTTTGAAAACAGGCGGTTTGTGCTCTTGTCCTTGTATTTCTTCAGGTGATCTGACAATGAGGACGACACTTCCTGTGCTGAATTATTTAGTTCCTTTTAGTACGGTAACTTGTAAAATGACAGATTTTTTTATAATGTATGCCACGGCATGGGTAGTTGAATTTCTTTATATATTCTGACAATGTAGGACACTTTTCTAAATAGATGAATATGATTTAAAGGCCAAAATTACATTCTGGATAATTTACACAGTTTGCAGGTAAATAATTTAGGGGAGGAAGTTGCTGCTGCAGACACTGCTGCCCTATAAATAACCGATTTTATGTGTTTCATGATATCTGATCTGCAAACAAGTGACAACGAAAAATACTATTTTTATTTATCAACACGAACGAGTAATTGTCGCGTATTTCCTAGTTGTAGTCATCGTACACGTTCGTTTAGAAAAGTTATTCCAGGAAAGCTTGACATACGCAGGCATTCGTCACTCAAGTTCCAAAAATCTCATCATCGCTTTCCTTCCATATTTTCATTTTATAGTAAAACGTTTCCTTCGGTATTATACACCCACGCAGTCAATTATCCCTCAAAACGCAAGCCGGCCCTTTTTTGTTCGTGTTTACTGTAACAAGAACCGTGCCGCAATGATACACAAATTTTATTTGCGCCAGCACAAGCTATATCAACACTCACGAATACGTATATTAATAAGTGACATTTGCTTCCCATGACGCACCATCTCTCCGGGTTCCCGCTCTCGACCATTCTATGCAGTTTGGGGCCTCGTGAATGGGTATTCGCCGCCGATTACCCCCCCCCCCGTATAACCGCTTCTGCTGACCGGCCCAGGGTCGTTCGATAGCTCTTAATTTACGTGAACGTGGATGCAACACACAGTGCTTGCAGTTAGTCCGGGATATTACAAGAACAGAGATCTTGTATTGTATATTGCATTTCCGAACAACACTCTCTCCTGTCTACAGGGTTCAGGCTCAATAACGGACGTCACTTATGCCATGTTCAATTCTCGTTCCGTTAAACCAATGTTACTCGGTCTGCTCTCCCTTATTGTGCCGGTACCCCTATCCACCCGCCCAATTTTAGTGTCATTTTAGTCTTCCGGGCAATCGCTGCCATCTGCATCCCTACATTATGGTGTCTCCGCAAGCAACATTTTGGGTCTGGTTTTGCTCACCTACATTCAACATGCTCAAAGCCGGACAATATGAGATGCACGACCTCAAAGCGGTGCATTAAATTATCCTGCCCAACATTTCTAAATAGCCGTTTCACCTAAATCGTAAGACCACCATGAGTGCGTTTGATTTACCTAATATTCCCGTGAAAAGTGTGCAGGATTTGCGGTCGACCGTCGAAGTTTTATTGCTGATACAGTGCACTTCGCTAAACCCAATGGTTATATTAACAGACTGGATGAGTTATAGCTATCAAATATGAGGCTGTTTGACATAAAAGGCAAGCTGGTCATGCATGCAAGCCTCTTATTCCGCAGCCACAGTTCGGACGTAACTGCGGGGTAAGCAATGGTGGACTACACTGTCATAGTGAAGAACGACATCTGATCCACGGCTCTAATGAAGTAGGGGCTAAGTATCGAATAGAGCTAGGGGCCATGTGTGCAACTGAATATACACTTGCTACAAGCCCTGAGAGCCTGTCCATAGCAGCATAGCTTACCGCGGCCAAATGTGAACAATTGCTAGAAACGTAACTATGGTATTACGTGTTGCTAAATTCGGCCACACAGTATAAATAACGTGTGAACGTATGCAAACCATCGGTTCATCTACTACGCCAAAGTTCGTTTTGCGTCAGTGGGACTACAATTTCTTGTGTGACCGGGATCAGGAAATTCATGTCAGCATTGATTTGACCCTATGCCGTCACATCGCGCGCACCGCCGAGAAATAAACCATTTGTTCATTTATAACAGTAACTTCCCTCCAATAGTTTTATTAACACAATGAGAAGACGAATACTGATAAATGTGCGTATTTCTTATTGACTCATCAGTACCGATACTACAACTAGTAATTATCTTCTACAGTCCCAATGGTTTATCAATCATTAAAATTCATTAGATTAAAGGTGGCAATCTTCCTAGGACTGGGGTATCCGTAGGTCGAAAGCTGACAGTTTCAGTACTCACAGGGCGGGTCTTAGCTGGGTTGCCGCCACGGCTTATGCGAACCGTAATATGCGTGGATTTGTATTACGTAATAGTAGCCGAAATGTGGAGCCCGTGTCACGCCGATAATAGGTCAATAAAATAAGTTTGCGTTTGCTTGCAAACGAAATGTAAGGCGAGAGATGGCTGACCTCAAATTTAACTCAGTTTTCCGATGTTCATTTAATCTGGAATCCAAAGCCTCCTCATAAATGCTTATCTAACTAAGCAGATGTAATCGAATTAGTGAATATTGTGTGATTTGGCGCTGATGGGTTCAACTTCCTATACTGATAGTATCGATAATTTCCGGATTCTGTTGAAAATCACAACCCCTGCAGCGCATTACCATAACTGTTTTTAGGAGATGAGGCGTTTGGTTGCCTTCGTTGTAGGGCTGCTACCAATAAATGAGAGCTCAAAGTATACTATTTCCTTAGGTCCCGTCAATACAGTTTCTTTCGGTGGTCTGTCTAAGCTATGCTTCGTGCTGAGGCACTTAGGGTGAAAGACTTCCATGTGTGTTCCGGTTATCATGTATATCTCCCCAGTCCATAGCTAGATCAGGTACGTGTGGTGCGAGTTAACAATATTTTCACGAGTGCACGCTTGTGGCACGTCAGAATGAAAATAGTAAATCATATATATTGACCGGATCATTCTGGTTTCCGGAGACTGACCGCAAAATTAACCCCGTATACCCTCGGCTGCAAACACCCGATTGTGTGAATCAACATATTTACGACGTCTCCAACGTTGTTTCAAATGTGAACAGCCCATTATAAGACACATCACACACGACCGTGAGAGACATCCTAGCTCTGTTATGAATAATCACTCCCCATAAACCAGACCCCAGCACATTCAGAAACAACCGGCTTACACCTGTCCTGGATAACGGTTGACATCGATGCGCACGATGATGCTGACGGCAAACACCTTGCTAAATGCGCAACGTTTAATGCTATGCCAGTAAAAAATGTCAACTTTAAACCAGTTGTCGGCAATACTGACCACGCGCCCCGGAATGTTTGCTTGTTAGGTTCGTATAAACGATACTGAAACCTCACTTTAGGAAATCGCTCGCCTAGCGTTCACCAGAACCATCCGGTAACCATGCGGCTAACACTTGGCCGTACTTCTATTTGATTACGCCCTGGATAAAAGTTTCGCGTCCATTACGATATCGTGTCATCCACAATGTTTCCATGCCCCTATGTAATCCAATCGACTACCGTTGTCAACTAACTCCATTTACTTGAATGTACAGTTAATATTTGCTCGTCCGTTGCCAGCCATCAATTTCGCAATGAAACGGTTCCACAGTATGCTGTATGGCAGACATTTCGCATTACTGACTGACCACAAGCCGTTTATGTCCATAGTCGGGTCAAATAATGGAATTCCAATTTTTACCTCAAACTGTTTAGAACCATGGGCAAACCTACTACTGGCGTACGGCTTCATTATAGAGTATACACCTACGAAAAAAATCCGTCAAGCGGATACCTTGTCTCGTCTTTTAAATGCACACACAATCGAGAATGTTATTTGTGATTGCAGCTATCAGTTAAATGAATCAATGGTTAAACGGATCCTGGCAGACAGGATGCAAATACTCACAGTAACAACCGAAAACATTCGTATGGGACAGCATGGGAGAGTTTGTTGGAGAAAGCAATGCAGTGTTTACGAATATGTTGGCCAAATGGAGGCATTTCTATTGGGTTGCCGCTGGTATAAAATCGACGTTAATGCAATGAGTCGTGGAAAATTGTCTGTCGTTAGGAGATAGAGTAGTAGTGTCAAAGAAATCACAGAGTCAAATATTGCAGCCGTTCAACAGGGGCACCCTGGAACAAGCCTCATGAAAGCCTTAGCATGCAGTGTTGCTTACTGGAAAGTCCAGACGCTGTCAACTTGCAATGGAGATTCCTCTTAAAAGTCAATGGCAAATATGGCCAAAGAGGAGATAGCTGTTGCATAAATTTATATATATTTGTCAATTAACAAGCTACGTTACTATTGAGGAACACAATATTCCAGCACATGAGGTGTCGCCGCTATGTCCGAACGCTTGTAGAATAGCAAGGACAAGAGCAGAAACGACTGTTTTCAAACGAGGTAACGATTCCAATCGGCCAACTCGAACAAGCGTGTCTCGTCAGCAAAACAGTTGTTAGATATCATCACCAGATGCTACGACAATTGCGTCGATTATCTGCAGGAAAATGGTGAACCGATTTCAGGAAATAAGCGGCTTTAATTAAAATAGCCATGGACCAACCACCGTGCTGTGAGAAAGTTGAAGAAAGCGTCAGTATTTTTGCATTTACACTCCCTGAACTGGAAATTAAGGACAACTAGATGGTTTGCGAAAATATAAAAGTGTGTAGGGTTGCATCAAAAGATAAATGTTCGATTCGAACTGTAATCAAGCATAACTTTTGTACTGTGGTTACAAGTGTTTTCTAATTTCCAGACCAACTCGGTTCCATAGGAAGAAGAGTGAAACGTATTTAATTTATTTCCCGTCTCAATGTGACTATTGTAGTTACTGGATGAATCATCACACAAACGATCCCTGTAAGACCAATGAAGCAATGACTTTATACGGGTAAAATAGCTGAAGTTTAACTGGTGCCGTATGAATGTTATAGTAAACATCTGAAATATAAAAAAGTGTAAGCAAAAGAGCGTTTACGGCAAAATATAAAGATCGTTGGCTTTGTTGCTTCTCTGGCGTTGAGGTACATCCAACCGTCTGAGATCTGTTCTCAGCCTTGCCTTCCAAGCTTCTTCTGTGTATTCCACATGTGGCCGTATGTATGAGCAGAGTATTTGTGTGTCGAATTTTCCGACTATTTTTTTCAAGAGCCCCACTTGTTGGATGCCTCTACCTGACGCCGTTTCTGTCTGGTTCGAAAATCCAATTTAACATGTTCAAACATCCAAGGCTTTTCTCGCCAGAATACATTTGGAGATCTTGGTTTCCGAGTTTGTAGGAATGAACGAACTTGTGCCGCAGTTGCAGCAATCTACATTTGCCCAAATTTAATCGAAGTAGATTCCGGACAACAGCTTAGCATTTAAACACCGAAAGCAATATTATGTTGAAATGCAGTTCTGAAGAAAAGAGTGCCGTGTATCCTTGCGAACGAATTCAAGACTTCCTTTTGCATCGCCCAGATCTACTACGAATTATGCACTCATGTAGCTAGGCGAACAATCTTTTCATGGTGTCAGCACGTTGGTTCGGGTTTAGCCACTTCCAGCAAATAGTTCGTCAGCAACATTTCAGGATATAATGGGTTTACGCCTGGCAAGCGCTTTTGTAATAAAACGCCACAAATATCCATCTAACAACACTGTGACGTGACTGATGTGAATCGCCGCTCACTAAACTCACTGCTGATTACATATCTGGATGATCTAATCCAATACACGTACGTGGGCTATCCAATAGGAAGGGTTCATTTATCTTCTTCTTACGCCTGACCGAAATCCTTCACATATACTGCGTCACATTCACAAATTCATGCAACACAGCAACACTGGTTCTTACCTACATGCATTAATTCACACTTAACACATGGATCCATAATTTACTTATATACTTGTTTCGCTTTTGAATTATCCAGTCATTATTTTATCACCATGTTCATGCGTGAGCAGGCGCGGATTGCGCTGTTACAAACAAAAGATTTCCATCTTGGTTTTTTCAGTTTTGCCAGACAACTATTTTCAGACTATATTATGTCAAGCAGAACTAACTATTAATCGGACACACATGTACCGACCTGTTACTTTGGCTCCTGTGCTCATGAAACCATGGATTCCAACTTGGAGAATTCATGCAGATGTTTGGCCAGTGCTCCATTGTTGTAAAATTGATATTTTCGCGAACCAGCGCCACAATGTTCCTGGATCCCAGTATTATCTGACGAACTTCTTAGGTGTATCAACTACGAAAATTTTGGTCATACATTTCCTAACATCAATTTTTACTGTTCCAAAGCAGATATGCTTGTATATATAAATATATATATATTTGGTTATGTCTTCAATTACGTGCCTCCATCTATCGAGAATATATTGTTTATATTTTTACATATAAATTTGATATTGCAGCCATTGTGCTGAATTATAACCAGGTAATTTTTATTGTATTGTATTTATTCAATGTGTTGTACGGCCAGCATAATCAGAAACGAACGAGGGTAGTTTGTGTGCCGGTTTGTCGCGCAAGTATTCTGGAATTATCTGGCTTTGTGTCACGAATAATTTTGCACCTTATTTGCTTTGTAATTTACACGTGCGTCATCCCCCGCTGAATCTCATAGTAGAGCATTATACTTAGACGTCGTCGTGAAAAGCGCCTCAAGTGTTCTATCAGCGTTGTGTGCATTTTGCTCACGGCATTTCCTATACACATATATTCACAGGTATTTTGAATACATTAGTGAACGCAGTTATTCATGGCACCTGGGGGAAATGTGTCTTTTGAATACACCATTGTTGAAAATATGCCGAACTGTATTCCTTGGTTAGTGCCGTCGGAATTGTAAAAGGACTTCCCTCTGCCTATAGTATCCTTATCGTTCCAATCCGTTCCGCCGCGTATTTTCAATGTGACTTAATAATATTTTGAATCGTGTGTTTGACTTAATGCTTCGGGTGTACAGTTTTAAGCAATTACAATTATGATTACTTGCAAGCAGCTTTCCCAACTACCTTCCAATTCATATGACGTTATTTGTGAAAGCGTTATTTTGAATTGGAGTGTTTGTCCCATTTGTGTCCGGGGGATGACGAAATCTCGGTTATAAAGATAATCATTCCTGCAAAACTTCAGGCTAAGAATGACGATGTTCAACTCCATGGTGAGCCATTTCAGATTTATCACAAACATATTCTTTTTTCAACTTTCTTTCAAATAGTTCCATCTACGTAATACAAAACAAGGTTTTGTCTTTTACTGGGGTTTGCGGTTTTTTGTACAAATTATGGATATTAAATTCTATTGATGACACCATGTTCTTGAATGCGTATTTCCGCTTGAAAACCAAACTACATAAATATACGGAACGATGTCCATCGTTTTACCAGAATAATCTTCGGGCACTCCATAGGTTAATCTCTTCAGTGAAAGATCGTATCATCGTACACAGTGTGTCGCATTTTGTCTTCTTGGCGATGAGTAAGCCAACGTTTAATAGGTTCATTTTTTCATCTTCGCATCACACGATATCATGACGCTTATATCAAACGTATTTCTTCACCCTCTCAACGGATGCAATATACTGACGATTTCATTTAGACCTGTAAATGAAAGCCTTAACCAACCCGTAACCTTATCACAATTAATGAGGTGCACTTCCGCAAAGCTCCCTGCGATACAATATACATTGTTGTGCAGATGCTGATGCTAAATCCCTCATTACGACTGATCAACTGCAGTAAACTGGTAATTCGGCCACACTCTCCGCTTTCTAAATCATTGTTCCATGATAGACCGTAGTGAAGCACCGCTCTCATTATTTCACCTGGGCAATTTTATCCACAATCACACATCTATCCACCTTAAGGCGTTGGTCAAACCAGGCGAGGTTGACTGGTAGCTTGCACGCAGCTACCTTCAGTGAAGGCAATCGATACGGTCTCATTGTGGATCACATTTCATATCCGGTCGTTTGCGCGCAACCGTGAGCACTATGAACGCAGATGGCATACCGCTGGCCCCCAGTTCTTTGTTGGGTCTTTTTGCCGCATAGTTGAGTTCATGGTTTACGATACTTCACCAACCAACCGAGCTGCCGCGTGCAAATCCGAACCGCATGCCATAGTGACAGCTCACGCGTTGTTTTCACATCCGCAAGAGTATCACGTGGTCTGTTGGCAGAACGCAGTCTAATCGCTTCACCGACCGATGCAGATTTATTTACTTTACTTACACTTATTTTAATTGTTCAATTTGTTGGGCAGACTTTTGTTCATATGCACCACATTAGATGCAAAATACGGTTTTTGACGTATGAAGGCCGTTTTGGGTTAATTTTCCTACATTTGCTCGTTTTTGGCGCACGCCGGCCTTTTACATGTTTTGCTATGTTTTCGAATCTCGTAGCGTGCAGCTGCGCTTCTAGATATATGAATTTCTTTTTCACCTTAGTGGTAAGGTTATATAGAATTATCCGCAGTCGATTGTTTTGTTACGGGGCTTAGCTGAGTAAAATTTTCCTTATTAAGACGCACCGGAAGTAGGCTGTTTTTATCGTCGAGCTTGTTGATTACGTGTTTCCGGCATTAGCTGTCAGCCAACCGATCTAAGTGCTGAAGATCATGGCTAACCCTAATCGTTTCAGCGATCGATGGTTATCTGTGTTTGTTTCGCTGAATATGCAGGGAGGTCTGCCTAGGCAACCGAAATTGCGGGGCAAATGTACGCACTTGAGGTCGAGCTTAGGCATTACAACTCTTCTCAACGTTAAAAAATCACATGTGAAATTTGTTTCGTTTTCTTGCGGTCGTTGAAACGCCATGGTATATATATATATATATATGTGCGTATGTGTATGTATATATATATATATCACTATGTGTCTATTATTTTTGTAATATAAATGCCCGTATTCTTGTGTTATGGAATACAATATAATGTTCGCAGAAATGCATTCACATCACAACAGTGCAGCACGCGTCTAATTGTCCAATACATCTGACATATCACTGCAACAATCGCTGTTAACTAAAGACTGCAACTTGTCACTGAGATATTTTTTCTTCCTCGAGATCGTCGCCTGTGTGATTCAGCGCCTTCACTCTGCTAGAAACTACAAAAGTCACACATCTTCGAATAGGTGCACTTACCACTCAACACATACTGAATGAATTATCGTAGGGGTGGCGTTCACAGTGCTAGTCGCTCTCTGATCCCCAGTATTAATGTAGTTGTTAAGGTGTTTATGCAAAATGGCTTTGATTAAAGTTTGAGCAGTAACAGCCCGTTGATCCGCAATGAGTTCTTCCTGGGGTCTTTGTAGTTAGCCACCTTTGTACTTCCAAATATCCTTTACATTCTGTTTTAATTTTATGCAGGGTTCTAAATCAAACGAAATCAATTGGTACTCGAAAGCATTGTCTACCATTCTACAGAGAATATCAGGCCTAACAATTATCCCTTCTTTGTGCTTCGAATCACTGATTTTCGGAAAACGGGTTTTATATAATGAAACGGAAAACCGTCGCGCTTGAAAGGTTTGAAGAAGTATTTAATCAAATTAAACGTTCCTTGCAATAATGGTGAATATACATCATACCGGAGGTAAAAGATTTAACTAATTTTCTCTGTGGCCTACACAGTCATCTCTGTTTAATTTTCGGTTGTATATTGCTGTTGATTTGCCCAACTATCACATATCCACAGCAAAAAGCAACATGTTGAAACCACATTGCATACACACTTAGAGTCCAATTACTTGGAAAACCTATCGGTTATTTTAGAATACATAGCTACTGGTAAAATGTTATAATTTTAAACAAACGTTTATATTGCTGGAACAATCGCTTAAAGCTCCAATTACTGTAGTTATGTTCCGTAATAAAAGTTAATATCAACTATCCACAACGGAATAATATCAACACATATGTTTGATATGATAGTATAACTATCGCTCACCTACCTACACTCCAGGGATAAACGATCAATGATTGCATGTACAATGAACATACATAAATGCATTATGGCAGAAATACAATTGTCAGATCGGTGATTCAGCACGTTTTACACTTAGTAGTACCTTTGATAATTATCTTATTGCTTTCCAACTGTGTGTGCGCACGATAAGGTTGACAAAATCTCGTCTAGAATAAAAAACGTTAGAGGGGATCCTTGATTTCAATATATTTTCTTTTAATCTTGAAGAAAATAGTTGAATAATTTGGAATAGATGCGCTGAATTAATAGTATATCGTTGAACAATAATATTTTGCACTCAGATACAAGGTTTGGTAGAAATTCCCTACGGTCTGCTTCAGTGATGTTGTGAAGAAGATATAGGTACAGTAAAAACAAATGAATAAATGCCCTCTATATCTCCCTTGTTGCTTGCAGCTTAGTGTTTTATCAAACGCTTTGCCAAAATCCGCAAAAGTTTTTGAAGGTACCTGTATAAATATTCATTTGATAACGATAGATAACCCCTGACCTAATGGGTTTCTTTGCCTTCTTGGGATGGAGATCATCAATATTTAGCTGTTTTGTCTCATAATATAAAAACGCGTTAGGTTTTTGACCGCCATGGGTTTATTTCTCAAAGTGTGGTACTAAATTATGCTTTACCAAGAGCTGAGTTACATGTTCTCGAAAATGTACAGGAGTAATGCATTTCCCCGCAAGCAAACAAAAATAAACCAATAGTCGAACAGAGTACCTGTGAAGATTAGTTTTATTACAGTAACGTTGGAAGGGGAACACAGAAAGGTTTTTCCGGGCATGTTCTCTGTAAATGATAAATATAACTTTTAGGTGACGGAACCTGTGTAACTGCGGTAATTGAGAAACATACTAGTTTGTTTCAGGTAAACAATTAAGAATATATCGTTGCCGACACTAGCGTTTTGCTTTCTCTCTACACAAGGCAGGAAGCAGTTTGCCTGAAGTTTATCAAGTTCATGATCAAGTTCAGCTTGGACTGGAACGATAGCATCAATTCGTGAATTCTCCAGCTTGAGTAGATTGTTGGTCCCAAAATTGAGGAAATGCTCAGTGTACTTGATTAACGCTAACTCCGTATCACACTCGGGCTAGCCGAATTAAGCGAACGTTTTCAAGCTCTGGGCGTGTCTGTATTCACCATATGTTCACATTGCGGCAGGTGCTAGAGCAGCGCCACGCATAACGCGGATCAACAATAAATGTGTTCCTTGATTTAAATAGTGCGCTCGATTCAGTCAATCGATGCATCTCATTCTAAAAAACTTGCGCTGATATTTGTTCCCACGAAATATGTGAACTTCCGACTTGCTTTATACTCGAACACTACAGGCCGTGTAAGGGTCTACAGTGAACCATTGGATAGCTTCTGCCCAAAGTGTTGTTTGTTAGCGTTTACCTAATTCGACGTTTCTGTTCATCTTCGTCGTTAATTCTATTACGCTGTGTTCCCTTGTGGAATCTCACGATTTCGGCGTTGAATTGCTGCCCGGGACGAGGATTAGTTGATCTTTATTACGCGGATGAATTCTTCTTAATTTTCGACGACCTTGCGGTGGCACAATCAACCCCTTATAGATAGCCTAGAGCGGACCCATTGTTTCGCATGTGCTTTGCAACTTCAAACTGCAAATTGTAGTTCAAGGACCACCAGCCACCTTATAACCCCTTGATCCTTGCTAATGAGGAACTCGAGTTTGTTGATCAATTGAGTTACATTCGCAGCTGCATCAGCAACGATCAGCGCAAAGAAACTGAGGACACATCACGTATTGCAAAGGCCAAATCTGCTTTCTTGAGCCTGCGGCATCTTTGGCGACAGAAACGGGTTTCCCTCCGTATGTAAGACTATACATACATGACCACAGTGGGGGCCGTTTTGCTCCATTGTATTGCAATTTGACCCCTACAGTATGAAAATCGGAGGCGACTTGAAGTATCTGGTAGTCGTTGTCTGCGAAGCATTGTTGATATCGGATAGCAACGATAATGTGCTTATAAGAGTACTATGTGGTGATAATCATTCAAGCTCCCTACAACAAGGGATAGTATTGAATGCGTGCTACGTATCCTGGTCACCGTTTAGCTTGGAGGGCATTGATTAGTGTGCTAGGTGTACTGGGGCCAAAGGCTCTATGTGTACAGAAATTCATTTAATAGATAGAAATAAATCACTGATGACCAAACTGGGTGCTTTTGGTCCGTCTCACCTTCCGGGCTGGGGTCCAAGTGGCTAGCCTTTTTCTTGGCTAGGTAATTTAAAGCACATGAATCGCAACCGAAAACAGTGGCAAGTATGCTGCCGCCTCCTAATCGGATTGCCTGTTTAAAGTGTGTTCGGTACTGAGTTACCTGCCAGGTTGATTATAACGCGGGGCAGTGAAAGCCGCAAAGAAGGTTTCCCGCCGATGCTGCATTATCACTGCACGATAGTCAGCTTTTTGTGGTGGTATGTTGTCTACTCAGGGTGTACGCTCATTGAAACTGAAGGATTGCTTAAAGCGTTACGGTTTACAGGTAAGTCCCGTTCTCTCCTTATCATTTTTTATTTCATAGGTCATTATGGTGGCATAGCAGCGAAGCATCCTTTCAAATGTCTCATGTATTGTTTGTTGATGTTGTTGTTGTTTATATTTTTGCCAACTTTTCCTGCCCTAGCAGTCTCCTCTGTCGACGCCAGGTGTAGTAAGCAAATAATAGGAAGTTAAATCCTAGCTGTATCATAAGGAATTTCAATTGAAATAAGCACATAATACCAAAGCATAACGAAAACAGAGAAAATAACATGGAAGTATGATTATGGGAGTAACAATGAAAGCCCAACTCCATAAAAGTGTTTCCCTGGAAGCATGTCCCAAAGTTCTAGGACTTTGCGGGCCAGCAGGATTTCTGCGTAATCCGATCGGAAGGCGGTTGTTCCAGCTTCATGGAAGAACCGCGTAGAAACAACATTCGATGAGCACTTAATAACAAAGTTACATTTAGAACAACCTGCCCAGTTTAGATACGGTACGTTAGGATTAGGATTACTCCAAGCCTTCCTTACTGCATTGACGGCGTTTATAAACTACGTAGGATTTCGGGGTCCCTCCTTCCCCAAAATCCCTAGACTAACCTAGTATAGACCCTCAAAACTATATCTAGCTTCACTTCGTCACGTAGTAGACAGGGCGGAAAAGCCAGTAGGAATAATTCCAGATGAAAGCCCAACGAAAGGCAGGAACAACTTAGTTAAAATACCGCCCGTAAAACTCCCAAGACATGTCTTCTTAACCACAATATGCCCAAACCCCTGCTTGCTGCCTTCTATCCAGATGTCACCGGAATGTAAAACCAAATAGTGTATGACGCGTAGATTAAGCTGATTAAATACTTGGAAAGTTCGACCCCACTGTATTAGTACTTAGCATGAGGACACCCATCTTAATTTCAATAAATTGGGTAACTTTCAGGATTTATGGAGAGTAACCAAAACGTTGAGCAGTCCCAAAGCATATCCTATGATCGCTGAGCATCTTCGGAACACCCAGGATGATCGAGAATATTTCACCGCTCCTGGACATCAGAAAATAGCAGCGTTACACTCAAGCTCCGCGGTAGGTCATTTACATAGATAAATGCAGCAATTCAACGACCGAGCCATCCTGTACTCCAAGAAGGATAGACTGGATAAACCATAGGCCACGATCTACCCCTACACACTCGTCTCTACCATCCAAGAAGGCAGTCATCCAATAAATAGAACGGCCAGATAAACCGTAGAAGGTCAGCTTCTGCCCGAACATCATTTCGGGTACCTTGGCAAATGCCTTGGAAAAGTCGATGAAAAGCACGTCCAGTGCATGGCCCTAATCCACTGCATCCACCCAAACTTCGCGATCTATCATTGATTCGTCCGACGAGCAAGTTCTTCCGAAATCCCTGTCGTTCATTGCTTAGTGGGTAAATCTATGCAGATGACCCTCTATTGAACCTCTCACCATTTTCTAGAGGGGATTGATTATTTCATTCACTAGACTAATTCGCCTGCAATTTACATTTCGACTACCGGCACCATTTTTGAAATGAGACAGATGAATTTGTAACGTCCACCGTGAACGTTGAATAACGCGTAGCCAAAGATCCCGAAATCAAAATAAGTCGGATCGCAAATACTACGGTACTATTAAAATATATACAGTTGTTAATTGGGACATACTTCAATTGTTCAGTATCCCGGTAAATGCAAGTCGACACCACGGTGTCAGTAAACAATAAGAGGGACGAGTTGTTTTTGCCGGACAAATCAAGTGAGCAAATCACCACACCTGAGTGCTCCGAGCATTAAGACTAATGGTTTTGACCAATCAAGGAATAGTCCAATCACAGGGTGAGAGTTTACTGGCACGCATAAACATGGCGTTTGGACAAGCGACCAGTGAATGGGGGAGTGGGTGCGACACGTGCTCCTGGCTGAACGTGTCCTGTTCGGCGAAGAGTAGGGTTGGAGATCCAAGGTCGTCGGTAGATGCACACGCACGGAACCAGTGCCGGTGATTAGCATGCACACACAGACACACATACAACGCTAACAATGGGAATGTAAGGAGGCACACGTGAACGCTGGTCGATATCCATCAACGACCGGCCAAGCTGTGCAGACTAGACCACGAAGCAAAGAGTAGAAGAATTTCATGGGTAAAGAAGTGCGTTACACTGCCTCCGAAATTCTTCTGCGATTGACGTCTCGTACGTCCCCGACTCCACTCTGGCTCTCGGTCCTACAACTGCCTACAGTAGCGCTCCTTAGAAAAACAGAAGGGAAAGCAACACAAGCACACAAGAGCGTCTTGGCAGGAGCCGTTTTCCCTGACTCCCACCAAGCGCCGTTCGTAGGCGTCTGTGGGCATCGAAGCGCTTGGGTGAAAGCCGTTTTCCATGACTACCACCCTGCACTCCAAGCCAGACTTAAGCGCTGCTACTCATCGCCCTCTAGGCGGCACACATTTCTGACATCTCTTTTTAATATACCTGGTTTCCAGCAGCGAGCCTGATCTGTGGATACCGCGTGAGTTAACTTGGGGACTTCGCCACCATGGAGCAGGCTGTGATGACGAGATTGGCAACCAGCGGCATGGCTCCTTATCGACGGATACTCTTTCCTTGGAGGAGCTCTAGTAACAGTCGTTTCGACACCACGGGGTGATCGATCGGCTAAATGTCCGAACCGGCTGCGAGCTATGCATGCCCGCGATGAAACAAATGTGGTTAAGTTCAGAAAACCAGGCTCATGACCACTAAGTGTTAGCTGATTGACGATTATGGCCCATTTGTGCTGCAGGGTGTTCGGTAGGGCACAAACTATATATTCTAGGGTGGTGGAGGAGTCTACATCTGCCTCATAGTTCCTTTGTTTCAATGTGATGTGGCAGTTCTCCATCTTAATGGCCAATTCCGACAGGGCATCTACGTTGTTGGGAATGGACTTCGCGCCTTGAAGTGGGCCTTCTATCGACGCCCTAGCAATGTAATGTGCTTGCCCGAAGAGGTCTCGACGGATATATCGAGCTCTTTCATAACACTGACCGGGCGGCAGCATTACGCAGTTGCCAATAGCCAGTCTATCTCGTCCCTTACAGTAATGAATGAGGTAGAGCAGACGTCTTCCGTCATCTACCACCTTGCTCTTCACATAGAACTCAAAATGCTTGACGAACATCCAGTAGTCAGCTGGGTGCCCATCGAAATAAGCCAGCTCTACCTTGGGGAGACCAGCTTCCGCAATAAGTGGGACGAGAGCGGACGCTATAGCGTTTCCTAACGTGGCAGTGGGGGAGTCATTCGGCAAATCGTTATAACAACCGGTGGATGGTTGATTTGCAGCCAACGCAGCACATTCCGTGACAAACTCATCAACTCTGTTTGACGAATAAATAGGGAGTGCGGGCAGGTCTACATCGCCTTGTTCGTCTTCCAGCAAGGCGTTACGCTGGGCGAATTCGACCTCCTGCCTAGCATTCAACAGTCTACACTGGGCGAATTCGACCTCCTGTCTAGCCTTCAACAGTCTACGCTGTTTGCTAAGTTCCTGCTCCCTAGTTTCTAGTTCTAGCTCCTCCTTGAGCTGCTTTTCTTTCAACTCAGCAAGCAGGAGCCGTGAGCGCGTACTGCTAACTGAATTTATATAGCTAACCCGAGAGCCAGAGTGAGAGACAGCAACAAGAGGGACTTACCTTGACTTGGATGAGTCCTTTGTCCGGGTGGATGCATGGGTGACTGACATTGCGAAGAGGAACCAATTTGGCACTTCCGGATACGAGTACCACCAAACCGAGGGATCCAATTAAGCAATCCGTCGAAGCGAGAACCCAATTGAATACCGTAACGTCCACCGTGAACGTTGAATAACGCGTAGCCAAAGATCCCGAAATCAAAACAAGACGGATCACAAATACTACGGTACTATTAAAATATATACAGTTGTTACTTGGGACATACTTCAATTGTTCAGTATCCCGGTAAATGCAAGTCGACACCACGGTGTCAGTAAACAATAAGAGGGACGAGTTGTTTTTGCCGGACAAATCAAGTGAGCAAATCACCACACCTGAGTGCTCCGAGCATTAAGACTAATGGTTTTGACCAATCAAGGAATAGTCCAATCACAGGGTGAGAGTTTACTGGCACGCATAAACATGGCGTTTGGACAAGCGACCAGTGAATGGGGGAGTGGGTGCGACACGTGCTCCTGGCTGAACGTGTCCTGTTCGGCGAAGAGTAGGGTTGGAGATCCAAGGTCGTCGGTAGACGCACACGCACGGAACCAGTGCCGGTGATTAGCATGCACACACAGACACACATACAACGCTAACAATGGGAATGTAAGGAGGCACACATGAAAGCTGGTCGATATCCATAGAAGATCGGCCCTTTGTAGACTAGACCACGAAGCGAAGAGTAGAAGAATTTCATAGGTAAATAAGCGCGTTACAGAATTACTCCTTCCATTTGGAAGTTAATACACAGCATTCAGGCTCTATCTGAAGCAAGATACAGGGCGGTTCACTTTGTTCCGCCGCCATCTCATGCAATATTTTCAGGTTAATTAAATCAGTCCCAGAGGCCTTAGAATGTTTCAGCCCTTGTAAATGCCAACGAAGTTCCATCTCCTCTAGAATAATTTAGATAGCTCCAAACCTTTTGGATTTATGCAAACCAGCCCAGCACAAGTCAAACAGATTTATTAACAAACGCTGTTGATATTTATCAAAACTTATGCAGGTCTTTTCATTTTTTATATCACCATCAATACCCATATCAGGCAACAAAACTGAAATTGACGTGTTCGAACTGCAGCGCCTTTGAAATTGCAAAAATATATGTGGATTATCTGAAGCTACGTCTGCTTACCCTTTCTGGAGATTGAGCCGAGCATTTATTATATCTTGCTTACACATATTCCTAGCTTTACAGTACATATCATATGTACCATTGGAGAGTCATATCGGTTTTTCTGCCAAAATTTAGACCCCGTTTGTGAGCAGATGCCTGCTGGTGAAATCTATCCAGACGGCATTGCTCATGCCTTCTTGTTTTGTATGACCGGGATAAAGTACCAGAAAAATATGAGAGGTAGGATTAAAATTTATCTTAGGCAACCTGGACTGAAGCATCGACTAAATTCTCACAATAGAAACCCGAATACTTTGTCATATTCATTTATGGTCTGCGGGCTACGTGTTAGGGCGATAATCAACAGTAGTCTGGTAGCGTTTAGACAGAGCACAACTGAAATGTAAACACTATAACTGAAACCCATTGGAGGTGCATAAATAATGTCACGAAAAAAATCTAGTGACTGAAAAAAGCAACTTATAAGATAAACGATATTTGGGCGTCCGTGTACCTAGTGAATAGGTCAACCAACTAATAAAACGGTACGCACAGCGTGAGCTCAAATAGATCAGCTAGAATGCACCTGACGTTGATTTGCAATAATTACGTGGCAAGCAAAAATACGGGAGTTTTCATTCTTCCATCACCAACTGTTTGCGGACTAGAAGCGAATAAATGCAAGTACCTATTTGGTTACGCTCCCTGGATATTTATACACAAACAGACTGTAACCTGAACAGAGGATTTCCTAATAATAGCCAGGCGCCTAAATATTTGTCAGCTAATTGAAATATGCAAGACCTCAAAACACAAAGTGTGATGACTTCTTCTTGTCGGTCAGCGAATATATCGCATCTAAATAATGAACATCCCGATATGCGTATATCCAAATCCATGATATCCAAAGACTGCCACGGTGCTGGGAATGATGATACGCATCTGCAACTAGACATGACTCGTACACCTTATTCATTAGGCTAAGTACATTAGTTATCAGTATTAAAATGTATTCTTCAGGCCCAGACATGGGTCATGCGAAACCGGAATGGAAATGGGTATTGCAGAAAATGAACGCCGGCTGCCAAACCGAAAAATTGCTAAACGGCAACTTGTTCAGCGGTCGTTAGCCTGATTTTAAAGTAATAGCTGGTCTTCTTTAACCTCCGTCTACCAGCTAACAAATGTCACATTAAACTCATATCTTATCACATTACGGATTAAAAGCAAATTGCATGAGGGTGTTGTGTAGGGACTACAACACGATGTAGTTGCGGTCAAGGGATTGATGCATTAACCGGGACGTTCCTCAATCGAATTATCTTCCTGACAGGCGGAATGTGTGTCGGTACACAAACTTAAAACAACTGAAGGTAATCCAAAGGGCTTTCGGCAGGAAGGACAAAGAATAAACAGGTGAATTCTGAGAATGGGTTTCTGTATCTGCGTTTTTCGTGCATGTCACTAAAGACGCCGCATAGGTATCTTTTGTCAAGGCAGAACACTGTTTGGTAGATTTTTGCGACCACATTGTTTATCTAAGTTTAATATCTGCACATTTGATTTGATAAATCTTTCGTAATCAAAGCAAATAAACACTGACTGAGGTGTTGGAACACAATGTCACTTACACGCTGTTAGAGGATGCAGATAATTTTCCCACTAGGATGGGAAAATCCTAAATATTTTAAGTAGGATAAATTTGTTTGGTCCCTAGATTCTTATCACAAGCAAAACCATTGTTTCGGCTGCCCCTATGTTGGGAACATCCCCACGCGTTAACTAAGGATAATGATACAATAGTGTTGCGTAATTCAAAACAGAGTTGAATGAGGTTCATGCAGCATATCCAAATCTCAGTCAACATATCTACTCGCAATTGCATATAAACAACTGTAGGTCATAATTCTTTATTACTTGCATTCGGTGATTAATAAAGTGGGCAACAGGCAGCATGGCTAATACCTGAGTCATAATTAGTTCCATGGAATTATTTTGAAATTATTCCTCTAATTGATTATTTTTAATAAAGACGCAGCATTATGCACCTATGTAATAAACACATAAACTTCACTGTCTATGATATTAGCCCATATCAATACAGCTATTTTCTAGCACCTCCGCTGTTATTATGTTTAAGTTAAGGACGGTCGCAGAACCAAATTTGCACGTCTTTAACATTGTATACTATGCATTTTGCTAAAAGTCGAAGACGTGTTATCATGCACGAGGCTGCAACTTACGGCTGTTAGATAGTATCGCTTCAATACGAAAATATTTTATAAACTGAATTGTTCCTTGAATTTGTAAAGAAAGTGCTCTACTAAACATCAACGCTGTCATTTTAACGAAATTATATTTATGGAAGTGCTTGAAGAAAAAAGCTTTCTATCTTCCTGCAGCGAATTCACCGTAAACTATTCGAACTGATATTACTTATCTGGAATTCCCTTTTTCCACTAAATTCATAAGAATCACTAATGTATTTAACTGTCAACCATGCTTGATCGTAAAAACGATAGCTCATTTACTTGATGCCTATTCCCTGTATGTGAAACGACATTTCATGCAGAATTCTCGAGGCAGTCCGTAAAACGTAACCCTAATAGAATCCAAAGTTTCTCAACGCAACTGTTAAGATACTTGCAATTTCGCAATCCTTGTTAAGCCTTATGTCTACAATCATTTACCAGGTCTTAAAGCAGATATGCCTAATAACGTTCGATCAACCAACGAACATTGAAGCGGGGGCTTACAAGTGAACAACAGGGACAGGGAGCACGCTAAGCTGACTCACAGTTATCTTGAAGGTGAGCAACTGAACGAACTGATAATCCGACAAAGTCCTGTTATTCATACTGCAAAAATGCTGCGAACATATATCACCTTAATAACAAAAGTGAATTGCGTGTTAAGGTGGTGAAGATTAATGTATTTTACAACAGTTGCAAATAAATTTATCACAATAAGTGCTTTGGGACGGGTCGATAAAATCGATACCGCACAATGATACGCAAAATGCGTTTTCGTTTTTACAATTATGTAGTGCAATCACGGTTACCAATCTTACTTTCTACTGACGAAGTGCGAACGACAACAGAAACATCCGAGTAATTGGTTAGCGCCAGGGTTACACCAGTGAGTGGAAAACAGCTTGCAAAATTATGCAAAATTATACCCGAATTTTCCATTCAGACTCTATAAGAGCGCTAGGCGTCCCAAACATACCCCAACGACGCAACCTCTATAAATACCAATTTTAAACGCTCTCCCTCTCCTAAGCAAAACAATATATGTTACGTGCCTGTAACACTTGCTATATAGCAGGCTACATCTGGTAGATTATTCACTATGCAGGAGACCATAAGCTGTAGTAAACTAGCCAAGGTTAGGAAGCAGTTAACATACACATCGGTTGCCGACATGAACCTGCTGGAACGAGCAATGATAACCGAAATTGTCGCAGCATGGATAACTTTCATCAGTTTCGTTATCAACTTCCCAGAGGGACGGGAAACTAAGGCACTAAAACCGTTAGCTAAAAGGCGCAAACAAGTTGCATTAGGCCTTATGTGCCCTAATGTCCCCGATTCCAAATCGGAAACAATTAATTGTAGGTTGACAGTGTAACACTGAGAATCAATGGTGTTCCATAAGTATGACGATCGGTGTCCATGTTGATCCCACCAGGTTAAAATACACACCTTGCTTCCTTGAAACGCATTGCGCTACGGTGAACTCCGCGAATGAGCCAAAGCCCGATGTAAAGTCCTCGAAGCGATTGCACATCCATTAAAGTGAAATGCGCATATTAGTTTAAGTAGCGTGGATAAACTTTTAAACGGATCCTTATAATATAGCGGAAAACAAATAATCGATAATAAAAATATGATTGGACAATAGTTCTTTTAGCTTACAGTTTCCTCTTCCATCGTTGCTTAAGTACATGACTTAGGGTAATGGCATTATATCCGCTAATCTCTTTCTCGCGCAATTATCGCGGCAACGTTTTATACAACGATTCCACTGTCATCGTACTGTAAGTAGTGCGGTCCATGTTTGTTAAAAAATATTGTTGCAATAAGAACTAACGGCATAATGTTTTCTGCTGAAAAGGATTAATTTCCATAACTGGCTACCATCTGAAGTTCGTCTGAAAGCGACAGGAACAACATTACCTTCCAATGGCAAATCAGTAGAGGTAAATCACCAAAAGTAATACCTGTCTCGATGACGAATTTAACTTTAGCCATTACACACTGAAGGCCAAAGCAGAGGAGACGCAAAACACTGGGATTTGTGGCTAATGATAAATAAATAAATACCAAATTCGTCTCGTGAGCATACTAGCCATCAAAATATCACTAGCCGAGTACCTTTTATCAGTAGGCGTGAAAACACACTTGCTTTATCCATTCCACCCAACACACATTTGTTCTCCGAGATCCTCTCATGCATGAAACAAATGCTTTAGTTCTGCTCAGCAAATAACTGAAGTAATTCTTCAAAGCACATCAGCAGCTTGGTATCTCATTGCTATCATGGAAACGTGGTTGCGGTGTGAGATAGCAAATGGCAAAAACCGCGCTGAGATTTATGACCGTTCCCAGATTTATCAAGCAAGCATAGATTGTGTGGTAGCCAACTAATTTATTTACAACATGCAATGCAAACCCATTCAGGATTCGAAAACTAATGCACCCAACTCAGTTGGTGCAGCTTAGGGCTGTGAGCAATGGATCTTGGACGCCTGTCATTGCATACAAATTAGATCAACTGCAAATTCGCTACTTTGAGGCGGTTGGTTTGCAGGAAGTAGAAGCATGTTCTGGTCGCCAGCGTTTTCATTTTGCATGCCCTAGAACCTCAAGCCACACCAGGAAAGCAGTATAAAGCAGATCTGCAAATATTTTCCCGGAATTTCTGCTTAATGACCACGTCAATATGTTGACCAGTTTCAGTGACAATAACAGATTATACATATTAGACCGAATATAACATAATAAAACAAATATGATCGTCAATGTGCCCACCAGTATAAAAGAAATCTTAGGCATGGTGTTTGTTATTGATGTGAAGTGGGGTCTCCGTAATTACTCGGGCTCCAATCGGCAATTCTGATCATATAACAATCAATATATCACCTGTCATTTACAGCAAGGAAAACCACGAACCATCACTCGCTGCAATGATCCATTTGACAGGTGGAGAAATTGCTCTTTAGAAATATCAACATACCAAGAAATAATTAAACTGACGGAATTTACTTTGTTATTCCCCGTGGTTTATCATGGTGCTATGATAATTTGACAAGCTATCGAATGTCTTTAGCACTTTGGAAACTATTTACCTCCGAGCTGATACGTTTTCCTCCGCCCACAGAAACATATACGCAGAATTAAGGAAAAAGCATTAAAAGTATAAAACGGCACCTCAGTAAGTTCTCTCACTGGCCTTATCAAGGAAGAACAACACAGTCTTTACAAATTGTATATCCAGTCTGTTCTTTGCAACGGTAGTTTTGTGAACTCTGGAGGATGCAGAATATGCTTAGCGGAAATAATCGAGGTTCGCCCTAATTTGATATGGATGTAGAGAAATTGAATCAGGAGTTCTGCAAATGCAATACTACTACAGCTCAGAGGACTCTTGTATCAAAGTTTGGGGTCTGCTTAACCATTGACTATAGTTGACCGTCAACTGTATATAATCATCTAAATCGTCTACATCGTCTACAAACCAGTGGGCCGGACATGTATCCTACATCATAATAAAGGGTTGTGTTGATTGCTTGGCAACACATCTTGCGAATATGTACACAATGTGTGTAAATAACATAAAATAGCCAGTTACTGGATAAAGGTTAACATTAACCAGTGCCGAAAAAATGATGCAACATACATCAATACACAGCGTGCACTTCCTTTGCACTGAAGGTTCTAGAAAAGGCATTTCTCAAAATGTGGCCGCCCAGAACATTATTTAATGACCCTCTCCACTTCGCATATTGTAGTTCGACATCCAACTTGGTGTTGTAGCCTACCTCGCACATTCTCTAGTGTCATTTTATGACAACATGAATGAAGCAAATCGGAGTAGCTTTCTGGGATACATAAATTCTTTTGACTCTTTAAACCCCTTTTTTTTTCTTTAAGACGTATTTACTCAAGGGGTACATCCACGTATTATCCATATACTAATGGATGATATTGCTGAACGCATTCAGACTACCTGAATAAGTAACAGTTTTTCCTATCAACTACTCACTAACGCATGTGTACCTCAAAGTGCAATCCTTTCCTCTGTTTCACTTTTTACTTACGTCAGCTCTACAGCAGTTCCAACTGAAGCGACGCTAATTCAAAATGCAGACAATATCGTCCTGGGCATAAATCACCAAAGCGCCGGATTGTTCATTCAGACTAGGAGCGTTTCCGTACCATCTTAATGACGTCCAAATCCCGTGATTTGCATCTTAATGCTCAAACAGGCCATGATGTACTTATTTCCTTTCATAAATGAGCGAGTTATCAGGAGCTCCTAACACTGTGCACAATGTTGACATTGATGGCGACTGATCAAGTTCTTCGAAACCGGTAAAACATCTGGGTGGGACGTCGAGTAAAAATTTGCCTGAACAATTTAAATAAATAAAAATTGCACAAAACTCAGAGGGCTCTCATTCTATGCCTCTCGGCTCAAAGACATATGCGTTCCCAATTGGTAGAACGTTTGCTTTGTCAATACCTATTTTCCTCTGCATTTAATGTACGGTTCTTCTGTGATCTTACCTTGCGATCATTTAAAAATTTTAAGTTAAATGTCAGATCATTAAAGCGTTTAGCCCATTGTAGCCGTGTTCCGATATCTTCTTTTATCAACACCCATACTTTTACTTACGGCAATACTTGTAAATCTAGCTGCTAAGTTACCAAACAATACGGATCATCCTCTACATACTGTTTTAACTAGGTGTTTATCATTATTATTTACTACGCAGAAATGCAAAGCAATTTATGCTAACAAAAAAGCTTACCGCTCATCAGTCATCCCTTACCTATGGCTTATTTGCGAGACAGCAAATCCGTCATACTTGACTTAACCAGTCGACTTTACAATTCCTTGTTTTGCTCGTCCCTATCTACATTTTCTTTTCCCCCCTTGCTGTGTCGCTGAATTGCTTTTTGGTACATTGACGAGATCTTGTCTATTGCAGAGGAATATTTAACCTTGAAGGATGTACACAGCAATTTTTGGATTTAATTGACTTGAGCTCGCTTATCGATACTCCGGTAGGCCGCAGCGATCAGACACCACTACTGTTAATCTGAATATCTCGAGAACACAACTCAAAGGATGGAAACCATAACCAATTGCTTCAACTTGACCGGACTCGTTGAACGACCGACTTGTTTTTCCTAAGAGAAGATACCACCAATGTTGCTTGGGAACTTTGTTCAGTAAATATAACACCTTCATTAAAATGGCATCCGATAGCCAATCTATCAGTTCAATAAACATGGCGTCGCTTTTAAGCAGTAGGACACGCTAATCCATTTTGACGGGGAAAGAGGCTATTATACCTCCAAAATATTTTCGAGTCCGAGTAACTGTAGTGCCCATATAAGGCAGCTAAACATTGGGCTCAAATGTAGAACGAGGACTACGTAGCTTATCTACACGTCTTTGCCGGGCGATTAAATTCAACTCATAAACGTCCGCACAAGCACATGAAGAGCTTCAGTAGGTGAAAAGTTAAATTCCACTCCTCAAACGGCTTGCTATACTCGCGTCGAATATTTTGCAACAGCAAAACTCTCCAAGGTTTTTTCATCCTGTATCTCTTAAATCTTTTTATTCTCCTGTGCCTACACCACAACGCAGACATAGAAGGTTTAGGACAGACGTGATGAGAAAGCTGTTATCCAAGTATCAGCAGCCTGTACAGAAATGGACGACATCCACCCAAAGACTTTCGTGGTGGTGGCTAATGTTTTGGCTGAAAATTTAGCGCGGCTGTTTTTAGCACTGCGTGGAAGACTGGTACATTCATGCAATGTTGAAACATGAGGTTACAACCTTATTCACAGAAAGGTATATCTTCTGACCCAGCTGATTATCGGCCAATGAATATTCTGCCAAATATCTCAAAATCTAGGGTGGCTAGCAATGTCGAATCACTCTTGTCTTAAGTGGACGTCATTAATCACAGTGCTCAACAGTAACATGGTTAAGGCCGGAATTATTTATGCATAAACAACCTATTGTTTGCAACAGACTGCTGGATCAAAACGATGTATGCTCCTGCAAGAATTGATGTCGCTTTTGTTGATTTCGGTAACGCAATTAACCGTTTCGTCTATATTATTTTTATCTTCAAACTTCATTGATGTGGTATTAGGGAGCCTCTCCTCGTGTCGATCTTCAAATTTGCTCACATCTATGAATGGAGGTAAGAGTAGGTGAATGCATATCGGACTCAATTCATATCGAATGCGGTATGTCACAGGGTTCGTACTAAGGTGCCGTTTATGCTTGATATACAAAAAAGGATTAGTGAGTCAAATTACTACGGTGTTTAATCTAAGACCACGATATCAAAGTTTAGCAAGTGACCAGAACTTAAAAGACCGTGTACATCTTTAGATCGAAATTAACTAGATTTTGGATGGTTGTCATAATCGCCTTTCATGCAATGTGGCTAAATATCGTGCTCCATTAAACGCACTGAACGATTCAAACATATAAGCTGACGGAACAGGATCCGCAACACAATTCTCTCAAAGCGATGGATCCCCGCTGCACGGATCAGTCCAAAACTGTATCAAAGAAGTCGACTTTACGTAAAACTTTAGGGTAAATACAAATACACCATTGTCTGTCAAATCATTCCCGCTTGTGTACGTCATCATGTTTATGTGCAAAGCAAGCCTAGCACCGTTGGCAAAAGCAGCATCTTAGAGCTTTTAAGAATACACAATTCCGAACGACATATTTATCAAGAGGCTGTGAAAATTGTCATAAGAACAGCGCCTCTGAGTGCATGGCAATTTCCGGAGACATAACCGTATTTTCCGCGCAGGAATAATCAAGGCCCAACAAATAGAAAACAACAACATTCAGCCTTGCTGTCAAATCTGAAGCTTAGTCATAACAACAAATTAAGTGGTTATTATTTCAAAATGGCAGATGAAAAGCTTCCAGTGGCGTATGGAAGAAACATACGCGCTGCATGTTTGTAACACATGTAATACCGTATTGGAATACATTATTAGGCCCATACCTTAAAAAGACGTTTAAAACAAGTTTCAACAGTACACTTAAAATATTACACAAAACATATTAATAAAAATACACTAAACAGCAGCGAAACAAGATACACAAACCCACCTTTGTTTTTGCGAGGAAACTACGGAGGATAACCTGGGATATGTTAAAACCAAGTATACGTTTTTAAGGCGGGAAGGCTATACTCCGATGTTCTGTTGTAAACTATTTACTATTGAGCTATTGCAATTTTTGCTCAACTTATACGATCATCCGGCTGGAACTGACTAGCTTTCACCGTTTTTCTTTGCAATAAACGATTTGAACAATAGCTATAAGTTTTGATTTGTATTACGACATATATATGTAGACATAAATATATATGCGGATATGCTTTACTGCAGGAACATGAAATATAATGATATCCAGCTTTTTGACATGCTTGGCTTAGGTTAAGTTTGCCTTAGGAATAAGAATTGTTCAAAGTAATTATAATGATCATTAATATCGCGGGTTTGACTCCTGCGTGGCTATTCTCCAGATTGTTATAATAATGATAAAATGCATCAAGCCTACCACGTTACTTATCTTGCAACGCTGCTGTTTTTGAACGCTAGCGGCTAGAAATTAAGCCGTGCGTATTGGATGGTATATATATATGTTATTAATTAAATAAGGACATAAATAAATGGTTGCCTATATCTGTTTATATGTCTACATTTTATTATACCAATATGCGTACCGCGCAAAGAATTAACGACTTTTATTAAATAACAGAAATTATGCTTAGTTTGAATTCCTTAAATTATCGACTGTATCGCCATCTTGTTGGTGATTGAGCTAAGCACAACAAGGATTTCTTCAAACACATAAGGTAAAATAAAATTGCAAACAAATATCATTAGCTACGCCTTTTACCTGATAAACTCTGCAATAATGTGTGGAAAATGAGATCAGAATGCTCAGTTTTAGAACTTTAATAACGATTATCCGAATCTTCTGGAAATTTACCTTCTCTTTAAAACATGGATTTATAAGTTAAACACACATAATATTGAGATTGTTTATACACAGATTGAGTGTTAAGTGATAACATCCGCTCTTAAAACTACCGCTAGGTTTTATACTTACAGTTAAAACTATCTCCTTTTACAGATCAATTTCATGAGCAATCATTTAGTGAACAATTTTACGCTCGTCTTCATTTCTTCCACCATGTAATACATTTATTAAAAAATTAAAATTGAGTTAGTTTGGCAAATTCACCATTAGGTCACTAGAAGCGTGGCCATAAAATTCTTGCTACGATAATGGTTTGGTCACTAAATAATGCAAAATATTTTAAAAATATAGCTAGTAAGAACAATTTAAATTGTTAATACCACTGGCAGCAGAGAGTGCTCATAACAACACGTGATAAAAAAGCTGAACATTTATAATACCTATCATAAGCAACTATAGCATATTTATATATGGAAATGTTCAAATACACAAAGCAAAGCGAAGTGAACCGCGGGTACTCTTTGTTGATTACAGTAAATTTTATAATAAATTCAATCGAATTAAGCAAATAACTGATAAATCCTGGTTCGGACGGTGCGTAACAATGAAAGCTTGATAAACTATGCCTAGAACAATAGCATCCCTTTTTTCTAATGATAATATCAAGCAAACAAATGCAGTAGGCTGACTCGGTCATAAGGTGCATACTAATTGGCTACCTACAAGCAACTAAAAGATGGTTTAAAACTATGCCGCAAGAAATGTCGACTATTGTGTTTTAAAATGACATTATAATATAAAATGCATTTTCCTCCCAAAAGGTATAATAAACATAGTATATATAAAAATAGAGATGACATAGTAATAGGAATATCTTTGCACTAATTATTGCCACCACGGGGTTGGAATTTAGCAGTGTCCCTATGAAGGCGCACCACTGTCGTGAATCATAATGTCGAATAAGTTGTCTGGTTATTTCTCAGACGTGTTATATCCTGCTGAATGAGAGCGAAGGACGACAAACTATCTCTGGACGTATACCAGAATCCCCACTGTTCAATAGTATGAAAATAAGGTTGATGGGGTTTACAAGAAAAGTATCTTGTTTAAGAGTATTTTTAAAGTATAGAATTTAGACAGTTAAACCGCCTCTAATAGAAGATAACTTTTCTGCTGGAATGCAGGAACACACTAAATATTAAGTGCATAATTCTTAAAATCCAATAACAAACAGCATCTTCCGATTAAATCGGAACACCAAGAAAAATATGTTGTGGACTATTATAGCAACTGTGTTTGGTGAACACCGTCAAGTGGGACGAGGTGAATAATTAGAATTAACCAATTGTCTTTTTACGGAATAAACACCAACATGACAACATATATGTTTGCAAGCTTATATTTTGGAACAAAGCCATATGGATTCACACAAATGTACATACAATTGGGTTTAAGCAGAGAGAGGAGATATATATATATACAAAAGGGAAATGATTTGCTTTTCTTAAATTTTGCTCCTCAATTAATATACATGAAACTAAAACATAGTTGGCACTTCGGCCAAACACTAGGAAAATTACGCATTTCGCAGACTGTTTTGCTTTTCGATGTAGGGGTGTTAACTTTGCATTTCTGGATAGGCCACCTTATTAAGTTTTATTTTTACATTTGTAATTAACTTGTGAATTAAAAATACACACTACAATGTAAACCAGTCAAAGGTGTGTCCTACTTTCGGCTTTTTGATGCATATTAGAAACTAGTGCAGCATTTAACTAACATTTTTGTAGAATACATTATTCATGCGTATAGCTTAGATCTATTGGTCAGTTAGTTTTATTGGTCAAACATATTTATTTCATTGTCTGTAACTGGTAGATTTATCGCACGAGTTCGAACTATGGGTTGTTTACCTCATATATTCCATGGAGCCTGGAGACGCAAATTTAGAAATCTATGTTAATGGAAACCGGAAAATGTGTCGTCAAGAACTGAACTGGAGAACCATTTGGCTCATTAATATTATTCGTAAGAAAAAAATGCGTTTGGTTTTCCACATGAAGCTTTTACGACAAAAGGAAAATATAAATTCGTGTTCAGGACCGTTTGTTTTATCAAACCACGTGCTCGCACTTATCAGCTACGTTCTGTCAAGGTAAGAGTAGGGCTAATGAATGAGTAAGCCAATTTCGCCTTTATGGCGTTGTGCACCCAACAGGATCAATAAAATTTAGACGACGTATCACTTATTTTTAAGAGTCTGCTATTTTTTATGTGACGGTAGATATATTAGAAGGAATCTGCTGACTGTTTTCTTGATCCGTGTCCGCTAGTTGATTGGCGATGGCAGAGTATTTAACTTACACAACTTTAGTTCCAAACCAAAAGGATGGCTTACGTTCGCCCTATCGGATAAGCGTCTTGCCGTAAGATCAATTTATAGGATCACTAATAATGCAGGGGTACAAATAGAAGCATTGCTTCCATATAAATTGGTATTTCATTATCGCGTGACTCGTGCATTTTATTTGCGTATGCGCCAATTGAATGGCACGCTTGATTCTATGTACAAATCGGTGGAATTGGATTTTTGGGTAAAGGATATGCGGTGATTATTTCCCATACCTAAGTGAACTGTATCGCCTTCTGAGCACGATTAAATATTTTGGTATTATATTTATGTATTCGATGCGTGAAACAGAATGCAAATATTTCTGCGTAGCAGCGCCGTTTTGTTAACTTATGGAAAAATTTATCCTAGCCTTTTCAGCATGCTAAGTAAACGTCAACCATGGATAGTCCGGTGGCTAGGATTTTCCAGTAGATATAAGCATTAAACAATCAGGGGTTATAAATCCACCGATATATTTTCATTGAACATAATTTTAAAATACCTACAGATAATGTATAAAATTTTAAGAATATTTTTGCATCATTTTTCTCAATGAGCCTCCAACCTCACCTCGGGAGTCTGACACGCCACATCTTGAATATTAAGTTGATATACAAGGCATTATTTACGATCGTGGTTTTTTCCCGCAAAATGTAATCAGGTCAATCAATTTCTAAATTCCTGTCTTCGTAAGACAATACCCACACCGAGGAAAATTACCCGAGTATCAGGATTATTAATTTGCGAATAGTGATGTTGGTACATCTAGAATTATTCTATTTTGGTTGTCCATTTTAATAATTGCAAAATTGATGTCACTTCATTTCCTTGTTGATATTGTAAATGGCCATATATGCACCCACCCGGGTATATACAGCTTATATTAAGTTATCCTGAATTGAATTGGAAACAAATATACACCTTGGCTTATTAAACACCAAAAATATTTCTTAGGTCAGGGTGCATTAATTCGTTGATGTGCATTGGACACAGTCTTTGGTGTTATTGTAATTAATGTTAACAAGGTAGAAAACGGAAGCTTAGCTCCTCCATACGTAAATAAACTAATAAAGTATAAGGGTTGGTAAGGCTACGTGACCAAATTATAAGATGCAGGTGGTAGTTTCCAAGTGCTCTTAACGACAATGTTATCAAAAAGTATATTAAAACTTTTGTAGTTGTTATTTAATATTGTATTTAACATCTATTTGTGGATTAACATTAAGCGAATGTGAGCCTGACGCGTGAAATAAATATCCCATGCAGATGTTTTGTTTTCTTCATTAAACGTGTTAAATATACTAAGGCCTCTTAATTTGGTGTTTGAAACAAAATTTGCTGGTTTAATTTATGCGACAATTATTAATCGTATTGCAAAATATGTAAAGAACTGTACTTTCCAAACGTCAGGTTAAACTTTCGTGGATATTGTATTTATACAAATGGAAATTAAGTTGGTTCTACTTAAAAAACATAGGACCGTACGTTAGATATTAATCGCTTAAAAATGGACGAAGAAAGAACAATTAGTAGTAAATATTCCTTGCATAATCTTGATAAGCCAGGATATAAAGCTAAGTAAAAATGTTACGCTAGATTTAAACATTTTAATTCATTGTAGCAGATAAGGACTTCGAGTTATTTGTAAACAAAATTTCTAATAGTATTGGGTAATACCTAATTACCGTCTTTAGCAGGATAAATTTCGTGATGCGCAAAACAATCAATCCTAATCAGTAAATTTGTAAGCCGCGCCATGAATGCAACTACTTATAGTAAGACAATTTATGGGGAGTTTCTCTTAATATTTCATTTTACTTGCTGTAGTTAATGAAATAAACAAGTTTGTTAATTTTTATAATTAAATAACGTAACGCTCTTAATTAATTAAAGCAGAACCGAAGAAGTCGTAAGTAATGGTACACATTAAAAGCCAGCCTTCTGGGATAATGGGAGTTAGGATAAATTTGCGCGATTTCATCAGCGTTAGATAAAGCTCAAATATGTTTGATCAATAAATTTGAGAGATATTAAAGTTGTTTAACTTGCACAAATAAACGTTTAGTAATATACAGATAGTAAAATTAAATGCACTAATATGCAAATTTTTCAAAAATAAACATTACTGATCAACAGAGATTTTTCTAAATTTAATATATAGTAAAACGAAATACATGGGGCACTTAGACGCATTTCAAAATAGTTTAGCAGTTATGAGTAATATTAGGATTTAACACAAAGTTAGTATCATTTTTGGTCGCTCTTGCAATAACGACACCTGTTAAAGTGCAAAATATGGCAACATTTCTCCTGTAGTGAATATGTGAATATGGAAAGTGCAAGGCAAATTTATAACTGGCACAGGTATTAACTTATTTAATAAGGTAACGGATATTTCGTAGTATACAGTCCTACAGACGGCGGCTGAACAGTTGGCTGAGCTTGGCAATTTTTATTGCAAACGTTTGGTCACCAACGGAGGTGACATCACCAGTGCGTGTTTGAGTGGCGTGCAATAACGAAGATTAGCTTAGAGGAGCCTAAGTACAGTTTTTCAAAACTGGCTCACATTGTTTTATATTAATAAAGTTTGTAAGCGTAAAAATATGTTATGTCAATTTCTACTAGAGGCTCTATGATAACCGAAGGATCCTATCTCCTTTATTACTAATTTCTGTGCGGAAATTCCCCTCACCTCCTGCATAGAAATCTGACAAGTCGAACGTTTGTATCAGTTGGCGTCGACTTATTTCGATCAAACTTTCACTATTTGCCAAAAACCAAATTGTATTTTAAGTAGTTATATTAAATTTGATGGAAAGTTTGATATAGATGATGCCTTTAGGCAAACTTTCTATAAATTATTTCAAGATGCTAAAATACTGCCTGTAAACGAATATAGCCGTACTAGTTATCCTGTGGGTTTATACTTCACTAGGTAAGATACACAAATATTGGCTAATTATTAACTGTGATATTTATTATGATCAGTAATGTTGCAACCCACACCGTTATGGTATATTTGTACACAGTTTGAAGAAGAAAATGACTTATGTAGACTAATAATTAGGTACTACACTTCCACTAATATAAATTTCAAATGCCATCAAATAACTGTGTCATCAACTAAATTGTCACTATAAAAATATAAGATGTAATGAATTGCGTTATAAAATAAGTTTAAATTAAAGAAGTTTTTTCATATCTCAATAACATGTTCCCATGTTAAATGCAATTTAATTATGCAATATATTTATCTTCAGATTACAGTTAAAGCTTTTGCGCTACAACAAATAAATATGGTTGTTATGTAATAATTAAATGCATATAACATATTGATGCTTATTAATATTTATAACGCAAGCCACATGTAACGGGCATTATTGTGAACTATACTTACAATAATCAACATGACCCTCTGCATAGTTAATAAATTACAAAGTACTTATAGTTTTTAAAATGCAATAAACTTACTTTTAATACATCTTTGTTGTATTT
>OX104071.1:85564065-85636727 GCA_944474145.2 Dicrocoelium dendriticum | reverse complement strand
TGGACCCAACACTTACACAGTCTACAATCAGCTCACACATCCCCGCTGACGCCTCACTACACCATCACACCCTCCCAGCCACATACGAAACACACGATACGCCACACACACACACAGAACGTTGTGGATGAGCAGCACAACTGTGGATGTGGGGTACAAGGAGCAACTAATCTATATTTGAAAAAGTTCAGATTTTTGGAGTGAGCACAACTTTGCGCGCACGAGCTCGCGACATCTCACCCAACAGCCAACTTCGTAAATGTTCAGTGAAAGAAAAATGAAATTCAAACAACCCTTTAGGGACGACTTAATTCCAAGGAGATGAAATCATGGAATAAATGTTCTTCAAAAACACCGCACTTGAAATTGCGAACAAAGTCAGAAATAAAAAGTCCGTATGTTGAAAAGGCTGTGTTTCGAGTGTATGAAACCACATCATCGGTAAGACTACACATGCAAGTCTATACGAGGGGTGTTCGATGGAGACATAGCTATCGTAGGACCGTAGTAAGCAAATGCTTGCCGGCGTCTACCCTAAACGAAAAGCGCGAGGATGTCTATAGTGCATGCTAGTATCATTCCCACGCTGAAAACAACAAACGAAAATCATCATTAATAAATAACTAACAGCGTTCTAATGTGAATGAAAATGCCACAGTTTGAATCTGTTCTATAATAAATTAAAGAAATAATAAACCTGCCTTGATTGCTGGAGAGAAACTGCGAAAACTTTCAGTGATCGCCTTCCGCTGATTTTCCTTAGTCTTGAATTTGTTGTAGTTGCAGGAATACCGTTTCGATTCTGGTGAGCTAACTGAGATCTGGTCAATGCATGCAAAGACCCGTTTTGTTGCACTCCTCGTCACCCACTACTCAACAACGCTCTCTCTCACACGCAGTGATTGCTTCGCAGCGCGCACACCCTCGCCATTCAAAGCATCTCAATCACATTCCTTGATAGTGCGCGAGGGCAAACGTAGAGCGAAGAGTGCGCGAAGCGCGTGATATCTCAGGTGTCTCTGTTACCAAACACACACATAGTCACACCACACAACAACACACACACACCTCAAGCGAGGTGTGGATCACAGCTATATATCTGCGGACGCGCGGTCCGCCACACACATAATCTTATAATAGATTTCCTACATTTTAGAAACAGATTATAATCAGTGCAGTCGACGTCCCAAGAAACCCTCTAGAGTGGATACACTGCGTGCCAGCCGCACAAACTAACCAGCAATATCGAGGATCTTACGCACTCTCCAAATTCCACAGAAGCCACACAGACACACACACACACTCACACACAGACACACACACACACAGAATAATATCTCGGTATCTCTGCGACAGACCCTTTGACATCCGCACTAGATAAACAATCCCAAGCGACACAGCTAGAATAGCACGAGCGCAGAGAGAGATCTATCACATTGTGGCGAGCGAGAGAGAAGAGAGGAGAGATATATCTCTAGACACCACACCAAAACGCTCTATAGTCTCCCACAAACGAACTCCATGGTCACATGCGTGTGAGTGATCATCTCTCTCGTCTATCTATAAGAGTGCTGGTGTTAAAGTTAGTATTGTTTTAGAGCCATCACAGAAGACAATTTTCACAGAACAACTAATCGAGCGACAACACAACATAATCTAGCCTCAAACATTACCATTCTCGACCAGCGAGACGAGAGTACACGTCTATCCTCCTCACCAGTAATTACTTACATGTTTGTGAAATGCAGCCCCATAAATTATATTTATCATTAGTTATATCCGCTCCGGATGCAGATGAGCAAACCTTTCACAAGCACTGAACAACACTCTGGGAACAGTTTTACATTCAAACCTATACGCCGGTTTGAATTGGCCTAAATTGCAGGCAAAGAAATTAGTATCGTTTCACGCTAAATTTGTAGTCTTTCGTCCGTGAGCAAATGGACTTATTTCCTTGAACCTTTTGTTGCTGGCGTATTCTTAGTCGACCGTGAATGATTCATTATTTAGGAAGCAACAGTACTTGGTATTTTTGATAGGCGAATGGCATTTCATTAATTCGATAACTTAATTTTGTTTAATGTCCATTTCAACTGACTTTATCTAATGATATCGTTACAGTTGACACAGAGTCAATTGTATCGTATATGACATGAAGCAAGAGGGTACTTTTGCTTTAAATTGACGTATAAGAAACGAGCAGAATATGCATAGTGCACTTCACGAGGAATGTTTCAATCTATGTTTCCGTACCAGTTTCCTCAATATATTCCTCACTTCAGAGTATCTATTGCTTTCGCTTTTTATCAAATTTAGTTATTTTTCTAATGCAGAAATTGTGTCTTGTTTAGCTGGCGTCTTAGCATTTTTTGTTTATAGTCCAACGGTTTCATATAAATCCAATTATTTGAAATTGTTCCATACCTGCAGGGATATAATTAAAGCTGAAGGAAACTCCATTTGGAAACTGTAGTAAAAGTATATTAATTTAAAACCCATTTAAATGCATTATATTTGTGAGAATTTCTTAAATGCATGCTTTAGCTAAATCATTCGCCAAGTTATACTGCGTTGTAAAACAAACTACTTTTTATATATCTTGTTAGCAATCTCTGAGCAAATGGTTATCGGAAATTGACTATAGACCGCGCAATTTAGTAAGGTGAACTGCGCGTTCAATGGGCTTTTGCTCAGTAAATAAATAATTATTTATTTATTTATTTATAAACATATAGCTGACGGATACGCAGGCACTTGGAAGATCTTACTTGCATACTGGCTGCAACCTGTACGGAAATGTGTCGAACCGCTTATTCGCTCAGGAGGGTTACTCCTGTCTTATCGTTCAAACAAAACAAAGCTAGCTGTGATGGCCTCAGCGATGAAACTCAGAGGAAAACGTAAATATGGAAAACAGAGAAGCCGCTAATGAACACAGCCGATCAAATCTATTGATACTTCATGCACCTGTATCAACTGCAGCAAATTCGCAGGCACACCTCAATCTGGACGTCGCGCTGTTGCATATTATGGCTGCTAGGCGTTTCGAGGTGGATACAAAGGTGCTGAGAGTGCAACTAATCACAGGTCCTGGAAAGTAGTGAGTAGATACCTTAGTGTATGAGTGTTACTATTATAGACAAAGTTGGTTTGAGTTAGACAGTATCCAGCATCAGAAGGCTAAGGGGTATAGGTACGATATCCTGCCAGTTTTGTATCCGTCGGTACGAAGTATAGGCAATTCCGCAGCGCTATGCAAATTTATATGGAAAAACCAATATCCGCATTGCATACTCTACAATCTTTCACTGCTTCTTCGGATCCGAATCAACAGGTCAATGAGGCTTCATGTGCCAGCAACAATTCTTAGGGTAGCATGCAAGTAATGTTCAGTAGCAATTACGGTTTAATGAACAAGTGTCATTTTAGTTACTCATTCGTTTGCCGAAATGGAACATTTGTTTGCAGACGTTTCACCGCTATGCGAGACAGCATCACCAGTTATCCGAAAAATTTAATATCGGCATTTCGTTTGCTCTCGGCAGCCGTACTTTTTCGAGTTGTCTGGGGTCTGAATAGATCCTCAAGTGTCAGCACTGGCAAATAAGCTCACCAGGTTATTATGATTCTGATGTGAGAGAAAAGCAGATGACGCCCTGGTGTGCCGATTTTCATTTAGTTCTCCTTGTGCGACGGGCTGTTAAAAGCTTACCAGGACGATGATGAACTACTCCAGCAGATGTAGCGCGTGACCCCCAAGAGATTCAGTGAAATTTTATCTGTATCTTATTTCGCAGCTTCTATGTTATGATTGTTACAAATTAGCACTTATTAAATGCAGCATCCCATTCCTTCACAAAAGTGTTTTTATATACATGGAGTTCTTTTGTGTGTTGTCCCTATTGTGTCTGAGAATTTTGAAATTAAATCAGTGTTGGCCGATATTATATCTAACAGGGCGGAATTACAGCCTATGTGCCAGACGGCACTCAGTACACCACAAGCTTCTTTGTTGTGTCTGCAACTTATGTTAACTGGCTGTAAACTGGGTGTGCATGCTTTTTATCTCTGGGGTCCACTGGTCTCGAGTGACTTCTCAGTGCACTTGGTCAGGCCGTAGCTGCTTAGTTAATTTACTTGTTCCCAACAGCCACCATATAAATACGGGAGATTTGAATGCCCAGGTCTTCTCTGATTCGCTACTAATCAAGTTTGGCCCGAATGAATCATCCATCGGTTGACTGTTAAAGAGCGGGCAAATATTCCAAATTTGGGACTGTATCCGAAGTGGATAGTTTTAGATCCTCTTTCTCTAAACAATTCAATATATGTGTTTGCTGAGAAATCAAAATTTACCATCAACCGTGATGGCCTGTCGTAATCCAGACACACGGCAGGTACTCCAATACCCACTTGTGAGCGTGCAAACTTATTTAACGTCCTTTTCATTTACATCAATATAGCAGCAATGGAAGCGGTTTTTTGACTCCACTGCCGCAATTACCATGGAATACATTGTTGATATTTACCTTGCCTGTGATAACAAGTGCTACAGCCGTTCGTTGGTCCTACTATCCAGGGACCTATTTAAATCAGACTTTCTATCACACACTACAACACCTCGAAAAATCTGCTCGTGATAATCGATTTAGATTACTAGGAACTGCCTCAGTTGACATCGCCAGGATTAAGTCTTTAGAAGATTCTGCTCTGTCATCGTAGCTGCCTTGGAAACTGGGGGGTTCGTTCTATCAATATGTTGTCCTTCAACAGAAGCAGTACTCCGTAAGTACTTTTGTTTTCACTGACGCTTTGACGACTTGGCAAATGATCAAAGACCAACATCACGCCTTACTTCAATGAGACCAGTACATGTGGTATAAATCTTCATTCTGAAATCTGCTCCATTTTCATTGGTCTAAGTGTAAGCTACAGCGCACGCGTCACCGACGGAATATCATAAACAAGCTGAGGAGATTGTCTGCAAATTTCACCCCGGAGTTCGAACTTGGGTATTAATGCAGGCTGTTCTGCGTTGCAGAGAACGATATGAAATTTCGTTAAAAACTAGAAACCGCAAGCGCTTTAGATTGCTTATGGCATTCTGGATGTGGGATCTCTCTGTCTGTTCGCAATTGCTTGAGATATACATGCAGACTCATATGGAATACGCAATCTAGGCTTGTAGCTTTGGTACTGTAAAGGCTTGCTGCACTTGGGTCTCCACAATAAAAAGCCAAAAAGGTATCGAACGGTTTTTCCACATGCCCTATCAACTTAGGCTGTAGATTGTAATTTTGTGAAAACGGCCGGTATCGAAGCCTGCATGGTGACCTTATTATGGCCTACCAAAGTTTGCGGAACCCCAACCTCGTCTGATACCACATTCAGCACATCAGTCACAATATAATTTTGTGGGATAACTTGCAAAATTTGTCCATTCAAGAAATTCGCCTAAATTGTCTGGCGTAAATGTCAGTCACTTCGTTTGCGCTAGCCATGGAACGCTCTCCTAAATAACGTTTTTCCACTGCCAATATAGTGTTGTGGAGAATATGTATTGTTACATTGAACCACTTGCATTAAAGTTGTTATCATACATTTATTGGTGGACGATATATGGGAGGAAATTGGCACAACTTGCACCAGACTACATTGTCGATAGCTCTACAAATATTTATTTTCTGCATGCATTTTTCTAAACAGTTTGGTGACCGCACCAAATAGATATGCGTTATATATATTTAGTTACTTCACTATTTTATATTTCTCATTCCGACTATCCGACCGGTTCTTTTAAGCGTTTGCTATTCTACCCTTCGTATACCATTGTTCCACTGATATATTGTTCAAGTGACCGCCGCGTACCAAAGTCACAGAAGCTACAGTTCTCTGAATATTAGTTTGCCCCAGAAGCTGTGTTTAGTGCTTTATGATGATTTTCTTAATAGTAAACAGGTTTTAAAGGCATGTTGATATCACGGTACTTTTGGATGGCTCTGACGAAAGGAAACTACATTGTATCACTAAGTACGGGTTCGCAGTGACGACGCAAGCCCGTTCCGCATTTGCAAGTGTCAAAATGCACAACTGCAAAAAAGCGACCGTGTGGATTGCAGCCTCTGAGTTGCACGCAAACAAACTCCCAGTCTCAACCTCACGAAGCCTTTTGATTATGATAGGCCTCAAGCGCAGACACTCAACTATCTGTTTGCCATTTCTTAGAATTACCTAAAGCGTTTCTTCAATAAAGTGTTTTTAAGTTTTCGTCTCCAATTGACACGATTTTCTCGGTGGTGAAGCCGATTCCGAGGGTCGGTGACCAAAACAAGGAGAACAGTTATGTACAAATTAAATAGACTTAATTTTAGCCAACAAATTATACGATATAGCAAAATATCGAATGCAAGCGGCACAGTACAGCAACACCAAACAACTAAATGCAAGCATAGAACCAGGGGTTGTCCAGAAAAATGATCCATAGAGAATTGACTAAAGCACTGGACAAATTAAACTACATAATCGCACTTACAACCTCACGTTGTGCGGAGTCGGTGGCTGATTGCATCAGTGAAGTGGAAGTATGGCTGGCAAGTGGATGTACAGCCAACTGAATGATATCTATCCAAGACACACCAATAGATCACGTTTTGTTCCTGATCCACACCAAGGGAATATCATTTTCTTTTGGTCAAGTAGCGCCTTATTCACTGACGGCCTTAAATATTTTGAATAATTCAAGATACCAAAGATAACGAAGTCCTTCAACACAGTTAAACTATTTGTCTTTGTAGCCTGTAGACGCCAACCTCCCGAGAAACCGAGTGAAGTCATTAATTATAATCTTCGGAATGGTGTTGATGTGCGTACCAACACTCTCAGCGACCTAAACATGAAAGACAGGCGCTGCGATTGAAAGTTCGTGGACAATGTGAACATGATTTAGGACACCGGACTTTGCTGAAACGCAGCTTCTGCACTTGGACTGTAATCATCGCTACTCGTATCTTATTATTCATCTAACTTCAATTCAAAAATACGGCTCACTATTAATTGCCCGATTAATCATCGCGGTGTAACAACTGGGGTTGGTTCAGATTTAGTTAAAAGACTCATGCCGAAATTGCACGTAGGTCGTAGAATAACCCATGGGGAAGAATCGGGCTGTATAAATTGTAGTATCGGCTTGTTCGACCGGAATTCATAAGTACACACCGGATACTACATCTGGACGACCTCTCTATAATGAGTCCGACGCTGCGCGTGTGCACTCCAAGTTGAATTATCACGCAATGGTACAATAGTATATTACTTGACCTGAAGTTGACAGCTCATCCTCCAATTATCGGGGATCTGGCGGAACTAGCTCGGAACACTTTGTCCGAAACAATGCAGTCGAGGCAAATTTAGTGTGTGAATTCGAAAACGTCTAAGCGTTCAAATTTCGAATTATAGAATTACATTGCATGTTCCAATTAAATAGGACATCAAACTGCCTAAACTTATCGACAATGCGAGGTGAAATGACGAACTAAATCCCTCGTCCGCCAAAACTAATTCGCCGAACAGAACTGAATATATACGGCGGCAATTATTTCATTTTCGGTTTTATATTAATGAGGCGGGGCAAATTATTATACTAGTAACAAAGTAGAGGGTAAAATGAATGCGCCATGCAGTAAAGACGGAAGGCATTATGAACAGAATTTTTATCATAATTAAGAATCAATTATAGTTAACTATTTACTTGGTTCTTTGAAATACATTTATTAAATAACTTCTTTCAGTTATTTAGTAAAGGAGCTCATCAAGAAGCAACCAAAGAGTTGTTCCCCAACCTCGACCTATACGTACCGAAGTGCTTGTTTCTTTTAAACATAGCAAATAATCTATTGAAAATATAAATGTAGGTAAGAAGTCAACACACTCAGATGACAATTTCAGGGCTCATGAGCCAACGAGACAATATTTTCGAAGGCCATCGAATCGCTTTGGTCCGTCAAGGCGCTTAGGCAGTTTAGCTGATGTGTGTTAGCAGAGTAAGCTTCCATAAGCTGTGGCGTGTTTACCAATTTACTTAGAAGGTTACACAACATTTTGTTATCTCTTCATTAGTCGTCGAGCGCTCGAACTGACAACTATGATTACTTGCAAATTAGTGTGCTAACTGAGAATGTGTTTACTTAAGAAGTTATCTTTTATAGGCGCCGCGATGTGACCAATTTAACCAGGTTCGAGTTGCATACACTACACGGTATCAGTTTCATGCCCTATTAGGAAGTCTATTTGGCAAAAGTTATCATTGTGCTCCGCAACAAACGTTGGAATGGTTGACCTATTGCAGTTACATTTAACTGTTTCGGAAGGGTTTCATTGTCCGTTTCATATTCCGTTACATTTTTTAAAAATACTGGAAATTCCCCACTTATTTGTGGCAGTGTATTCTAAAGTGATAATATATAATTATTAGTAACATCCACAAGTGATATTCCATTCGACTGATTGTTCGATGCAACTGCTAGGCCCTGCATATCCTAGGCAACAATAACGGATAGAGTTTTAAGATTACCAAAAATAAGCGAAGCCCTAGCAACCGGCTTTCAGGTACACCGAACTTGATTTTACATGAGTTGACGTGTGACTTCTTGAATTTCGCTTAAAATTGCCCTATCAAACCTATTAATAATGTGTCAATTGCTCGATCTGTTGCTAGTGCAGCAGGATTCTTATATTCAAATGAGCAAACACTTCGGGGAAGTATATGTAAAATAAGTCTACTACCACTATGACAACCGCTGTTCGTTCACTTTTGCGTACAATTTAATATTCAACGATGCAGGAGAGAAAAATACAGATGTGTGGCTGCTCATGTTTCGCTGTGTTGAGGGTCAAACATCGTAGCCGAATTCAAAGTGGTCATTTTAAATATTTTACCAAATCGTGCAAAATAGTAATAAAAATATAATTTATAAATTATTAATGTTAAAGGATATTACTAAGTGAGTGGCAGGTCGCATATGGAAAATCAGTTCTTCCACTCTGGTCACCGAGCGGCAGCGATTTCCATTTGGGTATATATATGATAATGGTTGCCGAATAGCCCTATTCTATAGCAATTTGCTAGGAGTGAAGGTCAATTTATGTCCCACTTTTCATCAGGAAAGCTGTACAGTTTTCTTAAGATAAAGCTTTCGTCTAAAATCTAGATTTATAACACTTCATGCTCAATTGCCTTTCATCAATTGCAGTACACTGCTATTTTCGCATATAGCAAATATAGCACGCAAACATTCAAAAATAGCTAGTCTCTCGAAATTGATATTACCTCCGGGTTCCCGCTTGACAATTATTAATAATTATTTTTAACCTGTAGCTATATGATACTTAGCCAGTATAAATCGATACAGTTTGGACAAACAACTTGATGCAGGAACCGGTGGCCAACATATTCGTGCTCATGTGTAAACAAACAAACTTTCCTTGTTGATTAATCAAACCGAATGTGAATCTAAACATACGCATCCCCGGTACTATTTGCATAGTTTGTATGTTTCCAGGTGCTTCACGTTTACCGAACTAACCGGAGTCTGGCAATTTGGAGGTTATACTTATAAGTGAAATTTGTTAACTTTAGCAGATTTGGGCACCTAATTTGCTTATGTAATTAGTGTAAGTCGGCAAGATAGTGGTTTTAAATGACTTATTTGCATTTAGGAAATATTAGCATTCGTGAATGACAGCCAGTATGATTTTATATTCTGCTAACTGTAAAGGGATCTAAATGATTAAGAAACCTGATACGACGAGTTTTGTTTACGCGACCAGATATTAGATAAAATAATAGCAGGAAAGACAAAAGGACGAATTAGTCAGGAGTGAGTGGGAATAGAACTCTCTGTAATATATATACATAAATATAAATATGTGTGTTTGTAAAAACAAAATGTGCCATCCCATCCATGGTTGTAATTAAAGGGGGAGATAATTTTCAACGAGGAGTGAAGGTAAATATGTGCAGTTTCACACACGCAGTTTTAGGCATATTTTCTGCTTATTTTATAGCTTTAAAAAGTGCAAGATGTAGAACTAGTAGAAAAGAATTGAGGCCAATGTCTCGTATTGCGTGCCCTATCCTCCGAGACTTGCAACCGCTGAGAATCCGCTTCACATAGTACCCCGTCTGGGCGATACACGGATCTAACGGACTCTAGATATGCAGTTAGGATATTTATACGCCTTTTCCAATTCAACGGTTTTTCGCCGCGGCTCTTTTTCCATTGGCGTCCAGGAAGTACAAATGATGCGAGGCGTGGATAGTGGTAGGCGAGCATGCGCAGTAATTGGCCGAGCCAACGCAGGCGGTGCTGGGTGATTATGCTCTCAATACCAATACTGTCTGCTGCCAAGATTTTGTTTCTAACATCCGCATTACACACATGGTACTGCCACCATATGCGAGCAATATAACACAGACAGCGTTTAACGAAAGTAGACCGTTGTCGCAAATGTTTAGATCAAACTGGCCATTACTGGCAGCCGTACAATAAGACACCACGAACTGTGGCATGGTACACTCAGCTTTTGAGCTGAAGACTAACATCATGACGACGCCACAAGTGTCTTAGCTTAGTAAACATAAAGTCAGTTTTAACAAGTCATTGTGCACTTCATCGCCAATACCGTAGAAATCGTTAATGCAAATCCCGAGATAAGTAAAACTGTTAACGAGCTCCGGGCTGATACCCGAATCGGTGAGCCTAGGCACACAGGCCCGCCTCTCCGGCAGCAAAACCTTACACTTGAATGGAACAAACTACAGATCGCACTTACATGCCTCTAATCGTTTAAGTTTGTTTTAAGCAACCCGTGAGTCGTCCGTCAGCAAATCGATGTTTTCGGCGTAGTCTAAGTCAATTAATCTGCTCCCGCGTTGGAGCTCAAGTTTGCAGTTCTGGGCTCCTTGTAGTGTGGGATGTAGGGCATATTTGACATGATAGTTAAACAGGAGTGGCAATATAGGTCTAACATGACGCCGTCTACTGGAAACGGAAAAGGAAAAATAAAGTTTTCCATATGCTATAACTTTGCCAGTGGTGTGACTATACAGCTCTTTCATAATTATGAAGAATTGCCGAGAAGACCGTTTCTTAGCAGATAGTTTTATCATGAGGACATATCTATTGAATAAAACCCTGCTCAGATACCTAAAAGCATCACAATTGTTGGTCTTCGGTGGGTGTTGCGAGGTACCAGAATTAGACGAAGCGTTCCAAGTTTTTTAATGTAACCATGGCCAGAACGTGAGCCATCTTGTTCCTCATAGCACACTCTCGAAAGTAACTGAGTACATACGCAGTGAATTGAACAAACATTTATGGGATGCGGCAGAGATATGTGTGGTTCCTCAATAACTGGTGCATTTTACACGAGAGCGCTTATTGATTATCGGAAATCAAAAGATTTACTGCGTGTGTTAGGAAACTTATCACCGCTCCTTACTTTTCTGAACAGTGATAGAATTTCGATATCAACTAAGTTTCCTTTATTTGAATAATATGAGAAGACTGTCAAGGCCAGAAGCTTTGTTGCTGTTCAGAGATTGGGCTACCCTCCGTATTTATGCTTCAGTGGGAGGATCTATGCAGTATGACCAAAGATCACATGCTGGATGCGCATGTGTAACCGGAGGTTGTGTTGGATAATATAAATAGAAAGTGCTCTGCCTAACGATCAAGACGTCAAAGTAGAATGGTTATTTTGTACCGTCTGACTTACAGATGGTTTCAGTGATGGCCTGAAATTTGCCAAGATCTGATGAGATTAAACAAACAGCGGTTATTACCAGCATAGGTAACAACTCCCCTTTCCTTAATCTGTTTAGTCTCCCAGGATACACGGTCACGGCCAAGACTCGCTTTCAGTTGTCTGGAAATAGAAATGCGGAGCTCAGCGTGCAGCACATCGGTGGGTATGGCTCATTGCTTATGGAGGCGTTCTGCGGAGGCCGCCGAAATCAAATATTTAGTTGTGCAACCAACAATACCTCGACTGGATAAACCCACTACAAAAATAATATGTTGCAATCGCGACCACTACTGATCTACTTCCTCTTGGAAGCGGAGACGTGAGATCCTCACCAAGCTGCTCTTGATATTCCGATTACACAGCGGGTTCTTCCAGTTTACTATGGTTAAACAGAGTTGCTCTAGTCCTAGGAGAGCCAGCCAAACGCGTGAATACACACTAAAGCACTAGCTCATTATGAGTTTCCACGCATGGTAACTAATATTATCTGTAGTCCGGGTTACTGCTAGGCCAGGGATAACTTATGTCGAAGTTGTCAATCCATGAGCAATGTTGTGTGGATGATGAAGCGTGCAAAGTAGTTTTGTGACGTCTAGGATGGCGAAAGTTCATGCTGAAGAGGTAAAGTTGGTAGACGGCAAAAACCTGAGTAGTGATTCACCAGTTTCTGAGCGAATTTTATCGCATACATGCGGGTCTCCACGATGAAGTTCGCTTCTTAAAAGACGAGCAATACGATGAAATCCGCCGCCACAATAACGGCGTCCGTTTCTGAGGTCCGAAAGCGCAAAGCATGAAGGTTCTGCTAGAATTGGTCCATGGCGGTATCTAGGTTACAGTCAGTTAGAACAGGGGCGGATTTTACAACAGAGCACCATCGTCTGCTCATCGCCTGTTAACATTGCACGAACCAAGGAGCCGGACAGCAAAAAGGCGATCGTTGAAAGAAACCATTAGGGTAGAACAGATTCGACCGCCTGAGCTACGCGTGTATAATGTTTGTATGACACTTACACAATTCCCAAGTATAGCTATCTTGAGTAGACTGTCCAAAAGTGCAGTCTGTCCACTGAATCGAATGCACCTTTGATATCGAGAAAAACAAGAAAACGCTGGGCTGCCAATATATGTGAAGGTGCTCCAACAACTGACGCACAGTGGGGGTTTAGTTATGGCAACCAAGAACTAGACGAACATTGGTTGCTCCTTACGAATTTTGGTTGCACGAGTGCGAAACTGGTCATGTGGTGCTCTATGAATCTTACCGTCCTAAAAGTGTTGAAATGCTGTCTGAATGATGTTGACTTCATATAATAAACGACAACGTCAACATTCTCTTCCGCTTCATATATTTGTGTACCTCAGCAAATAAGGCTGTCATTTTCGAAACGTATCAGATTATGAGAGCATTAATGGTAAATGTGTATTATAATAATAAAAGGAAAATAAAACAAGGATTTCCTTTTTGTAAAGTACGCTTATACTTTGATAAGCCATTTTGCATTTAAGGACCAGCGAGCACTTGACCACATTAATTTTCATGGAAAGCATTTCTTTCCATGCCGAATTCGGCCAATCACTACGAGCTTAGGTAATCTACCAGCTGTTTCATGCTACTTAGGATGGAAACCACAACACCAACTTATTTTTAAATAACGCTGCTTATTACAGTTTTGAACTGGCTTTCTACTGTGGGTGAGGTAAGCATTTGACGTCAATTGCTCTCGTTTGTTTGCAAAATGGCCCAGAACAACAAAAGTTGCTGCATTCGCTCTGCATTGTTTGTATATGTGTACAACCTTTTCGTTGAATTGTTATATTTTAATAGATGTGCGATAAGGAAGGAAGGAAGGAAGGAAGTACAAAGTAGGCTTTACATATGATCTGCCTTCCGGAATAAATCACAGCCGGACTAGGGTCACATGGCTGCGGACCTGAACATAGTGGTTCAGCCAGGAGTGAGGTAACACTGTAAACCAGACGCTCTGAAAACTCTCTAGCGAAACTAGGCTAAAAACCAAAGTGCTGTTTGCTAGGTCGATGCACAACCTGGCGCAGGAATAGTATCTCAGATAGAATTGGGACGCAATTTATACCAACAGACTGGAACTTATAGGCCGCTGTTAAAGGCGTGGTTTCAAAAATGTTTTTGCAAGCATCCACGTGTCAGGATCAAATTCATTGGTTGAATCTGTCGCGATAACGTAAGGCCTCAATTGTATCATCACTTAATCCATATTATACGTAGTGCATTATCTAACTGTTCATTCCATATACAGCGCCACGAGTATGTGACGATCATTTTTTCGGCGCTCCTGAATCTGGCGCAAAAAAATTAGAAATTCATACATCTGTGTTAGGCGTGTATGCCAGTAGTTTTATAGTTAAGTGTGTATTGCACGCAAACTCTGCCCACTACTATAACTCAAGCTGCTATAAGTTAACGCTAAATTCGGCAGACAGATTTTAGGCCGTTCTTTCTTGTTCCACGCGTCATTCGAGTTGCAGTTATAGAACTGATAGTAACCGGACGTTTCTTAATGCAAAAGTCAACAAAGAAAACACAATAGCAGGATCACTACTAACCTCGAAAGAAAAGATGTTCGTTAATCATGGTATCTTGAAAGCTATATATGCTAATGAATAAATCGCAGAGGTCCATAATTACGAGGAATGCATTACATTTGATAAGGTGATAGCGAACTTGAACGCAAGAGTAAACTAATAATCAAGCAAAGAAGAAGAGAAATGTTATGAATCAGTCCAAAAGCGTGGCAATGGAAGCATCTGTATGTTGTCCGAGGTAGCATATATATTCCTATCAGAATTACGTCTAAGCGCGGCCTGACCGATATAATGCAAATTTAGCAGGGCCTAACATTAGCTCAGCAGGTTTTATTGTTTAATTTGACTGCTCTGCCAGCAAAACAATCGTCTAATGAGAAGCGACTTTACCAACAATTATTGAAAACGGAAATTCATCCTGAGTGTTCTGTCAGTCAACACGTAGTGGTTTAATATCTAAGCTTAGTAGTTTTCAAAAGAGACGTTCAGTCATTTAACTCAAAAGGGAAATGCTCAGCTTGCATCTGATACACCCACTCTGGCATTGGGAGAATTCTGATATATGTACATAAATATGAAGTTTGCTTTTGACAGTTAAGTTTGCGCACTTCGCTGAAATACGGTGATGGTCAAGTCCAGAGAACTGACTGAGTTCATGGCTAGAAACTTTTCGGAAACAAATATTACACGTATACTTATAGTGGCGCGATCAATCTTTCATTGGAGTGACACCTTTTGGCACTGCCGCTTCCCACATAAATGGCGAAAACGAAAAACATAAATTTGATCCAATGTATATATGATTTTACCCTTAGATCCGGTTAAGCTTGTTACGTTCCATTTGGCTGATAAGAAGCATTCAAAAGCGTTGCAAATTTGTCCGCTCCTTGTAGCATATCTGCTACGAAACCAACAACCATGTAGCATATATTCTCATCCTAAAGAACACTACCAAATATTTTTCATTATTTCTTGCTTTGCAGTTATGTATTCCATATATGTGCCTAAATAATACCAGACTGAAGCATTATACACAAATGTCGCAGAATTATGATGGTAACTAGTCTTCTGTACGCACACATTATCCCGAATACTATCCAAAAACAGGACAAGCAAGTATGCACTCCGGTTACGAATATATTTACGGGACCTAGCACTTAATCTGGCTGGATAAAAAAGGGAAGAACGACACGAAGTTGTCTAGGAAAACGAACACCTTTGGGCGATTGTGTGTCGTCTGAAATAAATATATGCACAATCGCAAAATTCGCTAAGTCTAGTGCGTCAGCAGACGCAATATATTTATATTGTGCAATTCCAACTTTTTATGTTTTTTAAGTAAGTTGCCTTTCCATACAATCCACTCTCTCATTTCCTACCGCAAAAATTGAAACCAGCACGTTTCACGTTTCGCACACGCCAGTGTGTACACAATGTTTCCAATTGTTTCCAAATGCTAGAGACAGCCACGCCTGCTCTAATGTCTTCCATGAGTGCCTTGAATTGTCTGCATTTTTCAACGTGGGATCTCTTCACCTATTCTTAATAACACAGAAAGAAGCTTTGAACACAAAAAAATTCTGGTTAAATAAGCGCGAAATTTCCCAATTTTATTTGATGTCCATTTTGAAAAGAAATTAAAATTTCACACATATGATACTGTAAAATTGCTCGTGGAAGAATTTAAAAATAAGTGGAAAATCGTGTTCTAGGCTTTCTTTCGTTAGCACAATAGCTGTCACAAAGTCTTCAGAATTCATACGAAATAAATATTCGCATTATATCATGAAAGTAGCAACAGAGGGAAACCTTAATAAAATACAATTAGTATTAGCGTAGAATGGTCTAAAATATATAGAAGAGCATCAAAACTAATAAATTTTTAGTACAAAATAGCTAAACGATGTTGCTTGGTTTCTACCATGAAAGCCGATGGCTACTGAAAAATTACTGTTCATCCACTTTGTGAATAAAATGATTCAGAGCAAAATAATTTCAGTAGGCATTTTAAAAGGATGGTGCTGTAGAAAAGAATTTTATTTTCCTTAATCGACACTAAACATTATAACCATTTTTTTCTCATTAGGAGATTTTCAAACATAACCCCACTTAGCTTTAGTACAAGTGTTAACCGGATTTTACAACGTTTGTATGCCGGGGCTAACTATTTTGATTGGTAATTTTCCGCTACCAATTCACAGAATTAAGACGTCTTAACTGTTATCACCGCCACAATCTCGAATGGATTGTGTACATCCAGTAAAACTGACACGCAGGGCAGTTAATAAAAAGTAAATGCAAAAGTACCATTTGTTGTAAGACAGATTAATTATAGCAACGTTATGGATACATTTATTTGCTGAATGCAAGGCAAGTCGTCGGTTGACATCTCAGACGTCTATGATCAGAAGGTGAGTTGAGTGTCTCTATGATCAGTCGCTCAGATATGCAATTATCATAGAAGAATTTGGTTTTATTCCCATAATCCATGAGACATTGAAATTACTCATCACTCCTATTTCCATTTTGGTAAATGTGATGCAAGCGTGTCATTTTGAAACATTATGCTTTAAGATGCATATGTGTAAACGAAAAAAGTATCATTCATAAAGTATCCCCTGCTTTTCAAATTCTAACTGCGCTCCAAATAAGTCGCCAACCTGGGATGTACTATCAAGGCGCAGACAAAATGCTTAGCTATATACTCATATTAAAATGTACCCTAGAAAAATGAGAGCCAAATTTCCCTGCTAATGTGGAGTGTAGGAATGTAAGGTTACGGGCGTTACTAAGATTGTATTAACCGTTTTGTGTCCTTTCATTCGCGGAACAAAGAAAAATATCACAAACACAATTCGGCGAAATTGTTAAGCAGAGGTACTATAGAAGACTTTGTCAAGCAGATAGTCTATTTTATTTAGTGGCTTACAAATTTTGAAAAAGGTTATCTATAATCGAACGGAACAAAGCACCTTTTTCCTTTCACAGTTGTAAAATTGCATAAATTACGATTTTCTGGATTTTTGTTTGCGCATGTGTTTAGCCATCTAAACCATCCATGTTTATTTATGTTAGATTACTGCGCAATAAACGATTAAACTATCCAGGCGTTTCTTTCTCAACAACCTTAAATCATTAAATCAGCGTGCCAAAAGTGGATTGATGAAAGCTTGAGAAATCTTTTAAATTAACCGGTTAGGTAAATTGAGCACATCTTTGCATGATTAGATAATTTAAGCATAACATTTTGGTCTCCGAACGTTACAAGCCAACTTATAATTTGCAAGATATCACATATTAAGATCTACTGTTCCGCGTGATGAAAAAACAACTAGGGAAAAGTGATTATTCGATTTATATGAATACTGAATACTGAATACTATGTATATATCGCGAGTAGAGATGACTATAGGTAGCCGTAAGTAATGAAGCTAAAAGTTTGGTTCTATACTCGAACGCTCAAGTCGGCATATTGTGTGCCTAGGAGTTAATTAATCTCTGACGTTGAGAATCCTTCAACTATATCTAAAGGCAGTTTTTCCAAATGCTCACCTCACTCCGCTCGAAGCAGATTTGAGCGGTCAGCCTCAAATCCAGTATGAATTGTTTGTATCGGTGTCCGCGTGTGCTGTTTGGTGTGCGCAGATTAAGCAGCGCCCCCTACGGGGGGAATCACCCAGATGTAATATCCGGTGCGTCATGATGTGGTCAACCTGGATGAGGTCAACCTAGTCTCTTGCACCGCTCTTCAGATAGCACACCTCGTAAAACAGGGATTAGGCTTGAGGCAACTTGCTGTTCCCAATCAATCTTTCGCACTTCGCCCCGAGTAAGCAGAGAGTAGGGGAGTCTGTACTCTAGCATGGTTCTGATGTTGGAAGAGAAGAGGCGAGTGGCAGCCTCTTCGGACCGAGTGCAGAAGCCGCGTGGGAGCAGCAAGACGAAGCGTAATTTGTTTTGTTTTAGCATGCTCGTGTTTTAAAATGATTCCAGATCACAACCAATTGGTACTCCGAGAATTTCACGGATGGCAATGGGTTTAACTGCTGGCCGGCCAGATTGTGTTCTCACTTGCCAAAGTTCACGAACTCTGATTTCAGGTGGTTGCTTGAAAGTTTGCCCTTTTTTGGCCACATGGAATGGCGGTCATAGTCAGGCTATAGCAGGTCGTACACGTCAGGCGCTTAAATCGCTGCATATTTTAAAGGCATCAGCAAGCAACGCGCAGGGTTAACTGAGAAACTGAGGCAACTCAACGAGGAGGATCAGAAATCAAATGGGTTCGAAACTGTGCTCTGCGGGACGCCGCTGGTCGATGAATACCACTCAGGCAAGTGATTGTCCACCTGCATCATAGACGTCCGTCAAAAATCAAATCACGTGTTCAATGGTGCAATGAGCAAACGTGACCACACATATTCAGCTTCCGTAATGGGTTCTCGTGGTTCTCCATATCAAACGCTTTGCGCAATTTATGTAAATGAATTTAACCGACTTCCCAAGATTGATCGCCCGCATCCATTGTTACCTCGAGAGCAGCAGCTTTGTGATACATGACCGACCTTTCATGAAACACTGCTGCGCAAGAATCAACCTGACTTTTACTCGAGTTGATGCAGAGGACCACTTTTTATGATATTTGCGAGTGTCTCAACCCAAACAGAAGTCAGGCATTTCGGCCAGTATTGGTCCACTTGCTCGGAGCACCGCTTTTCGGAATCGGTTTTACCACTAAGGATTTCCTATCCATTGCCAATGAATCGGCGGACACCAGGCCTTTGCATAAATAAGTCACCGCAGGGGAGATGGAAATCGTTAAATGTTTGAGGATAGGCGTATAAAGCTGCGGTTATAGACTGCCTTTTGAAATTCAGGCCTTGGCTCATTTCCGTGTTATTGTAAACATTTATCTGTCCTTTATACGCCTCGTGATCTTCGGAAGAGCCAGAGTTCTTAATTTTTTTCAGATTTGGCGTTGTCAATCAGCCAGTTTTTCAAACAACTTTCAATCCAATTTTGCTTGACTGGTCCAGCTTTCTGAAATTTTAAGGGGCACAAATCTGGCGCAAAATGATTTTATGTTAGACCAACAGGCGTCTACTGATGAAACGTTTAGTATCAATCAGTGCAAAAGTATGGCGGCTAGAGCGAGGCCTTTACATTTCACGAAAGAGCAAACGGCATTGGCAGCTATAAGGTCGCCATGACCATCGAGTGGTCAATAGATGCCAGCAGCTCCAAGACTTATTCATCATACACATCAGATCGCACCTGGTCAGCAACTGGTCCAGGCAGATGGAGTCAATGGCTCAATAAAGCACGTCGACTGATTGATGTGCTTTGTGTCCAAAGTTTCAAACATACTCTCAAAATTCGCCTGGACTTCGCAGTGGCCGGTGAATAGCTGGACCCCAGTCCACCGTATGCGGAGAATGCGGAAATCGCCCACGAGCAGGAATTGCGGATATCCTACATTCTTGCACGATGAGGCAACCAGTTCAATATGCCGTTAAGTGAATTGCGCTACACAACACCCAAGGCGAGTTTGCCAAGTTTCAATTGGATAAAACTCTATAGCTAAGCACACAGGCCATCACCGCTTCAGTAGATGCATAGCAGTCTTAGCACAACAAATGTGAGTGATGAAATAATTAAGGCCAGTATTAGCGAAAGAGAAAATCTCCTGTAACCAACAAGGTCGAAAAGCAACCTATTTTCTTACAATTACCCAACAAGGGGAAATAATAGCTGAAATTATTACTATTAGTATTTCTCGTTCTCTCAGGCACACCAACCCAGCAGCCACAATGCAGATTCACTTCAACAGTAGCTTGACGGTGAAAAATAACCCAAAAGACTAAAGGCCTGCCCAAGCCAATTCCATCTGTGTTTCCTCATGCGCATTTTCCTGTTGTTCAGTATATAGTGGCCGTACGACGAGGCGATTGTCTGACAGAAGAAGAGAACACCATCCGGTCTCGCTTGCGAATGGGTACAGCAAGCTAAACAACTCATCCACTGGCACGCATTTTGCCGACAAGGACCATTCGCCCACTCTAGCCGAGGCATTTAATGTATACCATCGACCAACTGAAGATCGATCAAATTTCCTTCGAAAGCGCTATCTTGAATCCGCGGAGAGTTTAGCTATCAGACTATACGAGCCGGAATTGTGCGTCCAGAAAAGATTCACTGGTAAGCTATGCTTGACTTGCCATAGACGAACTGCTCCGTTAAAACCAAAGAAAAATGCACGTGATACATCTGCGTCCTAGGTGGCGGTGATTGAGAGTGACTGTGCATTAAGTGCTTTACCGGTCCTTGTGCTGTGTCTAAATTTGGTTGTATTTTGGCATTTTATTTTAAAAGCCTGACGAAGAATTATAAAAGTCATATGTTCGCTTCAAAACATTTACTTTTTAGATTTGTAAATATTATGTGATTTGGAATAGAACGCAGAAAGTGCCGAAGATACTTCCATTTGCCATGTGTTCGCTTTAGTCCCTACAATATTAAAAACTTTAATATTACCACCGCCGCACTCTTGTTCTGCACTGAGTGTAGTCTCATCTACACTCAGATCTATAACTGTGTTGGCGCAGAAATAGGATAGGCTGACAAAGATTATAGAGCAAGCAGTAGCTTTGAAATCTATCATTCATGAAACATACAAATCAGTGGCTCGAACTCGATACACAAGGTAAATTTCTACTTCAGTACAGTGTAAACGTAACTATCCAAATTTAGCCACCCGGACAACAGCGGCCGCTCATATAGATGCGTTCGACAAACATTCTTCAACATAACCAACTGTCGCAATTTACACTGTTAAAGCGCCGAGTGATGTAAGTATCATTGCACTCCGAATAGTTGGCCGAACCTGTGATCAAAATATGGCACAAACGGCAAAATTGCTGCTAGCCGAAATACGTATAAAAGCAGTAGGCACCGGGACACAGATAGGCAATATCACAATGTGCAAGACACCTGCCAATACAATTATGTCACCATGTAATTCAGAACGGAGAAAATTTCAAAACACACCGGTAGTTGCCGGAGGACAAGATGGCTACCCACTCCTTGGCGCTGAGAGCTCTTTACAAAAACCTGAACTGGCCCTCCGGCTGGCCTCATCGGTCCTACAAAAATCCACTGGCAGCCTACCCCGCCACAGACCCTCACTGAAAATCAACATTCACAATCAGACTTTTGACCACGGATGCCCTCACTTGTTTGGATACCAATTAGCAAGGACTTCTCACCAAGATAACCGAACTTTATATTCGTCAGGCCTTCAATCAATTATACCAATTATATGGTCACTGAAACATGACTAAAGATAAAGATCACAGATGCTGAGATCGCACTACCCAGCACGACGTCCATCCGTAACGATCGACCTGGCAGCGGATGGTATGTTCTCCTTAATTAACTATCCGATCTCCATGTTAATATAATTGAGGACCAAGAAACAAAAACCGTCGACACGCTTTGGTGTCATATATACCTAAACAGTGGTATTGTGTTTTACTAGCAGTATTGTATTACCATCCAGTGTTCAACTTGGAAATTGATCAACGCCTAGCTTCTGAGATGAAACGAGTCATCGCACAACCATACATTCTCGTCCTACTTGTAGGGAAAGTTAACCTGCACTAAATCAAATTTATATCAACGCATTGCTAACAATTCAAGGCGGATTGCAAGTGTTTATCGCCGAGGTATCTCTGTACAACCAAGTCCCCTCTTCAGCGCGATTCCCAACGGGTGACACACCGCGTTTTAGACCTTGTGCACTCCAACGTGGAACCAATGTTCGACATCGCGGACATAGATACAGCCCATGGCAGTAGCGATCAGGCGATGTTGCTCTATCGTTACACCTGGTACTCGGAGTAAATCATTGAAAACGACGTGAAAACTTATGTCGTTAAGGATTACGATCTATTGTCCAAACTCGTTCAAAACTCCGACTGGTCTTTCTTGATGAGAAGCCGCTCGATGTCACCTGCATTTGGTCTGTCACCTAATTCATTATCTAGTGGCAAATGCGTCAGAAATCAAGGTCCTTGGACAAAAGTAAGTGAATTTCTTCCTCCAGAGCCGCAGTAGAAAATGTAGGGGCTTAAGTTATTCAGCCTGACACGCATGCAAAGTCTGTCCAAGTAACCTGACCTTGGGTGGTTCCACAACATAACGAAACAACTACGTCAAGGTGACTTGAGAAGACAACCACAAGCACCAACAGAACTTAGCGGCGAAATACAGTATAAATCTCAAGCTGCTGCAAAAACATCTCGGCATGTTCGGCAGAGTGCTGCGCGAGATGCTGGCTTTACGTGCAAAAGATGATCTTGAGCAATTCGCAAAAGATGAAACCAACTTACTTTGCAAACGCTTTATCCATACTTTCCTCCGCTTGTTTTCACAGCGGCATCCAATTTGATGAAAAAGCTAATGTTATTGTGCGAGAACAGCTCACCTGGTGTGGACGACAACAAACCGAATGCATTGAATACGGCAAACGTTCAATTTTCCGAACCAATAACTCGGTTCTTTCAAAGCTGTCTCCAAGAAATTCAGGTCCCCACAATATAAAAACATGAAGTAGTCACTCCTAGTGACAAAAGTATTAATTGTTCGGAGTCCTCATACTACCGCCGATCACTCTCCTTCCAATTTACCCAAATTAATGGAACGAATAATTGCAGAGCCGCTCATGGGATATATTGAGAGAAACAACCTCATAATGTCAAAGTAACATTGATTCTGTCAAAACTGAATCTGCGCTACAAAATGTTCTAAGCCCAAGCAAGCTAGGAAGTGTTAGCCGATGCAAAGGTGAGAGTCGTTATGGTCTACCTAAATTTCTCTAAAGCGTTCCATCGATTGAACCACCGCATTCTCCTTCACAAGCATCGAAGCCAAAGAATTGATGATTCTATACTCGGTTGGATCGGCAACTTCCTTGCTCAAATGCAACTGAATTTAAGAGTCCGTATTTCCTTTTCCGACAAAATTTATCTCCGGTGCGGCGAGCCCCAAGAGATGGTACTGCGACCACGTTTATTCCTAGCATTAATTAACGACCCTGTCAGTTTACTGCAGTCGAATGTCTTACTATTTCTAGAAGATATCGAAATTCGGCATGCTAGCAGTACATCGGAAGATCACAAGGCATATGCGTGTTCATCCGATAACCGGCTGCAATTCGACGTGAACACGTCCAAATTCATAAGCATACGCAATGAGCTTAGCTATAAATATCGACTTGGGTACCAGCAGTTGCAACTTTCTTCCCAAGAAAACGACCTGGTGGTGATGGTGCAGCACGATCTCGGTTGCTCGGGACAGACTTAAAAGGCATCAATAAGAGCCAGTCAACACCTTTTTTTCTTACGGGATGCTTTCGGCAATTATGAGCCATCAATCTTTCCGACAACGCTGAACACCTAAGTGAGGCCTCACTTGAAATATGCGATCCAAATATGGTGTTCTTGGCGCCAGCGCGAGTTCGATGTACTTAAAGCACCACCACTTAGAGCAACCAAACTCGTTAGCTGATCGCTTCCGCTCTCGTACCAGCGCAGACTGTAGTCCCTAGGGTTGTATTGTGAGGAATTGCGAAGTCAGCGTGGAGGCCTTATCATTATTTACCTCATACGGACAAACCACATTCACCCATGCCGCAATCTTTTGCAGTTGAGTCATACTACCAACCTGAGAGGCCATCAAGTAAAACTGGCTAGGCACTACACTCGCCATGATTGTCGACGACACCTTTTCTTCCTCCGTGTGTCCAGTGCCTGGAATGTCCTTCAGACTTATGTTATCGTGGCCCCAAAATTACATGACTTATTTGAAATAATCCGTACCACTAGGAGGACGAAATAACGCGAACCTAACCATTTGCTTAAAGGCCGTCTCCGCAAGCTGGTGGTGAGGATACAGGCAGAATTATCCATATTAGTAATATGATGTATATAAAATGCAGGAACTTGCAAGATCTCACAATTGAAGCAACCCACTTGAGAGCGTGGACGTTTATTTTTTGATTCCTCACGCAGTTACTGAAATTAATGGCGCTTTATATTAGTATGTGTGTGCACATGTCACTCCCACTCCAAACTGTCGTTATGCAGTAGTACCTTTAAATCAGCCGACGCTTAACATAACGATTTATTCATTTGATTATCCGCTAAATTTTACTTTTTCCCCCAAACATCCTACGAGACTTGACAAGCACATGCTTATTTACCCGTGATAAATCCTTGTTTATTGTTTTAAGACGTCGGTTTACTTTGTGAGAGACCTCGGTCATTTAGATTGTAAGGACTGTGTCTGAAATAGAAATATTTCGTCGCTTCTCATGCCAACAATGTGTCATATTGAAATGAACAACAGCAAAATATTTCCAAACCTAAGGAAGTCGCAAGAGTCAAGGTATTTAGTACGATTGAATTACTGTCGAAAACCATATATATATATATATATATTAGATGCTTCAGAATCACAAAGGTTACTTATTTATGCAAATGAAGAGAAAAATGGCAATATGTCATGCGGATAGACGGAATATACTGGCCTTGAACATGGTGATTTGTTTCGAACCGGTTGCAGTAAACTAGATTTCGTCTAAAAATGATAATTTTGAATGCACAGTAATGAGTGTAGGCCTACAATGCCCAAGTGACACGATTAAATAAGTTACAATATATTTGAAAGCGAACTACCTTCGGATTATCGGCTTCCTCCTTACACATGTTTCTCTGTATATCGGCGACGCATGAGGCAGTAATACTGGACAGAATATAATAAATTTGCGCCAGAATATAATTTGCTTTCTAGTAGTCTGATTGCACTGCCGCAATGAAAACGCCACTGAGTAAAAGAGTCGCTTATGTAAACAATGTCCACACTCCATCAGCATGCAACCTAGTTCAGCAAATTTTATGGACGACCGTATTATAATTTTGTTACATTCATTGATTCAACTGCTTGTTGTTTTATATGTGATGCTTCAGTCGTGGCGTGAGAATTTAAATAAATTCAAAATGTTATGTTATGCGGTGGTGGGAGGCACGGTCCAACGTGCAAAATAATATTATTTCATAGAAATAATAAAACCAAAAATTAGGAATCTTACTTTGTTATTTAGTAAATTTACCCCTCCTGAGTATTATACTTGGCATGAGGATTTTTCTGATTGTCGTTCCATCATGTTACACATTAGTGTCAACGTGTAGCACTTTTAGCGCGCTTATTACCCATAGTAAAATGCAGCCAGCTAAAGTAAACTTTCGAAACTGTACGGAGAGTAAAGTGTTCCACATTAAGGTACTCGCGTATTTCTCCCAACAAGGGGATGCGCAAACACTCCTATATTCGAACTTTCCCAATTGACCGCTATCTACAACATCTCCAAGACATCGTCAATGATAAGGGATACTTAGGTTGTGTGTGTACAATGCGTAATTCGTAAACTAACACTTTAGTTTGCGATAGCAAGGGCGAAATATGTTGTTGAATACCATAATGGAATAACGGGAGATAAACTGTCATTGACGTCAGACGTTATGCTATTTCATGCAATTTGATTGCCTGTTGCAATTCATCATGCTTGTCATAATGACATCGTGGTGAATCAGCAGAGACCGATTGATAGGCTACTCAAAGCGCGTGACTGGAGTTTTGAGGGAAACAAAGCACATATTCTGGTAAAAGAGTTTAATGGACGACCAGGCTTCAGCTACTCATTTTTGTTGATGTAATTAATCCGACTTTGATACTACCCTGAATGGATTTGCTGAGCGACTTAAATACACATATTCACTAGATATGTACGTTATAGAGCAGATTAAACTCAAGTGCGCAATCACTGAAATGGTGATTTAGTCGTTAGAAAACCTCTCTCCGCAAGTAGATGTTCCGCTATTTCTCATGCAGCGCGTGATCGTAATGAACAGATCAATAGCGATTCAAACACATTGGTTTCAATAAGTTTTGCAATATATTTTACAGAGTTGAATAGTTGTGACACTTCCCTATTTGTCAGCTGCCGGACGAAACATCACTTACACGGCTGGGCTGAATTATTTGGTAATTAACCAAGACTTCCTGCTCAGCGATTACTTTCACTTCCTAGCCACAGTAAATGCAGTGTTTCTTCTGAAAGATTCGATTTAAAAGTTACTTACACGAGGATGGCTTATAAGAACAAATATTTTGCTAGATCTGGCTATGACCTAGGTAATAGTTTGTCGGTGTTGCTAAGTTAATCCGCTAAATGCTCACAATATGATTGCGGCATGTCCATTAAAACATGGGTTCACATTGTTTCCCTATTATCAGTGATTTTAACTTATATCGCGTAGTTTGGCTGGAGGTTTAACTTATCCATGGGCATTTGGAATTCTAGGAAGAAACTGCTGAACGGATAATTAAAATTGATGCATAACGGCACTTTACCAGCGCATTGCAATAAACTACACTTAACTCCAGAGCGTCCGGCCCTGATATTGACTTGCTTTGGGTAATATGTTTTGATATTTAGGTCCGCTATCCCGTAGCTGCCTGCAATCAATATGTGACCGTACGTTTTTACCTCCAGAGCCAACCAAAACTATTGGTAAACTGACTTTGACAGTCTAATACATTCAGGTAGTCAAGAAAACGGGTCTCTAGCATAGCATTTTCTTGTTGTTGCCAGTTTATGTTGCATATTGATAAAGTAAGCTCGTTGGTACTTCATAAGCATCGCAGATTTGGGGCAATGAATATATAATACATGGCGGATAATGATCAATTGTTACGACAGCAATGCATATCTTGGAATAAATTATCCAAGTCTTTAGCTGTCGATGCTTACCTGGCTCACAACAGGTAGCGGATTTTGCGTACTATCGCGAAAACACAAATCGTCGGTAATAGTTATTGTCGTACTCAGTAGAAAAATGGTAGTGTTAAGGACTTTCTCTTAATTAAACAGCGTCCGGTTGGTGTTTCATGTAAGGAATCTGTGACTATAATTCAACGTATTATTTACTGGCAATTCTTCTGTACAGATTTAGAGTTTCACGGTCCAAACTAATCTTTACATCCTTAATTGCGATGTCGCAGAAGCACGCCATCTTCTTGCAAATTTTTTTAACGCAAATGCCGGCGGAGTTAAGTGCTCTACCCGATATTTTTCAAAACTTTGCAGGACATCAGCTAGCTGTTCTTGACTGATCTGTACAACAAGTCACTCACCGACAGTGCATTGTCTACAAACTGTAACTGTTCAGGTTTAAAGCCGATTCAGGGGAATTTAATCCAAGAAAGAAAGCCAATGCCCGAGTAATCCTTAACAACGATACTTATGGAATAACGCAGTCCATCTCAGTAGGATTATACACCGAGCGATGAACGAGAAGATGTTGATATTGACAACGAAGTGAATATCCTATATAACCAAGAACAGAGTTCCAAATCCGTATGACTATAAATTTTGGAGATGATTTTGATTATCTAAACGGTCAAAGCCCTTAAAAATGTCTAGGTACATGACATTGGTTCTCCACGTTCTATCTGCACTTTCGGCCCAACTGCCACCTTAATCAGTAGGTTAGCAGCACACGATCGTTTTGCTGAGGCCCTAGGAATTTAGAACTAACTTAATAGCAATGAATGATTCTTGTAATGTTTGACCACATGGTGTTTGGTGGCGCCTGGATGGGTATCAATATGCCTAGTTGGGTGGCTCGGAAATTTTAATCTGGATTCAGAGAAATGTGCAGTTATAATAATTTACCTTGCAATGTTTTGCGTCAAAGCTAATTGTTAAGACATTATGAGCAATGGCCGGCGCACAGAATAAATCCCAAAAAAGTACCAAACTCAGTGCAGCATTAACCCCATAAAAACATGCACGCGTGTTAATCTCGGAGAGCACAACACTAGCAATATGTTACCGCATTTTAGATGCATCGATTGTATAGACCTTTTCGGAGCTCAAATACCCAAAGTGCATTGGTACCAGTAACACAGACCTTGATCCAGTTTTGTCAACTGAAACATGGCCTTGCTCGGTAGTAAGTGGAGCTTAAGATGTATTGAAGCTTGGTACCGAATTGGTCCTGGAGTTACGGGAGTATTCGTATCCTGAGCGCCTACTAAGCTTGGGTATGTATTCAATGAACCACGGACGGCTTCGAGGAGATTTAATCCTTACTTACTGGATTTTACTGGGTAGGTTGGAGCGGATTGAGCTGGCTACTTAGCCCGGATAACTTGCCTTGTCTTCGCGGACATCACATGAATTTACACAAGCCGCGTTCCGACAGGATCAGGGCGGAAAATTATTTACCGCCAAGGGTCATCGAACACTGGAATTCCATTCCAAAATGTGAAGTCATTGAACCTACGTTTAAGGGTTTTAAGCGTCAGTTAGAAGCTCTTAGGTGGCAACACGAAACCTTTCACTAATCGTGATGATGTCCATTTTCTATCTTTGAGTTCAGATTCGGTCATTCTCCTCACGCTTTGGTGTTTTTACTTTATTGAAATGAGTTTCCTTATTTGGAAGCACCCACATTTTTTCCTTCTTTCTTATTTCAAGTGACCTACACAGTGGGGACTGCTAGTACAGGGAACTTGGACAGTTATTTTTTAGCAGGTTGTGTTTCGGGTGTTTTGTTTTAAATCCAACATAATCTTGTAGTATATTAGTATTTTCATGCACAAACTCACCTTAAGAAGGAACACGCAAGTGATTTTTCTGTCAGTTCAATCCCATCTGAATCTGAATGATTACAATTTTGCAATTGCTTTCGAGTTATTTAAACCAAAATAACCTTTGGGCAAGGTGGGTACATGTTTCTAAGGAATAGTCTGCCAACCTAATAAAAGGTTATAATAATTTGAAACGAAATGTTTACTGCCACATTTATTCGGCCTTCTTCAGATACAGTCGTCTTGCAATTGACGTTTTACCATAGAACTTCACTTCATATTTGAAAATTTATGCAGAGTTCGACATTTAAAATACCTACCGTTTACAATTGCGCTTAAATTTTACAATAGCGAAATGAATATATTGATCATTAACGAATCATTGGAATATCGGTACACAATTGTAAGCACACGTGGACGTCAAATTTGGTACCACTACACTTTAGCTCACTCATGTTTAGTTAAGCGGAAAGGACAGTACTTTTGCCTATTAAGGAAACTGAAACGATATTTGACACATCGAAATTTGACAGCCAGTTGTTCATGGATTAAAAGTGCGTTTCATCTATATATAGTGCAAAAACGGACTCAGAGCAGCTAGTTTGTTATTTTATGATAATAAACTTTAAACGAAGGAGAAAATTCTTACAGAACATTTTATGTAATAGGTTAAAATTACATTTCCGTTGCAGCAAACTTACACACGTTAAATGTCGTTGAGCAAATTTTTATATAGCAAGCGATACGGATTAAATAGTTAACTTTACATCGTAAATTGATTCCTGGAATAAAAAAAATAAAACGTAAAATATATACCGTAAATCTAATAGATCGACACTGTTTTCGCATAAGTAACATAAGATGCAAGTAAATGGTGGCATAACTGAAAACTCATTTATGAGCCCTATCGTTTCCTAATTAAAACTATGATATTCAGTGCCAGAAAATCATGACATTTATCTTGATATTAAACAAGAAAGAAGCTGAACTGCAAGGTAAATCAGCCTGTTTTTGCGCATAACCTATTCTAGTGGGATAGTGTGAAGATTTTATTTTTAGTGCATCAGAGAATGCCTTGCCATTTAAGGATGAAAATAACATGTGATTTCCGTGATGGTGTTTCCTACGAACAACCCAATATAAAAAGGTAATAATATCGAGATAGTGGAATAAGGGTTAAATGGTATGAGACCACTATCATGCACTTGTCTCAGTTACAGATATTTCTTATATATGTTGACGCGGCCTAATCTGTGGTTAAACTATATTCGTTATGTATTGTAAAACATATATTTGTATGTTAAAGATAGTTATCTTGTAAGCAGCCTGAATCTATCCACTATCCAGATCAGTTCAGAACCGATGTACCATATAACGGAAAATACTCAGGTTACGTCACATTAGCATCTGGATTTTGGAGATAAAACTGCAAGAACCTAATACATTTAGCAAATAGCCGATTACCTTAATTTCAGGCAAAGGATTATTTTGGAGAAACGCTTATTCCAAGAGTAATTGACTTGATTATATTGCATCCAGAAATTCAAAATGCAAAACTAATCTAACGTTGCTAATCCATTAATTTAGGAAGAATTACTTGGATTTTATGTCTCAGATGACAGAGCATAATAATTCAGGAACAGCCATCGAAAACTTGGTCGCGTTTAAAGACGGAAATCTATACTCTTTCCGAGTCACATTAGGTAATAGAGGAAACAAATTTTTTCGTATCATTTTCAAATAGCCTCGTAAGCATTTTCAAGTTGGTGCGTTTCAAAGTTTGGCAAACGTGCACGCACGCACAGGAGATAGCATCCTCATTGTTCAGACACCGTCGGCCAACATTGCCTTTTGTCATTATAGAGCAAGTGTTCTCAAAAGTTTCGGTATATGCGCCCCTCTGCAGTTTAAACTAGAAATATATACCCCTGAGCTTTCCTTATCCACAGAACTAGGCTTCAATAACATAAGAATAAGGTGGAGTTCATCGCCGGACAAGTTTAATAGCTTTGCGTATATATGTCCATTACCGCCAAACCGTTTAGCACACGCATCTCGCAATACAGGACAATTATCGAACTGGGTGTCGATATTCTCTCAGCTTTAATTTTTCTGCACACTTACTTCCAAATGTTGAAGGCAATGTAGACCATTGCCCAAACGTGTAGCCACTTTTATCACAAGGATTCTAGAAGCTGGCCGTTGAAAGCAATCAATAAAACTGTTCAGTGGTCCAATTGAACCTTCGAAACTCGGACGTCCATGCTCTCCATAGGGTCCAGCGACGCTTCACGAAGATATTATACGCTTCTTCCTTAAAAATGACATACAGAGCGCGCTGCGTCGAAATTCCGCGATCTAAGGTGAAACTGCGCCTACATTTTAAATTCATAAACCATCATTCGCACAGTGCAGAATTCGTGATTCACACGTCTGAGAAAACAGGTACCGTATTCGCAACAATGAATTGAATGTCACCACTCCGATGTGCACCACGAAAGAGTAAAGGTTTATTTATAATCCATTATTCTAAGATATGGAACAAATAACCCAAAGACATCAGAACATGTTGTTCATGCTTGTGATAACAAGGCATCTGCCCGATCAAAAGGCCGTTAGTATCATTGGGGCTTCTCAATCCATGGATGATGCAATAAAAACGGTATTTATGGATCCTGACAACTATTCCGTATAAACCTTGCGTGTAGACTAAATAATCACCCGCATATCATGCTCTGGCACACAGTTTCATATTATTCCCGCCCTTGTATCTGTCACTTGTTTGTAAACTACAGTATTGCATTTCCTATTAGAACAGACTGCATACGTTTTGGATTAATTGTGCAACTCATTCACACATGAAATTCATGCTCACATTCATTCAAGCTCGCTATGTGAGGGTGCGAAACGATTACAGTGAAGTACTGATATTTGCTATATACCTTCCAGGGAACGGCTTTTCGCATCGGCATATACCGCAAACCATTACGACAATTATCCATAGTGAATACAGATTTCATAAATTAATGACGGTACAAGCTGTACAACTGATCGTTTCCCAAATCGGAGCGTATCCCGCCTGTCGGGAAATATACATATTTATATAATCAATTCCTTATTATATAAAAAATTCCTGAATGTTCAGTTCATTCATTGTACTATGAAACTGCCCTCCGAACCTGATCTGCTCTATCCGGCCTAAAAGTTATGATATAATGACACACATTTGACAATTCCGGAGAACTCCGTGTTTTCATTGCTGTCAGTGGCAAATCATGAAAGTAAGATATCACCTGCACTAATTCTCTCCAAACTGATATGTGGCTTGGAACTTCTCGTAACGGAACGATGACATTTGGTCCATTGCTTTTGATTCCTTTAAATTCCAAAAATGGCTTCCGATCTGGGCGGAATATAAGCTTCCATAGAGGGAACAACGCGACCATTTGGTGAGCAACTGCTTGCATTGATCCATCTGCGGACCATTACAACCATATTTAGGACTTAAACAGGAACAAAATTAACTCAGTTAATAAAGGTTACGTACGTCAAAAAGCGAAACAAGTTGCTTACATGTTACGGAGTTTGACCTAAGGCCATTGACCTAGGTAGCCTCCGTTTTCGCGGGCCAAGGAAGCTGAAGAGTCCGGAGTAGCATCTTTTGTGAGCATAATGACGGTTGAAATGAGAGGTTCCAACTAGCTTTGGCCGTCGCAAGTGTAGTAAGACGTATATCTTTCTATCTGTGTTGTCAAACCTTGTATACTATCATAAAGGCAGATATGAATCATTCTGATGCCCACTATCGATAATATGCGCCAAATTGGAAATGACAATGGCCCCAGGGCCACATTGGGCAGTCTTTATTCACGCTTTCGGACAAGAGCCGCGCCGCAAGACCGATATATGTTGCTTCACAGGCACACTCGAGCTGATAACTAATCACGGAGGCGGTCAGCAGGACAGCTTATCTTTGTTTCGTGAAAGGACGTGTGGTTCAGTCCTCATTCTTGCCAAAAATAACGTCTGCCATCCCACTTCACTCTGCTGGACTGTGTGAGTTGAAGCTAATTATCGATCGCACACCTCACTACAGGCAGTCGTGAATGTCACACCACAATGCATCAGAGCACTGATTCAACGGCAACCTAGGTCCCATACACGATGTGCGTCTGTAGCACCCGCTCACCACTAAATAGCCAAGTTGATTCGTGTAACTTTGTTAAAGTGCGGATACATCTCGGTTGTCCAGATGGTAGGGCACTACCAAGCCTCCATGTTTTGACTTTGTGACTCCCCTGCGACACTTGGCTTCAATTCGCAGCCTGGCACTTCAGGTAGGCAAACCACTGCAGTAGTACAGGCTAGTAGGCGGTTGAGCTGGCGATACACTGTTCCCACTACGCCTGTTCGGGTGACATCCACTGAGGCCCCACGCGCTATCGGTACAAATGTCCACAGCCGAATTTGTAAGTGTCGGACATGTGGACGCAGTGACCAGACACGGGCATGGCCACAAGACAAGCGAATTCACCACACCGAATGGGGTCAAATGAATGGAGGACTTGACGTTTGGTTTAAATAGCCGTAATGACATATTCTCGCAGATCGTCCTGGAAAGCTCATTGTGCCAACACCAAATGACACGAAGAGGTCCATATGTGGGTCACTCGTTCGACGTGAGGAACAGGATACTGACAGTTTATGAAGAAAGAAAATACTGGAAGCACCTCGCCAATTTCCTTCACGTGAAATCGAACACTTGCCACAAATGGATAAAAGTGCTGGGGTCGACCGAACCAGGAGGTCAACGAGGAAGTGCTCGTCGCAGAGCGATGACAAAGAGCCATGTCGAGTATCTGGTTGGGCCGGTGCCGGCGGGATCCACTATGAGGTATTTACCAGTATTGTCGCCAGATACCTCGACGGAAGATTGATCACGATGAAGAAGTTACACACAATTCCTGAATACCTGAAAACACAGGTGAACAAACAGTGAAGGAAATAGTTCGTCATGCAGCTATTACCTTTTCAAGCGGAAGGAAAGGAACGGATGTGGATCGACGAGAGGAACTGTAATATATTTTGCGCACGAACTCAGGGCCGTTCGCCATGTGGGAGCTGAGCACAGTCTACTGTGACAAACAGTCGCATTCAAAATGTGAACCTTGTCAGAGCCACGACAAAGGGCGCATTGATAGCGTTCTCCGTTTTACGTGGAAGCTAAATAAACAAGGATATGCGCAGTGGCTGCGACAGCTGCTAGATGCACAAAATGCGGAGGTTATCGAAAGGTGCCTGCTGATTTGTGACAACGCGTCGTGCCACACAGATTTAGACAATTGTTCCAGGAAGAAAAGTACTGATCAGGGAGGATGTTACGATTATCCCCATACTCTTCGGCTGTGAACCCTATCGAGGGGATTTGGAGTGTAATAAAAAGATACGTCAAGCAAGCGATGAGTAACAGGTATGTGGAAATGTTCCCCGGGGACCTTGCTTGTGTTCTCAGTCAAAGCGAGTGGCGTATCAGATTACTGGAGCAGGTTGTGTCAGAGGCGTGATAACGTATGACAATGAGCCACTGCGAGAACATGGTTCAACACGTGACAGGGAATTACGGACGTGCTATTCACACGTCCGTTTTGTAACTAACTTTCATCCGATTAGCATAGCATTTTACACATATAAATGGTGTATTCCTCTTTTCATCGCCGAGTAGTTGCATGGAATACTACACGCCCCACTTTCGATATACCGATTCGCGATAGTGGAACACTGGCGCCGGTTTTGATAGGAGTGCGCAACGTCGTCCAGCGTACCCGTTTCCGTATATGTGCCGTGACATAAGGTATTGCAATATGCTTTACTAATAACACATAAGCTGCGATGTGTTTCATTGGAAATGCTGGCTCATTTCTCGTCGTAGATTTCATAGCAGTCTACGTATGTCTCCCAGACAAGAATCGGGTGTGTCGTTCTGCAGGGCAGTGATGTAGCAAGCTTGATAACGATGGGAATGGGATAATCCTTTGCCCGAGAAGAGGAGCACAGTTGGATGGACCTCGCCTCACTACATCCCTTATGATTAATGCGGCGCGCAGGATACGCTAAGGATATTCGGGGAAAGGTTTAGCGGTATGTTGTTGGTAACAGTTCCGGATTGCCTAGCTGTTGCTAAGAACCTGCTTATTAACAAAGCTGAGGGCAGTGGTGTCAAGCGGAATAGATGTGGAGAGTGGCGCGTACTCCCTTTGGTAACATTCTTAGATTCCCTAGATTGTTATGGCTGCAAAGGAGAGGATTAATTCCATCAACATACTTAGCATCAGTACCGCAGGTTAGTTTGTTGTGCCAGAAACTGCCCGTTTATGGTCAAGTGACGTCCTCACATCACGGATGACTCAGCATAAGTAGACTTATGCTATTCAAATGACATAACAAGGCAGATGCTAGCCTTCCCAGCATTTTAGTTACCTTTCTGTTACCTGAAACGAAATATAATCCGGAGCAGTTAGCCATAAATCCGTCATAATATAAACAAGTCAATAGTGAAAACAGCCTGGGGAACCAGGAGCCAGGTAACGGATATTTCAAATGATTCCGTGTTAGAGCCGAATGCAATACCCGTACCTCGGAATGCTGTACGAAACATAAGATGTGCCTAACTGATTACACGTCAACGTCCCCGCTCTCTAGCAAGCAGTCCACGGTTATGCACGTTGCCGTAACTGCCGTGTATAGCAAATATTAGAACTCAAGTAAAGCACTATGAGCAGTGCAACAAAAGAAAATATTCACGAGTACGATACAGTTTGTTGTGCAGTAGGACATTTCGTTGCAACCGCCACGTTGAGCAGTGTATTCTCGCCCTCTGATTTCGGGCATAACGCTCGATGCAGGGTCTTGGAGTAATACTATTGCTTGTTGTGTCATAAGGCATCCGACTCTAAACACATTGTCCGCATAAATCATGACAGCGCGATCTAACGATTTTGACATTGATAAATCCTTTCTGTTACTAACCATAATTGTGTGCAACCAAAAGAGCAGGAATACATGTGTAACGGACAAATTACTCCAATTTGTTCAGTTTTCGAGTTTTATTAACTCTGGGGGATTGCCCACAGCCGTTTGTTCATTTAGCTTGCTCGTGTATTGAATGACGTATGTAGCATTCTCTGATTTGTCAAAAACGCCGCCGACGCCTTTTTTGTTCTTGAATCGTTCGGACTGGCTAACTGTGGGGTAAGCGTAATAAATGATAGTCGGACGAGGGCGTAAAATCGACAATACGTCAAGAACACGGCCTATGCCGTGTGGCAATGAAGCGGTGCAACGACCAAGACAGTGGGCAATTAGACGGTGAAAATGTAGCATATTTATGAGAAAAGAATTGGTATTTTGAAAAATTGGTCAATAAAGCGGGGTGTGCTATGAACCGTGGGGGAAATAAAGCGAGTTTCATTGCATAACACATGTGCCTGTTAGAGGAGAGACAGCAATCAGCAAAGCATGAATTTCCTGAACCGTACGATTCTTCACGGAGGGCTGTGAGCAGATTTAGTGCATCGATACATTTCGTTCTCACACCATATACAAACCACGTTGACAAGTTGAGTTCATATGTCACGATGATAGATGAAATATCGCAAGATGTTTATCTGTACCATTTCCGTGGCTCCCATTTCCCAGCTGTGTATTGCAATAATACTTCCCGTTCATAGTGTATAAACGGATCACCCTCGTATTTGTGCACTAGGGCTTGTGGCTGGCACGCTAACAAAATGCGGGACGTGCCAAGACCTCTCTTCATTGCTCGTGCTATTATATTATTCGTTGTAAGTGTCTCTCTAACTCGAAATGCAACCAGTTCAATGGTGACACATGCACTAAGACTGTCAAATTATTAACCGTGTGCCGTTATCAGTGTGCATTTTCACGACTAGACAATAACAATGTTATTCAGTCAGAAGAGGTATTGCGCTGCGTTCATCGCATCTGTGAGCACCTCATCAATACTGGATATCTATATCGTGTTAATGACTCATTTGCAGTTATCCTAGTTGCCCCATAGCGATGTACAAAGGGAACCAAAAGGAGCTTCTTGACTATAGCTGAAACTCTTGTTATCGGAAGCCTTCAGCCGGAATTATGCAAGCAGCGAGCTCTCGTGCAAGTGCTAATTCTGATCTGGTCCTCACGCAGTTAGCAGGCCTCAAGGTCACCCGTCCATCATGACTCGTTTGAATCTGTTATTGCTTGTTGTACATAATAAGTCCACTGTTTAATTGTTTCCCCTATCGTCTGACGTCCTTCTCCTTGTACATAGCTAACAATAGCTTTTTGCAAGTTTAATTATCTGCCTCACAATTTTAGAGCCTGACGAGAATTATGGAAAAGAAATATCCTCGCAGTTGTTCTCTTCATGCCTGAATGGGCCAATTTATCAGTATAAGAATCTCTGTATTACTGTTTCTTATAGGGTGGTCCACGGATGCCTAGGGGCTCCGTAAGCTACTTTTAGGGAATCCGGGTGATCTTCCAATGTGTTACAATTCTATTAGGAATTTTTGTGGACGCGAGCAGTCTATTTCACGAATTTAGGAAAACATGCGTTGATAAATTTTAAATCAAATCTAACCGTTTACATTATAGCATTGTGTATTGCCCATGGAAACATACATCTAACAAGGAGGAAGCTTGTTTTGACAGGGAGTTAAAATGTGAGTGAACGAGGCTTTCCAATTTCAGAAAGGTCGTATGTTAATTTCAGCGTGATGTCATGAGCAGTGGCTGGATTGGTCATTCTACGTCCGCTCAAGCTCACATAACCCAGACTATGTTCCTCGAGGGGCAGCAAGAAGTATGCCATAATCTAGGGCCAAAATTTGCGGCCATTTCAAATGTTACTATTCTCCAAATAAGGAAATCAAAAGGAGAGCCCCGTTTACGGGATCGCGTCTACGGAAACTCAGAAGGAAAATGTGGATATTTTTTGTTTAACGATTGTGATCATCCGATCCTGCGAATACAAGGGAAACTTCATCATCGACGTTACAAAACCGTGGAAAGTTCGTAAATTACGATATTCTTTCAAAACCCAAATTCTCATAGTAAGCAAATTACTGGTGTGTTTTGGACTCTTGTGTTTAAGTATTTATCTCCATTGTGCCAAGGTGGAAGCTTGTTTTGACAGGGAGTTAAAATGTGAGTGAACGAGGCTTCCCAATTTCAGAACGGTCGTATGTTAATTTTAACGTGATGTCATGAGCAGTGGCTGGATGGGTCATTCTACGTCGGCTCAAGCTCACATAACCCAGGCTATGTTCCTCGAGGGGCAGCAATAAGTATGCCATCATCTATGGCCAAATTTTGCGGCCATTTCAAATGTTACTATTCTCCAAATAAGGAAATCAAAAGGAGAACCCCGTTTGCTGGATCGCGTCCACGGAAACTCAGAAGGAAAATGTGAATATTTTTTTGTTTAACGATTGTGATCATCCGATTCCACGAATTCGAGGGAAACTTCATCATCGACGTTAAAACACCGTGGAACGTTCGTAAATTACGATATTCTTTCAAAACCCAAATTCTCATAGTAAGCAAATTACTGGTGTGTTTTGGACTCTTGTGTTTAAGTATTTATCTCCATTGTAGTAGTTAGACATGTAACATCAGCAGGGACAATGAAATGAAGAATGGAATACAGCTAAAGGTTTTACAGGGATATTCTTCGACGAATTAAGATGTAGTAATAGTTGGGCCATCAAATTTGCCTTCTAAGCAGGCAGCAATTGAGACACGTGATGTGTCTGTACTACCTGCTGTGAGGCAATATAAGTCTGTGCCAATCGGAGCCGCTGTACCTGTGCCAACAACATTTATCTTCCTTTTGGATTTATGGAGTCCAATAATAGTCCACAAGGTGACTTGTGTAACAAAGTTCTTCTCAAAATGTTGTCCATTAAAACGCGGCTCCATTTTGAAAATTTCATACGGACTGTAAATACAGCAAAAAGTACTTACAGCGCAAGCGAGATGAAATATGGAACACCCAAACGTACATGCTTCACGCGTCACAGACTGTAAGAAAATGTTCGGAAGCATCTCACATATTTAGTTATCCTAATGCGTTGACAGCAGAACCAAGAAACGCATCCGGTCATGCATACAAATTGCATGGAGATGATATAAGACTGTTCCTTTCAAAAAGCTTTTCACAGACTATCTCTGTGTGATTTATGATGCAAACCAAACTATGTGTACCTTGTCATTGTAGACAGCTATCACCATGCTTCTCCCATTTGCCACAACTTAGCTGTGTGAGATTGCATTCTCGATTTTATATATATACAAAGCAAAGTACCGATACAGACCTGAAGCGTAACGGGATATGAGGTTATAACGTTCCTCAATAACAGCTAGCATCAAACAAGTCGGCGCTGCATATCGGTACATATGGTATCCAACGCATTAAGTCTTAATACAGTTGCATTTGCATGTGAGTTCAATAGCCTTCAGTTTTGTTATTATAAATAAACAACTGTGTACATTCAATGTCCTGCGATGAACTCAACCTCATCCATATGTTATTGAAGCCTAGTTCTGTGGATAACTAAAGTTCAGGGGTCCATCTTGCTAGGTTACACTACAAAGCGGTGCACGTACCGAAATGTTGGCGAACACCTGTTCTATATCGACACACGGCTTCCTGTTGTTCGACGGTGTTTGACATATCAGGAAGCTACTCTTCGAAAATTTGAAACGCATCAACTTGAAAATCCTTATGAACCTAGTTGCAACTACTTACGAACCAAGTTGAGAATGCTTACGAACCAACTTGTTCCCTCTATTAACTTACTTTACTCGGAAATGGTATAGATAATTTCCCTGCAAAACTTAACGTTCTGTGCTCCGTAACGTGCAGTGATTTAATGATGGGGAACATTGTTAGCTTATTCTCATAACTTTCTAAGTCGTCTATGAAAAGCCAAGTGTGCTTATGAAAAGGAATCATTTTTTTGGAAATTATATTATGTAAGTTCTCAAATTGCACGGTGAATTAGGCAGTACCCCCATCCGGGGTCATGGGAGGCTAATATATAATTATCACGATGAAACACGAAAGAACTGCGCAAACAGAATGCAAAGACGGAACTTTCTCTTTGTCGGAACCGATTTGCAGTGTATATTCACCGGTTTCTCCATCAACCAAAGCCAACACGGGGTGTTAGGGGAATAAGACTCAAGCAAGCAGCATATGACAATTGACCACGTGTCAATGCACCGAACCGTTATTGCTTGCTATACAACTGTCAAATGGTCACAATGGTCCTTCACCCTAAACTGAGTTCCGAACAGCTGCTCATGACAGTCAGGCATTCCACTATTGGCGACAATGGACCAGCCAAAATGTATACAATTGACATTGAGGATTTTGAGTATGAAATTAGGGCAAATCACTTTCCAGGGCTTTTTCAGCACACAAGTGGACATCCGACTTAGAAGTTGTTGCTATGACTTTTAAAAGCATTATATCAACGTAGTTGTTGTGCGTTATTTAAATGTAAATATATTTATTAAATCAACATTATAGCATACACTCTGAAAAGTGGCATATGTGGTCGGTATTGCATCTGACTGGCTGGGCATCTGCATGTGTTTCAGCCTAGATATACAAATATAAATATTGTCCATTTTTGTATGATTAACATGCAAGAGTAAAAACTTCCGCCTGCATTTATGGTGATCGTCTTATTACATTTAATTAAAACTGACCTACCAGTAGAAACGATCAAACGAGGTAATCCTGCGCTTCAGCCATTCAGTAAACACCCTTATATAACGGATTAGCGATACTATACAAAAAGCAGTCAGCTAGATGAATGAAAGCAACATTGTTTTTCGCGATTATAGATCATCAACAACGTCAGATTATTCGGAAATTTCGTTGCCCCTCGTGACCACAGCACTAAACTGCTCATATGACAAGTGGCATATCAGCAGTATACGGCTAAAACTTCCATCGCTAACCGCAACCAGCTGGACAAGCATGTCAATACACATCTTAAGTCACGGATTTCCTTAGCTCAGGACGACTGACGGTCTAACTAGAGCAGCTTTAGAAACAGCAGTCGTGTTGTGGACGCAATACTTTCCGACATTTCAGATGGTCTTACCATACGGAGATATTCAAGCTTTTGTTTTCTCGTCTCAATTACTCATCCAATTATCATGAACTGCATGCACTATAATGCAAAGCTGGTTTTTTCTTCAAACGCATCTCCATGGGAGTTGGCACCGTTTGCCTAGAGGAGCTTGTACCAGCAGCAGAACAGCTGACAAACATGTGACCCAGTTTTATATCGCTGCTTAGAATGGAATCAGATTCCTGCGATGTGAATTCTTGGAATAATAACTCCGTTTCACATCAGCGAAAACCGAACTGAGTCCATAAACTAACGCCCAGTGTCTATTCTCGCTGTAATACCGAGTGCATGGAATCCATTGTTGTCTATTCGTTGGTGTTTTATTTAAAATATTGTAACACAAAGGACCTCGATTAACATGGCATTCCTCGAGGCGACCGTGCAAGAAATGCCTAAATACACCGTAAACTGGAATTTAACGATTGGGCTTGTTACCACGGACGTTCGGTTAAATGGAGGCCTCTGTTCTCAGGCAGATGCTAAGTGTCTTTGTTCGTTCGCAAGTAGAAAACGCATTTCAAAGCTGGCAGCCGCTCTATATTGCAACTTAGCAGTAACACCAAATTGAGAGGTCACTCGTAAAAATTAGCGAAAAGATACAGTCGTCTGTAGTATCGTATAAATTACTGTTCTGTTAGTTTGTGTCAACCATGGAATGCTCCCCCGAGAAAGTTGTTTCCGCACTCATACAAGCCGTATTATATATCATCTGGACGACGCATTCCGCTACATATATTTTGTTACTATATATAATTCACTATCCTAATCCGTGGAAATACCTTGCATATAACCTTTTTGTATCTATTGAATCTATTGAATCACTTGGAATGGAAGGCTACTGCACTACCTAAGATAAGTCCCTTCTTAGGCTAAGGAAATAGTAACTGATATTTTTATTAAATTTTTTCGATAACCCATCAGGTTACCAAACTGAAATTGTAAAGGATTGGTCCTTAACCGATTGCAAAATATTGCTCATTGTGGAACTCAGTATTTATTAAAGAGCTATTATGTAACCTGTTGATACACTTGGTATATTATCATTTAATAAACAGAGACAAGGAAGTATTGCAAAAAACACAGAAATTTATGTATATTTCAAAGCACTTAAACAATTTCGAGATTTGATAATTTATACACTTGTAGTCTGGTAGATCGTAACGCAATATAATTTATTCAAGTGTAAGAATAAGAAGCAGATGCGCAAAAATGTTTCCATTAAGATACGATGTTTTAGGTTGGATGTACCAGAAATTTGATTGAACTTGCTGACAACCGTTAAGGCCTTCTCCTTTTTGAGCTTCCACTAGAGTTGGGGTCAGCAATTAACTTAATGGAAGCAATTATAAAAGTTCCGTCATAATGATGTTGTATGCACTTGTTTCAGTCTAAAGGCTGTCGAGTTGCTACAAAATGTAAAACTGATAACCGTTATTAGCGCTGCATATGGTTGGCGCCATCCGATTTCCGATTTGCCTGTCACTGTGGACAACCACAGGACTCCTGCGCCCACGGAGGGAGCATAAGTGACTTGCGCTGCACCACACACAGCTCCAACCACATACCCCATATTCAGTGTAAACCCGAAGGAATAAGACCGGGAGGCATGCGGATGGGAGCCACGTTTCATCAACGGAGCCGGCCCAAACTCTTTTACAGGCAAACACAAGCACGCTGTATTTGGGAAAACAATCGCACACAAGGCGGTGGCTGGACCGTAGTCCGCTCCACAATGGGTGCATGAAACCACTCTTCTAGCCTAACACGGCCACAAGGACCGTGCACCCTGTCCCCTCCAGCAACGACCAACTATCTCCCAGAGACAGCATGGACGAGGTAGTGAGTAATAGACAGGTAAACACCTTGTCAATTTTCACATCAAAAGCAGCCTCACCAGGGATGTCAAACAAATGCCAATCATTTGAAATAACAGTAAAAATAAACTATATATGGTAAACAATACGGCTATACAGACAGAACTCTTCCCTAAATTAGCAAATGAAGTATGTTGGTTAGCAACGAATCCGCGCTAATTAAAAAATGTCCAGAAGTGACTCAGAAAATGCTACAAACGAATAAAGTTAACGAAGATAAGCACACTTACCTTAAGCAACGTGGAAATTTAATGGAATATTATTCCGGTAGACAGAACAAATCAAATTAAGTAGAATGAAATGTATCCAGCTTAAAAAGATACCTAATTTAAGTGGAAGTTGGTTTAGCTCAACTACGGGAAAGACGCATCATGGATGCAACATCAGCCTCAGTATTTGGCATATAGATATATGTATTCAACATGGTGACTTCTTATTCTCAATGAATGTGGACATACATACAGAAAGCGCAGAAGAGTAAATACATATTTCCGAATACTCAGCTATATTTATCGCTGAGCAATCCAACTAAGGTTAAAGCCTATTTTCTTCCTAACAAACTACTTTTAAACTATTGAGCATGGTACAAATTCTATGAATGCTACGCCAAGTTATCGGTAGTCATAAACTGTTAGTACCTAAAGCCGCCTCTGTTTCTCGTTTTCCTTAGCGCGTTTATGCTTATGATCGCTTTAGTTATATTGCTGTTCGCTAATGATTTTTGGCTGCGGTGGACTATTGCCTACCAAGCATATCACGATTCACTTCCGAAAGTTATTGGCAAGCGTATGGGTTTCCACTCCACAATATGCTCCAGTTCAATTCGGGGATGTGCAAGGTGGTTCATATTCGCAAGCAACCGAAGTTTGCATACAAGCTTGGATACCATGTCCTGCAACCAGTACTTAACATCGCGATCATTGGGTATTAGTTTGAGCTGCTCTGGGCTGATCATAACAAACTGATAAGGTCTCAAATATTTGAACCAATATGTTCGCTTGCTGCAGAGGGCATTTCGGCCGTTGAAACTAGATGTTCGTAGTTGCTTGACATCTACTGCAGCCTTTGTGGAATACGCAATCGCGGTGTGACAGACCTGACACAAACAATACTTAGCAACGTTCGAGACTCCGCAGCGAGTATCCACGAAGCATATCAAATAATTCTTCAATCTACTATATCAATTTAAACTGAGGACCATAAAATTATAGAGTGGCCGGTACTGGCGCCAACGTAGAGAAAATATTAAGCCTAACATATTATAAGCAAGCTAAACTACGTCTAAATTCACCTACTATATCTAAACCTAAACATGAAGTTTTGGGACCAATAGTTCAAGCTTGCCAAGCGATAAAATTGTCCAGATTGTCTAGGGAACCTTTACTCTCTTCGTATGTGTCAGTCTTGGAACGCCCTTCCAAATAATGCCGTAGCGCACCCTAATTTAGCTGTGTTTAAAAAACGCCTTGATGTTGCCCTAGCCCACTTACGCTACGAGATATCGCATGTGTTTCTCGACAGAAGATATAATGCGACGAACGTTGCACGTCGCGACTTAACCTATAAAACCCTTGTTGGATTTCCTGCGTGCGACTTTGATAACACTGTGTTAACTCCATAGATACGATTTTCACTTTATCCCTTTGTTTTCTATGCACCATATTGTGGTTTTCATTTAGACCGTCGTACGTGAAGTAATAGGCAACCGCTTTTTTGTCCGTAATATACCATTGTTCCACACTAGCCGCAGCATTGTGATGAAATATTCAACAAAAATCCCAAAGAAAGCTTCTGATGATATTGGTTTCCCCTTTATCGGTGCACTTGTGAGATGCATGGTTATTCGAAGCGCATTTCGTCTACTATGTTAGTAGCGTATACAGCCATATTGTCTGGTGCCAGAATTATAACAATTTAGCCTCTAATCGCGCTCTTAGAATCATCCTTGTTCTCAAAGTTTAATTTAAATCCACTAATGTGTGCCTTTGGAATCCATCAAAACTTGAAGCGCAAAGGCGGGAATGTTGCTGGTTGTGTTCATATAAAACTTCATCCGAAGAAATTTCGATGTGAATAATTGAAGGAGGCAGGTGTTCTCTCTTCGGTGATCTGTATATTATCTCAGCTTTAATAGTTTCTTTTCTGTATTGGATTAGCCGGGAATAAGGAGGACTCCTCAGTGCTGTTACTACTGGAGACCCGTTCGACATATGTATGGTGCACCACATACACTCCAATCGATATGTAAGGTAAGCGGAGGTCTTCTTCGACGTTCTGTCCTTATTACACAAAATAATATGTGCTTTTGTGGTAAATATATACCGCAGTTACTCATCTAAACATGTGTTCATTACTGAATGTGCCAGTTTCCTTTATATAAGCTCCGCAATAGTGTCGCCTTTAAAACCAAGGCGAATGAAGAGAGGTTTCTTTTCAGCCACTTGCTCAACGTCCCATGTTATGTTGAGCTGCATGTTAACCAATTTCACGTAGCGTTTTCTGTATGTATTTCATGTTTTTTTTCTAGAGTATCTTCAGAATAGATCTTTCAAGCCCTACACATGAGACACCGCACTAAGTTGCGCTTGTATTTCAGCATCACGGAACTACTGCATTTTTTATACTGGCAGGTCCACGTGTTTTTGTTGATCATCCTTTATAGGAAATTATCAATTCGCCTAAACAGGTGTAGTCCAAAAAGGAAAGCTGGCCATCTTGTTCAAATTCGTTGGTGAAGTTGATTGCCGAGTGCATATTACTGAACTCAACCCCAATATATTCTACACTTAAATTTTGATTGTTCACACAAAATACATCGTACATATAGCAAAATTACAGGTCGAAACGGTCTATGAGTGGACTCAAAGATTCAGTTTCTAGTTTGGCAAGAAAAATATCCGCTAACTCTGGTCAAAATGGAGACCTCACGGCGACTGCGTCACTGTGGCGGTAATACCTGCCGTTGTAAAGGAATTGGACATTCTAAGTGCATCTCAACAGCAGTTCCTTGAGGCCTAATACTGGTATACCTAGATCAATATCGTTGTCGTGAAATTAGCCGCATAAGTATACCATATTATGTAGAAGTGGCACATCCGTGAATAGTGAAGTTACGTCTAGGGAGAAAATTTATTTTCTTGTTGATTCTCATCATTATTTCGATGTACGAAAGTAAAACTATCAGACGCGCCAGGTTGAGCGATTCTAGTTCTTATGGATTCCAAGATTTCTGTTCACCACTGCGCTGTAAGATAGTACACTGATTTGGTCATGGAAAATATTGGCCGCATAGGTACAATTTATTTATAAAATTTTGAGAGCCCATACATTTGCGGTATATATGTTCCAACTGGTCTTAAGCATTCAAATATGCAAGCAGTATTAACACGCGGGTGCATAAATATTTTAGGCAATTGGTCGGTTTTTGCTCCGCCTTGTCCGTTTGGTACTTCTCGCTAACTTTTACGGAAAACTTCGTTTGGTCGTGGAGAATCTGGTTCATCATTGTAGTGTAATGACTTATCTCAATTAAAATGTACCACTACCTTTATCTGGCTTGTATACGATTAAATAATTTTTTCTCCCGCTCGTTTACGGCTGACATATGTTTACGTCTAATCCAGCCACATTGATTTGCCTGAAATTTACGATATTTGTAACAACAACTAACCAATGAGGACCTGAAGCAATCGAGGGCATCCGTTGATAGAGCAGCTAAATCTTGCGTCTGTGCCAGCAAGTTTTCTAATTGGGTCTTGATATCTGGTTGACGTTCATTAAGTTTAAGAAAACAGAATTTGGAACCCGAGTGACAATACTTGAAGCAATGCAGGTGAAAGCACCAAATTCGAATAATTATGAGCATACATTTCTGGATGAGTTGGGAAGGCAGCTTGTGGTTTAATAGGGATTAGTGACCGCGCTAAGGCATCACGCTTTTTCTGCATTCTTCTGTCTATGATCTGCAGAACATACTCGAAAACAGCGGATTTTCCTTTGGGAGAAGTGTGTCAAAACTGGATCGTCTCCGGCGATGTTTCGTTGAAGTTCATGTATGTTACCACAGATAGTATCGCGCTGGTTTAGCGCGTGAAGACTAAAGGTTTTAAAGTTCCTACAAATACGGTTTCGGCAAATATATTTCCAAAATGCGGTTGGATATTCACTAGTATTCATACAGTCATCCAAAATCCGAACGTAAATGTTGGCTTCAGCAAGCCGTGTGGAAAAATTTCGGAACTGATTAAGATCCTTAACCACGTGGGTCGGCTTAGTAGGTTGCTAAATATGAAACATTCTCAGTGTTTTTTAAGAGCACCGGTCTGAGGCAAACAATTGTTTTCAATGACTCATTTACGGGACGGCACCAATCACACAAGGTTAAAATACGAAGGTAAATGCACTCTGATTGGTTTAACTTTAGGTCAATGTTTAGACAGCCGATTGTTAGTCACTGTCTTGCACACACACAGAGCGATAGGTGTTTTGTAATCAAACTGATGACGCCGGTGTCAGAGTGACCGTCAGGTTGACTTCTGTTCTGGCAGGGCAGAATTAGCGCTTGAAAAAATGACTTTTTTGAGCATAGCGACGGTTGGATTATTCGGTTCGCAATAGCTTCTGCTCTGGCGAGCATTCGTAGATGCAGACCTTCTTAATTGTTCAAGGGGACCTGATAAACCATTGTAAATGCGTTCAGAAGGTAAACCCTGTGGCCTGATTCGAATAAGTGGGACAGCATTCCGCTTGTTAAATCTAGTGTCTCCTTTCGCCAAACATTTAGGACTGTGGTCCTTAGTGCTATGTGAACTTGTGATCTGTTCGACCTATGTATGTTGCACCACATATGTACTTAAATGGATAGATAATGTAAGAGTTGGTCAGCTTCGAGTTGCTGTAATAATTCTTTTAAGTTTAGCTCCAACAACAGAAGCCCACATGACATTTATGTTAAGCAATTTATGTAATAATAGAAGCAATCAATAAAATTAAAATGTATCAAAAATCAGTTAACACTTCTTTGTCAACACAGTATTACAATGCTTATATCCCTTAAAATTTTACTCCATTCGTTAACGCTTTCAACATTTTAAAAATCGCTTTTTAATTATTTGGTCACTGATTACTGTACAATTCTAAGAAAGAATAAAAGCACCAAAATATTAACAACGTTGTCTCATTCTAATGCGTATTTAATAGTTTTCACATAAAAATGTATAAGCTTAACAAGGCGGAAAATGAAGCATACCGATCAAGATTTGTCTTTCTTCTCTCAGGTGCTACTTTGAAATTTTAATATGTGTGTATGTTAGAAATCAACCGAAATCTTCTGAAAATAAACATTTGTATCTCTTTATATAGGACAAATTTATTTCACTAACCCAATGGTGTAAATTCATTTCGTGTTATTTTTTCATTTGTACACACTATGTAAGTTGTAAAAAATACACAAATTTAATAGTTTCATACTTATTTTACAGTTGTAATGTTAAAATGCATTATTGATATACATTTCATAAACCTTACTTACCGCAGTGCGATTAAGTGTGTTTGGCTTTTTATAAAATCCATATAAACTTTGCTTTGTATTTCTATAAATTGCAGCTTGTCATATGGTTCTCTTTGTATATTTGATATCTACAGCCACATTCAAAATGATGTTTACCAAATTTAGCCATTCCTCTTTTTGACATAACAATTATAAAATTCTTTATTTCGGTCACACCCTAAAACTGACGCGAAAGCTATTTGCATAGATTGATAGTAAGAGATCGTAAATCATTCAGTGATGGATACCGTTGTGGTGGGAGCATTTTAATTGCTTGCGCTTATTTGCGTGTGCAGAGCAATTAAGTTACCCATAAATAATTTGAACTCAGTGATCCAGATGATTGAAAGTATCCATGGCAGAATTTCGGTAAAAGAATAACCGCGATTGATGTATGGATTTGTAATAGTCAGTTTGCTAAATAAACACACGGTTTAGTCTTCAAGTCCCCAAACACTAAATAGAAACCTGCAAAATGCACAACCTAACTGTAAACCCGTTTGCAATATTTGGTTCTAAATTTTCCATAAATGCACATTAAAATTGTAAAGCACTGTAATATAGCTACATAATATTCCGTTGTGTATAAGAATTAGAACAGAAGAAATTGAATTATTTTTGACGTATGAAATTGAAGTGTAAGTATAGTTGTTCAATAAATTAACTATGTTCAAGCGACAATATTTAATATATGTAAAATGTGGCAAATATATTTATTTTAATTCACTTTTTCTGCTGTCGCTTTTACTAAATATCTACTCTTGAAATAAATGATTGCACGTTTCTGAGGTTTCAGCATAACAAATACTAAAAAATCCAGCGCCTTGGGGACACCCTGTTTGTTAACTTTAACTTATTTCTCTACCCACAAACATCCTTCAAATTATATATCTAAAGGTTCTTAATTTTCAGATCTTCTTCTCTGATTTTATGCCAGGATTTTTCAACCAAATCCGTAATTAGGTTCATACCACCGAGATATCATAATGGTTAGCTTTTCGAAGTGTCGAATAGTTTACCCAATGTACGTATTAATATTTGTGAACCCAAAAATTGACGGAGATAATCCTGCCGTAAGCAACTACAAATTTTAGGAATTTATTTTATTTTGGTCAAGTCATAACATGACCGCCCCATCCGATATATATAACAAGGACTTAAGTGACGAGGCCTTCAAGTTGGCCGTTGCGTTTTTAGCGGGATGCGTTCTTATCCGCTGCGGTTATCAGTTTCAATGTAGCTCTTGGACATGTAGTTCCGTTGGAATACTAAAAGGTCAGTAATGATTTTCTTTCAATAAGGTTCATAAACTGTCTATGAGTTACAAACATATGTGCATATTCATCAAAATTGGTTCTGTAACATAAGAAGCAATCATGGAGATATTAAACTAATCTGCAATAATTAAACGTAACAAATAAGAAAGTTTGAAAAGAAGAGAAAGAAGACGAAAATTGGTAGATGCATGCATTTCCTATTGTCTCCTCAGTACTATTAACCAAAACCGGTATGCAACTATATGAGTAAATATGTGTGTGACCGAATAAGCATGGGGTGCAAATGTGAACTATTTGTGCAATCTAGTTATTCGTTACCAGTTCCAGTCGAATTTCTAAAGGAATCCTTACTTCTGTGTACAGAAATGTTGGCTTCCACTTTCAGAACATCCTATATCGTCAAATCGATGGTGTGGCAATGGGTAGCCCACTAGGCCCCTTACTTGCCGATTTCTTCATGCTGATGATAGAAAGAGGCATATCCGCAGAAATAGGCAAGTTACCATATTATGAGCGTTTTGTTGATCACATATTGTTGTTTTCTTCATCGGAGCAGCAGATGATCTATTTGTGCAGCAACTCAACAGTGCACATACTAACTTGCGGGTCACCTGCGAAGTGGAACAAAACAACTGTCTGCCATTCTTAGACATCCTCATCAGTCGCAGGGATGACGTGCTCATTAAAAGGTCTATCTACAGGAAAGCAACTTGGTCCGGCTAATACCTGCACTTCACCGGCTTCACACCAGTGCGGTAAATGCGGACCCTTGTGAAAACTTTAGTTAACCGTGCTAGACGAATTCGCTCGGCTGATTGTCTAGCCGACGAGCTAGAGTTAATTACGACAACACTCATTGCAAGTAGATTTATAGAGAAGCACAGCCAACAGCGAGACCCGAAAGACTTGGTGCATACGGCAGCCAAGAAACGATCTATATCGAGTTGCCTTTCTAAGGTGACTTTACTGTATTGAAAACCACCAAACGTCTAATCTCTTCTACGCAAAGAAGTTACTGTGCTGCTCAGGTTGTGGTCATCAATAGAATCTGTAACTTGCCGGTGCGTCCAACGAAGGAAGCTCAACCGATAGGGGCCAACTCACACTGCATGTACAAATACGTGTGCGACTGCAGAAACAGTTACATAGGCAGAACCAACCGGTCTTTGACTTCCCGAATAAAGGAACATGTGCCAAGGTGGGTTGAACGTGAAATTGACTAGCATCCCTGTCCCACTGAAGTTCCGTGCCTGCGCAAGCCGCCAGCTTCCTCAATAGGTAAACACCTACTTACTACGCGTCACCGGATAGAGCTTGGATCAGCGTTCACACTTGTATTACTTCACCCAATCCCCGCTTCCTCCGTTTCGCCGAGGCCGTTGCGATAAGCCGGATGAAGCCGGCGCTGTGTGTTCAAAAGCAATTATTTATCAGCTTAAGACTGCCGTGGACATAAGGGTGGAACTTCCGTCACTCGTTTTTCACCCCATGTTTATTCGGTCACACACATGTTTAAGTATATAGTTGTTAATGATACTAAGGAGACAATACGAAATGCATGCAGCTACCAGTTTTCATCTTCTTACCTTGCTTTTCAAATTTTTGAAGGGAACTAATCGCTTTAAATTAATTAATTTGCATAAATCATATGCTGGCGCACCCGTATATTACGAAAAATTACCCTTATGGATGCGCAATTAGTCTGCTAGCATAGGATCAATGAACGCAGTAAAGAATGAAAAGCGGGGATCATGGACTTACCTCCGATCGCTCATGAAGAATGACGGTATTTACAACAGTTCTACCAACCATCCCCTAGCTATCTAATAGTTACCGAATAACAAAATCTAGTTGTTGCATATGGTACGCGCGTGCAGCCCCATAAATCCGCTCTGACCATTGTGGTGTTAACAAACGGCACCTTCGGCAGACAAGTGGTATCCTCAGGGCCAGCTCAGTGCTTGAGCAAAGCTGGTGAGGTAAAGGCCGGCAAGCTGGTAAAAAGCTCAGAGCTGGCTCTTGTAGTAGGTATGTTACTCGGCGCTCTCTTTTTAATGGTTTATCTGGTGATTGCCGTTAAACGTTGCAGCAGCTGCGCGAATACACATAGTTATGTAATCACGAAAACACACGGTCAAAGTCCGGTACCTGCTTAATTTAGTAAACCATTTAGTTAAAACTGAGAGTGCTTGCGAAATTAAGGAATACTGTTCAGTGAAACATCGGAAAACCCCAACATCAATGTGACACGACCTGACACTATAGCAAAGATAATTTTATGAGATTCAATGCATTTTAATTGAGGCTTTAAACCATGCGATCTGGTAACGCAATATGTATTAAAACACTAGTTTCTTCCTGCTTTGTACATCCGTTCTGTCATCTCTACTGATGGAACACTTTTTTATTTGAAGGGAACAATGTGACAGGGGCATGGTCTACTAGTAACAAACGATGTGTAGCACAACGCTTGCATCACGACTTCAAGCTCAATAATTGTACGTATAAATAAGTAAAAATATGTTGTAACCATACTTCTATTTCATATAATGTAATCGGTATTTCGTTAAGTACTACAGGCTTATATTTTCTTAGAATTTTCTTACTTAGAAATGCCAACGGATATTTGTGCTTTCGCAGCTAGAGACCAAACTTAAATGCTACAAGAGTTTTTGGCAGCAAGACGGTGCCTCTTCCAATAATTTTTCCCAATTGATCGAAAACCGTAGACCAAATAGTTGGCCTGCTCCCTCAACTTATTCTAACACGTTGCAACTCTTCCTGTAGGGCTATCAGAAACAAAGAGTTTACAAAAGTATACCAACTGCTATGAAATAACTTAAATAAAATATTGTGAAGGAATGTACTCGGAGCACGAAAAGCTGCTCAGGAAATGCTTGAAACGGATTTTGCAATGCAATCAGTATGTTGGCGGACATTTTGACCTTCTCTTAGGGAGACTGACGGCCAGAGATCAATAAAATACGTAAGTTGCTAAGGAGTGATGGGGTTAATGTTGAACCCAATTTGAGTAATATTAACGTACATGAGCCATACTTCTTGTTCGGAACATTATTTTACTTTTACAAATAGAATTTGGGTGTTGCCAGAAAAACCGTACTGGTATGACGTGCTTCCATGTTCTTTCATATTATCAGATAGAGTTGGCATGCATGCAACCCGTGGCCATTGGGATTTTAGTTTTGAACACTACCCCTAAATTACCAAGTCACGAAGTTCAACGCTTGGCACAACAGTTTAATGGACGATTTTGAGCGTCATTTTGTGGTACAGGTTTTTTGATGGATTGCTACACGCAATCTTAATCTCAATCACTATTTGCATCAGCTACGGTCCTCATGATCGCAAGACCAGGGTATCTTCAATGGGAAGGTGGATCGTAATCCTTCCACACAGGGTGTAATTCAAAATATCCCCGACGTGGAATATTTTACTTCGTTTGAAAGACGGATTTTGTGCTATTAAGATTTAATAATAATAATGATAATAATAATTTAATTATAATAATAATAAAGTTAATAATAATTTAATAGTAATAATTTAATAATTAAGTGTCTCGGACGGATACTGTGTATCGTTTGGTGAACCAAGTTGCGTATTCCGAGGTGCTGCGTTGATGCGGAATGTACGCAGTGAATTGTACACTGTTGCTGAGACACTTGAGGTGGCTAGGTCATGTGTGACGTATGCATTTGATGCGGATATCAAAACAGTTCTTACATGGTCAGCTGAATTTGGGGAAGCGGCAGTCGAATCAACCGAAGCTTCGGCAATTTACATAGATGCGGAATCGCGATATATCATAGGGACGTTGACTGAGTACATCTGTTAGGCCAGGTGACATCTGCGGAATGTAATTTGAAACAAATCCAAGCTAAAAGCTCGTGTAAGGTGAACTTTTTTTCAAATTTTAGACAATATTATTATAAAAACCTGGTATAAATCAGATTGTAGTGCGGTCTATTCAATATACAACTACCGCAAACTCACTGTCAACACAACGCAATATCGTGTTGAGATTTCATAGATTTATTGTACTTAACTTGGAGTACATTGACTGTGTTATTTTGAGAAACATAATTATTAGCGATATCCTATGTTTAGTATAATAAGATCAGAAATTCTTATTTCCCTGAAGAAAGTAGCCAATTCATCGCTAAACATTTAGAATATACCCTGTCATTTTATATTGAAATGTAACACCAGCAGGCATGGTTTACTTCTGTGCGCAAATGGTCCAAATATATTTACTCTCGGGGAAATAGTAACCCGTCCATTAATCACGTATGTATAAAGAATTCGATAGAAATCAACGCATCCGTCACTGGAATATTGACCATGAAATCGAGCCATTAAAAACAACGCAAATCCTTCGAACAATGAAAATGAAGTTTGATAAAAACAGTGGATTTTAACTCAAAATCTTTGCCCGTTATTTGATTATGGTGTGAATATTTGTTATTCTCAATAAGCGCAATCGAACAGCAGTGTAGTACAAGTATAACTGTGGGATGGAACTTATCAAACTATTATCATTAATTATAAATTGATAAACCTATTGTTCGACTTAACCTATACATCTGTACAACGACGGAGATGTTCGAGTAGTAAAGGTATAAATTCTTAAGTACATTAATGGACATTTGTTAAAAGCACTGTTAATTCACGTGTCGCAGCCCTTGGCTAACATAAGCTATAAAATGAAGCATCAATTTGACATGGATTCTTGGATTTTGCTGTGGAGGGATGTACGTCTGACACATTCGACGGGAAAATATATTTCAGCATTTAAATCGATGGTACTGTAATGTATCTTTCAGGTTATATATTAGTTTTTGTAGTAAAGGTCAGGCGGCTGTTGGTATGCATATGAATATAATCTATAATATGAATATAATCTATATATAATATAATATAATCTATGCATATAATCTAATTTGAATGCGTATGAATATAAGCTATAATGCAAATGAATATAATCTGTGGCAGATTAAACCAACCTTTAAGGTAATGTATTACTCTCCATTTATTAGTCTTGATGCTAAAACTATCTTGTTTCCATCAATAACTCCACAATTGGATGACTTACTTTCCGTGGGAACGCGAATAAACTATAGGTATTTGTTGAAAGATTGAGCGGTAAAACCGCCCGAACGCTCAGTGGAAAAGGCCAACATGAGTATTGCCGGTTCTCGAGGTCTTTTTTCTTCTCTGGGGATCCTACACCAAATGTACGCCGAAGTTACGCTCCTAAATGGACTACTGCAAATTATTGTCACCAAGCATCTAAATACTCACTGCTTCGTGACGCTGGTGGGTCTCCTTTTACTTACCGGCGTTCAAAAGCAAATGGGGACCTAATCAATCATTTTTAACTGCAAAACTGTTAGTGTGGGAGCACATTGTGATAATCCTTTCTTTAATCGTCTTTCATATTTAACATCACCGGCGAACAGCAGGTTCAATTCCAGCATCGAGAAATGTGAAACACCACATTACATCTCGAACGTGCTGGATAGTTATCTTCCTAACTCGCACATGATACTACAGTCGGTGAATAATCTTACCAATATAATGAAGATCAGCATCTGAAATACTGTAGCTCTGCAGCCTACGGAGCAATATCCGGTGTTTTAGGCGGTCGAAAGCTTGGAAATGTCCAGATAAATATGACACTGAACATAAAAAATAACAAATAACTTCCAACTACCTCAAGCCATTATTAGGCTGATGGTATCTAACAGCTATTGACGGAAGCCATGAAGGTGCTTTGCTAGGACGTTGAAATTTTCGAGAAAGTCATTTAGATCTTCAGAGAGGACCTCTTCCATCTCCACCGCTAGCACATGGAGTAGGGTTACTGTGCGATTGTATGCAGGGTCTGAATCACTACCGGAAATAACAGTTGGGGGAAAATTTTTATGCTCCGCTATAATGGGGACTTGCTGTTAATCGAGGGCACTTTGGAATAAATGTGGCATTGGATCTGCAACGTCGGTGTCTGCAGCCCTCAGTGTCTACTGGCGGATGTTTTCTTCTCCAACACAGGTTTGATCTCGGAATGAGGAAATCTTCTTTGGCAGATTTTTCTGGGTTGAAAGTTATATGTGTAAGCTCTGCAGTAGGTTAATGTGTTTGACTTTATATAGCTGAAACAGGCCGAGTTTGACACTTTGGGGGCGTTAGCGTTATGATATTAGCTATATCGCCAGCGTTTTGTGTCTCACCGCCTGTGGTGGCAAGTGTAGTGATGCTGACATGCTTTTAGATAATTTTCAGTTTTCAAGAAAATATGGATAGGCACTACTGCCGTCGCCAAGGTTACGGTAAGTTAACTGGAGAGCCTTTCGGTGTTACTGTGTACGCATGAATATTTTTTTCAGATTTAAGGGTTGTTCCGCAACGTTCGAACCTAATGAATGCAGTTTTGCCTACATGAGTGTAACCCACGGCTGACCAATTTTCAGCGGGTAATTGGCGAAGATTTTGAGGTCTTGTTCATCGTCTGCCTAGTTTGTCGCGTAATTTTTCTTCATCTTCTTGCATAAGGTGTGTCATCTTTACCTAATTCAACAGGTTGTATCGACTCATTAAACAAAGTACCTGCATAATTTGCTTTTATCACTTTTATAGCGTTTGGTTTAGGGTGTTCTATTGTCTATGTGACGTCACGCCGACTCTCTACAAACGAACCCCATATAGCAGCCTGAAGTGAAAAACGTACCAACGTTTTAGTAACCGTGCTACTACATTTTTGACTTTATGGCCAAGTTCAAAACCCGCGGCTCACTTTCTTTGTAGTTCGGTACGTATGCAGTCGGGACAACGACTTCACTAGCACATCAAATATGCGAGTTTCAAAAGGTGACAAAATTTTCGTTATCCTGTGTTAGATTACTCTTTGTTTGCTTAAGGTACAGGAACCTCACGATCAAGAATATTTCTTATTAAAATTTTCTTACTCTAGTCATTTAATTTGCGGTTAAATTTGATAACTTTCGCCCCATGGGATCTTTAAATTGACATCGATATAGCAGAGTTCATTTGTGATTCTAGCTGGCGACAGTAGACCTTATCTACTTCGGTGATCGACTTCGTCACAGCAAACAGAAACCTTGGCAATCCGCACTAGTTAGGGTTGAGCTACCGCGTAATTCCGCTATTTGTACAGGTTTCAATACAAATTTAATGAGGTTACTTTTGATTTGCCATAGTTTGAAGTTGTCTAGCTGCCTGCCTCTTATTGATTTCAAGTTTGATTCTGGAGTATTTTTGGATTACATTACGCTCACTTTCGGTTGTTGTTTCTTTGCAACGTTTTGAAATCTCACAGTCAGTGAATGACATGCTCGGGGATGTACTGCAATAACCCGGCAATGTTTGAACCAGAATAACCGCACTACGGTTGTCATTTTCCTATCCACGTCAGGGTGTTGATGTTTTTAAATGAGGGCTTTCTTGGAACCAAAATTAACCCGGCTTTCGTCAGTACCGGTTTACGCATTTACCCTGCACTCCGTCGGGAGGTTGGACGTATACTTGTCTGTAGTTACACCGATGGAACTGAGAGCCGCCTAAGTCAAATGTGAGCTACGTGTGGCATTTAAACATTGGTACGTTGCAGATTTTACAACAGTGCCAGCCTTCTCATCACGATCAGAGCGACACTTACTGGAGAAGGTTGTGTTGCACAATCCGTTGAGCTTACCTCAACCTGATAAATTTTGTGGTTAGCAGATTATAAAAGTTGGCTAATGGCTGGTCGTAACTCTAAGGCAATGAAAGCACACTTTGTTATATTGGGATAGATGTGCATTCCACTCAGAAGCATAGAGAATCTGCTTTGTTAAGTTTATTGGTCCGAATAGATTTATCTTATACTCAAATCGCATGAATAATTTTACACCAAATATGACAAGGAATGCCCCTTTACTTCTTGTGCTACCGTCAAATTGGCGGTAGATTCAAGCAGTATGTAAGACTCTCGAATCAGTGCAAAATTCAAAACCGGAAATCTGCTACGGTGCTATTTTACAAAGGATCAGAGCAACAAATTATTGAATGCCCTTGCCATTGTCCACCACAAATGTAGTATATTTCAATTCTCATATTTAAATCGGAAGTCCAAACAAGACTAAATGCCGGCAACAGTTAACTGAAGTCCAAACAGTTATAAAACTGAATATTCATGCAGTCAATTCCGATTTAAAACAAGATGGTCGAGTCATATCAAAAAACCCTAAAGTGTCCGCTGCTAAGAATCGGTAAGTCTGAAACGTGAGAATATGTAGGGAATCGGGGCATACATAAAAGAGTTTTAAGCTGTGGCGCGCTGGACATCGTGGTTTTATTAGTAAAAAATTACGAACTATTAGAATTACTCGCCCTCGATGGTTAGCATTTATACTTTTTCTAAAGTTGACGCCAAGGTCATAGCGTTCACTTTGCAGTTGTTTTTGGTGGTCTGTCCTACATGCGTGCCAGACGGATATGTCGGCCTGAAGGTGGGACCGATTCCACGAGGGTGTGATTGATAAGTTTAGTCCTAGATGAATTTGCCGTGTAATATGTAACTGCTCCAAACAATAATGTACTTTAATAGATAAAACTGTATACGTAAACATTTGCAATGCTGTAATGAGTGAGACCAATAGCTAAAACGGTTCTTTTACGCAAATTTTGGCTGTTCTAAAACAGCGCAAAACTGTAGGGAATTTAGAATGAATGCAAATGTAAAAGGTATTGGGGAGTAAAAAGGAAATGGAAATCCGAGGAACAACTTGCAATATATCAATAAATAACTATAGATGCAAAGGTGTGCGAAAATATGTCGCTGAGAAACAACAAAATAGCACGAGTACATAAGTGCGCGAGTTGCACGGATGTTCGTTCAAGGTCAACGGCACAAGATCATAGCCATTTTTATTTTTCTAATTACATATGTCGCGACATGAATTTTAGAGGTAAAACATTTTTACCACGTGATATGCATGTTCTGCGCACGGCTAGATAAAATTATTACCAAAGTGGAGTTTATGGAAAATTAACATTTGGTAGGCTACATATTTATCGTATGGGCCACTGCAATTTTTTGATAGCAGTCAAAAACGAATGCATGGTAAATGTCACCGTATAGTGATGCAAATTTGGCTGCAAAGTATTAGTTGACTTAAAGGTTTTCTTTTGATCTCCATTCAAGTTGGCAATATGCCGATTGAAACTGGCATTATTGAGTTGACCAACTATGTATAAAACGGTCTTGGTCAGCGTGAGATTTGCTTTTGTTTTCAACTTGACTCATTCACTATAGACAATGCAAGACATTTGAAACCTTAATTCTGGTAAACCACAAATGCCGCTAAACATTGTTGATTATAAAGTGCATGTTCCATTAAGTTACGCAAGAGCTGCGCCACAACATATGATCAGTTGAATTAGTCTGTGCAAACCAGCAAAATGTGTTATACGGTCGACCGGTTTTCCGGAGTTGAGCGTTGTTCATTGTATTTTTACTAACGTTTGCTTTTAGGATTGCAAGGTCTCTGAGTTTTACCAGCTAGCCGTACTAATTCTAACTGATATGCGCTTGAGTATCCTAAAACGGGCAGCTCTTGTTTCATGGCAGTTGACAATATTACTACAATCCTGCTTGATTAGACCGCATTAAACAAACCTGCCAGCATTATTTACACCTAATAAATGCTTTATTCAAGTGAAAATCAAAGCATAGTGCAGTAGGTTCCTTAGGAATAATGAACACAACGAGGATGCGTTCGCGTTGCCACCTGCATTTGGAGTAAGAGATGGTTGCCTAGGCTATAAATAGAAAAACAGTTTCTTAATCGAGCTTCAAAACTTCAATAATTTTTTGCTTGTTTACTTGTCTACCACAGCTAACCACATCGGTTTGCTTTGCCATCAAATGACAACAAACCCAGATGATCCTGCTCCCATTTGGTGCGAGACTAAGAAATGTTCTCAGTTCTTACCACCGTCTGAGTTCAGGTACCTATGAACACGAAGCGGATCAACCAAGTTTGTTGTACAAATTAAATTATTGCGTTACGGGGGAAACAAGTTTTGCATTTTTTGTGTACAACGGCATATAAAGATTGACATAGAGAACGACTGGTTTATTTGAAAGGATAAGTGGAAATGCATGCTCTGTCCTGGCTCAGCTACTTGAGAGAAAATCAAAAGAAAGATAGCAGTGTAACTAACCTGCAACACTAATTCTGCTGGGTATAAAATTACCGAATGCCCGAAAGACACCAAACCCTCCCTCAGACGCGCCAAAACTTAAAACAATATTTCGATAAATACTCACAAGAATAAGGTAAATCGATGACATTATGTATGACTTAAGTGAAGTTGAACAGCCAGCTAATTCATCGGTGAATAATTGCTGCAGTTTGGTGATTTTTGCATTTTGTCAATGGGAAATGTGAATCGTTTTGTTAAACTTCCTGTATGGTATGTTTTCCGTTCGTTACCATACATAGTTTTAACGCATTGAGCAAATTCAATGGACAAAATTAAAATGCTATTGTTTTATTTTTATTAGATAAATTGCTATTAGCATAATTGATTTATTTTTAAACTTTGGTAATGATAAGGGGTGTCAGCAAAAGCATAGAATGAAAATATACCTAAAAAACTGTTGCCAGCATACTATTTTTGCTGACCAATTGCGTTATAATTTAAGAAATAGTTTGCAATGAGATAATAGATATTTTTGCATTCAAATAGATATCCTTAATTTAGAAGGCAAATCCTAAAGCAAAGTAAACGATTTTAGACGCTAGAATGAAACCACATGCAATTTGTCTGGTTTAAAATTGAATGGCAGATTTTTACTGGAAAGCATTTTTCTTTCCCACTATCGGCCTCACGTGATTCCCAGGTTTTTCCCAAATTAATTTGTGCGCTATAGCAAGTCCGAACAGAATATGTACCCTAAATTAGCATGTATTCTCAAAAAATGTGAGAGGTGTCGTCACTTACCCTTAAATCACAAAAATATTTGGCAGTCAGACGTGCGTCATTCATATGTGTTTAGTGCAACTGAAAACAAAACCCTTTACATTTTACGGTTTTGGACTTCAGTTTTTTTTGAGCCTTTTCCATATCTATCGGTTTTATTAACAATCCTATGAGTTCAAACTTGCATGCTCCTTGATCTTTTTATTCGCTTCTCATTCACGGTATCCTAGACAATGTATAGCTTATCCCGCTAAATTTAACCTGTCCACCATCTGGTGTTTTGCACATTTGTTAATTGTAGTAGGCGTAACCTAACAATTGGCATATTTCCATGTGGTATAAACTTTAATTTAACTCCATATTAGACAGCCCTTACTGCACTTGCGTTTAACTGTGTAAACTGGTTTGTAGAACAGGAAGACGTCCGTAAGTTAAGGAATAACGAAAATGTACAAAATTGCTCAACATACGGTGGTGCTAAACATGCAAAATTCTGTGTCCGAAAGTTATAATGTTAAGTGTCACGCAATTCGAAGTCAGTCAATAGAGAGCGGCGGTTAGAATAAGGAGGTTATGAAATTCATAAATTGTACACTGTGTGGTATGAGCAGGCACGATAAGGATATTTCCAAAACCTAGATAAATTAGCGGAAAAAATTAAGAACTACAGAACAACAGTTGTTCATTCATTAAACTTCATCGCCAGGTTTCCCAATCTAGGACGGCGCGTTTCTTAAAGTAAAATTATTAGCTTATAAGAAATCAAATTTTAATAAAGGTCATTGCTTTCAAATTATTAGTAACGAGTAGATGGTAAACATTTATGTCATTTGATAGAATATTTCAAACTATATTTTGAGAAAACGGAATATCCTTATTGCTTAACTTCATATTTTCCGTGATTTCTCAAGGAAGAGGCCAATGTTTTGAATGGCCGGAGTAAATATTGTTTCTAAATATGGTAAAATATCATATTATAAAATATATCCGTAATACGGTTAATGATATTTTGTTGTATCTGCGCGTTACATACACCTATAATTTACACTGATATATCGTTTCTCTTTCACATTTCATTAATAGGTAACTTGAATTGATACTGGCGTATTAGCAAAGAATGTGTAATTTGGAGATAATATTTTGTTTATATTGCACAGGAAAACCATCTTTTGGCATTTTGTACCATGGGATTTTACCGATGTTTTAACCTTCGACACGTTCAATTGTTTTATTGACGGAATTCCCGTTAATACAAATTGTTTTGGTGAGCAATATGCTACACAATTTCGCAGTCTCCTTGAACCGCCTACTTTAGCCTGCTTATTAGACGTTGGGTTCATTCGGCTCCAACTGCTCTACTTACTCGTAGTTACCATTTCACTGGCGTGTTTTTCCTGCCCACTACTATCCCAGGTACCACCCAATGCTGCCAATTAGAAAATGCGCTTTGCGCTCAGTGTAGCAGACTATAGCTTCCCGTTTATTTAGTGAAGTAAACTAATTAATTATATATATAAATCAATTTGCTTTGTAATTATCTGCAGATATAAATGACGAATCCTAGATTAAAATTAAAATCAGAACTGTACAATGGTAACAGGCGTAATGCGGCTTCTAACCAAAAGTAAAACCTCGTATATTTATTGCAAAATCACATTAATAAATTCTAACTTTCTATAGTACATTGTATCTCGGTTACTTGCGGTAATGTCTGTAGGTGCACATCGCAATAAATAGCTCGTTTATACAAAAAATGTGTTGAAGATTTTAGCTTTCTTGATAGGTGATAATTTATGATCATCAAATGTGGAAAGATTATTTGCATACGTGATTTTCAATGATGGCGGTATTAAATGTCTCAAGAAGGCACATTCGCGTAATCTTCTCGAATGAAACCAGCTTATGCGCAATAGTTATTTACATTTATTGTGACCACCTTGATTTCATCTGCGTTGCTCCCTGTTAACTACTTTATGCAGTTTTCAGCACTTCCGGCCTTGAGCACCAACTTTTCTCCCGAAGGACGTAAATTACCACACAATATATTACGCTGCAGGCATTTTCATGTCAGCTGAACTACAACCATGGCTGTTTAAAAAGCTTATGATTAAAAACTATTTATATTTGCTATAATCCCCCAGATTGAAAACATCGTTTATAGTTATATGAAAATAAAGGCAATCCTCTTAGAGGCCCGCACAAAAGACCTACCATAGGTGGTTTGTTATTACGGCCTGACCTACATTATTCCATTCGTAGTTTTGCTGCGTTTTTAATGTGTCTCATATTTATATGGTTGATATAACCTTCCTAGCAGAGTTAACATTTATGGTACAACTGTTTACGCGGTAGCGCTTGGCTATTGGTGGAAACCAATATCCAGTCGCAATCCATTCCAAACTTCGCTCTTATCTCAAAACCAAAATTTTCCCAACCTATAGAGACTAACAAGAGAACGAATGTATCCGGTTTATCACTAAGATCTTCAACGATATAGCATACTTGCTAATAAGGAGGGCATCATAAATCACCGGCTTCCGTGCTTACTAATTTGGTGAAGATATCTTGTAGTGAAAATAAAATTAAAACTTGTCGTATTTACCTAATATCAATTTGCCTGTAATTATTACCTAAACATGCTGCTACTGAAAACTTAACCCAGAAATGCGATTTTACTGAACAATTGTAAATACGTTTAGCACTGCTGCGGTGTTTTTGTTCTTCAGAATATTTTTCATGCAGCAAGCCTAGCGCAACACCATTGGTTAAATATTCCTTGCGACATCTCCAAAAGAAATGATTCCAGACCAGGCTGAAAACGCGGTCGTGGTGTGCCATTGTTGGGAAGAGTATAATCAAAATATTTCTAAGTCAAATTTCTCTTTTGCCTAGCAGCTGGGTTTATGAATTTTAGTCTGTAACCTCTAAAGTCACTAAGAAATTATGCACAATAAACCTTGTGCTGTTTTGGCCTAACAAAGGATTGCAGAACTTCATGGAGTATTCAAAAACCTTACAAATTGCAGTTCTGTATGAGATCCGGCAATGAGTATGTGCAAGGAACATGAAGAAATTTATGTCCTCTCTTAATATGGTTGTTCCACTTTTCTTCACACACACTGTGCACTGAACTTTATGAGGATTGTTCCAACATTTATCGCATGAATATGGTTAGAATGTTCTCACTATCTCAAATAGTACAGGGTAACACTGCTGATTTGATAGGTGAGTCAGATAATAAAACTAAATCACAGATATGCGCTGAAACTGAAGGCCTTGATTTTCTACATATCTACATCTGGCGGTTTAACTGTTCTTTCCGTTTCATCACCAATCAACGTGACATCCTCAGTGCAGAGTTGGTGGCCACTCAAATTAATTGGTTTCGAATATATTGCGACCAAATTGCCAAGCTCAGCGAACAGTTCAACAGCCATCTAAACTACCTGAGCTACCAGTCTTCAATGCTATAGCCATCTCTACATATTTAATGAACCAAATAAACAAATACAAATAATTAGCTTGCGGGCGATATATAATAGAGTACAATGATCAAGAAATTCATAGGCACTAAATGACAATGATTTACATGTCTCGTCGGGTCGTTTGACAGTGTTATGGAAACGCAGTCGGTTAATGATGTTTAAAAGAGGGCTTTATCATTGGTTTCGCTGTAATCCGTTTTTTAAAAAGGAACAACATGTAACAGCTATTGAATCAAAGCTTAGCCCAGGATTGGGATGGAAATGTAGTGCTAGGTAACAAAGTAAAGGAAAGTAGGTGACTGATCCAAACCACTTTACGATGGATAATTATAGCGCAGAAATGACCGATTCTAGAAGAGAATTCCACGGGTAACACAAGCGTATGGAAAAAGAATGTCTGCGACCATCCATGCGGTGGTACGGTTCTGTCAGCATTAGTGAGTGACTGCTCAAGTTGGTAAAACTGCTGAGTTGCAGTAAAGAGCGTCACACATCATGTGGCACGTGCATAATTAGTACGCTATTTTAAACTATCTTTGCAAGTTGCGGTAACGTCCGCTAATAACCCCAATCGTTTCAGCCTCTCCTCGTATGACAGATGGTGCATTCCGATAACCTAATTTGATATTCGACATAATTTTGCTCCAATGCAATACGGTCGTATTTTAGCCATGGGTGCCAGGCTTGAATATCATGTTCTACAGGAGGACGAACGTTCACAGTAAGCATCTGCTTGAAATTGAGCAATTTTTTGAACACCCGTTGTAATAAGCCCACATGTTGGTTATCAATTCTGGTCTTTCGGGGATTGTCTGGAACAACGCAGATCATCTTGTACCACTTCGCACAAATCACCTTTGCTGGCAGTGTGCTACAGCATATGCGTTCCGAGCCTGTAACAGTGGTTGCTCTGGTGTCTTATGGAGAGCAACTTGCATTTACCCACATTAAATAATAGTGCTTTTTGGGTGGACCACTGAGGTACCGTGACCATATTACGCTAAACCAGTTGCTAGTCAGTATTACCCTGAATCATGCGCCAACTATTCAGGTCACCGGCAAACAGTAGGAAGTTTAAATTAATGGTCATTGTGAGTTCATTAATAAAAACCTGAGGCAATCAGGGAACTGGAACCGAGCCTTGAGTATCAATCTTGGAATCATAGAATGAGCTCCAAAAGCTAAGGAACAATTCCCGCTGAAGAATAAAATTCGCGATCCAGCTTAGAACAGGTTTACCCATCCCTTAACTCTACAGCTTCGAATGGAGCATCCGATGATTCAGACTTTCGAGTGTCCTCGAGAAATTCAGGTCGATTACACCGACATCACCTGCAGCTAATCCATGATAGTAGAACATTCGTTGTGCACGATCGATTTCGACGGTAGCCGTACTGCTTAGAAATGTTAATGTTAACGTTTTCCAAATAGCCCATCAGCGCTATAATGGATCTAATCACCTCGGCCAGTATAGTAATTTTTCTGCACCAAATAATCCTTCCTAGCAAGTGTCCACTGCCATTTTGTCACATTGATTACCTAAAAAGCTTATTTTTTTATAGTCATCCTCTGTGACTTACTGAAGCTTCTCTTCCACGTCCATGCACATTTCTACCATTATAGCTGCTCCCCTAAGCACTGCGCTTAACCGATTTCAGAATGCCATTATTTTATGAGTACAGTAGAGAGTTTAGCTTCGCACTACATCTGAGTAAAGCAGTTAACTCTCTAGCACTTTCTGAATGTCCAGGTTCCATTTACTCACTACACGTCTGCACTATTCTCGATATTTGCTACTATCTCCAAATAAACCTAATAATATGCTATGCCGAGACATGGGGCTACAGCTTCTCCCTCCACTTATTTTGTGTTCGGGGTTTAACTCAGTATCAAAGCTAAAAATTGTTGCTCAACAGATTACGCGCGACTGCTCCTTTCTGCGTAGATTCCGCTTATTTAAATTGTTTTGTGATTTGCATGACTTCATCGTTCGCGCTGCATAATTAGAGCACGCTGCGCAGAATGATGGTTAATTCCATCCATGACCTCAACCGCATAAGCTGGAGGCACATTTGTGTCAATTGAAGCCATTTTGATGTTTTTCGATTGAATTAAGTTGTTAGTACGGTTAGGTGTACGGTCGCAAGTTATTGGGCATTTTCCAGTTTGGACTAATGCTTTATTTTGTTAACAACAGATTAAAACAACGCTTCTTTGATTTGAATTCTGAGGCACAAGGCTCGAAAATTTTCTTAGGTGTGGTCATCTTGTACCATAAGTCAGAAGAAATTCGTTCGTGAAAAATGAACGATACCATCAAGTAAATGATTACCGATTAAGATGATGGCGTAGATGCTTTGTGCCCGGTTTCGCTTGGAAATTACCAAAATGAACGTGGATATATATCCTATTGTTCGTCCCACGGATTAACTTAGCTTAGTCTATCAAAATGCAGTTACTACTGATGTAGAGCCTGCTTGCATTTTAAGTAGCACTGGGAAATCTTCCGGAAAATATTCCTTGAACTTTAGGTCAATCGTGATGGTCCCTTAGTGCCAAGCGTTTACGAGCGCCGATTTGCTGCATTACAGACGTACGATGGCAGGTCTTTATCAAAAAGCTTATCGCTAAAGAAGAGTACACATCTATATATATACCAATGTTTAGTATTGGATTATAAAATCGTTATTCTTAAAAATTGGTCGAAAGAGTTCGAACACATTATTCAAAGCCAACATTTGACGGCGGGCAACAGGACTTACTTGATGTATGAATGCTGTGGTCGCGTCACAGACATTAACAGCGAACGAATAATAATACGTCTGCCAATGCTTAAATAGGAATCAGGAATCTGCAAATACCTCGGACAGAAGAGCATTATTCATTTTAACCTTAATCGGCGAGGACTAGGATAGAATGCAGTTAAAACCCAGTCGGTTTCTTACGCTTTTTGTCGTTTTTCAACTCTGCAATCCTGATATCACATCTGGTATATGGCATGAAGTCATTACTGCTTTACCGTACCAGTTATTTTGTATCATCCAACATGCAAAACGTTTTGATGGCATTTACTTCCCAGTTCCCAAATGTGGCTCTATTGATTGTTAATGTCCACGTTTCTGATTAAATTTAATATTGGCATTTAGGTTCATGTCTGAAAGTTAAGAAAGCACCTGCAGTCACTTACTCTCCTACGTAGGCTTTCTCATAAAATGACGAATATGTTCATCATTCTTAACTCCAATTCAAACCTTTGCGAGTGCGAAGTATTATATTTTGTGGAAATAAATGCTTCTTTATTCAGTTTGTATTTGTTTATTAACATAGTTAATTGGTTAGGTTGGATTCACATTTCTATTGGGTAGTTGAAAAATCATTGCTGATGAACTACATGTTATGTTCGTTCATTTCAGCCGGACTGAACACAGATGACTCTGTCGGACGTGCGCTTGACACATGAAAAATCCCGTGTGATATGCAGTGCCTTGATGCGCTTGATATAAATGCTGACAAGGGTTCTACTTATCTGGTGTTTTTCACCTCGGCTATATGTGGCTCCATGAGATGAAATCGTTGCTGAGGGTAATTGATGTACGATCCTCACAACAGTGCTATGCTCAACTTGTGGTTTCATGCAACCAGCGTGGGACATGCTAAGTTACCGACATTTTACGTCTATTATGCATCATTCCCCAATAATAACACAAGCATGTTCTGCTCTGCTTTTTGAAGGATTGTGAGCCGTCTCCGATGGTGTAACTTGGCTTTCATCCGCATACATTTCGGTCTGATTTTTTCTGGTTAAATATGGAGGTGCGTGGATGGAACGGTGTGTGGTGCAGAGCAAAACACACAAGATCACTTTGTATGTCCGGGCGTCCTGTATCTCTGGCCGTGGAGGTCGAAGTGATAAGAAAATCCATATACAGGGGACGCCCAAATATATTTATTTTTATGCCATAAAAATTGACCAATCACGTCAAATTGTGATCTGAACTGTACTTCTCAACTAATCTTTAACACGTATAGTTTTCACAAGTCTTGCGGGACGCAGATTTTATCGCTGCGAACCTATTTATCGGTGGCCGTGTATAGGCCATCATCCAATTACAGTTCCCTTCAGCAATCTATCACATCAAGTCACCGACTGGAGTACCCTAGGATTGACTTGCTTTCTTATGGAGTCAGCCTAAGATCAAATTTTGGTGCTGACTTTACAAAATCCATTAAATTATCTTGATGTGCCATGTATTTTTCGCGCGATGCAACTAAAATATCCCAGCGTTTGCACCATTAGGTCCAGTGGACATTAATGCTACGTACTGTATTTTGAGTGCAAGGAGAAATGTAGCTCTGTGAAACTCTATTTTACAGTTGGCCTAAACATAATTAAAAAGAATCTCGCCTATGACTAACAATGCTTTGATCGACTTTAAGATCTAACCTAAACTAGTAAGTGTCTGATTCACAGTAACTCTGACCCATAAATATAGGATGTCATTGTAAATGAGTAGTCGATTCTCTGAATCGAAAATTGCATACATACAGATCCAGCAGTATTTAAAGCTGCTGCACGGATTTGTCCTATACAACGTTCTTTGGCTGACTGTTCCAAACACTGATCACTTTTAGTCCAAACCAAAGGAAATTGGCTGCGCTCTTCAGATCCGAAATCAAGAATATATCACGATGCCAGGGCGCATTACAAGGCGCTCCGAGTTTGAGCGGTAGCTTCAGCTTGAACAAGTCACCGAGATGTGAATTTCGGTTGTTCAAAATACGGTCGATCCCCAAAGACGACAGAAAAGGTCTTTATTTCCTTTCGCTCGAAACAGGGAATGAGAAGGGAAAAAGAAACTCACAGCAAGAATCATACTGTGATCAGCTTTTAGCCATGTCAGCAAGTGAATCTAACCCAACGTGTTCATTGTTTTTGGACCCCAAACAAGGAGCCGTGAAGCTCCAAACGAGGTCGGCTCCGAAGTGCTGGCTTTCATTCATTGCTAGAGCATCTATCCTCTTCTTCTACTCAGACCACCGGCAAGACGACGGCACAAGTCGCAGGAGTCACTGAGCTCGCCTGAGAAAGAAGTTACCGAGCCATCGGAGCAATTTCCGATTCAGTTCCTTTTCCTATACCGTAAATCAGACGTCGAACATGCTCGTTACTCACGCGGTGCTCCCACTAGATGTGAGCCAAACTGCGAAGGAACCGATGGTCGTACGAAACTAGCCTATTTATGTCCGCCGATCTCAGGGGACATGTTTCGCAACCATAGTGTAAGGTCGAACCTACCGCTGCATTGTACACTCTATCGTTTAAGGGAGAGTAATGTCGCGCCGCCAACATTGGTGGCAAAGATAGCAAAAGCACTTCGAGTTTCCGCTATAATGTTTGTGACCTCGACTTAGATAACAAGGACGCTGATACAACGTCCCTGGTATTTGAATTTCTGCGCAAGTTCTAACTTATGCCCACCAGTGGTTATATTGCGGGAGAAGATCCCTGTCAAGCTTGTTGGTAAGTTGTGCACGTTGAAGGTGCAAAGCGAAGCCCAAAGCAACTGACAGCCTAGGCTAATCTGTCCAGCGCATTTTAACATGTCTAGGAGCTGTCACTGTTGAGAGAAAGGTCGTCTGCATATTCCATGTCAAGACGACGTTCTCCAGGGAGTAGCTCCACGCCCATTTCAAGTTATTTAAATATATTCTCTATGAATTCGCCAACAGCGAATTTGATGAGGAAAGGGGAACACGCGCATCCTTGTTTCAAACCACTGGAAATATTGATAGGTGGTGATTGCTTGCCGTAAGCAATCAATCTTCCCATGCTGCACGCCTATAACGCTAGGATAATATCTATATATATCTAGGGCACATCTTTCCTGAGTATAAAATTCCAAGAGGCAAAACAATCAACCGAATCAAAGTAATCTTTGTTCCCGAGGAACACGACTACGGTGGGCAGCCAGTATGTGTGTGGGTGCTCCAAATAGTGAGGCAAGGTTAATATGTGGTCGATGCAGCCACAAGCTCGACGAAACCCACGTTGCTCCTCAATAATCTGGCTTCCACAAGCGCCAGTCAGCCTGTGAAAATTATAGAGGCGAGTAATTTGGAGGCGATGGAGATCAGACTGATTGTTCTATGGTTGCTGCATTCCGAACGTGAGCCTCCTTTGAAGGTGGGAACAATAACTGAGCGGCCCCAGTCAGTTGGGACAGTCCCTTGCTCCCACATTTTCTCTATTATTTCACGTATTACATCAACCAGTGTAGAGCCTCCGAACTTGAAGAGGGCTGGAGGAAGATCATATGGTCCAGCGGCTTGTTTCAACTTCAACAGTCCGATTTCATGTTCAACTTGTGAGCGAGAAGGTGGATCCAAATGGACAGCCCACGGAGCAATGCGATCACTGGCCGGCGAAGAATCGAACAATTCCAGCCGATTAAATTGCTTCTCAAAATGCTCAGCCCAACGCCCTAAAACTTTTGACAAATTTTTGGTTAAGCTTTCCAATCTGGTCACGTATATTTTTATAACACCAGGTCTGCGGCTGCCCGTTTTTCTTATTAGACTGAATAATTTTATGTGGTTTCCAATAGCTGCGTCTATTTCCATATCTGACGCACCGAAGCTCGTTTCGAGTTTCATTGTGTCCGCTTACAGCCGGAGTATGCCGGCTTGCATTGATAACTTCCAGAAACTGCGAAGAGACCCAAAGTCCATGTTGGCCACTATACTTACCACATCAGAAGTTGTCAGCTGCTAGTAACGGCTGGTGAACATGCGACCAGCAACCTTCAATTGTCTTTAGCGAGCGCTTACTCAACTCGCATGTCAATGTAATTTGATAGGCATTAATACCAGCTGTTTCGTCATTTGGCTGGTGCCATCGCGCTCACAGCGTCGTCGTGGGCGTTCGCCGAAACGCATCCGCATGTGTTCACATAAATATACATAATCTGTGTCCACGCATGTGCTTTGAATCGAGCCACAGTTCTGGACGCAACCCCTCTAGCGTAACTGATTGCCATACGATTTCTTTGCGTCAATAGCTGGTTCGAAGCTGGTGGGCGCCAAGTCAACCTCTAGCAGATGTAGTGTCTGGAGTTGGTGCACACACGAAATAAGCCAGCATCTTCACACAAATGAATTAACCGCTCACCGTTATAATTACGGAAGCCTACAGCGAGCTGACTGCCCAGATGCATTGTAGCAGTGGACAACTACCCATCTTTAGCGTTCAGATCCCCTGCCAGCACAACAGTATCCGAGTTCCTTCAGTGTCGAAGGACCGCGTTCAATTGGCAATAGAAATCGTTTTTTATCGAATCAACGCTACAAAATTTTGGGCGCGCAGGCAATAATGATGAATAGACATATAGTAGTCCCGCGCGACTTCGAAGCTTTGAAGCAGCCAGTCAATCGGACCGCACACATCCGGCTACTGATTGGAATCCAATCAAACAGAGCAACTTCAGCCCGGAGACTCAGGGCAACCCCAACACCAACTTGGCCGGTGCAGGATTCGCATCGTCACCTAATAGGTGCATGGATGAAATACTACTGGTGTCTTCAGAAGGTGATAACAAAAAGAGCACTGAGCTCGAGTCTTTCAGGTGGGACTCGGCTAAGCAGCCGATATCAATCGGGTGGGTCTCTAATGTTCGGCAAGTGCTGCCTATTGACCAAACTGTAGCATTTCGCTTGCATTGAGGTATGCCAATCGGAATGAGTGTCGAGGGCTCTAAATGCAAGCCGACGAACTGTGCTTGACAGCTTGGTTGGACATGAGCTTGTCGACAGGGCGCGAATGACGCTCTGCGATCGTGTGCGATTTGAATTTGAAGCTAAACGTCTAGTAAAACTTGTTGGAGAAGAGAAATGCATGGGGTTGAAAACATGGGATATACAATGAAAGTAGGATCGAGGGGAGGACAAACGTAAGATGATGAATAAGATTATGGCTAGGCTTAAGCAGTAGCAACCAAAATTCAACCACTCTGCCAGATGTAGCAAATAGGGAACATTTCGTTTTCCACTGCGGTGGCCAGGGCAACAGGAATTTGTTTGGGGAAACGTTCATAGCATTGCGCAGGCTGAATGTTGTCAGGGTGCCCAGACTTAGAGAGGGGATCGATTAGGTTTCCTAACTAAAGCCGTCGTTTCAACATCAT
>OX104071.1:85546557-85563651 GCA_944474145.2 Dicrocoelium dendriticum | reverse complement strand
AAGATTCCTTTGATTCGGTTGATCGTTGTGCCTTTTGGCATTTTCTACTCAGGAAATCTGTGCCCTAGAAATATATAGATATTATCCAAGCGTTATACGCGCGTAGCACGTAAGAGTTAGTGCTTGTGGCAAGCTATCGCCACCTATCAATATTTCCATTGGTGTGAGACAAGGATGCGCGTGTTAACCATTTCCTCTTCAAGTTCGCTATTGACGAATTCGAGGAGCTTACAATTAAACAACTTGAAATGGGCGTGGAGCTACTCTCAGGAGAACGTCGTCTTGACACGGAGTATGCAGACGACAGTGCTCTCATCAGTGACAGCTCCTAGACATGCCAAAATGCACTGGACAGATTAGCCCGGGCGGTCAGTTGCTTCGGGCTTCGCTTTGCACCATCAAAGTGTAAGACTTACCAACAAGCTTGACAGGGATATTCTCCTACAATATAACCACAGGTGGGCCTACCGTAGAAGTCGCGCAGAAATTCAACTACCAGGGACGTTGTATCAGCGTCCTTTTTATCTGAGACGAGGTCGTAAACATTATAGGGGAAACTCAAAGTGCTTTTGCCATCTTTGCCACCAGTTTTGGAGGCGCGACATTACTCTCCCTTGGACGATAGGGTCTGCAATGCAGCGGTAGTTTCGACCTTAAACTATGGTTGCGAAACATGGCCCCTAATATCGGCGGACATAAATAGGCTAGTTTCTTTCGATCATCGGTTCCTTCGCAGTTTAGCTCACATCTAGTGGGAGTACCGCGTGAGTAACGAGCATGCTCGACGTCTGGTTTACGGTTTAGGAAAAGGAACTGAATCGGAAAAGACTCCGATGGCTCGGCCACGTCATTCTCAGGCCACTTCACTGACTCCAGCGACTTGTGTCGTCGTCTTGCCGGTGGTCTGAGTAGATGAAGATAATAGATGCTCTAGCAATTAATGAAAGCCATCACTTCGGAGCCGACCTTGTTTGGAGCTTCACGGCTCCTTATTTGTTGTCCAAAAACAATGAAAGCGTTTGGTTAGATACACTTGCTGACATGGCTAGGAGCTTATCTCTGTGATATTCTTGCTGTGAGTTTCTTTTTCCCTTCTCGTTCCCTGTTTCGAGCGAATGGAAATATACATCTTTTCTGTCGTCCTTGGAGGTCGACCGTATTTTGACAAACCGAAATTCACATCTCGGTGACTTGTCCACGCTGAAGCTACCGGTCTAATACTGAGCGCCTTGCAACGCACCCTGGCATCTTGACATATTCTTGATTTCGGATCTGAAGAGCGCCGCCAATTTCCTTTGTTTTGAACTACAAGTGATCAGTGTTTAGAACAGTCAGCCAAAGCACGTTGTATTTGACAAATCCGTGCAGCAGCTTTAAATACTGCTGGATCTGTATGTTTGCATTTTTCGATTCAGAGAATCGATTACTCAGTGACAATGACATCCTATATTTATGGGTCAGAGTTACTGTGAATCAGACATTTAATAGTTTAGGTTAGAACTTAAAGTCCATCAAAGTATTGCTAGTCATAGGCGATATTTTGATAATAATGTTTAGGCCAACCGTAAAATAGAGTTTCACATGGCTACATTTCTCCGTGCACTCAAAATACAGTATGTAGCATTAATGTCTACTGGACCTAATGGTACAAACCCGGGGAGATTTTAGTTGCATCGCTCGAAAAATACAACGCGCATCAAGATAATTTAATGGATTTTGTAAAATCAGCACCATTATTTGATCTTAGCCTTACTCCATAAGAAAGCAAGGCAAATATATGGTACTCCAGTCGGTGACTTGATGTGATAGATTGCTGACAGGAACTGTAATTGGTTGATGGCCTATATACGGCCACCGATAAATAGGTTCGCAGCGACAAAAACTGCGTCCCGCAAGAAGTGTTACAAATATACGAGTTAAAGATTAGCTGAAAAGTACAGTTCAGATCAAAATTTGACGGGATTGGTCAATTTTTATGGCATAAAAATAAATATTTTTGGGCGTCCCCAGTATACGGATTTTCTTATCACTTCGACCTCCACGGTCAGAGATACAGGACGCACGGACATACAAAGTGATCTTGGGTGGGTTGCTCTGCACCACACACAGTTCCATCCAGGCACCTCCTGATTTAACCAGAAAAAAATCAGATCGAAATATACGCGGATGAAAGCCAAGTTACACCAAAGAAGACGGCTCACAATCCTTCAAAAAGCAGATCAGAAAATTCATGTATTAATGGGGAATGATGCGTAATAGACGTCAAATGTCGGTAACTGGGCCTTAGCATGTCCCACGCTGGTTGCATGAAATCACACATTGAGCTTAGCAATGTTGTGAGGATCGTACATCAATTCCCCCCAGCAACGATTTCATCTCATGGAGCCACATATAGCCGAGGTGAAAAACACCAGAAAAGTAGGACCCTTGTCAGCATTTATATCAAGCGCATCAAGGCACTGCATGTCACACGGGATTTTTCATGTGTCAAGCGCACGTCCGACAGAGTCATCCGTTTTCAGTCCAACTGAAATGACCGAACCTAACATGTAGTTCATCAGCATTGATTTTTCAACTTCCCAATAGAAATGTGAATCCAACCTAACCAAGTAAATATGTTTGTAAACAAATACAAACTGAATAAAGAAGCATTTATTTCCACGAAATATAATACTTCGCACTCGCAACGGTTTGAATTGGAGTTAAGAATAATGAACATATTCGTCAATTTATGGGAAAACCCACGTATGAGAATAAGTGACTGCTGGTGCATTCGTAACTTTCAGACGTGAACCTAAGTGCCAATCTTAAATTCAATCAGAAACGTGGAAATAACAATAAATAAAGTCATAATTGGGAACTGGGAAGCAAATGCCATCAAAACGTTTTGTATGTTGGATGATACAAAATAACTGGTGCAGTAAAACTGTAACGACTTCATGCCATATACCAGATGTGATGTCAGGCTTGCAGAGTTGAAAAACGACCAAAAGCGAAAGAATGCGACTGGGTTTTAACTGTATTCTCCCCGAGTCCTCGCCGCTTAAGGTTAAAAAAGGAATAACCGTTTTCTGTCTGAAGTATTTGCAGATTCCTGAAGAATATTCTATACACATATTTAAGCATTGGCAGACGTATTGTCATTCGTTCGCTGATAATGTCTGTGGCGCGACCACATCATTAATAAATTAAGTAAGTCCTGTTGCCCGCGGTCAAATGTTGGCCCTGAATAATGTGTTCGAACTCTTTCGACTAATTTTTAAGAATAACGATTTTATAGTCCAATACTAAACATTGGTATATATAGATGTGTACTCTTCTTTAGCGATAAGCTTTTTGATAAAGACCTGCCATCGTACTTCTGTAATGCAGCCAATCGGCGCTCGTTAACGCTTGGCACCAAGGGACCATCACGATTGACCTAAAGTTCACGGAAGATTTTCCGGAAGATTTCCCAGTGCTACTTAAAATTCAAGCAGGCTCTACATCAGTAGTAACTGCATTTTGATAGACTAAGCTAAGTTAATACGTGGGACGAACAATAGGATATATATCCACGTTCATTTTGGTAATTTCCAAGCGAAACCGGGCACAAAGCATCTACTCCATCATCTTAATCGGTAATCATTTACTTGATGGTATCGTTCATTTTTCACAAACGAATTTCTTCTGACTTATGGTACAAGATGACCACACCTAAGAAAATTTTCGAGCCTTGTGCCTCAGAATTCAAATCAAAGAAGCGTTGTTTTAATCTGTTGTTAAAAAATTAAACATTAGTCCAAACTGAAAAATGCCCAATAACTTGCGACCGTACACCTAACCGTACTAACAACTTAATTCAATCGAAAAACATCAAAATGGCTTCAATTGACACAAATGTGCCTCCAGCTTATGCGGTTGAGGTCATGGATGGAATTAACCATCATTCTGCGCAGCGAGCTCTAATTATGCAGCGCGAACGATGAAGTCATGCAAATCACAAAACAATTTAAATAAGCGGAATCAACGCAGAAAGGAGCAGTCGCGCGTAATCTGTTGAGCAACAATTTTTAGCATTGATACTGAGTTAAACCACGAACACAAAATAAGTGGAGGGAGAAGCTGTAGCCCCATGTCTCGGCATAGCATATTATTAGGTTTATTTGGAGATAGTAGCAAATATCGAGAATAGTGCAGACGTGTAGTGAGTAAATGGAACCTGGACATTCAGAAAGTGCTAGAGAGTTAACTGCTTTGCTCAGATGTAGTGCGAAGCTAAACTCTCTACTGTACTCATAAAATAATGGCATTCTGAAATCGGTTAAGCGCAGTGCTTAGGGGAGCAGCTATAATGGTAGAAATGTGCATGGACGTGGAAGAGAAGCTTCAGTAAGTCACAGAGGATGACTATAAAAAAATAAGCTTTTTAGGTAATCAATGTGACAAAATGGCAGTGGACACTTGCTAGGAAGGATTATTTGGTGCAGAAAAATTACTATACTGGCCGAGGTGATTAGATCCATTATAGCGCTGATGGGCTATTTGAAAAACGTTAACATTAACATTTCTAAGCAGTACGGCTACCGTCGAAATCGATCGTGCACAACGAATGTTCTACTATCATGGATTAGCTGCAGGTGATGTCGGTGTAATCGACCTGAATTTCTCGAGGACACCCGAAAGTCTGAATCATCCGATGCTCCATTCGAAGCTGTAGAATTAAGAGATGGGTAAACCTGTTTTAACCTGCATCGCGAATTTTATTCTTTAGCGGGAATTGTTCCTTAGCTTTTGGAGCTCATTCTATGATTCCAAGATTGATACTCAAGGCTCGGTTCCAGTTCCCTGATTGCCTTTTGTGTTTATTAATGAACTCAAAAAGACCATTAATTTAAACTTGCTACTGTTTGCCGGTGACCTGAATAGATGGCGCATGATTCAGGGTAATACTGACTAGCAACTGGTTTAGCGTAATATGGTCACGGTACCTCAGTGGTCCACCCAAAAAGCACTATTATTTAATGTGGGTAAATGCAAATTGCTCTCCATAAGACACCAGAGCAACCACTGTTACAGGCTCGGAAAGCATATGCTGTAGCACATTGCAAGCAAAGGTGATTTGTGCTAAGTGGTATAAGATGATCTGCGTTGTTCCAGACAATCCCCGAAATACCAGAATTGATAACCAACATGTGGGCTTATTGCAACGTGTGTTCACAAAATTGCTCAATTTCAAGCACATGCTTCCTGTGAACATTCGTCCTCCTATAGAACATGATATTCAAGCCTGGCACCCATGGCTAAAATACGACCGTATTGCATTGGAACAAAATTATGTCGAATATCAAATTAGGTTTTCGGAATGCACCATCTGTCATACGAGGAGAGGCTGAAACGATTGGGGTTATTAGCGGACGTTACCGCAACTTGCAAAGATAGTTTTAAATAGCGTACCAATTATTCACGTGCCATCTGACGTGTGACGCTCTTTACTGCAACTCAACAGTTATATCAATTTGAGCAGTCACTCACTAATGCTGACAGAACCGTACAACCGCATGGATGGTCGCAGACATTCTCTTTCCATACGCTTGTGTTACCCGTGGAATTCTCTTCTAGAATCGGTCATTTCTGCGCTATAATTATCCATCGTAAAGTGGTTTGGATCAGTCACCTAATTTCCTTTACTTTGTTACCTAGCACTACATTTCCATCCCAATCCTAGGCTAAGCTTTGTTTCACTAGCTGTTACATGTTGTTCCTTTATAAAAAAAGGATTACAGCGAAACCAATGATAAAGCCCTTTTTTAAACATCATTAACCGACTGCGCTTCCATAACACTGTCAAACGAACCGACGAGACATGTAAATCATTGTAATTTAGTGCCTATGTATTTATTGATCATTGTACTTTATTATATATCGCCCGCAAGCTAATTATTTTTATTTGTTTATTTGTTTCATTAAATATGTAGAGATGGCTATAGCATTGAAGGCTGGTAGCTCAGGTAGTTTAGATGGATGTTGAACTGTTCGCTGAGCTTGGCAATTTGGTCGCAATATATTCGTTACCATTAATTTGAGTGGCCACCAAATCTGCAATGAGGATGTCACGTTGATTGGTGATGAAACGGAACGAACAGTTGAACCGCCAGATGTAGAGATGTAGAAAATCAAGGCATTCGGTTTCAGCGCATATCTGTGATTTAGTTTTATTATCTGACTCACCTCTCAAATCAGCGGTGTTACCCTGTACTCTTTGAGAAAGTGAGAACAATCTAACCATATTCATGCGATAAATGTTGGAACAATCCTCATAAAGTTCAGTGCACAGTGTGTGTGAAGAAAAGTGGAACAACCATATTAAGAGAGGACATAAATTTCTTCATGTTCCTTACACATACTCATTGCCGGATGTCATACAGAACTGCAATTTGTAAGGTTTTTGAATACTCCATGAAGTTCTGCAATCCTTTGTTAGGCCAAAACAGCACAAGGTTTATTGTGCATAATTTCTTGGTGACTTTAGAGGTTACAGACTAAAATTCATAAACCCAGCTGCTAGGCAAAAGATAAATTTGACTTAGAAATATTTTGTTTATACTCTTCCCAACAATGGCACACCACGACCGCGTTTTCAGCCTGGTCTGGAATCATTTCTTTTGGAGATGTCGCAAGGAATATTTAACCAATGGTGTTGCGCTAGGCTCGCTGCATAAAAAATATTCTGAAGAACAAAAACACCGCAGCAGTGCTAAACGTATTTATAATTGTTCAGTAAAATCGCATTTCTGGGTTAAGTTTTCAGTAGCAGCATATTTAGGTAATAATTACAGGCAAATTGATATTAGGTAAATACGAAAAGTTTTAATTTTATTTTCACTACAAGATATTTTCACATAATTAGTAAGCACGGAAGCCGGTGATTTATGATGCCCTCATTATTAGCAAGTATGCTATATCGTTGAAGATCTCAGTGAGAAACCGGATACATTCGTTCTCTTGTTAGTCTCTATAGGTTGGGAACATTTTGGTTTTGAGATAAGAGCGAAGTTTGGAATGGATTGAGACTGGATATTGGTTTCCACCAATAGCCAAGCGCTACCGCGTAAACAGTTGTACCATAAATGTTAACTCTGCTAGGATGGTTATATCAACCATATAAATATGAGACACATTAAAAACGCAGCAAAACTACGAATGGAATATTGTAGGTCAGGCCGTAATAACAAACCACCTATGGTAGGTCTTTTGTGCGGACCTCTAAGAGGATTGCCTTTATTTTCATATAACTATAAACGATGTTTTCAATCTGGGGGATTATAGCAAATATAAATAGTTTTTAATCATAAGCTTTTTAAACAGCCATGGTTGAGTTCAGCTGACATGAAAATGCATGCAGCGTAATATACTGTGTGGTAATGTACGTCCTTTGGGAGATAAATTTGTGCACAAGGCCGGAAGTGATGAAAACTGCATAAAGTAATTAACAGGGAGCAACGCAGATGAAATCAAGGTGGTCACAATAAATGTAAATAACTATTGCGCCTAAGCTGGTTTCATTCGAGAAGATTACGCGAATGTGCCTTCTTGAGACATTTAATACCGCCATCATTGAAAATCACGTATGCAATTAATCTTTCCACATTTGATGATCATAAATTATCACCTATCACTAAAGCTAAAATCTTCAACACATTTTTGTATAAAAGAGCTATTTATTGCGATGTGCACCTACAGACATTACCGCAAGTAACCGAGATACAATGTACTATAGAAAGTTAGAATTTATTAATGTGATTTTGCAATAAATATACGAGGTTTTACTTTTGGTTAGAAGCCGCATTACGCCTGTTACCATTGTAAAGTTCCGATTTTAATTTTAATCTAGGATTCGTCATTTATATCTGCAGATAATTACAAAGCAAATTGATTTATATATATAACTAATTAGTTTACTTCACTAAAGAAACGGGAAGCTATAGTCTGCTACACTGAGCGCAAAGCGCATTTTCTAATTGGCAGCATTGGGTGGTACATGGGATAGTAGTGGGCAGAAGAAACACGATAGTGAAGTAATAACTACGAGACAGTAGATCAGTTGGAGGCGAATGAACCCAACGTCTAATAAGCAGGCTAAAGTAGGCGAATCAAGGAGACTGCGAAATTGTGTAGCATATTGCTCACCAAAACAATTTGTATTAACGGGAATTCCGTCAATAAAACAAGTGAACGTGTCGAAGGTTAAAACATCGGTAAAATCCCATGGTACAAAATGCCAAAAGATGGTTTTCCTGTGCAATATAAACAAAATATAATCTCCAAATTACACATTCTTTGCTAATACGCCAGTATCAATTCAAATTACCTAATCATGAAATGTAAAAGAGAAACGATATATCAGTGTAAATTATAGGTGTGTGTAACGCGGGAATACAACAAAATATCTTCAACCGTAATACGGATAAATTTTATAATATGATATTTTACCATATTTCGAAACATTAATTGCTCCGGCCATTCAAAATAGTGGCCACTTCCTTGAGAAATCACGGAAAATATGAAGTTAAGCAATAAGGATATTCCGTTTTCTCAAAATATAGTTTGAAATATTCTATCAAATTACATAACTAATTACCACATATTCGTTACTATTAATTTGAAAGCAATGACCTTTATTAAATTTTCATTTCTCATAAGCTAATAATTTTACTTTAAGGAACGCGCCGTCCCAGATTAGGAACACTGGCGATGACGTTTAATGAATGAACAACTGTTGTTCTGTAGTTCATAATTTTTTCCTCTAACTTAGCTAGGTTTTGGAAATATCCTTATCGTACCTGCTCATACCACACAGTGTACAATTTTTGAATTTCATAACCTCCTTATTCTAACCGCCGCTCCCTATTGACTGACTTCGAATTGCGTGACACTTTAAATCTAGGTTTTAGATAAAAGCTTACCTTAAGAAACTGTATAGCTTTCCCGATGAAAAGTGTAACATAAATTGACCTTCACTCCTGACGCATTGCTATGGAATAGAACTATTCGGCAACGATTATCATATATGTACCAAAATGGAAATCGCTGCCGCTCGGTGACCAGAGTGGAAGAGCTGAAGTTTCATAGGCAACCTGCCACTCAATTAGTAATATCCTTTAAAATTACTAAATTCTATATTATATTTTATTCCTATTTTTCTCGATTGGGTAAAAGATTTAATATGAGCACTTTGAAATTGGCTACGATGTTTGACCCTCAACGCTGCGAAACATGGGCAGCAACAAATCCGTCGTTTTCTCTCCTGCATCGTTGAATATTAAATGGTACGCAAAATTGGACGAACAGCAGTTGTCATAGTGGTAGTAGACTTATTTTACATATACTTCCCCGAATTGTTTGCTCATTTAAATCTAAGAATCCTGCTGCACGAGCTACACACCGAGTAACTGACACATTATTAATAGGTTTGATAGGGCAATTTGAGGCGAAATTCAAGAAGTCACACGTTAACTCATGTAAAATCAAGTTCGATGTACCTAAAAGCCGGTTGCTAGGGCTTTGCGTATTTTTGGTAATCTTAAAACCCCATCCGTTATTGTTGCCTAGGATATGCAGGGCCTTGCAGTTGCATCGAAAATCAGGCGAATGGAATATCACTTGTGGATGTTACTAATAATTATATATTATCACTTTAGAATACACCGCCACAAATAAGTGGGGAATTTCCAGTATCTTTAAAAAAATGTAACGGAATATGAAACGGACAATGAAACCCTTCCGAAACAGTTAAATGCAACTACAATAGGTCAACAATTCTAACGTTATGTTGCGGAGCACAATGATAACGTTTGCGAAATAGACTTCCTAATAGGGCAAGAAACTGATACAGTGTAGTGTATGCAACTCGAACCTGGTTAAATTGGTCATATCGCGGCGCCTAGAAAAGATAACTTGGTAAGTAAACACATTCTCAGGTAGCACACTAATTTGCAAGTAATCATAGTTGTAAGTTCGAGCCCTCGACGACTAAAAAGGAGGTAACAAAATGTCGTGTAACCTTCTAATTAAATTGGTAAACACGCTACAGCTTATGGAAGCTGACACTGCTAACACACATCAGCTAAACTGCCTAAGCGCCTTGACGGAACAAAGCGGTTCGATGGCCTTCGTAAATTTTGTCTCGTTGGCTCATGAGCCCTGAAATCGTCATCTGTGTGTGTTGACTTCTTAACTACATTGATATTTTCAATAGATTATTTGATATGGTTAAGGCGCTACTTGATCAAAAGAAAATGATATTCCCTTGGTGTGGATCAGGAACAAAACGTGATCTATTGGTGTGTCTTGGATAGATATCATTCAGTTGGCTGTACATCCACTTGCCAGCCATACTTTCACTCCACGGATGCAATCAGCCACCGACTCCGCACAACGTGAGGTTGCAAGTACGATTATGTAGTTTAATTTGTCATGTGCTTTAGTCAAATCTATATGGATCACTTTTTCTGGACAACCCCTGGATCTATGCTTGCATCTAGTTATTTGGTGTCGCCGTACTGTGCCACTTAACTTAGATCTTTTGCTATCTCGTATAACTTGTTGGCTAAAATTAAGTCTATTTAATTTGTACATAACTGTTATCGTTGTTTTGGTCACCGACCATCGGAATCGGCTTCACCAACGAAGAAATCGTATCAATTGGAGATGAAAACTTAAAAACACGTTCTTGAACAAACACTTTAGGTAATTCTAGGAAAGGGCAAACCGATAGTTCAGTGTCTGCCCTTGAGGCCCATCATAATCAAAAGGCTTCGTAGGTTGAGACTGGGAGTTTGTTTGCGTGCAAATCAGAGGCTGCAATCCACACGGTCGCTTTTTTGCAGTTTTACATTTTGACACTTGCAAATGCGGAACGGGCTTGCGTCGTCACTGCGAACCCGCATTTAGTGATACAATGTAGTTGTCTTTCTTCAGAGCCATCAAAAAGTACCGTGATATCAACATGCGTTTAAAACCTGTTTACTATTAAGAAAAGCATCATAAAGCACTAAACACAGCTTCTGGGGTAAATTAATATTCAAAGAACTGTAGCTTCTGTGACTTTGGTACGCGGCGGTCACTTGAACAAAATATCAGTGGAACAATGGTATACGAAAGGTAGAATAGCAAACGCTTAGAAGAACCGGTGGGATGGTCAGAATGAGAAATATAAAATAGTGAGGCAACAAAAGATATATAACGCATATCTATTTGATGCCGTCACCAAACTGTTCAGAATAATGCATGCAGAAAATAAATATTTGTAGAGTATCGACAATGTAGTCTGGTGCAAGTTGTGCCAGTTCCTCTCATATATCGTCCACCAATAAATATATGATAATTTAAATGCAAGTGGTTCAAGGTAACAATACGTATTCTCCACAACACTATATTGGAAGTGGAAAAACGTTATTTAGGAGAGCGTTCCATGGCTGGCGTAAACGAAGTGAGTGACATTTTCGCCAGACAATTTAGCCGACTTTCTTGCATGGACAAATTTTGCAAGTTGTCCCACAAAATTATATTGTGACTGATGTGCTGAATGTGGTAACATACGAGGTTGGGGTTCCGCAAACTTTGGTAGGCCATACTGAGGTCGCCATGCAGGCGCCGATACCGGCCGTTGCACAAAATTACAATCTACAGCCTGAGTTGATATGGCATGTGGAAAAACCGTTCGATACGTTTATGGCTTCTTATTATGGAGACCCAAGTGCAGCAAGCCATTACAGTACCAGAGCTACAAGCCTAGATTGCGTATTCCATATGAGTCTGCATGTATATCTCAAGCAATTGCGAACAGACAGAGAGATCCCACATCCAGAATGCCACAAGCAATCTGAAGCGCTTGCGGTTTCTAGTTTTTGACGCCATTTCATATCGTTCTGTGCTACTCAGAACAGCCTGAATTAATGCCCAAGTTCGAACTCCGGGGTGAAATTTGCAGACAATCACCGCAGCTTGTTTATGATATTCCGTTGGTGACGCGTGCGCTGTAGCTTACACTTAGACAAATGAAAATGGAGCAGGTTTCAGAATGAAGATTTATACCACCTGTACTGGTCTCATTGAAGTAAAGCGTAATGTTGGTCTTTGATCATTTGCCAAGTCGTCACAGCTTCATTGAAAACAAGAAGTGCCTACGGAGTTCTGCTTCTGGTGAAAGATAAGGTATTAGTAGAACGAACCCCCCAGTTTCCAAGACAGCTACGATCACATTACAGAATCGTCTAAATACTAAATCCTGGCGATGTCAACTGAGGCAGTTCCTAGTAATCTAAATCGATTATCACAAGCAGATTTTTCGAGGTGTTGTAGTGTGTGATAGAACGTCTGATTTAAGTAGGTCCCTGGATAGTAGGACCAACAAACAGCTGTACCACTTGTTATCACAGGCAAGGTAGATATCAGCAATTTATTCCATGGTAATTGCGGCAGTGGAGTCAAACAACCGCTTCCATTGCTGCGATATTGATGTATATGAAAATGACGTTAAATAAGTTTGCACGCTCGCGAGTGTGTATTGGAGTACCTGCCGTGTGCTTGGATTACGACAGGCCATCACGGTTGATGTTACATTTTGATTTTTCAGCAAACACATGTATTGAATTGATTAGAGAAAGAGGATCTAAAACTATCCACTTCGGATACAGTCCAAATGTGGAATATTTGCCCGCTCTTTAACAGTCAACCGACTGATGCTTCATTCGGGCCAAACTGGATTAGTAGCGAATCAGAGAAGACGTGGGAATTCAAATCTTCCGTATTTATATGATGGCTGTTGGGAACAAGTAAATTAAATTAGCAGCTACAACCTGACCAAGTGCACTGAGAGGTCACACGAGACCAGTGGACCCCAGAGATAAAAAGCATGCACACGCAGTTTACAGTCAGTTAACATAAGTTGCAGACACCACAAAGCAGCTTGTGATGTAATGAGTGCCGTCTGGCACATGGGCTGTACTTCCGCCCTGTTAGATATAATATCGGCCAACACTGACTTAATTTCACAATGCTCAGACACAATTGGGACAACACACAAAGACTCTCCAGGTATATAAAACCCTTTTGTGAAGTAACGGGGATGCTGCATTCGATAAGAGCTAATTGGTAACAATCATAAACGGAGAAGCTGCGAACTAAGATAGCCCATACATACTAAAATTTCACTGAATCTCTTGGGGATCACGCGCTACATCTGCTGGAGTAGTTCATCCTCGTTCTGCTAAGCGTTTAACAGCCAGTCGCACAAGAAGAACTAAATGAAAATCGGCATATCAGGGCGTCATCTGCTTTTCTCTCATACCAGAATCATAATAACCTGGTGAGCATATTTGCCAGTGCTGACACTTAAGGATCTATCCAGACCCCAGACAACTCAAAAAATACGGCTGCTGAGAGCAAACGAAATGACAATATTAAAATGTTTCGGATACCTGGTGATGCTGTCTCGCATAGCGGTGAAACGTATGCAAACATATTTCCCATTTCGGCAAACGAATGAGTAACTAAAATGACACTAGTTCATTAAACCGTAATTGCTACTGAACATTACTTGCAGGCTACCGTAAGAATTGTTGCTGGCACAATGAAGCCTCATTGACCTTTTAATTCGGATCCGAAGAAGCGATGAAAAGTTGGAGAGTATGCAGTGCAGATATTGGTTTTGCCACCTAAATTTCGCGTAGCGCTGCGGAATTGCCTATCTTTCGTACCGACGGATACAAAACTGGCCGAATATTGTACCTATACCCCTTACCCTACTGATGATGGATACTATCTATCTCAAACCAACTTCGTCTATAATACTAACACTCATACACTAAGGTATCTACTCAGTGCTTTCCAGGACCTGTGCTTAGTTGCACTCTCAGCACCTTTGTATCCACCTCGAGGCGCCTAGCAGCCATAATATGCAACAGCGCGACGTCCAGATTGAGGCGTGCCTGCTAATTTGCTGCAGTTGATACAGGTGCATGAATTATCAATATATTTGATCGGCTGTGTTCATTAGCGGCTTCTCTGTAATCCTTATTTGCATTTTCCTCTGATCTTCATCACTGAGGCCATCACAGCCTGCGTCGTTTTTGTTCGAACGATGAGAAAGAGGTAACCCGCTTGAGCCAAAAAGCCGTTCGACACATTTCCGTACAGGTTGCAGCCAGTATGCAAGCAAGATCTTCCAAGTGGGTGCGTTTCCGTCAGCTATATATATATATAAGTAAGTATACATATTTGTTTATTTACTGAGCAACAGATCATTGAACGCGTAGCCCACCTTACTAAATTGCGCGGTCTATAGTCCATTTCCGATAACCATTTACTCAGAGCTTGCTAACAAGAAATATAAAAAGTAGATTGTTTTACAACGCAGTTTAACTTGGCGAATGATTTGGCTAAAGCATGCATTTAGGAAATTCTCACAAATATAATGCATTTAAATGCGTCGTCAAATTAATATACGTTTACAACAGTTTCCACATAGAGTTTCCTTCAGCTTAACCTATATCCCTGCATGTATGGAACAATTTCGGTTAAGTGGATTTATATGAAACCGTTGGACTACTACACAAAAATTGCTCAGACGCCAGCTAAACAAGACACAATTTCTGCAGTAGAAAAATAACTAAATTTGATAAAAAGCGAACGCAATTGCTACTCTGAAATGAGGAATATATTGAGGAAAATGGTACGGAAACACGGATTGAAACACTCCTCGTGAAGTGCACTATACATTTTCTGCTTGTTTCTTATATGTCAATTTAAAGCAAAAATACCCTCTTGCTTCATGTCATATACTAGAAAATTGACCTTATGTTAACTATAACAATATCACTAGATAAAGTCTGTTGTGATGGACATTAAACAAAATTAAGTTATCGAATTAATGAAATGCCATTCGCCTATCAAAAATACCAAGTAATGTTGCTTCCTAAAAATGAATCATTCACGGTCGACTAAGAATACGCCAGCAAAAGAAGGTACAATGAAATGAGTCCATTTGCTCACGGATGAAAGACTCCAAATTTAGCGTGAAACGTTACTAATTTCTTTGTCTGCAATTTAGGCCAATTCAAATCCGGCGTAATAGGTTTGAATGTAACTTTTCCCAAAGTGTTGTTCAGTGCTTGTGAAGTTTTTGCCATCTGCATCCGGAGCGGATATAACTAATTGTAAAATAATTTATGTGGTGCATTTCACAAACATGTAAGAAATTATTGGTGAGCATGACAGATGGGTACAATGAATATAGTTGTTGGTGAATACAGTTGTCGTTAGAATACAGATTTGCTCGTTATGTCACAGCTTTAATTTGTTTAAAATATTATGTTTTTCATTGAACTTACTTTAATTCATAATATCATGAATAACAGTATACTTCCACAATCAAAACTGAACCAAAAGTTTTTTATTCCGTCAAAATATGGTTTTTCTACAACTTATGATGACAAGGTCTTTCTTTCGTTATTGCATCACGCAGACTTGTCTCCATTGTCCCATTTCTTAATGTCTGCTGCACTGATTATAATCTGTTTCTAAGTAGAGAAACACATTACAAGATTACGCATTAGTGAAAGCTTATTATGTTTGTCCCATTCTTAATCATACCATGTGGATTTAATTAACAAAATATTTGCTTACAACATACTGGATGCAAATAACTCCTATTGAGTACATTCACAATTTTGTGAAGAGTCATCGCAGTTATCCCCAGACAGAAAGCCAACAAACAGTCTTTGCATGCGTTGACCGGTGCTCAGTTAGCTCACCTGAAACAAATCGGTATTACTGCAACAACAACAAATTCAAGACTGAGAAAAATCAACGGCAGGCGATCATTGAAAGTTTTCGCAGTTTCTCATCAGCAATCAAGGCAGGTTTATTATTTTTTAAAAGACTCTAGAACAAATTCAAACTGCAGCATTTTCATCTTTTGTTACTGCGCTTCACATTAGAACGCTGTCAGCTATTTTATTACTGATGATTTTCGTTGCATTTCAGCGTGGGACATGATTATAGACATTCTTTGTTTAAGTTTAGGGAAGGCGCGCCAGCATTTGCTTACTACCGTCCTATGAATAGCTTTGTCTCCTACGAACACCCCTCGCTTTTAGAATGATGTCGTTACATACACGAAACACAGCTTTTCAACATACGGACTTTTTTATTTCTGACTTTGTTCGCAATTTCAAGTGCGGTGTTTTTGGAGAACATTTATTCCATGATTTCGTCTTCTTGGAATTAAGTCAAGTCCTTAAAGGGTTGTTTGAATTTCATTTGTCTTTCACTGAACATTTACCGAATGTATGACAGCCAAATACAAATAATCCGATTTTGCTAATAGAGTGGTGCTCTCGACCCTACTTTTGCACTTATTACGCGCAACGGGAGTGAAACCCATGGTTTTTCTAACCAGCCAAATCACTTTGTGTATTGCGAATGGTACTTCGAGCAAAGCCTAAGGCAAAGCGAATCTCGATCAGGTGCGCAACTATATAATCTTGTGTACGTCGTCATTGACTATTGTCTGAATGCAACCAAAACAAACTACCTCACTGCGGTGCGATTGTAAATTTTGGAGCTACGGGTTTGGTAGGAAAACACCTTTTGGCATTTATTTAACTGAGCTGGTCATCATATATGGTATATGCATAGGAGGATGACTATCAAGATAAAGAAGAAAACAGCTACGTGGATTCAAATTTTCCGGGAGAGCGAGCTCTTCGATCGACAATGGTTGAGCAAAGAAGAATGTTGTAACCAGCTTCACAACCAAATTATCTCGGCTTAAGTTACGTTGTTGTGGTGCCGCAAATGAGGACAAAATCCAGAAACAAATCTCATAAGTAGCATCAAGAAGTGCGAACGATGCAACTTCAGATGACGGAAGAGCCGCGCTATATGGCAATATGATATTATTCGTTACGTTCTGCTTCCGTCGTTTACGGCCCAATGACATACGACGGTCGTTCGCAACCGTAAGATTGTAAGAACGAATCCAGCAGGATTCTGCTGGTACGAGCTGATGACTGAATATAAACGAAAGAAACAGACGTCCCGCAAATTCAT
>OX104071.1:85506262-85546057 GCA_944474145.2 Dicrocoelium dendriticum | reverse complement strand
TGTCACGCAATTCGAAGTCAGTCAATAGACAGCGGCGGTTAGAATAAGGAGGTTATGAAATTCAGAAATTGTACACTGTGTGGTCTGCGCAGGCACGATAAGGTTGTTTCCCAAACCTAGCTAAATAAGCGGAAAACATTAAGAACTACAGAACAACAGTTGTTCATTCATTAAAGTTTATTGTCAGTGTTTCTTATCTGGGACAGCGCGTTCCTTAAAGTAAAATTATTAGCTTATGAGAAATAAAATTTTAATAAATGTCATTGCTTTCAAATTATTAGTAACGAATGGGTGGTAAACATTTTTGTCATTTGCTAGAATATTACAAACTATATTTTGAGAAAACGGAATATCCTTATTGCTTACCTTCATATTTTCCGTGATTTCTCAAGGAAGAGGTCAATGTTTTGAATGGCCGGAATTAATAATGTTTCCAACTAAGGTGAAATATCATTTCATAAGATATATCCGTATTACGGTTAATGATATTTTGTTGTATTTGCGCGTAACACACACCTATAATTTACACTGATATATCGTTTCTCTTTTATATTTCATGAATAGGTGATTTAATTGATACTGGCGTATTAGCAAAGAATGTGTAATTTGGAGATTATATTTCTTTTATATTGTACAGGAAAACCATCTTTTGGCATTTTGTACCATGGAATTTTACCGATGTTTTAACCTTCTACACGTTCATTGTCTTATTGACGAAATTCCCGTTAAAACAAATTGTTTTGGTGAGCAATATGCTACAAAAGTTCGCAGTCTCCTTGATTCGCCTACTTTAGCCAGCTTATAAGACGTTGGGTTCATTCGCCTCCAACTGCTCTACTGTCTTGTAGGTTCCATTTCACTAGCGTTTTTTCTGCCCACTACTATCCCAGGTACCACCTAATGCTGCCAATTAGAAAATGCGCTTTGCGCTCAGTGTAGCAGACTATAGCTTCCCGTTTCTTTAGTGAAGTCACCTAATTAAATATATATATAGATTCTTTTGCTTTGTAGTTATCTGCAGATATAAATGACGAATCCTAGATTGAAATTAATATAAGAACTGTAGATTTGTAACAGGCGTAATGCGTCTTCTTACCAAAAGTAAAACCTCTTATATTTATTGCAAAATCACATTAATAAATTCTAACTTTCTATAGTAATTTGTATCTCGTTACTTGCGGTAATGTATGTAGGTGCACATCGCAAAAAATAGCTCGTTTATACAAAAAATGTGTTGAAGATTTTAGCTTTCTTGATAGGTGATAATTTATGATCATTAAATGTGGAAAGATTATTTGAATACATGATTTTTAATGATGGCGGTATTAAATGGCTCAAGAAGTCACATTCGCGTAATTTTCTCGAATGAAACCAGCTTATGCGCAATAGTTATTTTCCTTTGTTGTGACCACCTTGATTTCATCTGCGTTGCTCCCTGTTAACTACTTTATGCAGTTTTCAGCACTTCCGGCCGTCAGCACAAACTTTTCTCCCGAAGGACGTAAATTACCACACAATATTTTACGCTGCCGGCATTTTCATGTCAGCTGAACTACAACCATGGCTGTTTAAAAAGCTTATGATTAAAAACTATCTATATTTGCTATAATTCCCAAAATTGAAAACATCGTTTTATAGTTATATGAAAATAAAGGCAATCCTCTTAGAGGCCTGCACAAAAGACCTACCATTGGTGGTTTCTTATTACGGCCTGACCTACATTATTCCATTCGTAGTTTTGCTGCGTTTTTAATGTGCCTCATAATTCTATGGTTGATATAACCTTCCTAGCAGAGTTAACATTTATGGTACAACTGTTTACGCGGTAGCGCTTGGCTATTGGTGGAAAGCAACATCCAGTCGCAATCCATTCCAAACTTCACTTTTATCTCAAAATCAAAATTTTCCCAACCTATAGAGACTAACAAGAGAACGAATGTCTCCGGTTTATCACTAAGATCTTCAAAGATATAGCATACTTGCTAATACGGAGGGCATCATAAATCACCGGCTTCCGTGCTTACTAATTATGTGAAGATATCTTGTAGTGAAACTAAAATTAAAACTTGTTGTATTTACCTAATATCAATTTGCCTGTAATTATTACCTAAACATGCTACTACTGAATTCTTAACCTTTACTGAATAATTGTAAATACTTGTAGCATTGCTGCAGTGTATTTTTCTTCAGAATATTTTTCATGCAGCAAGCCTAGCGCAGCACCATTGGTTACACATTCCTTGAGACATTTCCAAAGGAAATGATTCCAAACAAGGCTGAAAACGCAGTCGTGGTGTGCCATTGTTGGGGAGAGTATCATCAAAATATGTCTAAGTCAAATTTCTCTGTTGCCTAGCAGCTGGGTTTATGAATTTTAGTCTGTAACCTCTAAAGTCACTAAGAAATTATGCACAATAAACCTTGTACTGTTTTTGCCTAACAAAGGATTGCAGAATTCATGGAGTATTCAAAAACCTTACAAATTGCAGTTCTGTATGAGATCCGGCAATGAGTATGTGCAAGGAACATGAAGAAATTTATGTCCTCTCTTAATATGGTTGTTCCACTTTTCTTCATAGACACTGTGCACTGAACTTTATGATGATATTTACAAGATTTTCTCATGAATATGGTTAGAATTTTCTCACTATCACAAATAGTACAGGGTAACACTGCTGAGTTGATAGGTGAGTCAGATATTAATACTAAATCACAGAAATGCGCTGAAACTGAAGGCCTTGATTTTCTACATATCTACATCTGGCGGTTTAACTGTTCTTTCCGTTTCATCACCAATCAACGTGACATCCTCAGTGCAGAGTTGGTGGCCACTCAAATTATTTGGTTTCGAATATATTGCGACCAAATTGCCAAGCTCAGCGAACAGTTCAACCGCCATCTAAACTACCTGAGCTACCAGTCTTCAATGCTATAGCCATCTCTACATATTTAATGAACCAAATAAACAAACACAAATAATTAGCTTGCGGGCGATATATAATGGATTACAATGATCAATAAATGTATAGGCACTAAATAACAATGATTTACATGTCTCGTCGGGTCGTTTGACAGTGTTTTGAAAACACAGTCGGTTAATGATGTTTAAAAGAGGGCTTTATCATTGTTTTCGCGGTAGTCCTTTTTTTAAAAAGGAACAACATATAACAGCTAGTGAATCAAAGCTTAGCCCAGGATTGGGATGGAAATGTAGTGCTAGGTAACAAAGTAAAGGAAAGTAGGTGACTGATCCAAACCACTTTACGATGGATAACTATAGCGCAGAAATGACCGATTCTAGAAGAGAATTCCACGGGTAACACAAGCGTATGGAAAAAGAATGTCTGCGACCATCCATGCGGTTGTACGGTTCTGTCAGCATTAGTGAGTGACTGCTCAAGTTGGTAAAACTGCTGAGTTGCAGTAAAGAGCGTCACACGTCAGGTGGCACGTGCATAATTGGTACGCTATTTTAAACTACCTTTGCAAGTTGCGGTAACGTCCGCTAATAACCCCAATCGTTTCAGCCTCTCCTCGTATGACAGATGGTGCATTCCGAAAACCTAATTTGATATTCGACATAACTTTGCTCCAATGCCATGCAGTCGTATTTTAGCCATGGGTGCCAGGCTTGAATATCATGTTCTTCAGGAGAACGAACCTTCAAAGTAAGCGTCTGCTTGAAATTGAGCAATTCTTTGAACACCCGTTGTAATAATCCCATATGTTGGTTATCAATTCTGGTCTTTCGGGGATTGTCTGGAACAACGCAGATCATCTTGTACCACTTCGCACAAATCACCTTTGCTGGCAGTGTGCTACAGCATATGCGTTCCGAGCCTGTAACAGTGGTTGCTCTGGTGTCTTATGGAGAGCAACTTGCATTTACCCACATTAAATAATAGTGCATTTTGGGTGGACCACTGAGGTACCGTGACCATATTACGCTAAACCAGTTGCTAGTCAGTATTACCCTGAATCATGCGACAACTATTCAGGTCACCGGCAAACAGTAGGAAGTTTAAATTAATGGTCATTGTGAGTTAATTAATAAAAACCTGAGGCAATCAGGGAGCCTTGAGTATCACTCTTGGAATCATAGAATGAGCTCCAAAGGCTAAGGAACAATTCCCGCAGAAGAATAAAATTCGCGATCCAGCTTAGAACAGGTTTACCCATCCCTTAACTCTACAGCTTCGTATGGAGCATCCGATGCTTCAGAATTTCGAGTGTCCTCGAGAAATTCAGGTCGATTACACCGACATCACCAGCAGCTAATCCATGATAGTAGAACATTCGTTGTGCACGATCGATTTCGACGGTAGCCGTACTGCTTAGAAATGTTAATGTTAAAGTTTCCCAAATAGCCCATCAGCGCTATAATGGATCTAATCACCTCGGTCAGTATAGTAATTTTTCTGCACCAAATAATCCTTCCTAACAAGTGTCCACTGCCATTTTGTCACATTGATTACCTGAAAGGCTTATTTATTTATAGTCTCCCTCTGTGACTTACTGAAGCTTCTCTTCCACGTCCATGCACATTGCTACCATTATAGCTGCTCCCCTAAGCGCAGCGATGAACAGATTTGGAATTGCCATTATTTTATGAGTACAGTAGAGAGTTTTAACTTTGCACTTCATCTGAGTAAAATAGTTAACTCTCTAGCACTTTCTGAATGTCCAGGTTCCATTTACCCACTACACGTTAGCACTCTTCATGATATTTGCGACTATCTCCAATGAAACCCAATAACATGTTCTGCCGAGACATGGGGCTACAGCTTCTCTCTCCACTTATTTTGTGTTTGGGGTTTAACTCAGTTTCAAAGCTCAAAGAAGTTGCTCAACAGATTAGGCGCGACTGCTCCTTTCTGGGAAGATTCCGCTTATTTAAATTGTTTTGTAAATTTTATGACTTCATCTTTCGCGCTGCATAATAATAGCACGCTGCGCAGTATGCTGGTTAATTCCACGCATGACCTCAACCGCATTAGGTGGAGGCACATTTGTGTCAATTGAAGCCATTTCTATGTTTTTGATTGAATTAAGTTGTTAGTACGGTGAAGTGTACGGTCGCAAATTATTGGGCATTTTCCAGTTTGGACTAATACTTTATTGTGTTAACAACATATTAAAACAACGCTTCTTTGATTTGAACTCTGAAGCACAAGGCTCGAAAGTCTTCTTATGTTTGGTCATCTTGTACTATAAGTCAGAAGAAATTCGTTCGTGAAAAATGAACGATACCATCAAGTAAATGATTACCGATTAAGATGATGGCGTAGATGCTTTGTGCCCGGTTTCATTTGGAAATTACCAAAATGAACATGGATATATTTCCTATTGTTCGTCCCACGGATTAACTTAGCTTAGTCTATCAAAATGCAGTTACTACTGACGCAGAGCCTGCTTGAATTTTAAGCAGCACTGGGAAATTTTCCGAAAAATATTCCTTGAACTTTAGATCAATCGTGATGGTCCCTTAGTGCCAAGCGTTTACGAGCGCCGATTTGCTGCATTACAGACGTACGATGGCAGGTCATTATCAAAAAGCTTATCGCTAAAGAAGAGTACACATCTATATATGCCAATGTTTAGTATTGGATTATAAACAACTTTATTCTTAAAAATTGGTCGAAAGAGATCGAACACATTATTCAAAGCCAAATTTGACCGCGGGCAACAGGACTTACTTGATGTATGAATGCTGTGGTCGCGTCACAGACATTAACAGCGAACGAATAATAATACGTCTGCCAATGCTTAAATAGGTGTATAGGACATTCTTCAGGCATCTGCAAATACCTCGGACAGAAGAGCATTATTCCATTTTAACCTTAATCGGCGATGACTAGGGGAGAATGCAGTTAAAACCCAGCCGGTTTCTTACGCTTTTGGTCGTTTTTCAACTCTGCAAGCCTGAGATCACATCAGGTATATGGCATGAAGTCATTACTGCTTTTCCGCACCAGTTATTTTGTATCCTCCAAAATGCAAAACGTTTTGATGGCATTTACTTCCCAGTTCCCAAATATGGCTCTATTTATTGTTAATGTCCACGTTTCTGATTAAATTTAAGATTGGCATTTAGGTTCATGTCTGAAAGTTAAGAAAGCACCAGCAGTCACTTACTCTCGTACGTGGGCTTTCTCATGAAAGGACGAACATGTTCATTATTCTTACCTCCAATTCAAACCTTTGCGAGTGCGAAGTATTATATTTGGTAAAAATAAATGCTTCTTTATTCAGTTTGTATTTGTTTAAAAACATAGTTACTTGGTTAGGTTGAATTCACATTTCTATTGGGCACTTGAAAAATCATTGCTGATGAACTACATTTTAGGTTCGGTCATTTCAGTCGGACTGAACACGGATGACTCTGTCGGACGTGCGCTTGACACATGAAAAATCCCTTGTGAAATGCAGTGCCTTGATGCGCTTGATATAAATGCTGACAAGGGTTCTACTTATCTGGTGTTTTTCACCTCGGCTATATGTGGCTCCATGAGATGAAATCTTTGCTGAAGTTAATTGATGTACGATCCTCACAACAGTGCTATGCTCAACTTGTGGTTTCATGCAACCAGCGTGGGACATGCTAAGTCCCATTTACCGACATTTGACGTCTATTACGCATCATTCCCCAATAATACATGCATGTTCTGCTCTGCTTTTTGAAGGATTGTGAGCCGTCTCCGTTGGTGTAACTTGGCGTTCATCCGCATACATTTCGGTCTGATTTTTTCTGGTTAAATATGGAGGTGCGTGGATGGAACTGTGTGTGGTGCAGAGCAACCCACACAAGATCACTTTGTATGTCCGGGCGTCCTGTATCTCTGGCCGTGGAGGTCGAAGTGATAAGAAAATCCGTATACAGGGGACGCCCAAAAATATTTATTGTTATGCCATAAAAGTTGACCAATCACGTCAAATGTTGATCTGAACTGTACTTCTCAGCCAATCTTTAACACGTATAGCTTTCACAAGTCTTGCGGGACGCAGTTTTCATCGCTGCGAACCTATTTATCGGTAGCCGTGTATAGGCCATCATCCAATTACAGTTCCCGTCAGCAATCTATTACATCAAGTCACCGACTGGCGTACCCTAGGATTGACTTGCTTTCTTATGGAGTCAGCCTAAGATCAAATTTTGGTGCTGATTTTACAAAATCCATTAAATTATGTGGATGCGCGTTGTATTTTTCGCGCGATGCAACTAAATGCTCCCCGGGTTTGCACCACGAGGTCCAGTAGACATTAAAGCTACATACTGTATTTTGAGTGCAAGGAGAAATGTAGCACTGTGAAACTCTAAACATAATTAAAAAGAATCTCGCCTATGACTAACAATACTTTGATCGACTTTAAGATCTAACCTAAACTAGTAAATGTCTGATTCACAGTAACTCTGACCCATAAATTTAGGATATCATTGTCAATAAGTAGTCCATTCTCTGAAGCGAGAAATGCATACATACAGATCCAGCAGTATTTAAAGCTGCTGCACGGATTTGTCCTATACAGCGTTCTTTGGCTGACTGTTCCAAACACTGATCACTTTAAGTCCAAACCAAATGAGATCCGAAATCAAGAATATATCACGATGCCAGGGCGCATTGCAAGGCGGTCCGAGTTTGAGCGGTAGCTTCAGCGTGAACAATTCACCGAGATGTGAATTTCGGTTGGTCAAAATACGGTCGACGCCCAAGGACGACAGAAAAGGTGTTTATTTACATTCGCTCGAAACAGGGAATGAGAAGGGAAAAAGAAACTCACAGCAAGAATAACACTGTGATCAGCTCCTAGCCATGTCAGCAAGTGAATCTAACCAAACGTGTTCATTGTTTTTGGACCCTAAACAAGGAGCCGTGAAGCTCCAAACGAGGTCGGCTCCGAAGTGCTGGCTTGCATTCATTGCTAGAGCATCTATCCTCTTCTTCTACTCAGACCACCGGCAAGACGACGGCACAAGTCGCAGGAGTCACTGAGCTCGCCTGAGAAAGAAGTTACCGAGCCATCTGAGCCATTTCCGATTCAGTTCCTTTTCCTATACCGTAAATCAGACGTCGAACACGCGCGTTACTCACGCGGTGCTTTCACTAGATGTGAGCCAAACTGCGAAGGAACCGATGGTCGTACGAAACTAGCCTATTTATGTCCGCCGATCTTAGGGGACATGTTTCGCAACCATAGTGTAAGGTCGAACCTACCGCTGCATTGCAAAATATATCGTTTAAGGGAGATTAATGTCGCGCCGCCAACATTGGTGGCAAAGATAGCAAAAGCACTTCGAGTTTCCGCTATAATGTTTGTGACCTCGTCTTAGAAAACAAGGACACTGATACAACGTCCCTGGTATTTGATTTTCTGCGCAAGTTCTAACTTATGCCCACCAGTGGTTATATTGCGGGAGAATATCCCTGTCAAGCTTGTTGGTAAGTTGTGCACTTTGATGGTGCAAAGCGAAGCCCGAAGCAACTGACAGCCAGGGCTAATCTGTCCAGCGCATTTTGACATGTCTAGGAGCTGTCACTGATGAGAACAATGTCGTCTGCATATTCCATGTCAAGACGACGTTCTCCAGGGAGTAGCTCCACGCCCATTTCAAGTTCTTTAAATATAATCTTCATGAATTCGTCAATAGCGAAGTTGATGAGGAAAGGGGAACACGCGCATCCTTGTCTCAAACCACTGGAAATATTGATAGGTGGTGATAGCTTGCCGTAAGCACTCACTCTTCCCATGCTACACGCGTATAACGCTTGGATAATATCTATATATATCTGCGGCACAGCTTTCCTGAGTATAAAATTCCAAAAGGCACAACAATCAACCGAATCAAAGGAATCTTTGATGTCGAGGAACACGACTACGGTGGGCAGCCATTATGTGTGAGGGTGCTCCAAATAATGAGGCAAGGTTAATATGTGGTCGATGCAGCCACAAACTCGACGAAACCGACGTTGCTCCTCAATAATCTGGCTTCCACAAGCGCCAGTCAGCCTGTGAAAATTATAGAGGCGAGTAATTTGGAGGCGATTGAGATCAGAGTGATTGTTTTATGTTTGCCGCATTCCGAATGTGAGCCGCCTTTGAAAGTGGGAACAATAACTGAGCGGCCCCAGTCAATTAGGACAGTCCCTTGCTCCCACAGTTTTACTATTAATTCACTTATTACATCAACCAGTGTAGAGCCTCCGAATTTGAAGAGGGCTGGAGGAAGATCATCTGGTCCCGCGGCTTGTTTCAACTTCAACAGTCCGATTTCATGTTCAACTTGTGAGCGAGAAGGTGGATCCAAATGGACAGCCCACGGAGCAATGCGATCACTGGCCGGCGAAGAATCGAACAATTCCAGCCGATTAAATTGCTTCGCAAAATGCTCAGCCCAACGCCCTAAACCTTTTGACAAAATTGTGGGTAAGCGTTCCAATCTGGTCACGTATATTTTTATAACACCAGGTCTACGGCTGCCCGTTTTCCTTATCAGGCTGAATAATTGTATGTGGTTTCCAATAGCCGCGTCTATTTCCATATCTGACGCACCGGAGCTCGTTTCGAGTTTCATTGTGTCCGCTTACAGCCGGAGTATGCCGGCTTGCATTGATAACTTCCAGAGACTGCGAAGAGACCCAATGTCCATGTTGGCTACTAAACTTACCACATCAGAAGTTGTCTGCTGCTAGTAACGGCTGGTGAACATGCGAACAGCAACATTCACTTGTCTCTAGCGAGCGCTTACTCAACTCGCATGTCAATGTAATTTGATAGGCATTAATACCAGCTGTTTCGTCAGTTGGCTGGTGTCAATGCGCTCACAGCATCGTCGTGGGCGTCCGCCAAAACGCATCCGCATGTGTTCACATAAAAATACATAATCTGTGTCCACGCATGTGCTTTGAATCGAGCCACAGTTCTTGACACAACCTCTCTAGCGTAACTGATTGCCATACGATTTCTTTGCGTCAAAAGCTGGTTCGAAGCTGGTCGGCGCCAAGTCAACCTCTAGCAGATGTAGTGTCTGGAGTTGGTGCACATACGAAATAAGCCAGCATCTTCACACAAATGAAGTAACCGCTCACCGTTATACTTACGGAAGCCTACAGCGAGCTGACTGCCCAGATGCATCGTAGCGGTGCACAACTACCCATCTTTAGCGTTCAGATCCCCTGCCAGCACAACAGTGTCCGAGTTTCTTCTGTGGCGAAGGAGCGCGTTCAATTGGCGATAGAAGTCGTTTTTCACCGAATCAACGCCACAAATTGTGGGCGCGTAGGCAGTAATGATGAATAGACATCTAGTAGTCCCGCGCGACTTCGAAGCTTTGAACCAGCCAGTCAATCGGACCGCACACATCCGGCTACTGATTGGAATCCAATCAACCAGAGCAGCTTCAGCCTGGAGACTCAGAGCAACCCCAACACCAGCTTGGCCGGTGCAGGATTCGCATCGTCACTTAATAGGTGCAGGGATGAAATACTGCTGGTGTCTCCAGAAGGTGATTACAAAGAGAGCACTGAGCTCGAGTCTTTCAGGTGGGACTCGGCTAAGCAGCCGATATCAATCGGGTGGGTCTCTAATGTTCGGCAAGTGCTGCCTATTGACCAAACTGTAGCATTTGCTTGCATTGAGGTATGCCAATCTGAATGAGTGTAGAGGGTTCTAAATGAAAGCCGACGAACTGTGCTTGACACCTTGGTTGGACATGAGCTTGTCGACAGGGCATGAATGACGCTCTGCGTTTGTGTGTGATTTGAATTTGATGCTAAACGTCTAGTAAAACTTGTTGGGGAAGAGAAAAGCATGGGGGTTGGAAACATGGGGGATAAAAATGAAGTAGTTTCGAGGGGAGAACTAACGTAAGATGTTAAAAAAGATTATGGCTAGGCTTAAGCAGTGGCATCCAAAACTCATCCACCCTGCCAGATGCAGCAAATAGGGTACTTTTGATTTTCCTCTGCCAGAGCAACAGGAATTTGTTTGAAGAAACGTTAATAACATTGTTTAGGCTGGATATTGTCAGGGTATCCAGGCTTAGAGAGAGGAACGATTAGTTTTCTTAACTAAAGCCGTTGTTTCAAATCCTGACGGCAAGGCACCGGGTTTGGCTTTTGGACTACAAGGCGTCCGTTTTAAGAAATAAGGAGCCATCTACATTCCAAACACCAACCTGGAGGAGCAGCAGGCTAAGTTTGTCTGAAATCTAACCATGGACGAATCTAGTGCGAGGGGATCTGAAGTGCAAAAAAAACAACCTAGCATAGCTCAAAGGTACACTGAGGTACACAAACCATTACACCACAGTAAGGTCTAGCCACAAATTTTTCTGGAAGATGAACTGATAAATTTCTTAGCGCAGCATTCGCTCATTGCTCTTTTGGTTATGCATCTAATTGTTAGTGATCAAATCATGATGACCTAAGCTCTGGTTTTAAGATGGCCGTCTACAGGTCTTGACGGCTATTGTACTTGTTCATGATTTGTAGATGAAGCGCAACTGGTACATGTGTAGTCAGCGGTTGTCTTGGAACAGCTTGGTTAGCATTATTGTCGATCGGTATATCACAAACGCTGCTTGGAACCACTCAGCAAAACGATTAGGTTGGTAACTGATGTCAGAACGAATTCTGAATGACGATGTTGATTCTTGATGTTCCACATGGTATTAGTGTTGATCGCAGTCGTATGAACATTGGCATTTGGAGGAGCTTAGTGTCTGCGCTTCTGTTTAGTTGCCTTTGAATATGGTTTTCCTCACTTTTGATAAAATTGTTTTTTAAGTTAGTTTTTACGACATGTATTTATGCACTGCGTATGAATTATGACGCACATTTATTGTCTTCAGCATTTTATGTTTTCCTTCGCAATGCTGTCTTCACAATGCAGGATGTAAAAACCACATGTTAAACTTGCTCTTTCGCTTTGTCATCTAATTTGGCGTTCTGGGGTATCGGATATGATTGGAGTTAATATCAAATTGTAGTCGTGAATAATCAGTCTATTGTAAGATTTGTTATTCCTCCAGACATTTCACAAAATTTCAAAAATTGCTGATGGCTGGTGTTAGCTTAAGGAACTGTGCTTTTATTCTTCGTGTGAAGTAATCAGCTTGGTCATTTCGGGTAGGGTGATGGCAGACAAATTATGGGCATTTCACAGATACATCAGCTATTTTCGGAGCGTAGATGATAAGAGTTTGTTTCTACGACAATGGAGGATGCCGGAATAGCTATTCGACACACGTGTCTCATAACAAGTGACACCACGCGTTGCAGTTTTCCATTTGGTATGTGGCACACCTCAGCGACTGTAAACCAGCCGTTTCTATGCATCCTTTGCACTCTCCGAACAACAATAACAAAGTTGAAAAACGGAGATATTGTAAGATCTAGAATCTCGAGAGCCCATTCAGAACGAAGGCACTGAGACCGCGTCGACAACTTAGGCTAAAAATAGCTGAACATCATGAATGTTAGGCGGCATCGGCCAGACAGCATTATTTTAGCTTCCAAATGGCAATATTATATTTAGCTAATACCACGCAGCTAACACAGCATTCGTTAGTATTTATGCATGCAATCCGACGCAACACGTTGGCAAATGTGCCAATTGAGCGGACTACCAGCAAGTCCTGTAAAATCCTAAACGAAGCATATGGTGTATTGTATTGACTTCCACCTGGAGGATGGGACGAACCAGCAACAATCAGCTTATATTCACCGACTTCATCTAAAATTGCGCCAAATTGCGCGATTGCACATCCGACAAACAAAACGAGGTTCGCCTCAGTGAGTGGTAATTTGAGTCAATTTGGACGAGCCCAACATGCGGTTAAATCAATAACACATGTTGTTCTGTGGAACTAACCAAGTCCCTTTCCTTCATTTTGTTATGATACGAGTGGCTTCCTAATGGGTCCGCACGGTCATCGAGTGCGAAGCTGTGATTAATAAACTCGCATGTTTATCTCATCTGCTAATCCATTTGGCTTTAAATGGGCGTATTTAAACGGTGCGGACCAGGATTGTATGGTTCGTGTTTTTGTGTCAGGTACCTTCCCATCCAAATGTAAAAGTCTCTTTTTACTAACTTCTGTTAGTCTACATATTTGGAGCTTATGGAACACTGCAATCAAATGTTACTCCATGCCTTTGCACTGTTCGCCCGTGATCCATTGTGACTTCCAGTTAAACCACACAAGTCGTGCCATTTTCCCAATGGCAGCAGACTAAAATGTCACGTTCCTTCATCTCGTCGTTTCATGTGCTATAACAAAATGTGGTTTAAGAAAAAGCGAAATCTTTTTGAGTACCGAAAATAGATGTGCAACTGGTTTCTTCTCAATCCAGCGACAGTTGGCTAATCCTGATCCTCCCTACGCACTGTGTACTCCGCATGGACGAGGTTATCAGCATATGTATATGTGTTTATCTTCAGCCTGACTGTGTTCCAGTGGAGGGGTTCAGTCAAACCGAGTTTGGCAGATTTACAAGAATATGTGTGCAAAAGCCTAATAACATAACAATAGCCTATGACGGCCCAGTCATTCGCCTCGTCCGAGGCAGCACGTGAACCAGTTGTTTATATTGTTGTTCCCAACGCGGTATATTTTATTCTTTTGAACCGAGTGTATTCGCAGTGGTTACCCACATCGTAACGAATCCATCTGTCAGCGGTAGCAAGCGAATTCAGCCATCTACCAGACCACGCATTTCAGCAAAAGGTTTGCGTATTGTGTTATCGTTGCAATCTACCTCCCGATATTCGACGACACATGTAAATGACGCCATTAACCTTCACAACTGCCTACCAAAATACAGTTTTCTTATGTGAAGTTGGCTACACATATTCGTAACTACATGCGCCTACTTACTTTTTGCTAGGTAAGCATTTAAACACGGGAAGAACTGATATCGTTTGTAAAAGTTAGTAACACAAAATGTAATGCTATTCCTGTGACCTCATCGTCCAATTATATTGGAGTAAATGTACAATGAGTTTTCTTCATTATCCCTCCCCGATATACCTGTCGAAATCTTTGGCACGTTTTTGGAACACGTATGATTATCTCTTGTTTCGATAAATTATTTACTCAATATAATAAAGCTGTGCTCAACTTTGTTACGAAATATCACGAAGGTATATACAGAGTTGGCCCACAGTACGAAGTTAAATTGTTGTTACTTAAGCTGCTTGGCCTGAGTCGTATTACAATAACAGGTGAAAAATGAAATGATCCCCAACACACTTAGTCTGGCCAGACTGGTCCGAGTAATGAGTGCAAACTCATTATCTCATATGGTCCACCCAATTAAGGTAAATAAGCGCTGCTCGCCCATCGCTTCGATGAACTAGCTGCCTCTCTCTTAAAGTATGGGTGCATTTCCTTTGTCGAATCAGCCCGATCATGCTGTAGTTCGCGTTTTCGCAGTAGTTTTCAGTAAATGTCAAACATTGGATTCGGTTAATCTGCGCCAGCCCAGACGCCATGTTCACGAGTAAAGTATTGATCAATTTGTTGACCTTAAATATAAAAGAAGACAATTTTCATGGACAAACGACGTTCGGAGCGGAGAGGTGGACAAAGAAATTTAAACAAAGTATGTCCGAAATCGTCAGCCCCTTCAACCCCAATATTGCATCATTGTTAGGAAGGCCAGAGACGAAGAGCATGAATCACCTCGGAAAAGCATTAACGTAATCCATTTCGAAGAGCTGTCAGCCTCTCTGCTTTATCTCTTCTTTTCAACAGGAACTATCTTAATATGGGGAAGGTGAAGATACTGGATATGGTTGGCGGCTTCCGGTTCCAAATGTGCCTATCCCTACGGCCTTCATAGGACAAGTACACCATTCGTGCGCCTAAAGCGTACCATGTGTGGCTTGCGCTGCACCAAGCACAGCTCCATCCACACACCCGTGTGCAGTGAAAACCGGAATTAATACGACTGGACGAAGCCGCGTTTCACCAAAGGAGCTGCCAATCTTTCACGGTGCCGTTTAACTGTTGCATTCCTGTTTTTTCAAAAATTTATATGTAGGATTACCTGTTGTCCAATGAGGTTTGTTCAACTTCCCAATTCCAAATTTAATGTGTACAAACCAACCCTATATTTGGAATTAATATTTATCCAAAATACTGTTTACAGGGTGTCTGAAAATTCCGGACAAAGGAGAATGGTAATTTACTCATTAAGTTACCGTGAATAAAGAAATGAAAGAAATTATTTACCGCATTTTCCTCCACAGTTAAACATTGTTCTGCCGAATAATAAACGAGTTTTACTGGTAGTTCTCAGTGGACGTAAGCGATCGAATGAAAGACAGCAGACAAATGTAATATTATTCTACCGAAAAAAATTAAATTGTATTTTGACGTTGGCGTACTTGTTTTAGTTATTTAAGGAGACCGCGTTTTGGGCAACCGTGTATCAGCAAAAGCGCAATATCCTGTTTTTTTCTAAAATGTATCCATATCTTAGAAGACCAATACGCAGGTCATCTGTGGAGTCAGGTAGGCAAAGATCAGCCCAAAGTTAAATTTTAAACAGTTAAATTTTACTCCGTACGAGTTGTAACCAATTTCGGACAAGGGTGATTTTACTCCTAAACTCCCGCATGATTTTCTAATTCATACTAGCATGTAAAATTCAAACTAGCATTGGGCTGGTCGCGGTATCCCTTCCGACTTAGTTTTCCTTGAGTGCAGTATGTTCGCCATAGATTAGGCACTGTGTTGTCTTAAATGACTGTCTTACAGCAACTGCTGAACCATGTTAGTTCAATTCATCAACTTTATTTCAGCTTGTCTTGAAAATCGCAGTATAAAGATGTACCCTAAATTCAGTGCCGCGTTATATATATACGCATTCGTAGATTTAATGCTCTCCTTAAAACTTTGCTTCTGCTGCTTACTCAGCTATGTTTAGCAGTACGTTTATCATTAAGCCGCGTTTACGCTTGAACGTGATACAAATTGTATCTCATCCTACTATATTGCTCATCCGATTGATTTGTTCGGCGTTTCATGGTCGTCATCGTTGTATCTCTTTACCGGAGCGACAACCAGCTACCAAAGTATTCTGGCGTTCGCAGAACGCATAAGACTGAATCGAACCTCATCACGCACATGACAGTTCCAAACGCCACCACTACATATTGTAATTTTGATAAAATATATTCGTAGTAAATGTAGTGAATACATTGGTAGATTCTTAACCGGCCTTAGCTTATTTATCTTCTAGCAATTAGCGCGAAATCTCTCCAGAGCTAAGAAAATGCTAAATGTGCCACTTGGACATGCGTGCAATCTGAAGACCTTTATCGTGTGTGAATTGAAGTCTATCATTGAAATATTAATTTTGGTATCGTTTGTTTATAATATTTGTTTTTTCCCTGAGGCTTACAGTTTAACCTTCAGCCAGAGAGTGTCATTAGTGCGTAAACGTCGGCGGATTGGTTAATTATGCTAGCAGGAAGCAAATCCAGGTAGAGAACAAATGTTTTGTGCTGATGTTGCGTTGATATGCACTCATAAGCGGTCGTTTATTAATCAGAGATTGTGACCTTCACATATGTTTGTCCGAATTTCACTCGACAACAGCGATGGGGGAACTAGGTCCATTCCATTATGTGCACCTTTTGATTATAACAGTGCACGCAGTGGAAGAACACGTATTTCCTCACCACTCGTATTTGATAAGTACAAAATTTGCTTGCCGGGATAAACGAGATGCCAAGGGGTGTAATTGTTACGCGCCATTCATCAGGGTTTCATATCGTCAACTCCAATTCACAAATGTGCTAATAGCAGCAAAAGCAGTATGGATTCATGTGTATTCCACATCGATTAATAGTACTTCATGAACTCGTCGGCCGGTGGCCGAGTGGTCTGTACGTTTGCTTTGCAAAAATAAGGTCACCGGTTCGAATCCGCGTAGGGGTGGGCGTCCTCGCGATATACTCAGCCCGCGCGCGACTGGTGGTGCTCGCGCGGCAGCAAAGCGCCCTTCCGGCGTACAGCTGACACGTTACTTCATGAAGTACACTTAGACAATCAAGCCATCAGGCTTCTTGTTAATCAGTAAGTTTTTCACATAAACGCACTATGTACCTAGTTAAATTCAAATACGCACCTATGTATAAACAAATTGGGCCGACTTGGTGAACCGGCGGTTTGCTTCAGTCGACCGAATTGACAAACGACTTTGTTAAAACATCTCCATGCACGTATGTGTAAAAGGGGTTGGTAGAAAGATATATAGCAACTCAGTTACACTGATATACTTTTCCCTGCATCGTTTCAAGTTAATTTAGTAAGCTGACCAACCTGCCTATCTGCTTCATTGAGTATGAGCTCTTGATTCGATAAATCACACACAAAACATTGTTTACCAATATTTAGGTTTTGAAAATTGATAGCCCAATAGACTGAATGATGGCGATGCACCTAGTACGATATTCGGACGGAATAACTCGGGTTCCTCTATTCTCTATTAAGGTGCTTTATCGATTTCAATACGTTAGTTTATTGGTTAAGGACAATGTATGTATACTTGTTAAAAATAGCTGCTTCACATGTTTCGTAATACTATATGAGAGGTTAAATGAATTAATAATAGAACAGTTAATAATTTATATATTAAAATATGGACTTCTCTTGTGCTTTACTCTTATGCATCATGCCACGTAGTTTCCCCGGCGCACAGTTTACAACAAATAAATTTGAGTAACATTCCATGAGTATAATGTAGACATATTGTTAAGCAAAAAGGATAATTGTTTATGGGCGTCATCCAACCGAATTTTAAATATTGGTATTGTCAGTACAGAAACTAATGTTTCGAAGGGAGCATCCCTTGAGTAACATGCAGAAAAATTTCCAGCGAAACTCTAAACGGCTATAATCTTCTGCGAGTTTCAATGAGTAAACTCTCAGGTTTGTACTGCTGCTGAGTTGCAAAAAAGAGCGGCACAAATGATATGAGTCGTGCAGTATCAGGTCTGTCATAATCAGATCGCCTCCTAATCAGCCATGCCTGCCAATGAATACTGCCAAACAATTCAGCCACTGCTCGTATAAAGGAGTGCCCATTTTCAATTACCCACTTGGATGTACAACGTTGAGTTTGCTCTAGTGTATTAAAGTCGTGCTTTTAGCCATAGATACCATTCTATTTAGGTTTTCGATATGGGCGAGATCATAGGCACTGAGTATTTGTCAAACTATAGAGCTGTTTATTTGTCCTAAAGCCCGTCGCAACAGACCGAAGTGTCGGTTTCCAGTTTTATCGCCGTTTCGGATTACTTAGAGCAACACAAGTATATATGTATGCTAAATGGACAAATGTCTCTTGATGCAATGCTTAGTCACCTATTTTTGTTTGCTATCGATTGTTTCTTGTTAATTGATTAAACGTATCATTGCATTGCTTTGATTGGCTTACTTAAGTCGTTCATAACAATGGCTTTCTCTGGGGTATAGTTCTGCTCTTGCGTTCCTGGTAGCCGCATCATATTTGCTTTCATTTGCCACTTCTATTTCGCTAGTATTATTCGTTTTTTCACATATGGTTTATTGGTTCCAAGTTACTATAATAGCTTTGCTTCAAAAATTATACTACCCTATATAATGATGTCGTGTTCTAATGCATATAACTTGGTTGTGGCTCATCTTCTTTGGGCCGTAAACAGCCGTCAGCGACACAACAGTTTCTGGTGACAGAGAATTAAGAAAACCATGGCCACTTCTATCGAACAAACACAGGCTCTACTCCAGCAGCAGCGCCAGCAGCAACAACAGCAGTTGCAATTCAGATATTTACAGTGTCAGCTAATCGAAGTGTTATCGCAAATGCTGTACATTAATCCGGACTCTTCTGGACTGGCATCACGAACTTCCGTGGTCCCTGTTGCGGCATCTATTTCGGAGTCCTTTTTGACTGATTGACTCGCATCACCTTCGAATCATGGTTCCAAAAAACGAATACTTTATACGTACGAAGTTCGCTGAGCAATATGGATCCTGTAAACTCCGTTTGTGGTTAAGGAAACCCGGAGACGTCTGTTTATTCTAGTAGGCTAACTATTGAGAGAAATGTTACTGAGCTAAGATACTTAGAAGTTTCAGCGTTAAACAATGCTCTTGGCAAGATATCGAAATTCATCGTGGAGTAGTTTACTTAATTGGGTTTAACATTTGATCCTGACTCACACAAGTATCGTAGCAACTAGATAGACCATCGAAATTTCTGTGTTGATATCTGATGTTCTTGAAAAACTCGCCACCTACGCACGGAAAAGTTCACCTTTCTCACCTGAGGCGGTTGTGCCAACACATAGAGATAGCCACTAAAGCAAAAGACGGCATATCAGTTAGGTTTCTCACGGTTTCTATTGCGAAATAGCTACTGCATATCCACCAAGTGTATATCCAGTATAATTTCGGGAACGGCAGTCTCATTCTATTGCCAAGAAGTTGGTCCAACAAATGTAAATTTATCATGTGCTGTTCTGTTGACGCGAAGCTTACAGAGAAAAGGAGTTTGTCATGATGCTGTCCGAAACCTGCTCTAATAACACCCTTAACATCACTTATCGTAGTTCGAGATCTACTGTAGCTACAGTGGTCTGCCTCCTACTTTCTATACTGTCATCACTTGACAAAAGAAACAGATAAACTCGTGCGTGTATTCTTGAGTGTATAAGTGCATTCGGCTGTGCACACCGGGAAATTATACTGAAAGGTTTATTCATGCACTCATTCGGTGAGTGGTTATATTCCTGGACTCACACAGATTACCCTCGTCAGAGGCAAATACTCCTACCAACTAAGCACAAATTTGTTTATTCTGCAGAGAAATTATTTCACTTCATTAATTCTTACTTATTTAAACTCAATAATAAACTATCAGTAAGTGAATTCTGCTGCAACAATCTGTGCCCACTCCTTAGGTAACAAAATAGCTGCCGTCATGTTTCGGTATAAGTGTTCGCATTTAGATCGCCGCTCAAAACTTCTTTGATTTGCCCAAATGGCTTCCTGTCAACCCTAGTTCAGTGGCAAGTTGCGCTGACTATTTTTGTCGCTGTGCTCGCAAGAATTAAGATGACTGTTTTTCCAGCCTCTGTTTTCATTGTGACGCAGTAAAACTAACATAAATGACAAGTGATTCATCCTTCAAAATTCATGAAGACGGTAATCGGATATGTTCACATAACTAAGGTGCTCTATAACGCGCTCCTTGAGACATTGGATGTATGGTGTAAAGAAGTGCTTTTTGCGCTTTACATTAGAGCACACATATGATCTAGGTCCATTGCCGATCCTTTTCAGTTAAGAGAAAATAATCAATTATACATTGTGAGGAAAATGTGGAGATGGAAAATGCGGATGTTAAGTCTCCCAATGTTGTATTATATTGGTTGTTTCATAATGATTACATGTGTCCGTTAGAAAGATATACGGAGTTGCTTGTTTATTAGTGAATATTACTAATTCGGAATTAAATGGTACAGGGTAGTCAATTTTATTATTGAAAAATGCCCTTGAATGGTCAAAAGTCATTGCAAGCAAACATGTTTTCGAAAATTTCTCCTTCTTCTACATTTATATACAAATGAATACAAAATGGGTAGACAGACCTTCCAAGTCGTTAGTCAAGTAGCCAGTTAAATACTGAGAGTGGCTGTCCGTTAGGTTACAACAATTGACTTCCCGGGTCAGAGTTCGTCAGACGTTGGGGACAGAATAGGCCTAACCCTCTAGACAGCTTCCTCTGGAGACCAAGCTCCGGGTCTTATAATTGAATCGAAATTACCTCAGCAGCTTCTACTATTATGTAGGCACGTAATTCCATCAGTTCGCAGGGGCCTGATAGATAATGTTGAAAGAATCAGCTGCTTTAGTGGCATGCCGCAATTGTCCTTAGCTACATATCGCTCTCTTCCATCGGGAGCAACTGTGGAGGTAACTTATCTTCTCCTTAACATTCTGTCATGAAGTAACCAGGACGGTGCGACATGATTTCACCCGAAAGCTTTGGTTGTGACCACGGAAGCATAAAAGGTTGATGTCTTACGAATTTGTATACAAAAAACATGCTTCCATATGTATGCATTCAAAATGCAACACTACTCAACACCAGAGTTTGCAACTAAATCTATACAGTGGTTATATCAAAATGTAGAAAAACGTACGCGCTAACTTCCCCTTGGTTAAATACAACTTTCCATGGAATAAAATACCAACGGCCCACAGGTCATCGTACCGTGCAACCACATTGAGCGATATACGCTCATCTCTACAGATTAACGACTATGTACATATGCGAAAGTGGGGCTCAAAATCGTCTACGCAACTTCAGTATAGCTCTTGAGAAAGTGAACCATGAGGTCCTGATCCACTAGCTGAGGAGGTGTGGCGTTGGTGGCTCAATGAGGCAGCGAAACAGTGACTTACTTATGGGGAGAAGATACCGGATTCAGGTGAATTACCACCGAACGGAATGGTACCGTTCACTAGCATCATGCCCCAAGGTACAGTATTAGGGCCCATTGTGTTCTTGATCCATATCAACAAGGTACATCGGCTTCTTTGGTCTACGTGCGCATTATTCTTATACTACCAGAAGCTTTGGTGGGTTATCAATGCTCTAGGCAACTGGGACGTAGTTCAACAGGAACTTGACCGTCTATCCAGGTGGTTTGCAGAGGTTCGCCTACCGGTCAACCAGCCAAGTCCTCGTTTTTGAGCCTAAAGAAGAATGGCAGTATGTGTACGTACATTATAACCGGACAACAGATTCATCTCAACAGTTCCGGAAAGGATCAATACCTACCCTCATGCTATGATTCGAAGTATATCGACTACACGAAGAGACTGTACTCAAATGGTCTCTGCCAGCTTTGGGCACTTAAATCAGCTTCTGCCCTAGTTGTGTAGAGATTGTCACCAGTCTTTTCTCTTCCATGATGAGATAGGTGCTCAGTACTACTAATATTCCTTTTGTCCGATCACATTAAGTGAGGAGTAGAGACTGGAACGCCTCCTAAATTTGGCTACCCATCTCATCCTCAGTTTACGGGCTAGGTTGTGCGAGGACCGACAAACGAGGGCAGCGATGTATACCTTGTCATATTTTCAGCTTCGAACTGAACCCATTATGACGTACCGATAAGACATTTGGGCCACTTGCTTACATCGAAACCGCTGCTGCACGTTCGCGCACCAAGTATCACAAGTTGACTACGGTACAAACTTCTGGTACCTGGTTCCCGGCGCATTACTCACACTATCTGCTTCGAGTGTTGGGTGGAATATATGAAACAAATTGCCTGAGACGCTAGTCAAGGCGAAATTGGTGTCAGAAATTATGCTTGTCCTTGACACCCAATTTGTGGACTACGTGTGTAGGGACCGTTTCGCACTCGGTTAACATATAATACGGCTGGAATATGCTTCCAGCACGCAGGAATCAGAAAAATGATTCCCCGTATGTGGCCAATCCACCTAGGAGTTAGCGACACTGATTTCTATCTTCTCGCCCTCTAGTTACAGTAGTCAGTATTTCCAAATATTTTATTAGGTAGAACAGTTGGATCCTTGCGTAATTCAGCATCGCACGTGGAGTTGTGAGACTTCATTGGTAAAACTGATATCTCTCTTTCATCTCTGTAAAATGCACTCGTCAGTTTGTCGTCGCTCAACGGTCGCTGTGCAATTGGCTACAACTGATAAAACACCACGGTCAGTGCTTGGCGGTTAACACTGCACATGGGCGATAATTTTGATTTTCCTCTCATATGCACTAAGGTCTGTGTCCTCGATATATATGTATATACTTTTAAATAGATAGGCTTTTGAAAATATTTGTTGAACACATTTATACTTCGTTTTTCATTAATATAAAAGTTGGCGAATTGTTACCACAAAGCCATTGTCGCATAAACAGGTTTCTATACCCATATTGGCTACTTTTACCTCATATATTTCTTTACGCATCACAGAATGTGTTAAGTGCTTATAGGTAAAATGAAACTACAAAGACACATGTTAAGCTCGTTAAAACTTGTACGAGCATGCAGCCCTCACAGGTCACTCGCGATAGTCGGTAGCTAATGATACTACTTTTATACTTTTAGTTAGCCATCCAAAGTTTGCTGATGAATTGTCCAGGTAGAATGACTTTCCATGAAATATTAGGCGACTTTCCACTAAAATCTCCGTATATTAATATTTTACTGGCATAAGTTCTAGAAGTCGCTCAACGAACAGTACAGATATGAGCACCGCTATTTGTCATAAAAGCAGCGGACGACATCGGGACAAAAGTTGACTTGAGAAGTATGAATAAGGAAAAGGCCTATGCAAAAAGTAGTGCTATTTCGTGAATAAGAACAAATAAGTTTTTAGTGTCGAATTGTCTATATGTGTCTCGAAACCAATAAGCAATTTGCTGCTTTTCAGTAAGACGGAGAAACGCCTTCCGCTTGCCATTTTACAACCCCTCCGGTGATGCGGAAGCATTATCTCACCTAACGTAGTTTCCCTCTAGTACAGATATACTTACTTGCTGGAATATGTGCTACCGATTTTCTTCTGTGTACCCTGAGCTATGGATTTTGTTCTATGTGAACGTAGGGAAAGTACGAAACTGTCCTCCCAGACTAGTGGTATCAAGTGAATTTTGTTATCCATATGTGAGATTACGTAAATATTCTTTCTTTTAAGCAACAATAGTTCATCCTGCTTTGTCTGCGATTCTATTACACATATTCTGCGAATTGTTCACTGAAACTACGTGCTTTGTAGAAGTGTCTATTATCTTAAGGATTATGGCGCATTGTATCTGGTGCATTGTATCTGTAAAAACCGGCTTCAACTCTTCTTCTTAGAGATAAAGCGCAAAATAAGAGGAGCCTAGGGCAGTTGCAGAGAAAGTGGCAGCCAAACATGACCTTGCCGTTGCAGCTTGTCTATTATTATATCCGTTGCCTAGTATTATTAAACTACACCTCCCTTGTTTCGACAAACCACGGATATTCTAACGCCGTAAGTGAATAAAAACTTCTTTACACACTTGGATCACAGGATCTTTCATAATTTTGAGTTATATTCAGTCTATATTTTCAGCCTGAAGGAGTTCCGCTGAGAACTGAACACATTTCCCTAGCAGTGATGTTGTATTTATTTTCCCAGCAACAATCCAGCTCGTGGGCTGATTCCACACAAAATGCAAACAACTAGAAAAGTTGACATCTGGTCTTGTTCGATCGATCCCAAGTAGTAGCCGAACACTTAGACACACGCAATTCATTTGCCTAATAAAATGTCGCATGTGATTATCACTGTGGTTAACGCTCTTTCTGGAAATATCCTGCTTTCAGAAACAAACGTTTCACTGCAGCTATTTGAAAAGCACAACGAGGGAACGAAGGCATACACACGCTTGCGCTTCGTTTCGCCTCAACATTGTCATGATTAATACCACGTAATTAGTCATATATTGGATAGTCTGAAAGCAAATTTTTAAACAGAGTGAGGAGAACTTGGAAGTTTTCGCTCCCGGTTATTGGATAAAAACAACAGAACATTTGATAAATTTGGACAAAGAAAAGCGGTATCATTCGGAGTATCAGGACGGTTGCTCTGAATTTTATTGGATAATATTTTTCTGAAATCGGATTTCTAATTGACGCAAACCTGCAGGAATATGACTTGTTAATGATTACTGACTTACAGAGGCTGCTTTTCTCTCGTTGGCTAGGCACGTTTCTAAGCATATCCACTTTAAAACTACTTTGTTATTCGGGCTCCGCTTGAAAGGTCAATGCCGGAACAGCTTCGCAGATGTGCATAATTTAACACCCAAGTACGAATTGTCGCGCACGATGCGCGCTGACTAACCTAACCAGAGTTCCCTTTACTGAATGCACCGATTACTTCGTACTCGGACCCGGAATAACAAATTTGTCTAAATAGCAAACTGTCCGGCTGTTCTAATCTGGGGCACTTTTAGTCATTGCAATGAAATTACTATTCTCAGTGGAGAGCACAACCGTTAGGTTCCTTTTAGATGACGTGGACACTACATTCATTTATCCTCTCATCCTGAAATTTTCCTGTGTGTACCCCAAGAGATAACTTGTGTTGTTGGCATTTAGGAAATTAGGGTATGTCTGTGGACAAGACGATCAGTCTGGCATATTTGCATTTGATTGTAGAAAACCCCCCGAAATAAATCAAGTCAATGTCAATTTTTTCACTTGTTGCTGCCTGCCTAGTCTATCAAATTTTTAACAATAAATCATGTTAAACCTGCGCTTCCTGCTGATAGTTATAAGCCGTCAAGCTTTTTCTACTCCAGGCGCATTTCTACGAATTGCGTTTTCAATTCGGTTGTTTTACTTTACAGTTGGTTTCAATCCATAGTCAACCTATTAAACTGAGCGTAATTGTTGGAATCACTGAAGAGATGAAAGGTAACGGCATAAAGACAATCTAAGTTTTGACACATTTTACCCAGTTTATGACTAAATTTTCGCGTAAACATATATTATTGGCTCATAGTGTATTTATGTTGGATAGATTGGTCATTTGATGTTAATTCGAAACAAGCTTTTCGCTTCACCTCACTCAATGCGACACTGCGCCTTACTTTCTGCCTCATTTGACAGCTGACTGTCAGCCAAGTGACAACCATAGGGGTGATGTCCAACGCATCAATAATATTCTGTAATTATTACTCCGTAAACAGAGGCTCAGCGAAATAAGTTTTTCTGACTTGGGAACTAGAAAACTAGTATGAACTTCACTTAATATCACTGTTACAGTCGGCTGAGCACTTAGTAACTGCTAAGTAAATGCACACTAAATCAAGTATTTGCTACGCTTAACCATATGGTGTACACCAACAGTCGTGAATATATTTGTACAGCGAGTGAATCTTATACACGATGTTGGAATCGCGGTGACCTGGTCTTATGACGGGTTATGGTCGTCTTGATCGGGAACAGTTGTTACACCACTGCATTTTATTTATTTATTCCTTGCTATCTATTAGCATGTTAGGATTAAAATTTGTTCGAACCAGAATTATTCACGTCATCCAGCTCAAGTTTTCAAGTGTCAGTCCACCTTTCACTTTAGCTAAAGTTTCCACTAAAAATCACAGTCTTTATCACCTTACTTTTTGCGCATATCTAAACAGTAATGATAAATATTGTCTACTCGTAACTTCCCGCACGTTAGACCGAGATAACAAGGCTGTGACAAAAATTTACGAGGTTGAGACTGCAAAACGAGGCTGTCACACGTAAACCATTTATTCACAAATGGAATTTATCATAAGGACCAAGTAATTACTAGGAAATTGACATAAAGCTTTCATTGCTTTGGCGATCTGTGACACACAATGTTGCGGGCTTTAAGCTACATTAATTACATCATATGAACATGATTGAAGCTAACTGAAAGCACCTGAACGATTGTTGGTTTTCTTTTGAAACCCCTTTTATGAGTTGAATCACAGTTAATTCTTGAAACTGACCCGAAGCTTTACTTCATGTTGTTTAACCCTATTTTGCCATGTTAGCCAACCTGTGCAGACAGGTGCATTGTTGCGATTATGTGACGCCTAAACTTTATGATGTTCTGTTCCGGTCACCGATTTAATTGCTACTCAGTTTAAAACGGAGCTCGATCCAGATCGAGCCGCCATCGTGTGACACCATAAGTGGTTAAAAATTATCACGAAAAGATCCTCAATGATTGATTAAAAGTAGCTTGTTTGACTATGAAATCTGTCCGAAATCGTGACGGTTCGGTTCTGCATGTGGTGGCATTAGTAAATTACGCCAGATGTCTGTCTCTTCCACTTTCTGCCCCATACGGAATAGTTGAATACTCACGTCGCATCATTGCACTTGCGTGACGCTGTTGTGGCATGCAACTAGATGAGTGGTATTACACTTGCTTTTAGCTAACCAATTAGACATCGGTTAACTGAGCCAAATATACTGCATTTTGCGTGTTTCGATGCGCATGACTTTGGAAAATGACGGTTAAATAATGTCTCATAAGTGCAACATTATACGGGCTATGCTTAAGGCTAACAATGATTGAGTGTCTATGCGACCGTTAGCGAATGTCCAGGAATATATTGACGTGCTGGATCCCAAAGAATGCTCTGGAGCTCACGCGAACCTATTCGAATCGACTAAGCGTACCTTTCCCTAGAATACGCCCAATTTCCACCCATGAAAATGATACTGCACAAGCAATTTAGAGAAATATTTTGTTTTATACAAATTGTATAAATTTCCAACCTTTAAGACGTACAGGCAGTCTAGTGCATAAATATGACTATATTCTGGCGTTATGCGAGCATGCGCCATTTTGTGGGATGGTTCCATCAGAATCACCTCCATAGTGTCCATGTCCAGGTGCCTAAAATCATGCCACGCTCCAGAATCACGGATGATTTCAATCATTAGTTAGCAATATCCAATCTTTTCAAGTCACTCCGAAATTGTGGCTGGCGGAAAGGCGATCCTAAACAAACCCTGGCTTATCCAATCCCAACCCAATAATTGTTGGCGTTTGGAAAATTCCCATTTGGGTAGCCCAGTCGGAGTGACTAACATTCTTGTATATTGCCAATATAATTCATTCACTAAAGTTAACTGGAATTACCTCTTCCATTCAAAAATCTCCGAACAGGGACGTCAGTTATTTACAGAAGAACTCACCACTGAACTTCAATAGTGCAGGTGGGAAGAAATCAAGGCTAGTAGGAAAAAAGCGACTGACAGCTGTGAGCGCGCTTAGGAAACCTTTCTCCGACAGAGCCGTCATACTACCTGTTTAGGGATTATCCGGTATCATCTGAATGGGAACATATCCGAAAGCAAGGGGCCCACTGAGCTAATCATAAAAATCTTCTCATGAACCAACCATTTGGCGCTTCCTATTGTAAATCACTGCACACGCGCTGTCTCTGATTGTCTCATTGCCGCCTAGTTTCCTGGGAAAAGTGATGCATAACAATTTGAATGGTTGGTGATAATTGCCTACTGTTTCAGCCTCCTCCTTTTCTTAAACCCCGCTGGTCCAACAGACTATATTGTCAACAGGCAGGCTGCGTTTTACTCCACACCTAATAGGCAAATTGATAGCGCTTGTTAGGTCACCTGATAAAGTTCATGAATATGAACAACTTACCAAGCTATGCTCGAAGTTGACGCAAATACATAGACCGCGCGACAATCCGGGATGAAACTACACCGACTGTAAATTATGTCATTGCGATCAATTTGGTTCCATCAATGGCCAAATAATAGGAACAGCAAGTGACACTTTGGCGCCCGCTTTGCCTAAAAGCGGTTCTACTTGGAAACAACTGTTGCCCCGCGTACAATTGCGATGGACGCTCTCCATTTTCTGTCCGCTCAGAGTTTGGCACATACTTACCATGCAGATGGGATTCAAAACTGCAAAGGTGACACATTTTGCATGCATTTCCACTATATCATCAACAATAGCTGAATTTGTAACACATAGAGGCAACATGTTAGGTTCGTATTGGAATATGTTCTTGTCAACATCTTGATTACAGTGATTGAGAGAATAAGCGGGATTGAGAAACAATCAGCGTTTTGTAATAATTCTTGAAAGTGTTTTGCTGGACGTCCTCAAGTGGGTTGCACACACACGAGAAGGCAATAGAACAAAAACAGCAAATCTCTGATGAAGAAAACGATTTCAACCATAGATTGAACAGTGACTGCTGCCTCAGAGTCAACGGATGGCTGCAATCATTAGTTAGAGGAAATGACGGTAGATTCTTCGACAGTAACTGGCACAGTCTAAAAGAGTGGTCAGACAAACATAAAATACAGGATCGCAAATATACGTAATTGTTCTAGTTGTCCACAGTGCGTTCGAAATGAATTATTCGAGTGATCGAGAAGTTGTATTTATTTGAATAGTTGTGCTAACAGGAAAAATAACAGTAGCAGGTGAAAGTAATGCTGCTATTCTTGGAGCCACCTACATGGCACCTGATTTTATGTACACTGTTTCCAGGAAATTTTGCTCCTGCACCTCCATTCATCTTATAGGTTGCTGGGTGCATGTGTTATACAATGAAAATAAGCCGTCATCTCCTTAACTTTGCTTTGGTCTTCGTTATCCGGTTCCTGACGTACCTGTCGCTGTAGCCTCAACGGGGACAGCAGATTGATGACTTCGACAACGAAGGGAGCATGGATGGTTTGCACTGCACCACCCACAGCTCCATCCAAACACTCCTTATCCAGTATTTACCCGAAGCAAAAAGACCGGGACTCCTGTGAATAGGAGCCACATTCCATCAACGGAGCCCGCCCAAATTCTTTACAAGATAACTTAATCACTCTGTATTTTGGGAATAAAATTCACACAAGCGGGTGGTTAGCCGTAGCCTGCTCCAAAGAAAAACTAAGTGCGCATGACCATTCTTGGGACCTAGTACGATCACGAGGACTGTGAACCACGTCCCTTTTAGCAACGACCTGCGTTTTCTTAGAGCCAGTATAGACGACGAAATGTGTTAATGACAAGTAATTACCTTAACAACATGAACATCGGAGCAGGCAAAGCAAAATATCAAGCAACACTCAACCACTTAAGCTGACAATATCAAATGAAAAACCGAATAGTGCATACGTATATGCCAGAAATCTTCACTGAACTAGCATAAGAAATAAACTGTTTATCATATATACGCGAGTAATTCAATATGGCAGGAAACGGGATAAACATATTTGCAAAACGCAAAAATCTAAGGAAAATAACCAACCTTTGTTAAAGCGATGTGTTATTGAATATAAAAATAATCAGACACATAAAAAATGAGGTGGCAAAGTATTGGACTAACAAGATATAGCATGTCAATCGCCTGAAATAAAGAAATTATCAGGCAAGCATTCGGTAAGTATATCAAATGCAGCTTACTTACTAAAGCAGCGCCAGTTCTGCTTACTTTCTCAGCAACACCAGTCGTAGTTTCGATGCTGTTCCTGAGTGGCCTCGCTCGTGGCTCTCTAGAATTGCCTGATGCAGACACTCGCGACCGCATGTGATCTAACACCATGCAACGACGTACATGGAATACACGACATCGGCGCCTGTCACTTCCTCACCTGTCATTTTCTTTCCGTATACACCCGGGTTTTCTCCTGTACCTCAGACACTACCTTCGTGATCAGATCCCGCCATGAACTCCGATCAACCGCCTTCAAACCTCATTACCTCAATGAGCATTAGAACGTGATAGGCACAAGGTTATCACTTTTGATAGAAGCGCTTCTGAAAACGGACATCCTTCCGTTAAAGCGTTCAGGTTTCGCTGGCGTTAAGAAGAACAGACAACACCACAGACTTGTGTACTAGCAGCTTCGTCCAGACAGTCAGCTGGGGGATTGCCGCATGAAATTAGAGTATGTCAAATGTAGCATCCAACATCGATTACCGGAGAGGCTGCTAACTCGTCATATGCCGGTACTTTGTAATTATACTGCCAAGGTACCTGAATCTCGGGTTTGTTTTCAACAAAATTCCTGGCAACATGGATTCGTCTGGGCATATAAATCTATAGGTTATCCAAGGGTTTGTAGGTAATTTGGAATACCTCGTTTAGCCGAAGATTGTAGCATAGTCGTCAAGATTTGCAACTAGGTCTGGGTTACATACCCTTTTTAGCCGGTAAGTTGCCATGACGGACCTCGTTTTTCATTCTTTCGGAAAGACGCCTAGTCTTACGCCCAAGTTATCATCATTCAGAGGAACCGGTAAATAAATAGATGCACATAGAGTTCTGGTGGACAGATCTACTATACTTAAGACTGTTCCTAAATATGGGTGCTGGTAAATTATGTATGTAATTTTGCTGCTGGGAAAGTCCATATAGGCTACTGTGATAGACGGCGGTTATGGATTTCTGTAGCTGTTTCTCCTCTGTAAGAGATTTACGAGATACTCGCTTTTCCGTTAGCTGTTAATACCACCGATGCGGACAGTTATGACGTGATCTAGATGACTACTTTTTGCGGCAACGTGCCAATTCGCTCTAGTTCACCTGTAAAGGTATAATACATACATTTTCTTTCCGCTCTGCTGACCATATAACGAATTAAATTCCGTTACAAACTTACGGGCACGAAGCGGTGGAAGTTAGTGTACTGGCCGTTCCACGAGCTTTTTCTATATGCGTGGCGCTATAATAACCCGCTATCGAGTATATTTAGACCTACGTTCAGAAAGTGAAACAGCCGTCTTCCTCTATCTCCGAGGTAAAGTGCATTGCATTATGTGCTCGGTTGAGTGTTGGTGATACCTTCAATATCCTCGGAGGACTAAAACATCAAAAATATCAGCAACATAATGGCGGTAGAGGTTAAAACCTGATGGTTGGATTAAAATGCCCTTATTCAAGCATTTCCATAAGGATACTAGCAAGTACTGGCCCAAGGGGCGAACCCAGCATCACTCCATGTCTCCCTCGGTTTTTCCCCGTTAAATACAAATTGAACGTTACGCGTGAATACAAATAGCAGTTCTATTAAGACCAAAGTGGGTATATAGATGTTCTTCCCGCTGCCGTCAACATATTCGCAGATGTAATTGCTTGTCTTATATATTGGTACATTTTTTAACAATGAGGAGACTTTCAGAGAGTACACGGTTATACTCGACGAGTTTACATATTTTATGGCCTCTAAAAATAAAGCGATTATTCAAGCTATACGCTGCTATACGCTTTCCGATGGACTCAATTATCCCAAAGGGCCAACTTTTGGTAGAGTGATATGTTGAACCTTCATATCTAAGGCCTTTTAACTGTTCTGACCCGATGGATAGTGATTTTTACTTTGTTGGATAGTGTGATGACTCCGAAATCGACCTAATATTTGGTGATAGTTAAGCTCTTGTAAACAGATTTTCCCAGTTTTAACGACTCAGTATTCTGTCTAATCGATGTAACTGGTGTATAATTGTATTAGCATGATAAATAATTATGGAAAACGTAAGTTCTCTAACATATACTATTTGCTTGTGTTTTTGGTGAGCACGGATTTTGCTGCTGTCGAAGCCGGAGCAGTGGTATTGTGCTGCAACTCATCAACACTATATGCAAACAGCGCGCTGAGTCAGTGAACAGTAAAATACGGATTGCTGTCTCAGAGACCAGGGTTCTCGCACCGAAAAGACGAATCTGCAGCAACTCACCATCAAAGCAATGCTCCAACTGAACACCGTAAGCCACAGCAACTGTACGTATATCATAGCATGAATGTAATTTTGTAACTGCACATTAACTAAGACACAGTCTTGCATCACACCAGAGATAACTTCAAATCATCCGAATTCTCTCCACTCATCAGCGACCTCGCCAGCACACGACTGTGCAAACATGCCATTAAATTATAAACGCACACGTGCACCAACCTTACCCAACAACAGCCACAATTTCTCGTGGTTTACCGTATCAAATACAACGGTGAAATCAACAAACAGCGAGCACAATGAATGGTGTCGTACTCTGAATTTCTACTGCAAATGACAATGCGCCAACGCCATATCGGTGATGCTGTGACCCGAAAGGAATCTACTTCGCTCCTCCGCCATGTTCAGTTGCATAACCTAACTGGCGACGCGGTTCAGCAGGATTCAAGCAATCACCTTGTCCACACAATGCAGCAAATTGACAACACGAGAATTCGTGCAACACTGGTTGCTTCCTTAGCCGTTGTACAGTTATAGCACAATGGGATCTTTCAGCTGAAGAGGCCCGTCCTTCTTAATCCACACGCGTTGCCTTAATTAGCGCAGCGCAGTCATCAACGTAAGTCCGTCCTTTTTCAATGCTTCGGACGGGATCTTGTCGTCACCGGCACATTTGCAGTTTCGCAGCTGTGTATATGCTTTTTGCGTCTTACAAAATGTAGTTTTGTAGGCCAGACACGTCTTCATCGGATATCGTTGCAGCCAGTGCAGCGCACATTTACTGGTGTTAAAATATGCATATATTATAGGCGACCAAATAATCCAGCCCGTTCCGTCATGCAAATAATTTCAAGCTTGACAGCTTATGAAACTCAATGAGATAATTGAAATACGCCATACATAGGAGAATTTGTAATCTTGGTAGTTTTACTTCGCCGTCTCATGAGATCCGTCAAAGGGTGAACTAGGATGGAACACGGAATAATACAAATTACGAAGAATGAGTCGTGATCGAATACGGGTACAAGAAAAGTAACGTTAAGAAGTTAGCAAACGATACATCCTATAAAATTTGGAGAAAGATCGATGGACTGCCTGAACAAATTATATGGTATTTCAGCCGAGGATATCCGATTGTTCGGTTTATCCAAATGCAAGAACATGCAAAAATAAGTTTCATGTTTATTATTAGTTTTGCATCCATAAGAACAGTAGAAACTTCGATAACACCAAGCATCGAAAAGTAGTATATGCTCTTAAGCTGTCGCTTCTAAGAAAATGAAGAAGTGTTGAAGAATATAAAAACAAAGATCCGTTTTAGGGGAGGGTCCTGCGGATAATTTTTGTCACCAAATGAAGTAAACATTGTTGTTTTTGGTCGCATATCAGAAAACATTCAGCACAATATGACTTGATTAGGATGGATGTGTTTAGGAGGCTGAATTAATGATTGGACTGCGTTACAACGATATTCGAAGCTTATGTTGCCAAACGGCATTTTAATTATCTGCACAGAAAGACTGGTTATTATGGTGCATTCGAAACACCTGCAGCTAGAAACCAATTTGTCCTGTTTAATACATGCAGCGCAGTATAATTCACATGTCATTATTGCTGTTCACAAAACTTTTGATCAAATGCAAACCAGCACTAAAAATTATATCCTCAATTCGAGTGAAGATGTATTGCACATTGGTTATTTGGTATGACCATGGCTTTAAATACTTTATTGAATAAGGTAAAGCGGTGTAATCTCGTTTCGCAGAACGGAACCAAACTTGATGAAACCAGTCAGTCCATCGGAGCTGTCAGAGATTTTGACAAACATTCGATTCGTAATATTCAACTAAAAGAGGTCGACTTTGACTGCTCCGGTTGGCCTGAGCTATTAGTGAATTTCTGTATGTTAATATACTGTTATCAACAGACGTGTAGCAAGAAGAGTATCTAGTGGCTCCAAGTGATAAACATTAAACCTCTTTGTAATTCGACCATGGAGACGCGAAATTCATGCGTTAAATTTGTCGATATTTATTGCACAATCTAAATATACTTCAGTACGAATGAATTAGCGGAAATTTGAGTTCCAAACGAAAAGCCGCTTGGTCCACTGTATGTGCCGTTACTCGATTGAACTTAGGGGATGTTACGAGTTCTTACTGCCTTTTTCCACGTGAAAGACATTCTAGTGTAATTGAACAGTAGCTTGCACAACAATGGTAACTATGTCCATGGTCTGATTTAGTAAATTAGCCATCAACGGTTGTGCAAGTTGCTAATAATTTTAGTAATTAGTTGATTTCATCGCAATTAGGTTACAAGCCGCAAGGGTGAGCTACCAGTTCGGAGAAGCACAATACTTGTATTGCATCCTATTAGTGCCGGTCACTGGGGCGCATTCCCTCGGTTCGCAGGGGGAATCGAAAAGATGACTGCTTGTGTTTTGCAAACAAATGAGCATTAATAATATAGAAACCCATGCGCAGCTCGAGGTTTCCATAGACAAGTTTATGGACTCACGCCAACCTCCATTGATAGCGAGCAGTGACTGAAAGCTATCGTTTAAAGGAGATGGTGTAGGCAAAATATTTCAACTGCCTTTGAACTCCGTAGTTGCACTAGTGTATCACGCGGCGCAACCCGTAATGTGATAAACAACGACGTACATTCCCACACTTTCGGTTAAACAGCAGCCACCTCTGTCCAACAATTAATTCATCGTTTACAAATGTACGCGTATTTGCAAGGCCACTTACATAGTCATGACAGAACGCCAGTTGCGTGTAAGAATCAGGAAGCATATCCCAGCGTGTGTCCAGAATCACATTTCGAACCTAGCCGCGTCCACTACCCAATTTGGACAGCCAAAAATCGCAAGTGGTCAACGTTTTAAGACGTCTGCGTCATCCATCGCCTGCTATCTGCTAACTGACAAAAACTGTGTTGACCCCACGCGTCTGTTCATAATGATCTACACACCAAACAACAAGCTTCTGTTACCATAAGCTGAGGCGGTCTCAATCAAACAGCTTGACCCCAGTCTGTGTGTGCAGAAGGACGCGTCGTCACTCTGGGTCTACCTTGGTAGTTGGCAAAGAGGTGTGCGTGTATGTAGATGCAAGTAGGTTGGTGAATTTGTTATTTCAACTTCCTTAACTCTTCATGATGCTATTAATTTACACGTGTTCTTTAGTACGCAATTGAGAATATGCAGATAAATTTGTCCGGAATTAAATCGTGCGGTGGTCTGATGTTAACGATTTACTGAAACGTTTGTCGGGAAAGAGTTGCTTTAATAAATTAATGATCCATGGGGAACCATGGCCGATCATGGCAAATTGAAATTTAGCTGTGATATGATTCTACCCATCAACCTCTACCTCCATGATAGCAAAGAATTCGCCACATTGCTTCATTTATTTACGCTCACAGCATGCGGTGGGACTATCAGTTTCAGCATGAGTACAGTCGATTATAATATTGTGAAGCATTGTCAGTATTATAGAATTAGTCTATAACGAATTTTTAGTCACTCATGGTCCATATAACTTGGAAGATAAACTTACTACTTATTGTCTTGTACTACGTAGTCCTTAAGGTACACAAATAAGTTTGCAACAAAATTGATTCGGTGTCAACCTGTGAGGAAAGTATAATTGGAAGTGGCATTTTACACGTTCTTTTGTCTAGTTACTTTCAACCGCAAGTTTTGTCTTAACCAACAAAAGTCTGCTGATTGCTGAAATGCTGTCGGTGGTAAAGAGAAGAGAATACACTGAAAGGTTGGGCAAATTTTGGGATGCGAAAGTTGATTTGCTTTGATGTATAGGTTAAAGAATCACAGCCGTTAATGAAAAAATGTCATAACATTTTAGTAGAATCGGCCTTTTATTTAGAATCTGGAAGAATATTTACTTAACTTGTAACGCATGTTTCAAGGCTATTCTTGAGGACAATGAAAATTCGAAAGAGTTTTTCGAATCGGTAATTTAATCGGAAAATACAGAACGAACAGCTTTGAGTGAAAGTAAGTTATTTGAGTAGTTAAACCATGCGCGGCAGTTTTTTCGATGACAACAGTTGTTATCTTGAAGTCGCAGATAAATTAGGGGTCTTACGACCAGCTCCGCTAGAAAAATGACCATTTAATTTGATATAGTTAGCTGACTGCTAGTCGAAGATATTTCATTTAAAATGACAGGAGTAGCCTTACCGCTAAGGAACTGCCAACAATGCCAACGTTATACTATGTTTATTTACAACGGGCCCGCTGCGAATTTGACGCATTTGACCCTCACATAGTTAGTCATACGTGAGTAATAGATTAAAGAGGAAACATGGGAGCAGAATAGAATGATGTGATATTCGACTCATAAACATACCTTGCAGTTTTAACTTGTATCTAACGGTTTGAGCCAGCTTCTATTAGTTTTTATCACCCGTTAGTGTGCTATCAGCGCTAACAAAGCTACAGCTTATATAAGTCCCACGTTACATTTGCGCACATCGAAGCTAAGATCATGCAAATTACGGTGCAATAAATTTTCCAAAATAGCAAACATTATGTGCTTATTGCTTTATATATGCGCGTTGTTGCTTACTTTTAGATAAAAAGCGATAATTTTGTTGATATTTTCATCCCAGTAGTTCACAAACTACATAGTACAGCCTGGTCCGGAAAGGCACCAAGTGCGTGTCGCCGTATTGGTGCTCGTCAGTGGTGCAAATTCCCTCGGTCCACTAGGAGGGATCGAGCATATGACCGCTAGAGGCAGGTGATAACTAGCCAGCAGCTTAAGCCACTGGCCATGTGGGACGTTGCCTGGGTTATAAACGTTGCAAACTGACTGGAATTTTGCACCACATGTCTTCCATTGTCAAAGACATTGGTTAGCATGCGAGGTGATGAAGTCCTCTCACTGGACCGATAATTATTATGACTGCATCCTGTTGCACATCAATTCTGTCTTTTTCATATGAAGTCTTTTAAATTGATAAATTTTTGAATTACCCCTTGCCAGTTCTGGTTCTGATAATCACGCATATGCTAATGGCCAATCCATTTTTGAATAACTATTCCTGCATTTCACAGTACTAGCCAAGTTGTTGGGTTGGATTCCGTGTTATTCCGTTTGCATTGCTCTCCAACCACTCAACCATGATGGTTAGCGTCGTTGATTAAGCATCTTCATCCCCCGGATCATTCTCATTAGGCCTGAGTGAATGACATCGTGCCCTCCGTAATAATTTTGTTGTGCAGTGGCCGTGAAATGCGTTTGTGTTACATCCCGTACGTGAGCTGCCGTTTATGCTGCAATGACGCTGGAGTCACTGGTTATTTCAAGGCCGTGGAGGGCAGACCAACACTTATCCAAACGATTCATTGAATAACGTGTTAAAATATTGTTCAACATACCCATTTATAACACTGTTAAGCAAGATAAATTTTCATTAACTCACACCAGTAACGGAGACAATGTGGCTTACAAAATAATCCGGTTGTTTGGCAGATGCATCAGATGGTCCGTAACGGCAATTTGTTAGAGTAAATTCATGCTAAGCTGAAAAATGACAAACATTAGCATTTCAAATGGTTTTCGGACCATCATTACTAATGGAAAAACCTAAAACTTTTTTAAAGTAATGAAAGAATTTCCGATGCTTAATCGTAGATGATACTTATAATCTCCAAAAATGAAGGGATAAAACGCATAATCTAAACCAGCTTCCTCAACTAAACTTTACATTATTGGAATATATAATTTGTTAATTTAACAGTGCATAGATGTCCACGAATTTGTGCATGTCAGCTGAAATAACAATTCGAGGCTTCATCACATTGAAAGTTTCATGCAATGGATGTATTGAAAGACGCCATAGATGGAGGTCACTAACTCAGATTTAACCTATTCACAGCATACTTGATGCATATGAAGTTGTTCTCTCTTTTTCCTGATCAGAGCTTATTTTGTTGTCTAGCAGTTCATCATTCTCTGCTTGTTTTTGTATTTTTATCAACGGACGAATTTTCACAATATAAGTACTTATGATTAAAGATACCTCGAAGTGGATAGTGTCCATTCTTAATAAATTCCAATGGATAAGGAAATTTCACCTTGTCGATTATCTGTGGTAGTTATGCACTACACAATATACGTCCACCATATTTTCTGTTAGTTGGCTATTTTTATATACTATGGTCTCAGTCAACGAAATGTTAATCGTGCAGTGAAATTGAATGGTTGTTACGTGAACACACTCAGTTCAAACACACTAACTCCGTCCCCGTCCGCTTCATTAAAGCCACGTATTCGTTTTAACACCCTCAGTTGAACCGAGTCGTTGTGTATACGCGTCTGGTCGCAAAACCCCGCCACATGTGCGTGTGACGCTCACGCAAAATCCCGTCGGTCCCACAAAATGGATGGTTGCACACAAACAAATGTGCTTGTCATGAGTGTATGCATTAAAACAGCACTGTAACAGAAAATACTTGGACGGAGACAATAAGGGAAGCTGATGGCGCAACGAAATGGCGTATTCCACTTTTTTTAAGTTTGGCTACAAGTGCACATTGATAAGAATGCCAACAGAACTTGCCCCGATCATACGCATCTAAGCACATGGGGATTGCAGTTAGAAGGTAAAACCTTGTGTGCTTGACTGACGAGTGGTATCATCAAGTCAGTTTCACTTTTGCTTTTGTAAACAGCTGGTTTTAATGTGGTATCCACCCACGAGATTCAGCAGTCAGATGAATTTGTGGGGGTGGGACGAGTGGAAATCACCTGTCGCAAAAACAACCCCAGCTTAGTCACAGAAACAAAACACTATATTTTGAGACTTTAAAAGCTAGTACCGTACAACTGTTGGTAGTCACTAAGATTCGCATAATGAATACTGGAATAAACTATATCAAAATTTCCCGCTAAAGAAAATAAAAGTTATACCATAATCCAACATCAATAATGTATTGACCGAAGTATTTATGTTTTGGCAGTTTTTCGTATCGATCCATCATTAATATATGCCAATCTGATCACTGCAATTTAAACTAGTAAAATAAGTATGAGAGTAACTACATACTTTACTCACTGACGCAACTGGTGTAAACGGCCAAGATATTCAAAATAATGCTGTCTATGTATTCACATATTCTTGTAAAATATATTATGGACAGAATGAAATTATTTGTAGGTATCAATTCATCCCCGTTTTATTCGATTTCATGCATTGAAAATAAATGCGAACGACAGCTGTTTGCTTGTTCATTTTGATATGGAATCAAAAGCATTCAAAAGCCTTCCTGGGCATCTTTTACAATAGACCATTTAGAAACCACGATAGCATGACAAAGTTTTCGCGAACGTAGGCATGATATACAAAATCACAGGTAGACCATATTTGTTCTCATATAGGATCTCCTCTTTCTGCTACCTATTTTTGCCCAGATATATTAGTGATGCCTTGAACAAATATTTACTCAGCACTGCTCCTAAGCTTTAGTCTGTGTTTGTAACATACGT
>OX104071.1:85348263-85505866 GCA_944474145.2 Dicrocoelium dendriticum | reverse complement strand
ATTTGATAGCAAATCTGGATACTCAGAAAACTGTCACATTATGCTGTTCATGCTTGTAATCAAGATTTTTTCTAACCAACCCTGCATTAGATCGCGCGTGATTACAATTTTGATCCTATGATTTAGTTATTTTAAACCTATGACGTCTGATATACATATCCTTTACCTACGAATTAAGTCTTAAGTTGAATGGCACTAAACTTTGACATGGTAATTAATGATAGCTCCTTCGATGCATGACCAGGTATTTTGGCTGATGTGACAAAACGTTTGCGTTTTGTTTGCTCACAGAGAAAACGAGCGCACGAATCGAAGTTCAAGAGAAGTATCAATCATCGGCCGAAAGTAAATTCATGCCACTGATGGTGAAATTTCTTTGCAGGTAGCCATTCCTTGTGGAATAATAGTGGACAAAATAGCCGTTCTTCAGTAAAACTGGTGGGAAATAAGAGCGTTAACGGGCTCCTTTCGGCGTCTGTATTTGGAGATAGGTAGAATCTACCATCTCAATATTTATGGTGAAATTCGAGCTACACAATTGGATGGCGGTGCTAATTCGTGTCTGTCACCTGTGGAACGCTCTGTCATATTCGTTCGTCTCTACGCCGACAATAACAGTATTTAAAAGACGGTTGCTTAATGCACACATGCAATTAAACATTGTCAATTAGCGCTAAGTCTCCATCCTTCGCCTGGGGTTTATCATGGACTTAGTTGATGTTAACTGCGGGGGCTGCGAATCTAAGCAGATTGCGGTACTACGGCGGGACAAAAGACATGCCCTTATTTTCATATTTTAAACATTAACGGTTGTATTACCGTTATTATTATTATTGTCATTTCGAAATCCAAACCAACCATCCAACGGGAATTGTAAAGCAACATTCCTTAAGGGGTATACAATTTATTTTTCTTTGCTTACCGGACAAGTATAACTTTGGTCTTTTTACATAACTAGTAACTATATTCTATAAGCACCTATTTGGTTATTAACATGAAATTCAGGGAAATATAAAACAATACGCCTTCAAATAAGAAGGAAACAAGGTAAACAAAAACAAAATGCGTGAGTCGATTTTGCTATCAATCTCATTAAAAAATTAATAGGAAATTTATGAATATACGTTAAGTGAAGGTGATCCAAGTAGACACTGGGAGCATCAAGTTCCGCATAACAAGTGGTGTGCAAAACCTGCAGGAGAGAGCAGAATTGACCATAGTATTATAAATCCTAGACGTGCACCGAGTTTTTGCATTAATTGTGGGTTATTGCACCTGTGAATTGCGTATTATGACATGTGGTGGAGCGTCAACGCTGATTTTGCGCCCGTTTGCAGCAGTACACAATATGTATCTTGGTATAAACGAATTAGTGGATGTAACTGGATAACCAGCACGCTCATGGGAGCAAAAACAGCAAGAGTTGTGGTTGACACAACGGTATATATTTGCCCTCATATACGTAAGTACTCTAGATTGAAGCACTCACTTGAACAACAAGGCTCATAACGTTTTAGAGATCATGCAGAGGAAGGAAACTGCAAACGCCAAACAATCGAAATTGGAAAAAGGCAATAGCAGCTTAAGTATGGAGAGGAAAGAAAACAATAACAGACAAATAATTTGTGCGCATTGTAAGATGAGTGAATGGAATGGGATAAGACGACTACTCGAGCTGATGTCCTCAAGTTACTCTTTACGAAATGTCACGATTTTAGCTATAATAGCTCAGTATAGTGAGGCTATATGCTCAAACAAAGTCAGAAGTAATGGAGGCTGAGCAATCCGTTTTCTCAACACTTGCTTTTAGTAGGAGGTTAAGGCATGACAATAACGATAACTAACATATCGGAGCGGTGGTTTAAGGACGATTGAGAGGAATGCCGTAATCATTTTCTTTAACAATCTGGGCTTTTACTTTGAGCACTTCAAGAAATAAAACAAGGTAAACTAGGGCCAATTTGGTAGAAACGAGTACACAAATTTCCACAAGTGCGTAGACGTAAGTGGAAGGAATTTGAATGTAATAAAATTATAAGGAGGTAGAGGCTAGAATGCGACTCAATCCTTGAAAAGAGATGTATTTTATTATCAATGAAAATCAATCATTACTGGTCTCGTATTTTGCCAAGTTTAATACCGAAATAGATGAAAATGTTGTCAACAAAGTTAACGTCCTCGGTCCTCTGAAGTATACTTATTAACATTTTTATTTACATTGTCATTTTATAACACTCGACGAGACTGGGACTATCTTATGAAGTTTGTTGCCTTTTGATTGTCGCGGCCAAGAGTTGAAAATGTGGAATTTATTTTGGGAATCGACCGGTAGCAAAGTTCTCTATAGGATATTTGGCCCTTTACATTTAGGTCATCTAAGTTGGTGCTGCGGAGTCAGCGTTCGGTCAATTGGGGCTTCAAAATTCGCAGGCGTGGGAGCACAGATAAAACATTTCGGTTTGGCATTTTACCCATAAAATAAAGGTATGGGAAAAACGACGGCTTTACGAACGACTGCTATGCTCTGTCAGTTTGCAAAGGTGGCCCCACATATTACTATTTTAACTAGGCTCTATTCAATATTGGTAATTAGTTTTGGGATACCCACGGTCCGGTTAGATGATATTTGGTCCCCACCAGGTCTTAGGCATCGCTTGCGTTAAAACGCGATAAAATTTGATAAAATTGATGGATTTGTAGTTGGATTTATGTTTATAAATATTATAGTATATATATCTCTCGTCATCTTTCGGTTTTCTGTCTCCTATAATTTGGCGAACACACACAGTTTTCGCTAGAGTTGACCGAGTGAAATTGCACAGTAAAGCGAAAAGAAATTTACGGATGTTACAAACACAGACCAAATCACAAGATCAGTGCTGAGCAAATATTTGGTCAAGGCATCATTAATATATATACGCAAAAGTAGGTAGCAGAAAGAGGAGATCCAATTTGAGAAAAATTTGATCTACCTGTGATTTTATATATAATGCTAACGTTCGCGAAAACATTTTCGTGCTATCGTGGTTTCTAAATGGTCAATTGGAAAAGATACCCAGGAAGGCTTTCGAATGCTTTGGATTCAACACCAAAATGAACAAGCAAACAGCTGTCGTTCGCATTTATTTTCAATGCGTGAAATCGAATAAAGGGGGAATGAATTGTTGTCTACAAATAATTTCATTATCTCCATAATATTTTTTACAAGAATATGTGAATCACTGGACTGCACTTTTGTGAATATCCCTGCCGTTTAAACCATTAGCGTTGGTGCATAAATTATGTAGTTGCTATCATGCTTTTTTACGTCAAATTGAGTTGATCAGATTAACATATATTAATAATGGAACGATACGAAAAACTGCCACAACATAAATACTTCGGCCAATACATTATTGATGTCGGATTATGGTTTAACTTTTATTTTCTTTAGCGGGCAATTTTGAAATAGGTTATTTCAGTATTCATTATGTGAATCTTAGTGACTACCAACAGTTGTACGGAAATAGCTTTCAAAGTCTCAAAATATAATGTTTTGTTTCTGTGACTAAGCTGGCGTTGTCCTTGTGACAGGTGATTTCCACTCGTCCCACCCCCACAAATTCATCTGACTGCTGAATCTCGTTGGTGGATACCACATAAAAACAAGCTGTTTACAAAAGCAAAAGTGAAACTGACTTGATGACACCACTCGTCAGTCAAGCACACAAGGTTATTCCTTCTAACTGCAATCCCCATGTGCTTAGCTGCTTATGAGCAGGGCAAGTTCGGGTGACATTCTTATCAATGTGCACTTGTAGCCAACATTATAACAATTGGAATACGCCATTTCGTTGTGCCATCAGCTTCCATTACTGTCTCCGTCCACGTCTTTTCCGTTACAGTGCTGTTGTAATGCATACACTCATGTTTGGATGCGACCATTCATTTTGTGGGACCGGCGAGATGTTGCGTGCGCGTCACACGCACATGTGGCGGGGTTTTGCGACCACACGCGTATACTCATCGACTCGGTTCAACTGACGGTGTTAAAACGAATACGTGGCTTTAATGCAGCGGATAGGGACGGAGTTAGTGTGTTTGAACTGAGTGTATTTACGTAACAACCATTCAATTTCACTGCACGATTATACATTTTGTTGACTGAGACCATAGTATATAAACATAGCCAACTAACATGAAATATGGTGGACGTATATTGTGTAGTTCATAACTACCACAGATCATCGACAAGATGAAAGTTGCTTATACATTGGAATTTATTAAGGATGGACAATATCCCCTTTGAGGTACCTTTAATCAAAAGTACTTATATTGCGAAAATTCGTCCTTTGATAAAAATGCAAAAAACAAGCAGAAATTGATGAACTGCTAGACAACAAAATAAGCCCTGATCAGGAAAAAGAGAGAACAACTTCATAAGCATCAAGTATGCTGTGAATAGTTTAAAAGCTGAGTTAGTAGCCTCCATCGATGGCGTCTTTCAATACATCCATTACATGAAACTTTCAATGTGATGAAGATTTGAAGTATTGTTTCAGCTGGTATACACAAATTCGTGTGCATGTACGCGCTGTTAAATTAACAAATTATATATTCCATTAACGCGAAGTTTAGTTGAGTAAGCTGGTTTACATTATGCCTCTTATCCCGTCATTTTTGAAGATTATAAGCAACATCTACGATTAGGCAACGCAATGTATTTCACTACTCTACCAACTTGTGGGTTTTTCCATTATTAATTTGGTCCAAAATACCATTAGAAAGGATACGGACTATCATTTATCAGCGTAGCATGAAATAACTCAAACAACTTGCAGTTACGGACCATATGTTGCATCTACCAAACAACCCGATTATTTTGTAAGTCGCATTTTCTCCGTTATTGGTTTGAGTTAATGATAATTTGCCTGCTTAACGGTGTTATAACTGGGTATGTTGAAAAATATTTTAACACGTTATTCATTGAATCGTTTTGGATAAGTGTTGGTTTGCCCTCCACGGCGTTGAAGTAACCAGTATCTCCAGCGCCATTTAGCATAAATGGCAGCTCACGTACGGGATGTAACACAAATGCATTTCACTGCCACTGCACAACAAAATTATTACGGAGGGCATGATGTCATTCACTCAGGCCTAACGATGGGGAATCAGGGGATGAAGTTGTTTATTCAACGAAGCTAACCATCATGGTTGAGTAGATGAAGAGCAAAGCAAAAGGATTACAACGGAATCCAACCCAACAACTTGGCTAATAATATGAAATCCAGGAATAAATATTCGAAAATGGATTGGTCATTAGCATTTGCGTGATTAACAGAAGCAGAGTTAGCAACGGGTAATACAAAAATATATCAATTTAAATGGCTTCATTTGAAAAAGACAGAATTAATGTGCAACAGGATGCAGTCATAAGATTTATCGGTCCAGTGAGAGGACTTCATCACCTCGCATGCTAACCACTGTATTTGACAGTGGAAGACATGTGGTGCTATATTCTAGTTAGTTTGCATCGTTTATAACCCAGCCAACGTCCCCCATGGCCCAGTGTCTTAAGCTGCTGGCTAGCTATCACCTGCCTCTAGCGGTCATATCTTCTATCCGTCGTAGTGGACCGAGGGAATGTGCACCACTGACGAGCCCCAATACGGCGACACGCACTTAGTGCCGTTCCGGTCTAGGCTGTGCTGTGTAGCTTGTGAACTACTAGGATGAAAATATCAACAAAATTATCGCTTTTTATTTAAAAGTAAGCAACAACACGCATATATGAAGCAATAAGCATAGAGTGGTTGTTATTTTGGAGAATTTATTGCACCGTAATAGGCATGATCTTAGCTTCGACGTGCGCAAATGTACCGTGGGACTTCTATAAGCTGTAGCTGTGTTAGCGTTGATAGGACACTAACTGGTGAGAAAAACTAATAGAAGCTGGCTCATACCGTCAGATACAAGTTAAAATTGCAAGTTATGCTTATGAGTCGAATTTCACATCAATCTATTCTGCTCCCATGTTTCCTCTTTAATCTATTACTTACGTATGGCTCATTAAGTGATGGCCAAATGTGTCAAATACGCAGCGGACCCGTAGTAAATAAACCTAGCATAACGTTGGCACTGTTGGGAGTTCTTTAAGCGCTAAGGCCACTCCTTTCATTTTGAATGAAATTTCTTATTCGACCAGCAGTCAGCTAACTAACTCAAATTAAATGGTCACTTTTTCTAGCGGAGCTGGACGTAAAACCCCCAATTTATCTGCGACTTCAAGGTAATAACTGTTGTCTTAGAAAAAAACTAGCCACGCATGGCTTAAACTACTCAAACAACTTACTTTCACTCAAAGCTGTTCGTCCTGTATTTTCCGATTTAATTACCGATTCGTAAAACTCATTCGAATTTCCATTGTCTTCAAGAATAGCCTTGAAACATGCGTTACCAAGTTGAGTAGTTATTCTTCCAGATTCTAAATAAAAGGCCGATTCTGCTAAAATATTATGACTCTTTTTTCATTAACGGTGGTGATTCTTTCAAAACTCTACCTCAGGGCAATTCGACACTCACATCCAAAAATTTGTCCAACGTTTCAGTGTATTCGCTTCTCTTTACCACCGACAGCATCTGAGCAATCAGCAGTTTTTTGTCGGTTAAGGCAACAATTGCGGTTGAAAGTAACTAGACAAAAGAACGTGTAAAATGCCACTTCCAATTATACTTTCCTCCCCAGTTGACACTGAATCAATTACGTTGCAAACTTATTTGTGTGCCTTAAGGACTACGTAGTACAAGACAATAAGTAGTAAGTTGATCTTCCAAGTTATATAGACCATTAGTAACTAATAATTCGTTATAGTGTGATTATATAATACTGACAATGCTTCACAATATTATAATCGACTGTACGCATGCTGAATTTGATAGGCCACCGCATGCTGTGAGCGTAAATAAATGAAGCAATGTGGCAAATTCTTTGCTATCATGGAGGTAGAGGTTGATGGGTAGAATCATATCGCAGCTAAATTGCAATTTGCCATGATCGGCCATGGTTCCTTATGGCTTATTAACTTATTAAAGCAACTCTTTCCCGACAAAATTTTCAGTAAATCGTTAGCATCAAAGCGCCGCAAGATTTAATTCCGGACGGATTTATCTGCATATTCTCAATTGCGTACTAAAGAACACGTGTAAATTAATAGCATCATGAAGAGTTAAGGAAGTTGAAATAACAAATTCACCAACCTAATTTCAACCACATACTCGCACACACCTCTTTGTCAGCTACCAGGGTAGACCCAGAGTGACGACGCGTCCCTCTGCACAAACGGACTGGGATCAAGCTGTTTGATTGCGACCGCCACAGCTAATGGTAACAGAAGAGTGTTGTTTGGTGTGTAGAGCATTCCTAATATATGCGTGGGGTCAACACGGTGTTTGTCATCCAGCAGATGACGGGCGATGGATGACGCAGACGTCTTAAAACGTTGACCACTTGCGATTTTTAGCGGCGCAAGTTGGGTAGCGGACGCGGCTAGGTTCGAAATGTGATTCTGGACCCACGCTGGGATATGCTCCGTGATTCTCACCCGCAAATGGCGTTCTGTCATGACGATGTAAGTGGCATTGCAATTAGATGTACATTTGTAAACGATGAGTTAATGGTTGGACAGAGGTGGCTGAAGTTTAACCGAAGGTGTGGGAACGCACATCGTTGTGTATACCATTACGGTATGCGCCGCGGGGTACACTAGTGCAACTATGGATTTCAAAGGCTGTAAAAATATTTGGCCAACACCATCTCCTTTAAACGGTAGCTTTCAGCCACTGCTCATTATCAATGGATTTTGGCGTGAGTTCATCAAATTGTCTATGGGAAACCTCGAGCTGCGCATGAGTTGCTATATTATTACTGCTCATACTTTTGCAAAACACAAGCAGTCATCTTTTTGATCCCCCCAGCAAACCGAGGCATGCGCCCCATTTACAGGCCCCAATAGGATGCAATAAAAGCATTGTGCTTCTCCGAACTGGTAGCTCACTCTTGCGGCTTGTAACCTAATTGCGATGAAATCAACTAAATACTAAAATTATTAGCAACTTGCACAAACGTTGATGGCTAATTTACTAAATCGGACAAGGGACATAGTTACCACTGATGCACAAGCTACTGTTTAATTACAGTAGAATGTCTTTCAAGTAGAAAAAGGCAGTAGAATTCCTAACATCCCCTAAGTTCCATCGAGTAACGGCACATACAGTGGACCAAGCGGCTTTTCGTTTGGAACTCAAATTTCCGCAAATTCAGTCGTACGAAAGTATATTTATATTATGCATTAAATATCGACAACTTTAACGCAGAAATTTCGCGTCTCCATGGTCGAATTATAAAGGGGTCTAAGGTTCATCACTTGGAGCCACTAGATACTCTTCTTGCTACACGCCTGTCGATAACAGTATATTAACATAAAGAAATTCCCTAATAGCTCACTCCAACCGGAGCAGTCAAAGTCGACCTCATTTAGTTGAATATAACAAATCGAATGTTTGTCAAAATATCTGACAGCTCCGATGGGCTGACTGGTTTCATCAAGTATGGTTCCGTTCTGCGAAACGAGATAAACCGCTTTACCTTATTCAATAAAGTATTTAAAGCCATGGTCATAACAACTAACCGATGTGCAATACATCTTCACTCGAATTGAGGATATAATTTTTAATGCTGTCTTGCATTTGATCAAAAGTTTTGTGAACAGCAATCATGACTTGTGAATTATACTGCGCTACATGAATTCAACAGGATAAATTGGCCTCTAGCTGCAGGTATTTCAAATGCACCAAAATAACCAGTCTTTCTGTGGAGATAATTAAAATGCCGTTTGGCAACATAAGCTTCGAATATCGTTGTAACGCAGTCCAATCATTAATTCAGCCTCCTAAACACATCCAACCTAATCAAGTCATATTTTGCTGAATGTTTTCTGATATGCGACCAAAAACAAGTATGTTTACTTGATTTGTTGACAAAAGATATCCGCAGAACCCTCCACTAAAACGTATCTTTGTGGTTATATTTTTTCAACACTTCTTCATTTTCCTAGAAGCGACAGCTTAAGAGCGTATACTACTTTTCGACGCTTGGTGTTATCGAACTTTCTACTGTTCTTATGGATGCAATACTAATGGTAAACATGAAACTTATTTTTTGCATATTCTTGCATTTGTATAAACCGAACAATCGGATATCGTCGGCTGAAATAAAATATACGTTGTTCGGGCGATCCATCGACCTTTCTCCAAATTTTATAGAATGTATCGTTTGCTAATTCTTAACGTTGCTTTTCGTTTACCTTTATTTGGTCATGACTCATTCATCGTAATTTGTATTATTCCGTGTTCCATCTTGGGTCACCCTTTGACGGATCTCATGAGACGGCGAAGTAAAACCACCAAGATTATAAATTCACCTATGTACGGCGTATTTCACTTATCTCATTGAGTTTCATAAGCTGTCATGCTTGAAATTATTTACATGTTGGACGGGCTGGGATATTTGGTCACCTATAATATATGCATATTTTAACACAAGTAAATGTGTGCTGCACGGGCTGCAACGATATCCGATGAAGACGTGTCTGGCCTACAAAACTACATTGGATAAGACGCACAAAGCACAATCACAGCTGCGAAACGGCAAATGTGCCGGTGACGACAAGATCCCGTCCGAAGCATTGAAATGGACGGACCCACGTTGATGACCGCGCTGCGCTAATTGGGGCAACGCGTGTGGATTAAGAAGGACGTGCCTCTTGAGCTGAAGGATCCCATTGTGCTATAACTGTAGAATGGCTAAGGAAGCAACCAGTGTTGCACGAATTCTCGTGTTGTCAATTTGCTGCATTGTGTGCAAAAGGTGATTGCTTGAATCCTGCTGAACCGCGTCGTCAGTCAGGTTATGGAACTGAAGTTGGCGGATGAGCGAAGTAGATTCCGTTCAAATCACAGCATCACCGATATGGCTTTGGCGGATTGTCATTTGCAGTAGAAATTCAGAGTACGACACCATTCATTGTGCTCGCTGTTTGTTGATTTCGCCGTTGTATTTGATACGAAAAAAACACAAGAAATTTTGGCTGTTGTTGGGTAAGGTTGGTTGTACGTGTGCGTTTATAAGTTAAATGGAATGTTTGCACGGTCGTGTGCTGGCGAGGTCGCTGATGAGTGGAGAGAATTCGGATGATTTGAAGTTGCCTCTGGTGTGAAGCAAGACTGTGTCTTAGTTATTGTGTAGTTTAAAATTTACATTCATGCTATGATATACGTGCAGTTGCTGTGGCTTACGGTGTTCAGTTAGAGCATTTCTTTGATGGTGAGTTGCTGCAGGTCCGTCTTTTCGCTGCGAGAACTCTAGTCTCTGAGACAGCAATCCGTATTTTACTGTTCACTGACTCAGCGCGCTTTGTGCATATAGTGTGGATGAGTTGCAACACAAAACCACTGCTCCGGATTCGACAGCGGCAAAATCCGTGCTCACTAAAAACGCAAGCAAAATAGTATATGTTAGAGAACTTACTTTTTGCATAATTCTTTAATCGGCTAATACAATTATACACCAGTTACATCGATTAGACAGAATACGGAGTCGTTTAAACTGGGAAAATCTGTTTACAAGTACTTAACTATCACCAAATATCAGGTCGATTTCGGAGTCTTCACACTATCCAACATAGTAAAAATCACTATCCATCGGGTCAGAACAGTTACAACGCTTTAGATATGAAAATTCACATATCACTCTACCAAAAGTTGGTCAGTTGGGATACTTGAGTCCATCAGAAAGCGTATAGCAGCGTATAGCTTGGTGAATCGCTTTATATTTTAGAGGCCATAAAATATGTAAACTCCTCGAGTATAACCGTGTACTCTCTGAAAGTCTACTCATTGTTAAACAATGTACCAGTAGTTGGGACAACAAATTACATCTGCGAAATTGTTGAAGGCAGCGGGAAGAACATTGATATACCCACTTTGGCCTTGATAGAACTGCTGTTTGTATTCAGGAGTGCCACTGGGCTCGCCCCTTGGGCCAGTGTTTGATGGTATCCTTATGTGAATGCTTGAATGAGGGAATTTTAATCAAACAATCAGGATTTAACCTCTACCGCCATTATATTGCTGATATTTTTGATGTTTTAGTCCTCCAAGAATATTGAAGGTATCACCAACACTCAACGGAGCCCATAATGCAATGCACTTTACCTCCGAGATAGAGGAAGACGGATGATTCACTTTCTGGACGTAGGCCTAAATAGACTCGATAGCGGGTTATTATTGCGCCACGCTTATATAAATAGCTCGTGGAACGGCCAACACGCCAACACGCCACCTTCCACCGCTTCGTCTCCATAACTTTGTAACGGAATTTAATTCGTTATATGGTCAGCAAAGGGGAAAGGATATGTATGCGTGATACGTTTACAGGTGAACTAGAGCGAATTGGCACGTTGCTGCAAAAAATGCTGTCATCTAATTCACGTCACAACTGTCCGCACCGGTGGTATTAACAGCTAACGGAAAAGCGATTATCTTGTAACTCTCTTACAGAGAGGAAACAGCTACAGAAGTCCTTAACCGCAGTCTAGCACAGTAGCCTATATTGACTTTCCCAGCAGCACAGTTACATACTTGCCTTACCAGCACACATATTGTTAAACTCAGCCTCAATTATAATAGACCTGTCCACCAGAACTCTATATGCATCTATTCATTTACCGGTTCCTCTGAATGATGATAACTTGGTCGTAAGAATAGGCGCCTTTCCGAAAGAATGAAAAACGTCGTCCGACATAGCAAGTTCCCGGATAAAAAGGGGTATGTAACCCAGACCTAGTTGCAAATCATGACGACTATGCCACAATCTTCGTCTAAACGAGGCATTCCAAATTATCTACAAAACCTTGTACAATCTATAGACTTATTTGCCCAGACGAATCCATGTTGCCAGGAAGTGTATTGGAAACAACCCCGAGATTCTGGTACCTTGGCAGTATACTTACAAAGTATCTGCAGATGACGAGTTAGCAGCCTCTTCGGTAATCTATTTTGGATGCTACATTTGACATAATATAATGTCGTGCGGCCATCCCCCAGGCTGACTGTCTGGACGAAGTTGCTAGTACACAAGTCTGTGGTTTTGTCTGTTCTTCTTAACGCCAGCGAAACCTGAACGCCTTATCGGAAGGATGTCCGTTTTCTGAAGCGCTTCTATCAAAAGTGATAACCTTGTGCCTATCACGTTCTAATGCTGATTGAGGTTATGAGGTTTAAAGGCGGTTGATCGGAGTTCATGGCTCGTTCTGATCACGAAGGTAGTGTCTGAGGTACAGGAGAAAACCCGGGTGTATACGGAAAGAAATGGCAGGTGAGGAAGTGACAGGCTCCCACGTCGTTTAATCCATGAACGTCTTGTGCATGGCGTTGGGTCACATGCGGTCGCTAGTGTCAGCATCAGGCAATTCTAGAGAGCCACGAGCGAGGCCACTCAGGAACAGCATCGAAACTACCACAGGTGTTGCTGAGAAAGTAGGCAGAACCGGCGCAGCGTTAGTAGGTAATTTGCATTTGATATACTTAGAGAATGCTTGCCTGTTAATTTCTTTATTTCAGGCGATTGACATGCTTTATCCTTTTAATCCACTACTTTGTCACCTCATACTTTTATCTGTTTGCTTATTTTTGTATTCAATAACACATCGCTTTCACAAAGGTTGGTTATTTTCCCTTAGATTGTTGCTTTTTTGCTGATATGTTTCCTGCCATATTGAATTACTGGCCTATATATGATAACCTGTTTATTTAATATGCTAGTTCAGTGAAGATTTCTGGTATATACGTATGCATTATTCGATTTTTCATTTGATATTGTCAGCTTAAGTGGTTGAGTGTTGCTTGATATCTCACTTCGCCTGCTCTCGATGTGCATGTTGTTACGGTAACTACTTGTCATTTACATATTTCGTCGTCTTTAATGGCTCTACGAAATAGCAGGTCGTTGCTAGAAAGGACTTGGTGCACGGTCCTCGTGATCGTACTAGGCCCCAAGAATGGTCATGCGTACTTAGTTTTTTTGGAGCAGGTTACAGATAACCCCCGCATGTGTGAATTTTATTCCCAAAATACAGAGTGATTGGGTTTTCTTGTAAATAAGTTTGGGCAGGCTCCGTTGATGGAATGTGGCCCCTATCCATAGGACTTCCCGTCTTTTTGCTTCGGGTATATACTGGATATGGAGTGTTTGGATGGAGCTGTGGGTGGTGCAGTGCAAACTATCTATGCTCCCTTTGTTGTCGCAGTCATCAATTTGCTGTCCTCGTTGAGGCCACAGCGACAGGTAGGTCAGGAACCGGATAACGTCGACCAAAGAAATGTTAAGGATATGGCGGCTTATTTTCATTGTATAACACATGCACCCAGCAACCTATAAGATGAATGGAGGTGCAGGAGCAAAACTTCCTGGAAATAGCGCGCATAAAAGCAGGTGCCCTGTAGATGGCTCCAAGAATAGCAGTATTGCTTTCACTTGCTACTGTTATTTTTCCAATTAGCACAACCATTCAAATACATACAACTTCTCGATCACTCGAATAAATTATTTCGAACGCACTGTGGACAACTGGAACAATTAATTTTATATGCGATCCTGTATTTTCTTTTTGTATGAACACTCTTTTAGACTGTGCGAGTTACTGTCGAAGCATCTACCGTCATTTCTTCTAACTAATGATTGCAGCCATTCGTTGAATCTGAGGCAGCAGTCGCTGTTCAATCTATGGTTGGAATCGTTTTCATCATCAGAGATGTGCTATTTTGGTTCTATTGCCTTCTCGTGTGTGTGCAACCCACTTGAGGACGTCCAGAAAATCACTTTCAAGAATTTTTACAAAACGCTGATTGTTTCTCAATCCCGCTTATTCTCTCAATCACTGTAATTGAGATGTTGACAATAACCTATTCCAATACGAACCTAACATGTTGCCTCTATGTGTTACAAGTTCAGCTATTTTTAGTGATATAGTGGAAATGCATGCAAAATATGTCACGTTTGCAGTTTTGAATCTCATCTGGTTGGTAAGTATGTGCCAAACTCTGAGCGGACAGGAAATGGAGAGCGTCAGTCGCAATTGTACGCGGGTAAACAGTTGTTTCCAATTAGAACCGCTTTTAGGCAAAGCGGGCGCCAAATTGTTACTTGTTGTTCCTATTTAGCTGGCCATTGACGGACCAAAATTGATCGCAATGACATAATTTACAGTCGGTGTAGTTTCATCCTGGATTGTCGCGCGCTCTATGTATTTGCGTCAACTTCGAGCATAGCTTGGTAAGCTGTTCATATTCATGAATTTTATCAGGTGACTTAACAAGCGTTATCAATTTGCCTATTAGGTACGGAGTAAAACGCAGCCTGCCTGTTGAAAATATAGTCTGTTGGACCAGCGGGGTTTAAGAAAAGGAGGAGGCTGAAACAGTAGGCAATTATCACCAACCATTCAAATTGTTATGCATCACTTTTCACCGGGAAACTTCGCGGCAATGAGACAATCAGTGACAGCGCGTGTGCAGTGATTTACAATGAGAAGGGCCAAATGGTTGGCTCAGGAGAAGGATTTTATGTTTTGTACAGTTGGCCCCTCGCTTTCAGATATGTTCCCACTCAGATGATGCCGGATAATCCCTAAACAGGTAGTTTGATGGCTCTGTCGGAGAAAGGTTTCCTAAGCGCACTCATAGCTGTCAATCGCTTTTTTCCTATTAGCCTTGATTTCTTCCCACCTGCACTATTTAAGGTAAGTGGTGAGTTCTTCTATAAATAACTGACGTCCCTGTTCGGAGATTTCTGAATGGAAGAGGCCGTTCCAGTTAACTTTAGTGAATGAATTATAGTGGCAATATACAAGAATGTTAGTCACTCCGACTGGGCTACCAAAATGGGAATTTACCAAACGCCAATAATTACTGGGTTGGGATTGGAAAAGCCAGGTTTTGTTTTGGATCGCCTTTCCGCCACTCACAATGTCGGAGTGACTTGAAAAGATTGGATATCGCTAACCAATGATTGAAATCATCCGTGATTCTGGAGCTTGGCTTGATTTTAGGCACCGAGACACGGACACTATGGAGGTGATTCCGATAGAACCATCCCATAAAACGGCGCATGCTCGCATAACGCCAGAATATAGTCATATTTATGCACTAGACTGCGTGTACTTCTTAAAAGTTGGAAATTTGTACAATTTGTATAAAACAAAATGGTTCTCTCAATTGGTTTTGCAGTATCATTTTCATGGGTGGAAATTTGGCGTATTCTAGGAAAAGTACGCTTAGTGGATTCGAATAGTTTCCCGTGAGCTTACTGAGCATTCTTTGGGATCCAGCACGTCAATATATTCCTGGACATTCGCTAACGACCACATAGACACTCCATCATTGTTAGCCTTAAGCATAGCCCGTATAATGCTGCAATTATGAGATGCTGGTTAACCGTCATTTTCCAAAGTCATGCGCATCGAAACATGCAAAATTAATTATATTTGGCTCTGTTAACGGATGTCTAATTGGTTAGCTAAAAGCAAGTGCAATACCACTCATCTGGTTGCATGCCACCGCAGCGTCACGCAAGTGCAATGATGCGACGTGAGTATTCAACGATTCCGTATGGGGCAAAAAGTGGACGAGACAGACGTCTAACGTAATTTACTAAAGCCACCACATGCGAAACCGAACCGCCACGATTTCGGACATATTTCATAGTCAAACAAGCGACTTTTAATCAATCATTGAGGATAGTTTCGTGGCAATTTTAACCACTTATGCTGTCACATGATGGCGGCTTGATCTGGATCGAGCTACGTTGTAAACTTAGTATCAATTAAATCGGTGACCGGAACAGCACATCATAAAGTTTAGGCGTCACATAATCGCAATAATGCACCTGTCACCACAGGTTGGCTAGCATGACAAAATAGGGTTAAGCACGTTGAATTAAAGCTTCGGGTCTGTTTCAAGAATTAACAGTGATTCAACTCATAAAAGGGGTTTCAAAATAAACCAACAATCGTTCAGGTGCCTTAAGTTAGCTTCAAACATGTTCATATGTTGCAATTAATGTAGCTTAACGCCGTCAACTTTATGTGTCACAGATCGCCCAAGCAACGAGAACTTTATATCAATTCCCCAGAAATTACTTGGTCCTTATGATATGTTCCGTTTGCGAATGAATGTTTTACGTTTGACAGCCTCGTTTTGCAGTCTCAACCTCGTGGATTTTTGTCACATCCTAGTTATCTCAGTCTAACATGCGGGAAGTTGCGAGTAGACAATATTTATCATTACTGCGCAAAAAGTAAGGTGGCAAAGACTGTGATTTTTAGTGGATACTTTAGCTAAAGTTAAAGGTGCACTGACACTTGAAAGCTTGAGCTGGATGGCATGAAGAATGCTGGTTCGAACAAAGTTTAATCCTCACATGCCAATATATAGCGAGGAATACATAAATAATATGGGGTAGTGTAACATCTGTTCTGAACAAGACAACCGTATATACTCATAAGACCAGGTCACAGCGATTCCAACATCGTGTATAAGATTCATTCGCTGTACAAATATATTCACGACTGTTGGTGTACGCCCTATTGTTAAGCGTAGTAAATACTTGAGTTTGTGTGCATTTACTTAGCAGTTACAAGTGCTCAGCCGACTGTAACAGTGATATTAAGTGAGGTTCCTACTAGTTTTCTAGTTCCCAAGTTAGAAAAACTTATTTCGCTGAGCCTCCGTTTACGGAGTAATAAGTGCAGAATACCATTGATGCGTTGGACATCACCCCTATGGTTGTCAACTGGCTGACATCAGTTGTCAAATGAGGCAGAAAATAAGGCGCAGTGTCGCAGTGAGAGAGGTGAAGCGAAAAGCTTGTTTCGATTTCACATCAAATAACCAATCTATCCAACAGAAGTACACTTTGAGCCAATTACAAATGCTCATACGAAAAAAGTTATTCATTAACAGGGTAAAAAAGCGTCAAATCTTGGATTGTCCTTATGTCGTTCCTGTCCTTCTCTTCAGTGAGTCCAACAAGTGCTCTCAGTATAATTGGTTGACTATGGATTGAAGACAACTGTAAAGAAAAACAACCGAATTGAAAACGCAAATCGTAGACATGCGGCTAGAATAGAAAATGCTTGACGGCTTATAACTAACAGCAGGAAGCGCATGTTTAACATGCTTTATTGTTAAAATTTTGATAGAATAGGCAGGCAGCAATAAGTGAAAATTTTGACATTGACTTTATTTATCTCGTTGGGTTTTTACAATAAAATGCCAATATGCCAGACTGATCGTATTATCCACAGACATTACCTAATTTCCTAAATGACAACAACATAGGTTATCTCTCGTCGTACGCCCAGGAACATTTTACGATGAGAGGATAAATGAATGTAGCGTCCACGTCATCTAAAAGGAACCTAACGGTTGTGCCCTCCACTGAGGATAGTTATTTCATGGCAGTGACTTAAGGTGCCCCAGATTATAACAGATGGACTGTTTGCTATTTAGACATATTTGTTATTCTGGGTCCGAGTACGAACTAATCGGTGTATTCAGTAAAGGGGGACTCCGGTTAGGTTGGTCAGCGCGCATCGTGCGCGACAATTCGTACTTGGAGGTTAAATTATGCACATCTGCGAAGCTGTTCTGGCATTGACTTTTCAAGCGGAGCCCGAATAACAAAGTAGATTTAAAGTGGATATGCTTGGAAACGTCCCTAGCAAACGAGAGAAAAGCAGTCTCTTTAAATAAGTAACCACTAATAAGTCATATGCCTGCAGGTTTGCGTCAATTAGAAATCCGGTTTCAGCAAAATATTATCCAATAAAATTCAGAGCAACCGTCAAGATATTCCGAATGAGAACGCTTTTCTTTGTCCGAATTTATCTAATGTTCTGTTATTTTTATCCAATACCCGGGAGCGAAAACTTCCAAGTTCTCATCACTAAGTTAAAAAATTTGCTTTCAGACTATCCAACATATGACTAATTACGAGGTATTGATCATGACAATGTTGAGGCGGAACGAAGCGCAAGCGTGTGTACGCCTTCGTTCCTTCGTTTTGCTTTTCACATAGCTGCAGTGAAACGTTCGTTGCTGAAAGCAGGAAATTTCCAGAAGGAGCGTTAACCAAAGGGATAATCACATGCGACAATCTATTAGGCAAATGAATTGCGTGCGTCTAAGTACTCGGTTACTAGTTGGGATCGATCGAAGAACACCAGATGTCAACTTTTCTAGTTGTTTGCATTTTGTGTGGAATCAGCGCACGAGCTGGATTGTTGCTGGGAAAAGAAATACAACATCACCGCTAAGGAAATGTGTGCAGTCCTCAGCGGAACCCCTTCAGGCTGAAACATCTATACTGAAAATAAGCTCAAAATTAAGATAGGTAATGTGATCTAAGTGTGTAAAGAAGGTTTTCCACTTACGGCGTTAGAAATCCATGGTTCGTCAAAAAAAGAGAGGTGTAGTTTAATAATACTAGGCAACGGATAAAATAATAGACAAACTGCAACAACAAGGTCATGATTGGCTGCCACTTTCTCTGCAAATGAGCTAGGCTCCTCCTATTATGTGCTTTATCTCTAAGTAGAGTTGAAGCCGGTTTTTACTTCCGTACTTGTTAAAACCCCATCAATTTTGGTGCTTATTAAAACAGCTAATAGGTAATGTTTACCAGAAAATCTAGGATAGTTCGTGCGTCTGAATGGCCCATTGCAAGTCAAAATGCGGCTGCCGGATAGTGAAACGTCGCTGGATACATGATGACATCGTAGCGCGATTAAAAAGAGCTCATCTAAGGAAGACTATCTTCAATGCAATGGCAGTAATATTTAATTTAATGTATTGGAGCATTCCGTTTTTTATTATAATGCAGTAGCATGTATACATAGAAGCCCAAACTTCGATTTTACTACTGACAAAAAAGAATACTTAAATTCGATATGAACGAGGTGAAAGAGGGTAGTCATTTGTAACAAAGGCGCGCAAAGATACATCAATTGAAATGATCGCGTCCTTGAAAACTTTTACTTTTAAATGTAGTTGATTACAGGTATGGACCAAAAACTCCCCATTCCCAAAATCTACATCCGGTGATAAAACAGAAAATAAGATAGGGAAACCATATACAATGCCCCATAATCCGGTAGATAATAGACAATCCTACAAAGCACGTAGTTTCAGTGAACAATTCGCAGAATATGTGTAATAGAAACACAGACAAAGCGGGATGAACTATTGTTGCCTAAAAGAAGGATATTTACTTAATCTCACATATTGATAACAAAATTCACTTGATACCACTAGTCTGGGTTGACAGCTTTGTACTTTCCCATCGTTAACAGAGAACAAATGCCCATAGCTCAGGGTACACAGAAGAAAATCGGCAGCACATATTCCAGCAAGTAAGTGTACCTGTACTAGAAGGAAACTACATTAGGTGAGATAATGATTCCGCATCACCTGACGAGTTGTAAAATGGCAAGCGGAAGGCGTTTCTCCGTCTCACTGAACACCAGCAAATTGCTTATTGTTTTCCAGACACATATAGACACCGACAAGAACCACTTATTTGTTCTTATTCACGAAATAGCACTACCTTTGCTTAGGACATTTCCCTATTCTTACTTCTCAAGTCAACGTTTGTCCCGATGGCGTCCGCTGCTTTTATGAAAATTAGAGGTGCTCATATCTGTATGGTTCATTAAGCGACTTCTAGAACTTATGCCAGTAAAATATTAATAAACGGAGATTTTAGTGGAAAGTCTTCACGCACGCTATTTGATCGCCACTAATATTTAATGGAAAGTCATTCCACCAGGACACACCACCAGCAAACTTAGGAATGTTAACTAAAAGTACAAAAGTAGTATCATTAGCTACCGACTATCGCGAGTGACCTGTGAGGACCGCTTGCTCGTTCAAGTTTTAACGAGCTTAACATGTGTCTTTATAGTTTTATTTTACCTATAAGTACTGTAGACATTTTGTGATGCGTGGAGAAATATATGAGATACCAAGTCGCCAATATGGACATAGAAATCTGCTCATGAGCCAATGGCTTTGCGGTAACAATTCCCTAACTTTTATATTAATGCTAAACAAAGTATAAATGTGTTCAACAAATATTTTCGAAAGCCTACCTATTTAAAATTATATACATTTATATCGGGGACACAGGCATTAGTTCATATGAGAGGAGAATCAAAATTATCGCTCATGTGCAGTGTTAACCGCTAAGCATTGATCGTGTTGTTTTATCAGTTGTAGCAAATTGCACAGCGACAGTTGAACGACGACAAACTGACGACTACATTTTACAGAGATGAAAGATAGATATCAGTTTTACCAACAAAGTCTTCTTACGACTCCACGTGCAATGCTGAATTACACAAGGATCCAACTGTTCTACCTAATAAAATACTTGGAAAATACTGACTGCTGTAACTAGACAGCGAGAAGATAGGAATCAGTGTCGCTAACTCCTAGGTGGATTGGCCACATACGGGGAATCATTTCTTCTGATTCCTGCGTGGCGGCAGCATATTCCAGCCGCATTACTTGTTATCCGAGTGCGAAACGGTCCCTACACATGTAGTACAAAAATTGGGCGTCAAGGAAAAGCGTAATTTCTGAAACCGATTTCGCCTTGACTAGCGTCTCTGGCAATTTGTTTCAATATATTCCACCCCACACTCTAAGCAGAAAGTGTGAGTGGTGCGCCGGGAATCCGGTACCCGAAGTTTGTACCGTAGTCAACTTGGGATACTTGGTGCGCGAAAGTGCAACAGCGGTTTCGATGTAAGCAAGTGGCCCAAATGTCGTATCCGTACGTCATAATGGGTTCAAATCGAAGCCGAAAATATGACAAGGTATACATCGCTGCCCTCGTTTATCGGTCCTCGCACAACCTAGCCCGTAAACTGGGGATGAGACCGGTAGTCAAATTTAGGACGCGTTCCAGCCTCTGCTCCTCACTTACTGTGATCGGACAAAAGGAATATTAGTACTACTGAGCACCTATCTCATCATGGTAGAGAAAAGACGGGTGACAATCTCTCCACAACAAGTGCAGAAGTTGCGTTTATGTGCCCAAAGCTGGCATAGACCATTTCAGTACAGTCTCTTCGTGTAATCGATATACTTCGAAGCATAGAATGAGGTAGGACTTGATCCTTTCCGGAACTGTTGGTATGAAGCTGTTGTCCGGTTATTATGTACATACACTTACTACCATTCTTCTTCAGGCTCATAAACGAGGACTTGGCTGGTTGACCTTTTTGCTAACTTCTGCACACCACCTGGATAGGCATTCAAGGTCCTGCTGAAGGACGTCGCAGTCGCCTAGAGCATTGATAATCCACCAAAGCTTCTGGTCGTATGCAAATAATGTGCAAGGCGACCGATGAAGCGAAGGTGCTTTGTTGATATGTATCAAGAACAAAATGGGCCCTAGTACGGTATCTTGGGGCACAGTGCTAGTGAACGGGTACCGTTCCTTGAGGTGGTAATTCACATGAACCATGTATTTTCTCCCCAAAAGTAAGTCACTGTTTCGTTGCCTCATTGAGCCACCAACGCCACACATCCTCAGGTAGTGCAGCAGGACCACATGATTCATTTTTTCAAGAGATATACTGAAGTTGCGTAGACGAATTTGTGCCCCACTTTCGCATATGTACAAAGTCGTTAATATGTAGAAATGAGAGTAAATCGCTCAATGTGGTTGTACGGTACAATGACCTGAGGACCGTTGGTATTTTATTCCATGGAAAGTTGCATTTAACCAGGGGGAAGTTAGCGCGAACGCTTTTTCTACATTTTGGTATAACCACTGTATAGATTAAGTTGCGAGCTCTGGTGTTGAGTAGTGTTGCATTTTGAATGCATACATATGGAAGCAGGTATTTTGTATAAAATTTCGTAAGGCATCAACAATTTATGCATCCGTGGTCACAACCAAAGCTTTCAGGTGAGAGCATGTCGCACCGTCCTCGTTACTTAATGACAGAATGCTAAGGAGAAGATATTTGATAAATGACCTCTACAATTTCTCCAGATTGAAGAGAGCGATATGTGGCTAAGAACAATTGCGGCATGCCACCAAATCAGCTGATTCTATCAACATTATCTATCAAAACACTGCGAACTGATGGAATTACTTGCGTACATAATAGTAGAAGCGGCTGTGGCAATTTCGATTGAATCTTATGACCCGGAGCTTGTCTCCAGAAGAAGTTGACTAGAGTGTTGGACCTATTCTGGCTCCAACGTCTGACGAACTCTGACCCGGGAAGTCAATTTTTGTAACCTAACGGACAGCCACTCAGTATTTAACTGGCTACTTGACTAACAACTGGGAAGGTCTGTCTACCCATTTTGTATTCATTTGTATATAAATGTAGAAGAATGATGAGAAATTATCGAAAACATATGTTTGCTTGCAACGTCTTTTGAGCTTGCAAGGGGATTTTTCAATAATAAAAGTGACTACCCTGTACCATTTAAATCCGGCTTAGTAATATTCACCACCAAACAAGCAACTCCGAATATCTTTCCAACGGCCACAAGGAACCATTATGAAACAACCGGTATGAATCAACATTGGGATACTTAATATCCGCATTTTCCATCTCCACATTTTCCTCACAATGAATAATTGATTATTTCCTCTTAACTGAAACGGATAGGCAATGGACCTAAATCCCATATGTCCTCCAATTAAAAGCGCAAAATCAATTCTTTCCACCATACATTAATTGTCCCAAGGAGTGCGTTATGGAGCACCTTAGTTATGTGAACATATTCGGTTACCGTCTTCACGGATTTTGGCGGATGAATCACTTGTCATTTATGTTAGTTTTACTGCGTCACAAGGTAAACAGAGTCTGGAAAAACAGTTTACCAAAGACGTTTGTCAGTTCGGTCGATTGAAACAAAGCGCCGGTTCACCAAATCGGCCTAATTTGTTTATACATATTTGCGTATACGAATTTAACTAGGTACATAGTGCATTCATGTTAAAAACCTACTGATTAACAATGCGCCTGATGGCTTGATTGTCTAAGTGTAGTTCATGAAGTATTGTGTCAGCTGAACGCCGTAACGGCGCTTTGCTGCCGCGGGACCACCACCAGTCGCGCGCGGGCTGAGTGTATCGCGAGGACGCCCACCCCTACGCTGATTCGAACCGGTGACCTTATGGTTGCAGAGCAAAAGTGCAGACCACTCGGCCACCGACCGACTTGTTTATGAAGTACTAATAATCGATGTGGAATACATATAAATCCATACTGATTTTGCTACTATTAGCACATTTTCGATTTGGAGTTGACAATATGAAACCCTGATGAATGGCGCGTAACAATAACGCCCCTTGGCATCTCGTTTATCCCGACAAGCAAATTTTGTACTTATCAAAAACGAGTGGTGAGGAAATACGTGTTTTTCCACTGCGACCACTGTGTTATAATCAAAGGTTGCACATAATGGAATGGACCTAGTTCCCCCATCGCTGTTGTCGAGTGAAATTCAGACAGACATATGTGAAGGTCACTATTTCCGATTAATATACGACCGCTTACGACTGCATATCAACGCAAAATTAACGCAAAATATTTGTTGTCTACCTGGATTTGCTTCCTACTAGCATGGTTAACCAATCTGCCGACGTTTACGCACTGATGATACCCTCTGGCTGAATGTAAAACTTTCGCAATGCAAACTGTCCACCCCAGTGAACAAATAACTTTTATTAACAAATGATACCCAAATTCATACTTTAAGATAAACTTCAATTTACACACGATAAAGGTCTTCAGATTGCACACATGTCCAGGTGGTACATTTAGCATTTTCTTAGCTCTGGAGGGATTTCGCGCTAATTGATGGAAGATAAATAAGCTTAGGCCGGTTAAGAATCTACCAATGTATTCACTACATGTACTACGAATATATTTTATCAAAATACAATAAGTAGTGGAGTCGTTTGGAATTGCCATGTGCGTGATGATTTTCGATCCAGTCTTAAGCGCTCTGCGAACGCCAGATTACTTTGGTAGCTGGATGTCGCTCGGGTAAAGAAATACAACGATGACGGCCATCAAACGCCGAACAAATCAAGCGGATGCGCAATATAGTAGAATAATAGACACAATTTTCATCAGGTTCAAGCCTAAAAGCGGCCTAACGATAAACTTACTGCTAAAAGTAGCTAGGTAAGCAGCAGAAGCAAAGTTTTAAGGAGCACATTAAATCTACGAATGCGTATATATATAACACGGCAATGGATTTAGGGTGCATCTTTCTACTGCGATTTTCAAGATACGCTGAAATAAATTTGACGAATTGAACTAACTTGGTTCAGCATTTGCTGTAAGGCAGTCATTTAAGACAAAACAGTGCCTAATCTATGGCGAACATGCTGCACTCAAGGAAAACTAAGTCGGAGGGGATACCGCGACCAGCCCAATGCTAGTTTGAATTGTACATGCTAGTATAAATAAGTAACTCATGCGGGAGATTAGGAGTAAAATCACCCTTGTACGAAACTGGTTACAACTCGTATGGAGTAAAATTTAGCTGTTTAAAATTTACCTTTGATCTGATCTTTGCCTACCTGACTCCACAGATGACCTGCACGTGGATACACCTTAGAAAAAACAAGATATTGCGCTTTTAATGATACATACGGTTGCCCAAAACGCCGTCTCCTTAAATAACTAATGCAAGTACGCCAATGTCAAAAAACAATTAAAATTTTTTCGGAAGAATCATATTAAATTTGTCTGCTGTCTTTCCTTCTATCGCTCAAGTCCACTGAGAACTACCAGTAAAACTCGTTCCTTATTTGAAAGAGAAATGCTTAACTGTGGAGGAAAATGTGGTAAATAATTTGTTTCATTTCTTAGTTCACGGTAAATTAATGAGTAAATTACCATTCTCCTTTGTCCAGATTTTGCAGACACCCTGTGTACCGTATTGTAGATAAACATTCATTCCAAATATAAAGTTGGTTTGTACACATTAAATTTGAAATTGGAAAGTTGAACAAATGTCATTCGACGAAAGGTAATCCTACATATAAATATTCGAAACAACAGGAATGCAACAGTTAAACGACACCGGGAAGGATTGGGAGCTCCTTTGGTGAAACGCGGCTTCGTCCGGTCGTATTACTTCCGGTTTACACTGCACACGGGGTGTGTGGATGGAGCTGTGGGTGGTGCAGCGCAAGCCACCCATGGTCCGTGTGCAGGCGCAAAAATCGTGTGCTCGTCCTATGGAGGCCGTAGAGATAGGCACATACGGAACCGGAAGCTGCCAACCAGATCCAATATCTTCACCTTACACAGATTAAGATAGTTCCTGTTGTCGCGGATAGATAAAGTGGACAGCTCTTCGAAATGGATTACGTTAATGCTTTTTCGAGGTGAATTCATGCTCTTCGTCTCTGGCCTTCCTTACAATGACGCAAGATTGCGGTTTAAAGTGCTGACGATTTCGGACATACTTTTGTTTACATTTATTTTTCCACGTCTCCGTTCCAAATGTCGTTTGTCCATGACACGTGCCTTCCTTTTAAATTTAGGGTCAACAAATAGATCAACATTTTACTCGCGAACATGGTGTCTGGGCTGGCGCAGAGTAACCGAATTCAATATTTGGCATTTACTGAAACATGTTACGAAAACGTATACTACAGCATTATCGGGCTGATTCCACAAAGGAAATGTACCCAGACATTAAGAGAGAAAAAGCTAGTCCATCGAAGCGAAGGGCGAGCAGGGCTTACTTACCTTAATTGGGTGAAGCATCCGAAATACCCGTTACGAGATAATGAGTTTGCACTCAGCAACCCGACTAGTCTGGCCGGAATAAGTTGTGATGGGGACCCATTCATTGTTCATATGTTAGGGAACTACGAGTCAGGCCAAGTAGTACAAGTTAGCACACTTGAAATTTGTACTTTGGACCAACTTTGTGTATACCTTCGTGATATTCCGGAACAAAGTTGAGCATAGGATTATAATATTGAGTAGATAATTGATCGAAACAAGAGATAATCAGACGTGTTCCAAAAGCGTGACAAATGCTTTGAAAGGAATATCGGGGAGGGGATAATGAAGACAAACTAATTGTACCTTTACTCAAATATGAATAAATGATGAGGTCACAATAATAGCATTACATCTGTCGTTACAACATTTACCAACGGTATAAGTTCTTTCCCTGTTTAAATGATTACATCGGAAATAGTAAGTAGGCCCACGTAGTAACGAATATGTGTGTAGCTAACTTCACACGAGAAAACCGTCTTTTGTTAAGTAGTTGTGAAGGTAAATGGCGTCGTTTATATGTGTCGGGGACTATCGGGAGTTAGATGGCAACGTTACCACAATGTGCAAACCTTTCGCTGACATGCGTGGTCTAGTAGATTGTGGCAATCGCGTGCTACCGCTGACATTTGGATTCGTTACGATTTGGGCAGCCACTGCGAATACACTCGTTTCCAAAGAAGAAAACATACCGCGTTGGGAAAAATCATCATAAACAACTGGTTCTCGCGCTGTCTCGGACAGGGCAAACGACACGGCCGTCATAGGCTATTTATGTAATTGGGCTTTTGCACACATGTTTTGTATTTCTGCCAATCTCTGTTTGACTGAACCCCTCCACTTGAGCACCTTCATGCTGGAGATAAACATATATACATATGCCGATAACCTCTTCCATGCGGAGTACACATTGCATAAAGAGGATCAGGATTAGCCAACTGTCGCTGGATTGAGAAGAAACCAGTTGCATATCTGTCATCGGTAGTCAAAAAGACTTCAACTTTTCTTAAACCCCATTTTGTTATAGCACATGACAAAAACGAGATGAAGAAATGTGACATCTAAGTCTGCTGTCAGTAGGAAAATGGCGCGAATTATGTGGTTAAACAAGAAGACACATTGGATCATGGGCGATCAGTGCAAAGGTATGGAGTAACAATTGATTGCAGTGTTCCATAAGCTACAAATCTGTAGACAAACAGAAGAAGGTTTAGGTAATAATTACAGGCAAAGTGATATTAAGTAAATACGCCAACTTATACTTTTAGGTTCACTATATTTTATAACATATTTTCCCGTTCATTACTAAAAAGTGTTATTGAACACGCATATTCAATCAAGTTGAGCAAACTGACCATTACTCAAAAAAGACCAAGTCTCGTTGATCAAATATTCATCCTCGTAGGAAATAGCATATATGTTCCTCTCTTCTGAGGTATCTTAATTATATGGCTAAGTGATATAAATAGACAATTAACTTGTTAATTGCATAACAAAATGCTACCGGAAGACGTAGGGGCTTATTCATTGATTTGCGGTCACTTTGAGGCGCAATGCAGAAATTTGTAGCATTTTATTATTCCATATATTTACTTGTGAAAAGAAACTGTTATATTTACAACGCTTTTATCTTCACATAATTAGTAAGCATGGAAGCCGGTGATTTATGATGACATGCTTATTAGCAAGTATGTTATATCGTTGAAGACATTAGTGATAAACCCGATACATTGGTTCTCTGTTTACTCTCTATATATTGGGAAACTTTTGGTTTTTCATAAGAACAAAGTTTCGAATTGATTGCGCGTGGATATTGGTTTCCGCCATTAGCCAAGCGTTACCGCGTAAACAGTTGTAACAGAAATTTTAACTCTACTAGGAAGGTTATATCTACCATAAAATTATGAGACACATTAAAAAGACAGCATAACTACGAGTGGAATAAGGTAGATGAGACCATAATGAGAAACCACCACTGGTAGGTCTTCTGTGCAGGCCCCTAATGGGATTGCTTATATTTTCATACATCTATAAAACGAGGTTTTCAATTTGGGGATTATAGCAAAAATGGATAGTTTTTAATCATAAGATTTTAAACAGCCATGGTTGTAGTTCAGCTGGCAACAAAATGACTGCAGCGTAATATGTTGTTTGGTAATTTACTTCTTTCGGGAAAAACGTTTGTGCTCAAGGACGGAAGTGCAGAAAACAGCAAAAAGTAATTAACTGGGAGTAACTCAGATGAAGAAAAGGTGGTCATAATAAATGTAAATAACTATTGCGCATTAGCTGGTTCCATTCGAGACGATTACGCAAATATGACTTCTTGAAACATTTAATAAAGCCATCAATGCAAACATATGTATGCAAATAACCTTTCCACATTTAACGACCATAAATGATCACCTATTAAAAAAGCTAAAATGTTCAACAACTTTTTTGGTATAAACCAACTACATATTGCGATATGCACCTACAGACATTACCGCAAACAACCAAAATACAATGTACTATAGAAAGTTAGAATTTAATAATGTGACTTTTCAATAAATAGAGGAGGTTTTACTCTTGGTCAGAAGCCGTTTAGAAGTTGCCTAACGCCTGGTTCAAATGTACAGTTAAAATTTTAATATTTAACTAGGATTCGTCATTTATATCTGCGGTTAAATACAAAGCAATGTGCTTAAGATATATAATTAATTAGGTTACTTCACGGAACAAACTGGAAGCTTAAAGTCTGTTACACTGAGCGCAAAGCACATTCTTTAATTTGCAGCATTGGGTGGCACATGGGATAGTAGTGGGCAGTCAAAAACACGTTAGTGAAATGGTAACTAGGAGACAGTATAGAGGTTGGAGGCGAATGAACCCAACGTGTAATATGCAGGCTAAAGTAGGCGAATCAAGGAGACTAAGAAAAGGTGTAGCATAATGCTAACCAAAACAATTTCTATTAACGGGAGTTCCGTCAATAAAACAAGTGAACATGTTGAAGGTCAAAACATCGGTAAAGTCCTATAGTACAAAATGCAAAAGGTTTTCCTGTACAATAAAAAAAATAGAATCTCTAACTACACATTCTTTGCTAATATGCCAGTATCAATTCACTTTACCGATTCATCAAACGTAAACGAGCAAAAGATATATCAGTGTAAATTATAGGTGTGTGAAACGCGCGAATACAACAAAATGTCATCAGCCGTAATAAGGATATATATTTATAGTATGATATTTCACCTTAGTTAGAAACATTATTTATTTCGGCCATTCAACATATTGACACTCTCCTTGCGAAATCAAGGAAAATATGAAGTTAAGCAATAAGGGTATTCCGTTTTCTCAAAATACACTTTGAAATATACTATCAAATAACATAAATAATTACCACTTATTCGTTACTAATTATTTGAATGCCATGTACTTTATTAAAATGTCATTTCTTATAAGCTAATTATTTTACTTTAAGGAACGCGCTGTCCCAGATGAGAAACACTGACGATGAAGTTTAGTTAAAGAACAACTGTTGTTCTGTTATTGTTAATGTTTTCCGCTATTTAATCTACGTTTGTTAATATCCTTATCGTGCATGCGCGTACCACACAGTGTCACTTTTCTGAATTTCATAACCTCCTTATCCTAACCGCCGCTCTATATTGACTATTTCGAATTGAGTGAAATTTAACATTTTAAGTTTCTGACACAGAATTTTGTATGTTTAGCACTGTAAGTTGACCAATTTTTTAAAGTTCCGCCATTCGTTAAATTACGGACGTCTTGCTCTTCTACAAACCAGCTTACACATTTACAAGTATTTGCAGTAAGGGCTCACTAATATGGAGTTAAATTAATGTTAATACCACATGGAATTATGCCAATTGTAAGGTTACGCCTACGACAACTAACAAATGTGTAAAACACCAGACGGTGGACAGGTTAACGGTTGCGGGATAAAATCTACATTGTCTAGGATACCATGAATGAGAAGCGAATAAACAGGGGCAAGGAGCATGCGAGTTTGAACTAATCGCATTTTTACTAAAACAGATAGAATTAGTGAAGGCTCAAGCATCACTAAAATCCAAAACTGTAAAAAAGAAAAAGGTTTTGTTTTCATTTGCTAAAAACACGTCTGCATGACGCACGTCTGACTGTCAAATATTGTTGTGATTTAAAGGTAAGTGACGACACCTCTAACATTTTATAGAGAAGACCTGCTTATTTAGGATACATATTTTGTTCGGACTTTAGACAGCGCCAAATTAGTTTGGGAGAAAACCTGAGAATAACTGGAGGCCGATACTGGGAAAGAAAAATTTTTCCGGTAAATAGTTGCAATTAATTTTTATGCCAGAAAATTGCATGTGCTTTCATTCTGACGTCTAAATTCGTTTATTTTGCTTTATGATTTGCCTTCTAAATTAAATTATCTATCTAAAGGCATAAACATATACTTTCTCTTCTCAAATTTTTTCTTAAATAATAACGCAATTGACCAGCAAATATATTATGCTGGCTACCATTTTCGAGGCATTTTTGCATTCCATGCTTTTGCGGATATCCCTAATCAGTTAAAAATAAATCATAAATTCTGATAGCATTTTATGCAATAAAAATAAGAAAATAGCATTTTAATCTTGTCCACTGAAACTGCTCAAAGCGTTACATTTATGTAGGGTTTCGAAAAGAAAACATACTATACAGGAAGATTAAAAATTAATTCACATTTCCATTTGGCAAAATGCATAATTCACCAAACTGCGGCGATTATTCACTGATGAATTATCTGGCTGTTCAAATTCAATTAAGTCATGGATATTTTCAATGATTTAAATTCTTCTAGTAAATACTTATCGATACTTTTGTAAACTTGTGGCGCGTCTGAGAGAGGGTATGGTGTGTTTCGGCATCCGGTAAGGTTATACCTAGCAGAATTTTTGTTGTAGGTTTGTTACACTGTTATCGTTCTCTTGATTTTCCCTCAAGTATTTGAGCCAGAACAGAGCATGCATTTCCACTAATCCTTTCACATAAATCAGTTGTTCTCTATGTTAATCGTTATCTGCCGTTGTACATAGAAATGCATAACTTGTTTCCTCCGTAACGCATTAATTTAATTTTACGACAAACTTGGTTGATCCGCTTCGTGTTCATAGGTACCTGACCTTAGACGGTGATAGGGATTGCGAACATTTCTTCCTCTCGCATCAAATGGGAGCATGATCATCTGGATTTGATTTAATTTGATGGCGAAGCAAGCCTATTTGGTTAGCTGTGCTAGACGTTCGAAGGGTCTTAAAACAAGTAGAAAAATAGTAAAGTTGTTAAGCTCCATTCAGTAACTGCTTTTCTATTTATAGTCTAGGCAACCATCTTTTAATCTAAATGAGGTTGGCACCGAGAGCGCACCTTCTTTGTGTTTATTATTCCTAAGGATGCTACTGCACTGTACTTTTAATTTTCACTTTAACAAAGCATTTATTATGCGTAAATAATGCTGGCACTTTTGTTTAATGCGGTGTAATCTAGCAGATTTGTAGTACTATCGTCAACGTTCATGAAACAATAGCGGCCGGCTTAGGATACACAAGCGCATGTCAGTTAGAAGTAATATGGCTAACTGGTAAAACTCAGAGGTCTTGCCATCCTAAATCAAACGTTTATAAAAATAAAGAAACAACGCTCAAATCCGGAAAATCCGCTCGACCGTATGACACATGTTGCTGTTTTGCACAGACTAATTCAACTGTTAATATGATGTGGCACAGCTGTTGCGTAACCTAATGGAAGATGCACTTTATAATTAACAATGTTTAGCGACAGTTGTGGTTCAACAGAATTAATGTTTCAAATGGCTTATGTTGCAGCATAATTACATTATCTAAACTGAATGAGTCAAGTTGAGAAAAAAGCAAATGTCACGCTGAACGAAACCATTTTATATATAGTTGGACAACTCAATAATTCCAGTTTCAATCGGCATAATGTCAACTTGAATGGCGATCATAAAAAACCTTTAAGTCAACTAATATTTTGCAGCCAAATTTGCAACAATATACTGTGACATTAACCATTCATTAGTTTTTTGACTGCTATCAAATAATTGCGGTGGACCATACGATAAATATTTGGCCTAGCAAATGTTAATTTTCCATAAACTCCACTTTGGTATTAAATTTATCTAGCCGTGCACATGACATGCATACCACGCAGTAAATTTTTTTAATTCTAACATTCATGCCGCGACATATGTAATTGGCAAAATAAAAATGGCCATTATTTAGTGCCGTTGACCTTGAACTAACTTCCGTGCAATTCGCGCACTTGTGTACTCGCGCTTTTTGTTGTTTCTCAGCGACATTTTTTCGTGCACCATTGCATCTATACTTATATTTGATATCTTGCAAGTTGTACCCCGGGTTTCCATTTCCTCGTTACTCTCCAATGCAATGTACGTTTGCATGAATTATAAATTCCGGACAGTCTTGCGCTGTTATACAACAGCCAAAATAGCGTAAAGGAACCGGTTGGACATTGTTCTCACTCATTAGAGCATTGCAAATGTTTATGAATAAGCTTTATTCATGCAAGTGCATTATTGTTCGGAGCAGTTACATATTACGCGGCAACTTCACCTAGGACTACACTTATCAGTCACACCCTCGTGGAATCAGTAACACCTTCAGGCCGACATATCCATCTGGCACGCATATAGGACAGACTGCCAACAAACAACTGCAAAGCGAACGCTATGTCCTTGTCGTCAACTTTGGAAAAGTACAAATGCTAACCATCGAGGTCGGGTAATTCTAATAGTTCGAAATTTTTAATGAATAACCAGGAGGTCCAGCGCGCCACAGTTTAAAGTTCTATTCGGTATGCCCCGATTCCCTACATATTCCCATGTTTCAGACTTACCGATTCTTAACAGCGGACACTTTAGTGTTTTTGATATGACTCGACCATCTTGCTTTAAATCGCAATCGACTACCTGCTTATTCAGTCGTATGACTCTTTTGACTTCAGTTAACTTTTGCCGGCATTTAGTATTGTTTGGACTACCTATTTAAATATGAGAATTTAAATATAGTACATTTGTGGTGGACAATGCCAGGGGCAGTAAATAATTTGTTGTTCTGATCCTTTGTAAAATAACACCATAGCAGATTTCCGGCTTCGAATTTTGCACCCATACGTGAGTCTTACATGTTGCTTGAATCTACCGCCAATTTGACTGTAGCAAAAGATGCAAAGGGGCATCCCTTGTTACATTATTTTATGATTATGCATGCGATGTGTATATGAGATATATCTATTCAAACCAATGGACTAAGCAGAGAAGATTCTCTGTGCTTCTGAGTGGAATGCACACCTTTTCCAATATAACAAAGCGTGCTCTCATTGTCTTATAGTTACGACCAGCCATTAGGCAAATGTTATAATATGCTAACCACCAAATTTACCACAGTTGAGGTAAGTTCAACGGATTTTGCAACACAAGATTCGCCATTAAGTGCCGCTCTGATCTTGCGGAGAAAACTGGCACTATTGTAAAATCTGCAACGTACCAATGTTTAAATGCCCACGTAGATCACATTTGACTTAGGCGGCTCTCAGTTCCAGACAAGTCTACGTCCAACCTTCCGACGGATTGCAGGGTAAATGCGCAAACCTGTACTGACGAAAGTTTGGTTAATTTTGCTTCCAAGAAAGCCCTTATTTAAAAATATCAGCACCCTGACGTGAATAGGAAAATGACATCCGTAGTGGGGTTATTCTGGTTCAAGCATTGCCGGGTTTTTGCGGTACATCCCCGAGCATATCATTCACTAACCGTGGGATGTCAAAACGTTGCAAATAAACAACAACCGAAACTGAGAGTACTGTATTCCATTACTCCAGAATCAAACCTGAAATCAGAAAGAGGCAGGCAGATAGACAACTTCAAACTATGGCAAACCACAAGTATTCTCATATAATTTGTATTGAAACCTGTACAATTAGTGTAATTACGCGGCAACTCAACTCTAATTAATTCGGATTGCCATGATTTCCGTTTGCTGTGACGAAGTCTATCTCCGGAGTAGAAACAGCTCTATTGTCGCCAGCTGTGGTCACAAATGAGCACTGCTATATCGATGTCAATTTAAAGATCCCATCGAGCGAAAGTTATCGAATTTAACGGCAAATTAAATGACTAGAGTAAGAAAATTTTAATCGTGAGGTTCCTGAACCTTAAGCAAACAAAAAGTAAATTAACAACACAGGATAACCAAAAGGTTGTCACCATCCTGAAGCTCTCACATTTGATGACCTGCTATTGAAGTCGGTGTCACGACTGCATACTTACCCAAATACAGTGAGCCACGAGTTTTGGACTTGGCCCTAAAGTTAAAAATGTAGTTGCACGTTTACTAAAGTGTTGGTACGTTTTACCCTTCAGGCTGCTATATGGGGTTCGTTTGTAGAGAGTCAGCGTGACGTCACATAGATAATAGAACACACTCAACCAAACGCGGTAAACTTTATAAAAGCAAGTTATGCGGGTACTTTGTTTAATGAGTCGATAAAACCTGTTGAATTAGAGAAAGATGACACACATTATACAAGACGTTGGAGCGAATTTACGCGATAAACTACGCAGACGAGGAACAAGACCTCGAACACTTTGCCAATTACCCACTGAAATGTGATCAGCCGTCGGCTACACACTGGTTGTCAAAACTTCATTTATTACGTTAGAAACTTGCGAAACATCGCTTAAATCTGGGAAATATTCATGCGTACACAGTAACGCCGAATGGCTCTTCAGTTAACTTATCGTAATCAGGGCCACGGCAGTAGTGCCTATCAAAAATGTTCTTAAAAACTGAAAATTATCTAAAGGCATGTCAGCATCACTCCACTTGCCACCACAGGCGGTGGGATTCAAAACGCTGACGAAACAGCTAATATCCTGCCGATAACGCCCCCAAGGTGTCAAACTCGCGGTCCGTTTCAGCTACATAAAGTCAAACACATTAACCTCTCCAGAGCTTACACATATACTTTTCAACTCAGAAAACTGTGCTAAAGAAGATTTTCTCATTCCAAAATCAAAACTGTGCGGGAGAAGAAAACTTCCACTAGTAGACACTGAGAGCTGCAGACAACAGCGTTGCAGAAACAATGCTACATTTCTTTCAAACGGCCCTCGATTAACAGCAAGTCCCCATTATAGCGGAGCTTGGGAATTTTACCCAACTTTTTTTTCCGGTAGTGGTTCAGACCCTGCAAACAATCGCAGAGTAACCCTACTTCAGGTGCTACCGGTGGTGATGGAAGGAGTCCTCTCTGAAGATCTAAAGACTAACTAGATAATTTCAACGTCTTGGCAAAGCAGCTTCTTGTCTTCCTTCAATAGCTGTTAGAAACCATCAGCCTAATGATGACTTGAGGTAGTTGAATGTAATTTGTTTTACTGTTTAGTGTCATATTTATCTGGACATTTCCAAGCTTTCGACCGCCTCAAACACCGTATGTTGCTTCGTAGGCTGCAGAGCTACAGCCTTTCAGATGCTGATCTTCATTTTATTGGTAAGTTTATTCACCGACTGTGGCATCATGTGCGAGTTAGGAAGAAAACTCTCCAGAACTTTTGAGGTGTAATGTGGTGTTCCACGTTGCTCGGTGCTGGGATTGAACCTGTTATTTGTGTTTATCAACGGTCTGGCCGGAGATTTCTCATGTAATTTCTTGCTGTTCGCCGGTGATGTTAAAATATGACCGACGATTAAAAGCAAGGATTATCACAATGTGCTCCCACACTAACTGGTTTGCGGTTAAAAATAATTGTTGAGGTCCCCATTTGCTTTTGTAGGCAGGTGAGTAAGAAGAGAATCACCAGCGTCACGAAGCAGTGAGCATTTAGATGCTCGGTGACAATAATTTACAGTAATCTATATAGGAGCGCAACTTCGGCGCACATTTGGTGTAGTATCTCAAAAGAAGAAAAAACCTCGATAACCGGCAATACTCATGTTGGCCTTTTATAACTTAGCGGTTTTACCGGTCATTCTTCCAACAAAAGGGTCTAGTTAATTGCGTTTGTACGTAAAGTAAGTCATCCAAGGGTGGTGTTATTGGTAGAAACAAGATACATTTTAGCACCGGGAATCAATAACGGAGGACAACCCATACCTTTAGGGATTTTTTAATCTGCCCTATTAGATAATATTCAAATGCCTACCAAGAGCTGCCTGACATTTACCACAAAACTAAAATCATCGGAAAGAGACAATGGAGTGCAATCGACTTAAATTCTGAAAAATTAATTTCCCGTCGAATATGTCAGACGTACAACCCTCCACAGCAAAATCCATGAATCCCTGTCACACTGAAGCGTCATTTTATAACTTATGTAAACCAGGGGCTGCGACAAGTCAATTAATCGTGATTTTACCAAATGTCAATTAATGTACTTAAGAATTCATACTTTAACTACTCGAACATCTCCGTCCTTGTACAGATGTCCAAGTTAAGTGCAACAAAAGGCTAAGCAATTTATAGTTAATGATAATATTTAGATAATTTCCATCCCAAGGGAATTGTGCAGCACCGCATTTATGCTTGCACTACACTGTTTTTCAATCGCGCATATTGAAAATAACAAATATTCATAACATAATGAAATAACGGGCAAAGATTTTGAAACATAATAATTCAGAGTTCAAACCCCTTTGTTTTTATCAAACTTTCTTTTCATTGTTGAAATGATTTTCGGTGTTTTCTAATGGCTCGATTTCATGATAAATATTCCAGTGACGGATGCGTTGATTTCTATCGAATTCTTTATACATACGCGATTAATGAACGGGTTGCTATTTGTTTGAGATTAAATATATTTGGACCTTTTGCGCACGGAATTGAACCATGCCAGCTGATTTTACATTTCGGTTTAAGATGACACGGTATGGTCTAAATTTTTAGCGATGAACTGTTTACTTTCTTCAAGGACATAAGAAATTCTGAACTTTTTATACTAAACAAAGCCTATCGCTAATAAATATGTTCTCAAAATAACACTGTCAATGTATTCCAAGTTAATTATATAAGTATAAGTATGTAGATATATGTATGTAAATAAAAGTAAGTATAAGTAAGTAAGTCAGAAAGTATATGTATTAGTAAGTAAAATATATATGTATAATACAAATCTATGAAATCTCAACACGATATTGCGTTGCGTTGATAGTGAGGTTGCGTTAGTTGTGTATTGAATAAGCCGCACTGCATTCTGATTTATACCAGGTTTTAATAATAATATTGTCTAAAGTTTGAAAATTTGTTTCCACCTTACACGAGCTTTTAGCATGGATTTGTTTCAACTTACATTCCGAAGATATCAGCTGGCCTAACGAATGTACTCAGTAAACCTCCTTACGATATATCTCGATACCGCATCAAAGTAAATTGTCGAAGCTTCGATTGCTTCAATTGCCGCTTCCCCAAATTCAGATGACCATGTAAGAACTGTTTTGATATCCGCGTCAAATGCATACGCCACACATGACCTAGACACCTCAAGTGTCTCGGCAACAGTGTACAATTTACTGCGTACATTCCGCATCAACGCAGCACCTCGGAATACGCAACTTGGTTCACCAACCGATACACAGAATCCGTCCCAGACAATTATGATGAACCCACGGTAGACATCTCAAATCTCGTCGGTATATCGTCCACGTTTCGGTGCCGTATAGACTGAGAGCACCATGGATTTGTACACTATCATTTTCGGCCAAACGGTAAGCCGGTGGTTGTTCCACACTCGGTACTCAAGCTTCCTAATCCCGCCGCCGCTTTCGATACCTTGATGCCAAAGTCACCTGTTTGCTGGTCATTAATATCCACATTCAGAAGGTTAGAGAAGGAGGAGGTGGTTTCCAATAACACATTATCAATGCTTACTCTCGGGAACATTTGTGAAAACACCTCCGGTGAGGACTAACAGATATATATAGAATTGCTTGTAAGAAAACACAGTTGAAGGAGGCTTCTTTTCCGTAATTTACCTCAGGCAAATGCGTTTGCAACGATACCTGGGATACGCATTAGACAATGAAAGCTGAATAGAAACTAAGAGATAGCCTGAATTTATTCCGATTTTATGTATTCGATCTACTGAACAGAAGGATTTCCGCTGCAGTGAAAGCACATATCCTGTCGAAAATCCACACGTTCTTTCTGAGACCACTCCAATTATTTCTCACCTTTTAAAATACCGATTACCTGCCATGACCGAATTGCACGTATTATATCATTTTACTTGCATATGTGGTGCTTAATACCTGGAATATGCCACCAAGCTCTGTTAAAAATAATAACTGAGCACTATCCCGGCTCTCTACAAAAAGGCAGTGCCGAAAGTATCTTAAGTTCCATCCTTGAAAATCTGGTTCAAATTGGACACCAAATGCTGAACAATGACGTATTCAAAATGTTCTACCCCGTGTCAAAACGAGTGGGTATTAAAAAACGTCCCCATAATATTGCGGAATCGATAGCGATCAAGTTAACGCAACCGGAGTTTTGCGAGCAGAGGATGCTGCTGCAACCTCTCACGCTGCCGTCGCCGTGATAAGGATCCATCCGCATGGAAAATTGGTGAAACCAAAGGTGGCATCACTTCTGGGCTTACCCTATTTGCTTCGACTGGTGGTCAGTGAAATGTGTATATTGGGGTCAAATAAGGTCAGTTTGCATCGACAACACAGACTTTACTAATGGGCCTCATCAATTAACTTTGTCGGAATAAACTCAAAACCTTCTCTACGATTTTACAGTTACATTAGATTATTGTATCCGAGTTTTCCTTTTAAAAGTATTAACTTGATTTTAGTTATTGAAAGGAGATTTCTTAGAAACTGCCAAAAGAGCATTTGTGACCAAACAGCTCGTAATTATTCATTTCGGAGAAAAGAGGAATTGGCGTCACGATATATATTTGTATAAAACATGTATCTTCAGGGAAATGAGCATAGTTTTTGGACAAATATAATATTATGAACAATAACATATATGATATTGGTTAGAATAGAGCACTCTAAGACGGCTGTCCCATCATTGCTTCTAAAAAGACTAGCTAACATGTGTAAATGTCCAAAGATTAAAGCACTATGTGCAGTAGTATATAGATAAAAGCCAAGGGTAATCGATGGCTTTTTAGATGTAATGAATAAAAATTTAACAGATAATAATGACCATGGTTATGTGCATTAAATCAGTATATATGTTTAAGAATCGGGGTATACTGCATACATGATACATACCGAGCTTTTTCATGGTTATTTGCGTAAAACTAATCGACCAGAATTTTCAGTGTTCCTGCATGTTTGTCGAATTTATCAGAACAAATAAAATTAACATTGGAAAGTACAAAAGGGTACGATTATTAAAATAATGAGAGCTTCGTCAGGCTCCCGGATGAAGCAGATATCAAAGCGATGGCATGATACATAACGTTTGGTCATTTTTGTATGCATTTATAAATAATGTTTCTACTGCATTGAGGAAATTCAAAGGATCTGCAAATCAAAAGAGCTATGACAACCGAATATTTCCTAAAAATTGGCATTGCTTATCATAGTCATATTTGACTCAAATTCAGCGTTGTTATATTGATTATCGGCCAGTAACACTTCAAAAATGGATTAGACTCCGCCGACAGCAAACGCTACCAAATGTGTGTATTAAGGCGTCCATGAAACAACAACAACTATGCATTTACTAACGCATATGCAGTTGTGAACAGTTTAATAAGCCAATACCTCACGCTGGAAAGCAGGACTGAAGTCGCAGTTTATTTATTTTAGTTTAAAAATATCGGTTATGTAAAAATATTGTGTTTATGTTTAGCAGTGAAACGCGAGAGAGAGAAGCCATTGACAGCTAACGTAACGTTAATTTATTCAGCTAAACTCACCAATCGGAAAAGTAGCATTAAGAGCTACTTAAACATGCGCAAATATTGCCTGCCTAAAACCGTCTTTTACATGTTCTGTACGAATCTTTACTTCCCTGATCACGTTATCAAATTACTTTGTTTATGGCAACGTATAATACGAATACTGGCATGAAACTGGCATTATATCGCACTTAGTTCCTTGTTGTAGTTTATTTTATCTTTGAAATCGCCAAATATTAAAACATGTTATCCTCCCTGGCATGTTCTTCGCTGTCTAGGAGTCAATACCCATTAATTTACAATTATATAATTCGGACACATTCTGGATAAATTAGATAAAGAAAAATTAGTGCAGTCAAAATAAAAATTGTTTTCGCTGAAAATGCCAAAAACGAAACTAAATATTCAGTAAGGTGCACTGTGTTAACGTTATTGGTTCCGGCACTTTCATTCGCTTTGTTGGAATTATATATGCCAAAACAGTTGCTGAATTAAACAAGATGAACTAATATCTAAACCAAATGTGAACAGTACAATGATGTCATATTTTCTCTTGCTTTTTAAAATGCAGGGAAAATCAGATGAAATTAATATTTTCAGAACCAGAACTAGGTGTATATTGCCAAATTAGCACTTGGTTGTTGCTAATTTTCTAATACTTGCGTGGAATACAGGCGCTGCAAACCATATCAAACTAATACAGAAACACATATTTTTTTGATACGGTGTAAGTATAAAACTGTTTTTACTACCAAACGATGGAATTGCTTGTTCCTGTTTTGCAAAAAAGGTTGCGAGAATTGAGTAAATAAAAGACGTGGCTTTGCGGGTTGATAGCTACAATAATTTTTACTCACATGCAACATTTAATTATAGGCTATTATGATATGTTAACCTTTTGTGAGATTTAACACAAAACATAAACTTCGGTTTACCAATGCAGTTCAAGTGCCCATCTTATTATTTTCAGTTGTGTTAAGTAAAGTGACAATTTACAGTTATTTATAGTACGTTATAAGTTTTGTAGCAGGTATTTTATATCACAGGAAAGCTGAGTACAAACTTGATAATGATCGTCTACTTGTACTTCCCTTTATTTGTATCCGCTAAGACAAATTTCGGAAAATATCTCAAGAAATATTTGCGTCCATTAGGATAAGAGATTTCAATGCTAGCACGTTTCGTCCTTTGTTCGTGATGGAAAGCTCCTAGATTAAACATTCACGTTTATTCTCCCTGGTAAATCAAACAGGCAACAAGAGCTCCGGCGCTATGGAAACTGCATGCGAGTTATCTATATGAATGTCATGATACCTATTTGCTAATTGTCACAAACTGGCAGCTAGAAGCGTTTCTTATACCATTTTAGACTGCAATGCTTTTAACACACTCATGATTAGTTAGAATTATGTAGCATGCAAACCAAAGTCCGGTTTTGCCATTTTGCTAAAGCTTCAGCTCTTTGTTGGCTAAATCGAAAATTGCGCAAAAATCTGCACTATGAACAAGTTTAAAAACAAAATATTTTAGTTAAGGATGCTCTTTGGACTGAAGGAATTTGTACATAGATTTTTGTCCATAGCCCAATAATTTTACAGAGAATACCTAAATACGTGCATTTGGTCTTTTCAAAAAAGGAATTTTAATTTTGTTATGTTTACACCTATCAGACTGGTAAGGTTATTGTGCTGAATAACTTGAAAAGCCAGACGATTATGAGGAAATAATACTTTCACCGCAGGCAATAGATCACACGCTAACGTAATTAACGCTTGGAGAACACTCCCCTTAAAGCAATGGTATGTAAGATGGAAATATTAAATTGCATTACATAATTTGCCTTAAAATGCATGATCTAAGGACCAGCTATTTTGAGAAATTTGTACGCTATATTATTAAATTTTAATAAAACTAAATCCGTCTTCCAAACGAAGTAAATAAAATATTCCATGTCGGCGATGTTTTGAAGTACACGTTGTGTGAAAGGATTACGATCCACAATCTAATTGTTGACCGCGATTCCCATTGAAGATACCTTGGTCTTGCCATCACGAGGACCATAGTTGATGCAAATAGTGATTGAGATTAAGATTGCTTGTCGCAATCCATCAACACAACCTGTACCTCAAAATGACGCTCAAAATCGTCCATTAATCTGTTGTGCCACGCGTTGATCGTCGTGACTTGCTGGCTTAGGAGTATTGGTCACAACTAACATCCCAATTGTCACGGGTTGCATGCCTGCCAACTCTACCTGATGATATGTAAGAACATCAAAACACGTCATAATATGACGGTTTTTCAGACGGGCAACACCCAAATTCGATTTATAAAAGCAAATTATTGTTCTGAACAAGACGTATGGCTCAAGTAGGTTAATATTACCCAAATTGGGCTCAACATTAACACATTCGCTCCGTAGATACTTACGTCTTTTATTGATCTCTGGCCCTCAGTCTCCTTAAGAGAAGGTCAAAATGTCCGCCACCTTCTGCTTGCATTGCAAAAGCCGTTTCAAGCATTTCCCTTGCATCTTTTCGTGCTCCGAGTACAATACTTCACCATATTTATTTAAGTTATTTCATAGAAGTTGGTATTCATTTTAAACTCTTTGTTTCTGATAACCCTACAGAAAGAAATGCAACGTGTTAGAAAAAGTTCTGGGAGCAGGCCACCTATTTGGTCTACCGTTTTCGGTCAATCGGGAAAACATTATTGGAAGTGGCACCATCCTTCTGTCAACAAATCTTAAAGCATAAGACTTTGACCTCTAGCTGTGGAAGCACAAAATTACGAAGCATTTCCGTGTACTAAATTTCTAGGAAATTGTAAGCCTTTAGTACTTAAAAAATACCGGTTACATTCCATGAAAAAGATGTTTGGTTCCCAGATTTTCCGCTTGTTTAAACGTACAACTTGAGTTTGACGTCGTGATGCAATCGTTGTGCTATACATCGTTAGTTACTGGTAGACCATGCTCCTGTCGCCTTGTTTCCCTTCAGATGAAAAGTGTTTCATAGGTAGAGATGAGAGAACGAATGTACAAAATAGGAAGAAACTTGTGTAATAATACATGTTGCGCCGCCAGATTGCATGGTTTAATGCCTCACTTGAAATGCATTGAATGTCATAAAATTTTCTTTGCTATATTTTCAGGTGCAGCGCGCATTGGCTTGTGTCACATTGCTATGTGGTCCGGCAAATTCTGATGTTGGGGTTTTCCGATGTTTCACTGAATAGTATTCTTTCATTTCGCAATCACTCTCAGTTTTCTCTAAATGGTTTATTAATTAAGCAAGTACCGAACTTTGGCAGTGTGTTTTCGTGATTACATAGCCTTGTGTATTCGCGCAGCTGCTGCAACGTTTTAACGACAATCGCCAGATAAACGATTAATAAGCGAGCGCCGAGTAACAGATAAATTACAAGATCCTGCTCTGGGTGGTTTATCGGCTTACCGGCCTATACCTCACCAGCTTTACTCAAGCGCTGAGCTGGTCCCTGAAAATATCACTCGTCTGCCGTGGGTGCCTTTTGTTAACACCACTTATGTCAGAGCGTATTTATGGGGCTGCACACGCGCATCATTTGCAACAATTAGTTTGCGTTATTCGGTAAATATTGGATAGCTAATGGATGGTGGGGAGAACTATTGCAAATGCCATCATTCTTCATAAGCGATCCAAGGTAGGTCAATGATCCGCGCTTTGCATTCTTTAGTGCGTTCACTGATCCTATTCTAGCAGACTAATTGCGCTTCCATAAGGGTAATTTTCTATGGTTGCGCCAGCATATGCTTTAAACAACTTAATATATTGTTACGTTTAAGTAATGTAGATTAGTTTAAAATCTCCGTGGTGGTTTATAACGTTACAGAACCAATTTTATGACTATACGCACTACGCGTTGTAATTCATAGTCACTTTACGAAACTTATTAAAGTAAAGCATTACTGATATTGTAGTATTCCAACGGAACTACTTTTCCAAGAGCTAAATTGAAACTGATAACCGAAAAAGATAAGGACGATTCCCGTTAACTCGCAACGGCCGACTTAAAGTCCTTGTCACTTAAGTCATTTGTATAAGTATCGGATGGGGCGGTCACGTTGTGACACAACCAAAATAAAAGAAATTACTAAAATTTGTAATTTCTTACGATAGGATTATCTACTTCAATTTTTGGGGTTCACAAATATTAACACGTATATTGGGTAAAACAATCGACATATCGAAAACCTGACCATTATGGTATCTCTGTTGCAGGAGCCAAATTACGGATTTGGTTAAAAAATCTTGGCATTACAGCAAAGAAAAAGATCTGAAAATTGAGAACCTGTAGAGAAATAATTTGAAGAATGTTTGTGAGTAGAGAAATAAGTCAAAGTTAACATACAGGATGTCCGCAAGGCGCTGGATTTTATAGTATTCATTAAGCTGAAACCTCAGAAATCTGCAGTCATTTCTTTCAAGAGTAAATTAATTGAAAACGCGACAGCAGAAAAAGTGAGATACAATAAATCTATTGGCAACTTTTAACAAATATTAAATATTGTCGCTTGGATATAGTTAATTTACTGAGCAACTCTACATACACTTCCGTTTCATCCGTCAAAAAATATTTCAAGTTCTTCTTTTCTAATGCTTATACACAACGGAATATTTTGTATCTTTACTACAGTGCTTTAAGATTTTAATGTGGATTTTTGGAAAAGTTAAAACCAAATATTGCAAACGGGTTTAAAGTTAGGTTGTGAATTTTGCAGGTTTCCATTTAGTGGTTGGGGGCTTGAAGTCTAAACCGTTTGTTTAATTTGCAAAATGAGTATGATGCCTCCATAAATCAATCGCGGTTATTCTTCTACCGAAATTCTGCCACGGATACTTGCAATCATCTGGATCACTGAGTTCAAATTATTTATGGGGAACTTAATTGCTCTGCACGCGCAAATAAACGTATGCATTCAAAATGCTCCCATCAAAACGGTATCCATCACTGGATGATGTACGATCTATTACTGTCAATCTATGTAAATAGCTTTCGCGTGAGTTTTAGGGTGTGACAGAAATAAAGCAATTTATAATTGTTATGTCAAAAAGAGAAATGGCTAAATTTGCTATCATTTTGAATTTGGCTGTAAATATCAAATATACAAAGAGAACCATATGACAAGCTGCAATTAATAGAAATACAAAGCAAAGTCTATATGAAGTTTATTAAAAGACAACCACACTTAATCGCACCTCGGTAAGAATGGTTTATGTAATGTTTATTAAGAATACAAGGTAATATCACCACCGTCAAAGAAGCATGAAACGATTACGTTTTGGATAATTTTTTACAACTTACATAGTGTGTACAAATGACAAAATAACAAGAAATGAAATTATACCCTTAGGTTAGTAAAACAAAGTTGTCATATATAAAGATATACCAACGTATATTTTCATAAACTTTCGGTTGATTTCTTACTTACACACTTATTGAAATTTTATAGTAGCGCTTGAGAGAAGAACGACAGAACTTGATCGGTATACTTCATTTTCCGCCTTGTTAAGCTTATACATTTTTATGTGAAATCTGCTCAATACGCATTAGAATTAGACAACGTTGTTAATATTGTGGTGCTTTTATTCTTTCTAAAATTGTACAGTTTTCAGTGACTATACTTTTAAAATGCGTTTTTAAAATGTTGACAGTGTGGCCGAATGGAGTACAATTTTAAGAGATATAAGCATTTTAGTACTGTGTTGAAAATGAAGTGTTAACTGATTTTTGATACATTTTAATTTTATGTTTGCTCGTATTATTGCATAAATTGCTTAATATAAATGTCATGTTAGCTTCTGTTGCAGGAGCTAAATCTAAACAAATTATTACAGCACCTCGAATCTGACCTCCTCTTACATTACCCATATAAGTACATATGCGGTACAACATACATAGGTCGAACAGGTCGCCATTTAACATAGCAATAAGGAACATAGTACTAAATGTTTGGCGAAGGGAGACACTAGATTTACCAAGCGGAATTCTCTCCCACCTATTCGACTCAGGTCACAGCGTTAACCTTTCGAACGAATTTACTATGGTTTTTCAGGTACTCTTGAAAAGTTCAAAAGGTCCGCGTCTACGTATGCTCGCCAAAGCAGAAGTTATTGCGAACCGAATAATACAACCTTGGCTATGCTCAAAAAGAGAAGATTGTTCAAGCGCTAAGTCTGCCCTGCCCGAACAGAAGTCAACCTGACGGTCACTCTGACACCGGCGTCTTCAGTTTGATTACAACACACCTATCGGTCTGTGTGTGTGCAAGATAGTGATTAACTATCTGCTGTCTAAACAATGACCTAAATTTAAACCAATCATCGTGCATTTACCTTCGTATTTTACCCTTGTATGATTTGTGCCGTCCCGTAGATAAATAATTGAAAACAATGGTTTGCCTCAGACCGGTGCTGTTGATGAATCACTGAGAATGTTTCACATTTAGAAACCTACTAAGCCGCCCCACGTGGTTAAGGATCTTTATCAGTTCCTAATGTTTTCCACTCGGCTTGCTGAAGCCAACATTTACGTTCGGATTTTGGATGACTGCATGAATACTAGTGAATACGCAACCGCATTTTGGAAATATATTCCACTAAACCGTATTTGTGGGAACTTTAAAACCTTTAGTCTTTACGCGCTAAACCAGCGCGATGATATCTGTGGTAAAATACATGAACTACAAAGAAACATCGCCGGAGTCCATCCAGTGTTGACGCACTTTTCCCAGAGGAAATTCAGCTGTTTTTTGATTATGCTGTGCAGGTCATAGACAGAAGAGTGCAGAAAAACGTGATGCCTTAGCACGGTCAGTAAGCCCTATTAAACCACAGGCTGCCTTCACAAATCATCTAGAAATGTATGTCCTTAATTATTCTAAGTTGGTGCTTTCACCTGAACCGCTTGAAGTATTGTCATTTGGTTCTGAACTATGTTATCATAAACGTAATGAACGTCAGCCAGGTATCAAGACCCAATTAGAAAACATGCTGGCACGAACGTATGATTTAGCTGTTCTATCAACAGATGCGCTCGAATACTACAAGTCCTCATTGGTTAGTTCTTGTTACCAATATCGTAAAATTCAGGCAATTCCATGTGGTCGATTTACAAGTAAATATATGACAGGCCTAAACGAGCTGACGAAAAAATATATAGTCGTATACAAGCCAGTTAAATGTAGTGGTATAATTATAAAGGATTTAAGTGATTACACAACAAAAGTTAACTAGATTCTCCACGACCAAACGAAGTTTGCTATAAAAGTGCGCGAGAAAGACAAACGGACAAGGCGGAGGTAAACCTAAAATTTGCCTAAAAGATATATGCGCCCGCGGGATAATACCTGATAACAAAATTGAAGGCCTTAGGCCAGTTGCAACATCTATACCGCGAATGTATGGGCTCTCAAAAGTTCACAAATAAATTGTACCTCTGTGGCTAATATTGTCCATGACCAAATCAGTGTACCATCCTACAGCGCTGTGCTTAGCAGAAATCTTGGAATCCATAAGAATTCGAAATGCTCAACATAGCGCTTCTGATAGTTTTACTATCGTACATTAAACTAAAGAGGAGAATCAACGAGAAAATAAATGTTCTTACTAGACGTAACTTCACTGTACAAGGATGTCCCACTTCTACATTCTAGAGAATATTTATGCAGCTAAGTGCACGACAACGATATTGATCTAGGTATACCATTAGCAAACGTGAAGAAACTACTGTTGAGATGCACTTAGAATGCCCAATTCCTTTACAACCGCATGTATTACCGGAAGATTGACGAAGTAGTCGTGGGGTCTCCAATTTTACAAGTAGTTGCCGACATTTTTCTTGCCAAACTCGAAAATTAATCATTGAGTCCACTCATAAACCGTTTCGACCTGTACTATCGCTATATGGACGATACATTTTGGTTGACCAATAAGGATTTAAGTGTAGACTATATTGTGGTTGAGTTCAATAATGTCTACTCGGCAATCAACTTCACATACGAATTTGAACAAGATGGCCAGCTCTACTATTTGGACGTACACCTGTTTAGGCGAACTGATAATTCCCTACAAAGGATGACAAACAAAGAACACGTGGACCAGCCAATATACAAAACTCAGTAGTTTCCTGTCGCTTATATACAAGCGCAACTTAGTGCGGTGACTTATGTGGAGGGCTGGAAAGATCTGTTCTTAAGATGCTCTGGAAAAAACATGAAATGCATACAGAAAACGTTACGTGAAATTGGTTATCATGCAGCTCAACATAACATGGAACGTTGGGCAGGTAACAGTAAAGTAACTTCTCTTTATTCGCCTTTGTTTTAAAGGCGACACTCTATTCTGGAGATTATAACAAGGATGCTGACAGAGCCAGTAATGAACACTCGTTCGGATGCGGAACTGCGGTGTACATTTACCACAAAACCGCAAATTCCTGTGTGTAATAAGGACAAAATGTAGAAACTGACCTCCTCTTACCTTATCTATCAATTTTAGTGCATATGTGATGCGCCATACATAGGTCGAACATGACGCCAGTTGTAACATAGCAATAAAGAGTCCTCATTATTCCCGACTAATCCCATACAGAAGAAAACGATAGATGATGTGATAAGATACAGATCAACGAAGACAGAACATTTTCCTCCTTCAATCATTCATGGCGGAATTTCGTCGGATGAAGGTTTATTTATACACAACCAGCTACATTCCCGCCTTTGCGCTTCAAGTTTCTATGGATTTCAAAAGGCACGCATTGGTGGATTCAAACTATTTTGTTGAGACCAAGCATGGTTCTAAGTGCGCGATTAGAGGCTAATTTGTCCTAATTCTGGCATCAGACAATATGGTTGTATAAGCTACTAACATAGTAGACGAAATACTCTTCGAATAACCATGCATCTCACAAGTGTACCGTTAGAGGTGAAACCTATATCATCAGAAGCTCCCTTTGGGAGTTTTGTTGAATATTTCATCACGATGCTTCGGCTAGAATAAGGCAATGTTATATTACGATCAAAATAGCAGATGCCTAATATGTCCCTACGATGGTCTAAATGAAAACCACAATATGGTGCATAGAACACAAAGGACTAAAGTGAAAATCGTATCGACGGAGTTACCACAGGGTTATCAAAGTTGCATGCAGGAAATCCAACAACGGTTGTGTAGGCGTGCAACGTTCGCCGCGTTATATATTTTGTCGAGAAACACAGGCGATATCTTGTAGGGTAAGTGGGCTAGGGCAACATCAATGCGTTTTTAAACACAGCTAAATTAGAGGAGGAAACAGTATAATTTGGAAGGGCAATCCAAGGCTGACACATACGAAGAGAGTAAAAGATCCGTAGACATTCTGGACAATTGGATCGCTTGGCTAGCTTGAACAGTTGCCACAAAATTCGTGTTCAGGCTTAAATGTAGTAGGTGAAAGTATACGTAGTTTAGCTTCTTTGGAATCTGGTAAGCCATAATATTTCCCCACATAGGCGCCCGTACCTGCCGCTCTACAATTTTATGGTCCTCAATTTAAATTTATAGGTAGATTGAACAATTGTTTGGTATGATTCGTGGATCCTCGCTGTGGAGTCTCGAGCGCTGCAAGGTCTTGTTTTTGCCAGGTCTGTCACACCGCGATTGCGTATTCCACTTGAGGCTGCACGTAGATGTCAAACAACCACCAACATATAGTTCCAACCGCCTAAATGCGCTCCGTAGGAAGAGAAGGTATTAGTTCCAATATTTGACGCCTTCTCAGTTTGTTATGATTAGCCCAGAGCAGCCCGAACTAATAACCCATGATCGCGCTGCTAAGTGACTGGTTGCAGGACATGGTCTCCAGGCTTGTATGCAATTTTCGATTGCTGGCGAATGTGAACCACCTTGCACATCCCCAAAATGAACTGGAGCATATTGTGGAGTAGCCACCCATACGCTTGCCAATAACTTGCTGAAGGGAATCGTGATATGCTTGGTAGGCAATGGTCCACCACAGCTAAACATCATTAGCGAACAGCAATACAACTATAGCGATCATAAGCATAAGCTCGCTAAGGAACACGAGAAACAGCGGCAGCCCTAGATACTGACAGTTAATGGCTACCGATAACTTAGCTTTGCATTCAGAGAAATTGAACCATGCCCGATAATTTAAAAGTAGTTTGTAAGGAACACAAGTGGCTTTAACCTTAGTTGGAATGCCCAGCGATAAATGCAGCGTAATATTCGGAAATATTTATTTATTCTTCCACGCTTTCTGTTGGTATGTCCACATTCTTTGGAAAAAACAGTCACCATGTTGAATACATATGTCTATATGCAGCGCTCATAACGGTTATCAGTTTTACCTTTTGTAGAAACTCGATTACTTTTAGACTGAAACAAGTGCATGCAGCGTCATTAAAACAGTACTGGTAAAAATGCTTCCATGAAGATAGTTGCCGACCTCAACTCTATTAGAAGCCCAATAATGAGAAGGCCTTAACTTTTGTCAGCAAGTTCAATCATATCTCTGGTACAGCCAACCTAAAACCACGTATATTAAGGGGAATTTTTGCGCATCTGCCTATTATTCTTATTCTTGAATACATTATAATGCGTTATGTTCTATCAGACTACACTAGTACAAATCTTCATAATTAGTAATTGTTAGTGCTTAGAAATGTGCACGATTTTCTTGTCTTTTTGTGAAATACTTCCTTGTCTCTATTCCTTAATTTATAATATACTAAGTGAATCAAATGTTTACTAATAGCTATTTAATAAATACGTGAGTTCCACAATGTGCATTATCTAAGTGAACAATGAACAATATTTTGCTATCTGTCCAGGTGCAATGCTTTACAATTTCAGCTTGGTAATCTGATGGGTTATCGAAAAAACTTAATGAAAAATTTAGTAACTTTTCCTTTGGCCTCAGAATGGACTTATATTATGTAGTGCAGTAGCTTTGCACTCCAAGTGATTCCATAGATTCAATAGATAAAAAGGGTTAAATCAAAGGTATTTCCCCGGGATTAGCATAGTGACTTATGTCAAGTAACAAAATATATGTAGCGGAATGCGTCGTCCAAAGGACATATAATACGGCTTGTATGAGTGCGGAAACAACTTTTTCGGGAGAGCATTTCATTTTTGACACACACTGATAGAACCGCAGTTTATACGATACAGTAGACGACTGTATCTTTTCGTTAATTTTATCAAGGAACCTCTCACTTTGGTGTTACTGCAAAGTGGCAGTATAGAGCTGCTGCCGGCCTTGAAATGCGTTTTCGACATGTGGGCGAACAAACGCACTTAGTATCTGTCTGAGAACAGAGGCCTCCATTTAACCGAACATTAGTGGCAACATGCCAAATCGTTAAATTCCAGTTTACGGTGTCTTTACGCATGTTTTCCACGATGCCATGTTACTCGAGGTCCTCTGTGTTACAAGTTGGTAAATAACACGCCATCGCGTGGGCAACATTGGATTCCATGCACTCGGTAATACAGCTAGAATAGACACTGGGCGTTTGTTTAAGGACTCAGTTCGGTTTTCGCTAATGTGAAACGATTATTCCAAACATTTACACCACAGGAAAATGATTCCTTTCTAAGCAGCGCTAAAAATAAACTGGGTCATTTGTTTTGTCAGCTGTTCTGCTGCTGGTACAAGTTCCTCCTTGCAAACGGTGCCGACTCCCATGGAGTTGCGTTTGTGGAAAAAGCCGGCGTTGTATTACAGCTCCTGCAGTTCATGATACTTGGGTGAGTACTGGAGGCAGGAAAATAAAAGCTTGAAGATCTGCTTATGGTAAGACCCTCTGAAATGTCGTAATCTATTGCGTCTGCAACACGGCAATTGTTTCTATAGCTGCGCTATTTAGACCGTCAGTGGTCTTGAGCTAAAGAAATCCCTGATTAAGATTTTTCTTGATATAATTGTCCAGCTAGTTGTATTTGGCAATGAAAGTTTTACCCTTATGCTGCCGATATGCGACTTGACATTTCAGCAGTTGAGTGCAGTGGTCACGATGGGCAACGATATTTCCAAATAATCTGAAGTTGTTGATGCTTTATAATGGCGAACAACAATGTTGCTTTCATTCATCTACTTGACTGCTTTTTGCACAGTTTCGCCAATCCGTTAAATATAGGTGTTTGCTGAATGGCTGAGTCGCAGGATAACCTCATTTGATCGTTTCTACTGGTAGTGCATTTTTACTTAAACGTAATAAGCCCATCGCCATAAATGCAGGTGGAGGTTTTTACTCTTGCATGTTAATCATACAAAATTGGACAATATGCATATTTGTTATGCCTAAGTTGAAGCACATCCAGATGCCTAGCCACGGATAATTTATTGGTACACTCAGTCGGATGCAATTGGAACCTTTTTGTATTGAGTTACCTAAACGGTATACATACAATGGATTGCAAAATTTAGCGCTATGTCTTGCAAACCCGAACAGGATGGGCTTTTTGCCTATTTTTCGACAGGTACTAAACTTTCGAATGAGATTGAACCAAATGAACGTTATCATTTTACCTGCGTATTGAGGGGTGCGCTTAGTAAGCCAACAAATTGATTACTATACTTGCTGCTGTTGTATCGTTATTCATAATGAATTATTTAAGACCTCTGTAACGTATGGAAAGTGTATCCACTATACCAGTGCAAACGTTGAGCTACAATCATTCATTTTTATGCAGGTTAAGAAGACCTATGGTGAGCGGGAATTATAAGACCAGAATCAAGTATCCTCAATGGTGCATTTCGTAATGACAATTTCAGGGGAATATTTTCTCACATCATCCTGCGAATTTGGAGTTTCGGGCGATCAAAACAACCAACAAGCATTACTGTTAGGTATATAGCAGTTTAGCGGCATCTATTGATGTCTATAGGAATCTTTTTTGACAAATAACTCTGAAGGCGTGCAAATCGTACCCCTTTTCGTAAGCATACGGCTAGACAAGCCTGATTGTTTTGTCTGTTCCGAAGCAGTTATGCATTGAAATAGATAAAATATATTATGAACTATAAACGAAACTTTAATATGAGTATTTGCGATATAGGAATACTTCATACATCCTGGTTACATAATTAAACATATTTTTATTACAAAACAATTTGAGTTGGAATTAATTGACCGGCCTGTTTTTTTCAATTGGGATATTCTGCTGAAGAACAGACCGGACGTGATCTAAAATGTTAAACGTCAGACTGAAAGTTTTTGGAAATTATATGCCTATGATATTTGTACGCAAATTCTTGTCTGGTAAACCAACATCAAGATATTATTATGATCGGAATTCTAAAACAATCAGTATTCCAAAGAGCAAAATATTACATACTAACATCAGCGTTTCATTTGCGACGCAAAATAAGATGTAAATGTTGTGTGACTGATTCAGGTATTGTCAACAAAATCAGCGTGACTTTCCTAACATATCTGGATAATTGAAATAACTGATTTCTGTCGCATCGGAACAAACACCACAATTTGGCACATAATAGTTGTTTTGCGAAAAGTTGAGAATGCCATTCGGCTGTTTGATAACCCTCAGTAACTAATATTTTATGAGTAACAAATATTAAAATATTGCTTGTTGCCATGTATATGGTAAGAACCGAAGCCGAACTAATCTTACAATCTGTTCTTTCAATTTGCCCATTCTTAATGCAATCACATAAATATAATGATACCAATTACCTGCTAAGCTGCCAACAACCATGATAAATGCATTGCAATTTGACTGTCCTCTACCTGCCGCTTGCAAGTAATTACTAACACTTGCTCCTACAAAATTACAATGCGTAAACATATTGTTTCACTCAGCAATTGCCATATCTGCATATTAACACTCGTGAACATTTGAAAACGCCTTGTGTTTCCGCTCATGACCTAACCACGTTTTTATTTTTTGAATTCTTCGCAGCCAGCTTCTAAATCAAATAGTCTGCTACATGTCAGGAAAAACATCAAACTGCAGTTTATGCCTGTTTTGAAAGATAATTATTGTGTGTCCATCGAATCCATCAGGATTCGAAACCATGACCATAAGCTGTTTGAACAGCCAGTCAGCGTCTTATATTACTGGGCCAGGGTGACAGCTTTGAACCGTAAAGATTTAACAGCTAACTGGGATATATCGCGTATTTCGTCTACTGACATGCCCTAAGTTCTCCCAAAATGTTTGTTGTACATAGCTATTTTTAGTGGATGTGGTGTCATTCAGGGCCAACTAGGCCCACTGTAACGTTTCTAACGCATGTCGAAAATTTCACATATTGGTGGAATTCTGAGCTCATGAGTAGAGTTTCACAATGTTATTAAACTGAGTTGTTTGTTCCAATGTTCCATCCCGAAAATTGACATGCCTGTATTAAACAAAGAAATATCGTTTGGGAGCTATAGGTGCACTGGGGCACATAATTGGCATTGTGTCACAGCTAGGGAGTATTGTTTCCAGTTAAACTGTCCTCGTCCAGTGAATCAGTCTTGCAGTAGTTATTCGGTGCAATGCAGAATTACTGCCTATATCAAGGGAATCTTATGGTCTACATAGACAAACTTGTTATTTTTTCGTGGAAAAATAACTGTGAGGAGTCAATGTTATGTGTAACCAATATCAGATTCCTGATCTCAGTGTCATAGTATTTGCGGCGTCAGCCGTGAACCACAAGGCTATGAATTCCGCCCCAGCTCAGGATATCTCCAACTGAGGAGTCCAAACCAAGAGGAAGCCTCTGTCGTGGGGTGCCACCGTTGGAAGGAGCGACACCGAAATTATTCCAAAGCCGGCATTCAATTTTCATTCAGGTCAATGTGTTGTATGTGGACTTGGAAATGTAGCAAGTAAGTTGGGGAGGATTTTCGAAGGAGTTTGGATCAGCCCATCTGCAAGCTTAATCTCGATGATTGTCAAATCTACTGGACCGAAATCGATTGGTCCTTTCAATGTAAACCTCTTTCACACTTGTAACTTGGTAGCTACTCAACTGTTGGCATTTTCATAATTTTGTATACACAAGATATTAATATGCAAAAGTCAGGGATGAGGAGACCGTACACTCTGGGAGCAGAACTGTCTTTTTAACGCACATGCGGACATTTCTTTTGTAAACTACATATGTCGATGGCAACTGTTTTAGACGCCCAAGGCAATCCTAGGGAAAATGTATAACGATGGAATTAGTGTATAAAAGGTAAAAACTACGGTTTGTTAGGTTAAAATACTTCCTTGGATTTAAAAATTGTAGAAAAACACAATTTCTTCTATTTCAATGTAGCAAATATCATAGGTGTAGACGTCAGAAATAGAGTCAGCAAATAAGCTATTTCCGTTGGATCTCGTCAAGCTGGTTCACCAAAACCAATGGGAATAAAATGAGTTAAAACATCAGAAAGAAGTAATTTTTTGCATCTACCAGACGTTCAGAACTATATTATTTCCGATTATGCTCCTGAGTTATTCATAAGGCGCACAGTTTGATACGAATATATAGCGATTTCGCTGCTGTAAGGTGTACTTTATTCCTAACGGCTTCTTAATTTTGTAGATAACATCCTAAGAGCACAGATTGAAATAGTGTACACTGACTTCAGATATTTGGTAGATAATTCGTTTACTGGTAGCGTTCGGCTGAAATATAAGTTTCAATATCTGTAATAGCCTAATCTAAATTGTTATGAATTGTATGCGCCATCCGTAAAGAGCTTTAAAATGTACAGCCAATAAAGTGTGATGGATGTCATGAATCTTATAACAGGAGACAGCTTGATCTCCGAGTGATCCAACTTACTAAATGTTACCTGCCTGCAGATAGAAAACAGTACTTCGAAATAACAATATAAGGTTTAGCCTAACTTTATCTCCGATTTAGACTTGTATCACAAAAGGTAGCATATGGCTTGTGAGAAACTGGCAAATAAACTATTGAATTTTCCAAAAAATGAAGATGATATGGATGAGTATTGACAGATTTATTATGCTGTTTGTAAAACTCATGTGAATCCGCAGTATAACACATTGTTTAAATTTAGATTTTAACTACTAAATTCGATCTGCAACGGCGTAATTGTATCGCCTTATAATTTTATTTAGAACAGTAATTTATGATGATAAGCCAGGTAGGTTTTCTATTGACTTAAGACAAAGGGGATAATTTAGTTGTCAACAACATTTAAATTTGGTGTAATATATATATACACATCTGAAACAATTAGCCGACAGTATGAAAGCTTTATTGCCACAGGGTATAGACAAATATGACGCAACAATAAGGAAAGGATATGTGGTGTTAAAATAGTAGCGTATGACAACTGATGAGGGAGCAGATTCTCAAAGCGAGATTATCAAAGCGATTCATCAACATACCCTTGCTCGTAATTCTTGTGCCTTTAACCAGGTGGTCGAGTGCGCTCAAACGCAGCAAATGTTGGTTCAGTGCCTTCATACTTGTAGTCCAAGTCTTTCGCTGACCACTTTATCTTCGCTTCCTTTCCATTTTCGTAGCGAAATTAGTTGAACTTGAGGCAAACGCTCAGTAGACATGCGAAACATCGCCTATGCCACCAATGCTAGTGCAGTAAAATAATGCGGTTCAGCGGCCTGCGAAGTCGGCCTGATCTGAAAATCCTTGGGCGCTCATGCTTATAACTAATGTGGTCTTGTCACTGCACACCACCAGTACTCCGAAGGCAGCACTGCTCAAAGTCAGATAGCCTACGAATGTCTTTTGTACGAACAGGTCAAATCTCACAACCGTAGTGCAGAACAGCTCTTGCCGTGGCAGTATAGTCCGGGCCTTTCAAAATAGACAAACGTCGCGTTGATGCAAGACATGGAATATATTAACAGAAGCAAGCTGGACCATTAAAGAGGAGCTTTGCGACCTCATGCGTGAAACCGTTAGCGTTCATGTAGCTTCCGGTGTAAAGGAAGTTCTATAAGACTTCAAGATAATGACCTGAAAGTGTAAGTAGAAGAGCTCTTAGCTAGTCATGAAGGATGGACAGCATATTCGATGGAGCTAATTTCATTCCAAGCTACACGGTGCGTTTCGGGCATCCTTTGAAGCATCCGTATTACGGCTATGTATTCTGAATACTCGAAAGCATGAAGTATGTGAACCGAAAGCAGCTCTAAACCACCGGTTACGACGTTCGCTAGAGTGTTTTCCAGGATATTATTTAACGAATATGAACGGGAATACTGAAGTTGGACAGCCGTATCCAACGCCACTTGTGCAATTAAATATTTAGCGAAAGTTCCGCTTACAACCCCACTCAGTCCAAGCTTTGATGGCATAGAGCTTGATGAATTTTGTCATAGTACTCAAGCACTCCCCTAAAGCTAGAAAGATCAGAAAGCAGTTTGGTTAATTGAGTCAACCGAGCCTTCGATGATACTCGAGTATTTCGCCGAGACTGAATTTACGGTCGCTACAATTCCGAGCAGCGCCGAATCCAGCTTTCTCTTCGCGTATGTTCTGTTCCCTCACAAGGCTGGGCCACTTTAAATTCTTTGCGGTAAGGACTTTAAATACAACTCAAGTGATACTATTCACTCCATTTTTAGCATTGTCTGACATCGTACACTATTATTGACGGGTAGCATACCCTCTTGATTGCTAGCAAACTGGAGTGCGTTGGTGATCCAACTCAGTTTGTGGAGAGTTCATCTCAAAATATATGATGGCGCCTTATACTTGAAAAGAGCCGGATGGCGTTCTTCTGTGTCAGGTGCTTTTTAGCGCTCTAGCAAGTGATGATTATAAGCAACCTCAGAATCCTGTTGAAAGTAAAGCTTCTACCCACCAGAGAATACTCTGAATTCTCTGATGGAAAAACACCGATGCTGCTGGACAGTTAATACGCTATTCAAAATGCTGGGTTCAAAACTCAAGTCAGTGTTTATGACAGTGGATTTTCTGGTCATTAGTTCCGCAACAAACTTCGTTTATATGGACTTTCTGCAACCGGTGGATCGGACCAAGTGGAAAAGCTTTTAGAATTCCACACGAGTTGGCCGCCTGCACAATATCATGTGCACATTGCGTCTAGCACGTCCTGCGATCCTCCAAAGCAAACTGTTTGCGTTCAGCGTTAGTGGTCCTACATAGAACATGGTACTCAAAACCAGCTGGAATTGTCCGACGCGCATGGAAAATTTGGGGAGATCGTGCCTGGATCCGGTAATTTGAATTGTCTTATAATGAAACCGCAAATCATAATCGTAGAGTTGCTTTTGGCACTGCGGATGTGCGCACAGTCTATGTCAGGGCATGGGGAGCTTTTGCGAATTTAGGCCAATGCGTTCTGAAAGGCTATGAGAACGCCTGGGGCAAATTGTTTGGCTGCATTAAACCTTGTCCGGCGACTCCGTTAGGGCCCAGCAAAAATTTCGAGTAACCTTGGCACAAACGAGCGCGTGATCTGCATGTAGCCCCGCAAGCGATAACTAATGACAATGTGTTAAATTTAATTTTGAGGCTGACCAAGAGTCGATGGTCACCTAGTAGCGCGTTGGCTCCATGAAAACCTGAAGCTATCTTTCGACAGAAAGAGGCCGTGATTGGCGCAGAGCCGTATCAGCCAATCACCGTTATCAATTCTATCGGTGGCATAACCATCTTGACGCTCTTCAATGCAATTATACGGATATGTGCGTATAAATCCCCTACAATCACCGCTGTGTATGTAAGGTACTTCTCACTGAATAGGTCAAATAGTTGAAAGTAGCACACGTCTTCAACTAAAAACGGACTGCAGTTAGTAGGTGCGTATAAAGTTACAATGTACAAACAACATATTTTGGCTAGGTGCCTGAACATTTATACTGAAGCTTCTAGTCAGATTGTACTGAGTCGAAGGTGGACAGGGATCCAGTCGAACAGCGCTGTTTCTGCAACGGTTCGAATGGCAATCCCCAAACCGACAACTCCAGCGGCTTCTGTGTTAGCATTTCCGGCTAAGGGCAATGTAAAATTGCCGTAGAAACTCGCAGAGGGTGAAAGTAGCGGTAGTTTCATGCTGGGGTGCTGTAATCGGGTTGCAATTTGGCAGCAGTTATGGATGCCGGTTGCATCAAGCGTACGAGCAAGGGCTGGTTGTGATTTGATCGGCATCAGCGTCTGAACATTGAAGGTCTCCAAATGGAATTGGAAAAAGAGTACTAGAAAATTATCAGTACTACAAGACGGCGCCAACTTAGACTTAAATTTCTGATCCGTATGAGGAGAACACTGGCGCAAGCCGACCGGGTATTGTAGATTCGGTGAAAGATGGGTATTACCAAGGATGGGTGGTTTGCAAACACGCGGAAACAAGTAACTGAAATTTGATGCAGTTGAGCATGATACTTACAAATATCGTAGCGAGAGCAGCTAATTTATAAAACATTGACCTATATGTGGTGTGCTAAAGCAACAGTCTGGTTGCACAAGCGGAAGAAGGGGATTCCATAGGGGACGGCAATTGGAGCATTTATTTTTACAGCTCTGAACCAGAAGACACCGGGTTGATTGCAATGTATCGCATACGTTTGGAATCTAGCTACCAGCATAATAATAGCACGGTTTTGCGTGAATATCTAAATCATCAGGACCCCTAAGAAGCCCATGTGAATTAAAATGTGGGTGGAAACATTTCTTAGAACGGCCAGGTTGCGGAAGAGCATAAATGACTCCTTCAACCTAGCATAACGCGGCGTCCGTCTAGGTTGTTCATTCGCCGTCTGTTGCGTACGCACTTCTGTTCGCAAAATGGAGTCATTATTGACCACATAGCCAGTCATATTGGCTTTGACACTACGTGTTACATGCTCAGGTGTTATGCTCGCAAATAACGATTGTTTAACCGCCGTCTACCATGGACGAAAAGCAATCCACTTAATTTTCACTTTATCACCGGTGTCGTCAGTGTGCTTAGGTTAGCCCGATCGACATATGTGTGCATGTATGTAGAAGACAGAGACCAAATATTTGCTGTCTAAACACTGAAAAGTCTGAAAAAACACCGTGCATTTCCTTCATAGTTTAACGTTAAATGATTTGTACCGACCCGTAGATGGATGCTTGATAACAAGGGACTGACAAATATTGGTGTTATTGGTAAAAATCATGTAAATCTCATTACTGTGTCGCCCCTGTAATTGTATATGCAAATACCCTGTAACCTAATCACATTTAGTTGCAAATATTGGGAAACGTCGGCTGCATTATTGATTTAATTCATTCTGCATGTAATTTGTCGAAATTAAATAATTGGACACTAGTTATCATTAACGTTTGCGGAGAAGCCGTACATTCCGCGCAGCGCAATTTGTTAGAACTAATATGTTACCTGTAGGTTATTTTGGTTTAATTCAAATGGATTTTAACGACGAGAAATGCAACGTTCCTGTCTTGAAAATTAAGGGAATGGTAAAAGATCGTAAGCATGATTTGAGATGGAATAATTTTAGACTGGTTTCCAGCGGAAAACTAGTTTATTCGCAAAAAGCGTGCGTGCAAGTAACTCCGCACTTGAAACATAATACCGTAAGTCTAAACGACGAAAACTATTTTCAGGGTACACGTAACTATGACTCACTGGTCACTTAAGCTACGTTGTACTCCAGTAGTTCACCTTGGGTTGTCAAAAGTTTGCTAACTAAATCCGCTGCAACTAATATCAGCCGCTTGGGAGAAAAATTAGTCAACATTATTGGGCCGTGTTATTGATAAAATTTACATTATGATGATGCTAACAGATATAAAGCGAGGTCATATATCCTAAATCTGATGGGATAGATATTTTAAGCAATAAGTTTAAACTCTATATGGGCAAGATTTTAACTTAACCTAGAAAGTATATTGGATACAATGCAATGAATTTGAAACAGTGTTTCCGCGGGTATCTCATATACATGAAGAACATTTAGCGTGGTATCTGCAAATAGTTACTTAAAATTGGATTTGTTCTCATGGGTATTCCAGCTTTTAATTACAGAATTATCGTATGATGCGCAAAATAAATAAACCGAGAAGAGATGAAAGGATGACCAAAGCTACGGACCACATATGCCACTGTTTCCGAATGAGTAAGCACCCAATGTATGCTACCATGTTGATTGGATAAATATATTTACATATAAATAATGCGCAGGAACTACGTCGATATAATGCTTCTAAAAGTCATGACAACAATTTCTAAGTCGGATGTCCACCTCTGCGTTGAAAAAGCTCCAGAAAGCCATTTGTCCTACTTTCGTACTAAAAATCCTCACTGTCTAATATATACATACTAGCTGGTCCATCTTCACCAATAGTAGAATGCGTGATTGTCATGAGCAGCTGTTCGTAACTCAGTTTACGGTGAAGGAACCTTTGGACCATATGGTGGTTGGATTGCAAGCAATTATGGTTCGATGCAGTGACACGTGGCCAAGTGTCATATGTTGCTTGCTAAAGTCGTATTCCTCTAATACCACCTGTTTGTTTCGGTTGATGAAGAAACTAGGGAATATGCACCACAAATGGGTTCCGACAAGGAGAAAGATTCGTTTCTGCATTCTGTTTTCGCAATTTTTCGTGTATCATGTTGATAATTCTATATTTGACTGCCATGAGCTCGGGTGGGAGTACTGCCTTATTGACCGTGCACTTCTAGAATTTGCATTCCTTGAAACCCAACGAAATTGATCCCTTGTCATAAGCACACTAGGCTGGTCGTGTCGATGGACGACTTAGCAAATTATAATGCTAAGCCAACAATGTTCTCCAGCATTACCTTACTGCATGTTACAGCTGATCGAACGGTAAGCTTTGTAGTGCAATTATCTAGATTTTCGTCAATGAAAACGACCAACGTGTTGATAGGGCTCCTGAATTATTATGCTCTGTCATCTGAGACTCATAATCCAAGTAATTCGTCATAAACTTATCGATTAGCCACGTTAGATTGATTTCTAATTTAGGAGTTTGAGATGCAAGTAAATAAAGTCATTTACTCTTGGAAAACGGAGTTGAATCGTCTTTATCCAAGAAAATCATTTGCACAAAAATATGGTAATCGGCGATTTGCTATATGTAGTAGCTGCTTGCAGTTTCATTACTAACGTGGCGCAACCTGAGTATTTATCGTTACATGGTACATCGATACTGAACTGGATCCGTATAGTCGATAGAGTCAGGCTGCTTAATGTGAACTATTTTATCATATAAACATGTTTATCAAAACATAAAACAGTAAATGTTGACCACCGAGTAGGCTGCGTCTAACTATTTAAGTAATCTCTACCACTGAGACAAATGCATCGGAGTAGGCTTGTAGGATTTAAAACTTGTTTTATTATTTTGAAACTATTGGTTTTTCTTATTAGGTTGTTCGAGGGAGACACCATCATTGAAAGCACATATAATTTTAACCCTTTAATGTCAAGACTTTCTCTGATGCACTAAAAATAAAAACTTCAAACTATCCTACTGGAACACGATGTGAGCATAGAAAACTAGATTGATCGACAGGCTGAATTACCTTGTTGTTCAGCTTCTCTATTGTTTAACATCAAGACAAATGTCATAAATTTTTGATACGGAATTTCATAGTTTTCCTTGAGACACGATATGACTCATAAGGGAGTTTTCCGTTTTGCAACCATGAACTTGCTTCTTCTGTTGCTTATGGTAAAACAGTGTCTGTCTATTAGAATTGCGGTAGATATTTCACGTTGTATTTGTTTGGAATTCCAGGAATCCATTTACTATATAAGTATATAGAACACTGAACCCGTATCGCTTGTAACCAGGAATTTTCTCAACCACAAGTAACGTGCGATAGTTTGCTTTAACCGAAATATCATGTTAACCTATTACATAAAATGTTCTGTTAGATTTTTGTTCATTCGATAAGCTTTTATTATCGTAAAATATCCAGATAGGCTGCTATGAGTCCGTTCTTTCACGACATAAAGGTGACACGCAATTGTAATCCATAACAAACTGGCTGACAAAATTCAATATGTCAACTATCATTTCATTTTCCTTCATAGGAGAAAGTACTCTCCTTACCGCCTAACTAAACAGCAGTAAGCTAAAAAGTAGTAGGATGAAATTTGATGGACAACTGTGCTTACAATTGTTTACTTATTTTCCAATGACTCGTTAGTTATCAATATATTCATTGCACCATTTTACAAGTTAAACGCATTTTTAAACGCAAACAACCATAAATATTGAAAGCTGCATAACGTTTTAAGTATGAAGTAAAGTTCTGTTGTACAACCGTAATTGTAAGACGACTGTCGCTGAAGAAGGCCGAATAAAATGTGGCAGTAAACATTTCGTATCACATTATTATACCTAGTTTATGTTAGCAGATTATTCCTTAGGAACATGTACCCAGCTTGCCCAAAGGTTACATTTGGCTTAAAAAAATCGAAAGTAATTGCAAAATTGTAATTATTCAGATTAGGTGGGACTGAACTGATAAAATAACCCATTGATTGTTCCTCTTTGAGCGGATCGCTGAGCAAGAAAATGCTAAGATACCAAAGGTTTTGTTGGAATTAATACGAAACACCAGAAACACACACTGGTCAACAAATTACTGCCCACGTTCCCTGCACTAGCATTCCCCAATTTGTAGGTCACCTGAAGTAAGGAATAGGTTGAAAGAATATGGAAGCTATACAGGAAGCAAATTCATTTAAATGAAGGAGAACACAAAGTGTGTGGAGAATGAACGAATCTGTATTCAAAGATATAAATTTGATATGGTCAGGTGAAGTGAAAGATTTCGTGTTGCCACCCAAGATCGTCTAACTGACACTCAAAACCCTTAAACGTAGGTTCATTGACTTCACTTTCTGGAATGGAGTTCCAGCGCTCGATAACTCTACGAGAAACTGTTTCCGCCCTGATCCTGTCGGAACGCGGCTTGTTTAACTTCATGGGATGACCGCAAAGACAAGGCAACCTAGCCGGGCTAAATAGCCAACTCAAGTCCGGTCCAATCTTTCCTGTTAAAATGCGCTAAGTAAGGATTAACTATCCTCGAAGACGTCAGTAGTGCATTGAATACATACAGAAGAAGAGTAGACGCGCAGGGTAGGAATGCTCTCGTAACCACTGAAACAAATTCGGTACCAAACTTCAAAACCAACTTGAGCTCCATCATTTTACCGAAAATGGCCATAATTCGGTTGACAAAACTTGATAAAGGTGTGTGTGATTGATACCTAAGTTCATTGGATATTTTAGTTCCGAAAAGATCGGTACAATGGGTGCATCTAAAATGCGATGAAATATTGCCAGTGGTATGCTTTCTGAGATTACCATTCATGAAGGTTTTTATAGGGGTAATGCTGCACTGCGTTTGTTAATTCAAAGAAGTTTGATCTGTGCACCAGCCATTGCTCATAATGCCTTAAAATGTATCTATGACACACAATATTACGAGGTAACATTTTATAAATGCACTCTTTTCTGTATCCAGATAAAAATATCCGAGCCACCTAACTAGCCCTCAGTGATTCTCATCAAGGCGCCACCAAATGCCATGTCGTCAATCATTGCTAGACTCATTCATATGTCATTAACGTAGTTCTAAATTCATATGACCTCAGCAAAACGATTTCCGTCAATATCGGTCATGTGCTGCTAACTTACTGATTACAGGTGGCAGTTAGACCAAAAGAGCATATATAATTTCGAGACCTAATGTCATGTACCTTGATATTTTTAAGGCCTTCGACCGTTTAGATCACCGAAAACATTTCAAAATTTATAGTCATACGGAATTTGGAACGCTGTCCTTGGATGGATAGGGTATTTCCTTTGTCGTCAACATCAACATCTTCCCGTTCGTTGCTCGGTGTCTAATCCTACTGAGATGGACAACGTTATTCTATAATTATCATTTTTAAGCATTACCTTATATTCGGTCTTCCAACAATGCCATTAGTTTTTTAGTTTGTCGAAGTTATTATCTTTTTCTAATGACAATAATATTTACCTCAAGCTAACTAAGACAGATAAGCTTAAAGAGAAGATGGAGACGGCTCCAAGCATTAAGACGGAAGATAGTGTTGCAGGAAGATCTGAGCTATTCGGAAAGTCCTTGAAGTTCTCGAAAACCGCCGATCAATTTTTTGGCTTCATACGGAGTTCCTTCTTGCTGTTCGACCCCACTAGCTTCCCGCAAATGATTAACATATATGTGAGGACCCATTTGAAACACACTATTCAGGTTCAACAAATCTTATTAAAACGCTATCTGTTGCAATTGCGACATCACAGCGAATGGCAAACATTAAAATAAAGGGCTTTTATCCTCTACTATTTAATTGCGGTTACAGTTTCTAGCAGCTTGCAGAGAAATTAATCGGGGGTGTACTGAAACCTGTACACGTAATGCGTATTACACGAAACCCCAACTCTAAACATTTCAGAGAGCCAAGACTTCTGCCTGTTGTGCTGAACACCATCACTGAAGTAAAATCAATACTACCTTCGACAGGTAGTCTCAGAAATGAAGGCTGCTCCATCCGTATCTTTCCAGACATCCCATGTGGCAAGCGTTATCGATTTAACCGCAACTTAGAGGACTGCCGGAAAGAAACTTCAACATGAACCATACTTCTTCACGGGGTTCCAGAAACTGAAGCATGTGATGAGCATGAAATAACAACCCATGATAAAGAACAGTGGTGTTATATTCGTGAAACACTCTGCTTGGATAATGTGTTAGCGAAATCCGTGTCACGATTGTGTACCTCACCGAACTATAAAAGAAGCGGCCCGAAAGTGCTGAAGGTGGTCCTTTAGTCAAAACATATGGTAGCACGGATATTATAAAACTGGTACATGTTCCGTTGCAAGCTACCATCTGAGGTTTGGCTGAAGACAATCAGCGATATGCCTCCTAGAGTTGATATGTCACTCAATGAACCAAACGCGATGGGATCTATGAAAGAACAATGTACCAGTAGTGTGCCGAATGAGCCCATACAACATGTAGAAGACGATATTGACCAGACACCTCACACTGTACGTCGAAGAATAGACACGGTACTAACTAAACGGACGATAAATAGGACGTTGAACCCTACACGGACTACACATCGAAAGAACGATTAGTCGCCGGCCACTCACTGGTCGGCGAAACTAAACGTATGAGTTGTACAACCTCCGAAACATTGCTTAAATCTGAGAAACTTTCATGTATGTACAATAACGCCCGAAGGCTCCTCAGTAAAATTACCGAACTTCGCATACGTTAGGTTGCAAATGCTTGGGACCTAATTTCTATTACCGAAAATTGGTTACACAAAGTGGTGACTGATGCTGAGGGTGAGATAGCCAGAATGTCAATCATCCGGAACGACCGCCCCAGCAGATGAGGAGGGGTCATACTCTACTACCGCAGCGATCTACAATGTACAATAGTTGATGAACTGGAAACATACGTTACCGACTCACTCTGGTACCGTCTCCGACTAAGACACAACGAAGAATGTCTCATAGCTGTCGTTTACCGCCCCCCCCAACGTCCACTGCGGAAATGGATTCCTGCTTGATCCGTTGCTTAAACGCACTAGGCACAGCCACAATCTCATCTCCGGGAGTTCAATATACACAATCTGGAGGTTTCGGCATCGCTCCGCTAGCAGTTCAAAGCAGACTTGCATGAACTGATAGCTAATATTCCTATGTAGAATCATGTAACCACGCCCACTAGATTCAGGACAGCAAACAAACGGTCCATATTGGACCTTGTTCTCATGAATGAGGAGCTCAAGATTGACAAGTTATTGATGGATAGTCCATTAGGTCTCAGTGCTCACCTATTAATAATGTTCAACTATGTGCTCTATGCAAAGTGTCCATCTGAACACGCGGTACTAACTTATACAGTCACACGCTACCACGTATTTAAAGAACTCGTCGACGGAGCTGCTTGGGAATTCTCAAACAACAGTCTCATTGACCAAGTTTGGACAGATTTCGTAAATAGACTAAGCAACATCGTCAACAGAGAAGCAGAGACCAAAATCCTTCGTTCCCTTAAATTGTCTTCAATTCTAAGGAGCAGGACGCGAAAATGTCTAACGATACGTGATGCAGCATGGCGTGCCTACAAGATTAACCCCGACTCAGAGACTTGGGGAAATTTCCTGACCCATCACAACCATTGCAATGCAATTGCCCGTGAGGACAAAGTGACTTATCAACAGAACCCTTGCCAAAACATTTATGGCAAACAACAAACTGCTATATAGGAATGTCAATAATATTCGCAACTTGAAGCATGGAATCCCTCCACTTTTCACGACAGGCAGTAGGGTACAAAGTGCCGAAGAAGCAGCTATTGCCCTGCGGCTACAATACGCCCCAATTTTCGAACTCGCAACCTCCATCTGTCCCATAATGTCATGAACATTATCGACTCCACGCCTTACAAATGTAATTTTCAACCCATCAATTGTGCTAAGGAATTTACTCTCATTGCGTGAGCGTAGTTCTCCGGGAGCAGACAACATCCGCCCGAAGGCACTGAAGGCTGTGGCCAACAAGCTGGCTGAACCACTGTCAAGGTTCTTCCAAAGGTGCTTAATGAACAATAAGTCCCCACTATGTGGAAGTGTGGCATTATCACCCATATTTTTAAAGGCGGTAGCCGTTCAGATGCTGAAAACTCGCATCCAGTGACTCTCCTCCCTGTGCTCGGGAAGGTGACGGAAGCAGTCGTCGCTGACGCTTTAATGGACTACTTGGAAAAATGCATCATCTTGGTACCGGAACAGCAAGGCTTCCGTCAACAACGGTCATGCACCACCAACCTACTGATTGCACGAGGTAGTTGGACGAAAGTGGCTGATGATGGGGTCGGAGTTGAAGCCATTTATCTGGACTTCTCCTAAGCTTCCGGCCGAGTTGATCACCGCATCCTACTTCAACGGCTATAGAGATACGGATTCAGAGAACATGTACTTAGTTGGATTGGCAGCTTCCTTCACCAACGGAAGCTTCAAGTGCGTGCTAGGGGATCAATCTCTAACCCAACTGAGGTGGAATGAGGTGTCCCACAAGTCTCAGTGCTGGGGCCGTGCATATTCCTGTTGTTTATCAACGACCTGGCATCAGTTATCTACTCAAATTTTATGCTTTTCGCCGATGACGTCAAGATATGGCGGGCGATTATTAACAAGCCAGATCAGGATCTCCTCCAACATGAATTATATTGAATTGAATAATAGTCAAAGAGGAACAAGCTTCAATTGAACATAGCTAAGTACAAAGTGATAGATCTGCGTCATCAACCGGGGAGCACTTACAAGATTTGAGACCACACCTCGGCGAACCTTTCTCAGGAGCGTGACCTGGGTGTATTGGTACAGGAAGATCATGTGTGTTCAAAACAAGAAGAGAAGGCGACGAGAACCGGAAATCAAAACTTCGGCCTTCTACGAAGTGCCTTCGGTCGGTTTGAACCCACAATATTTCCACAAATGTTTAACGCCTACGTGGGACCTCAAGTTGAATATGCCATTCAGGCGTGGCAGCCGTGGCAAAAACAGAATCTCGTTGCCCTCGATACTCTTCAACGAAGGGCAACCAAGAACGTCATCTTTATCTCTCCTATCAGCTTAGAGTGAAATCTCTCAGAATCTACAGCAGTCGATATCAGCTTTTGCGGGGGGATCTCATAATGGTTTAACAGATTCTGAAGAACCCAAACCACATTTTCCGTCCGCTGCTGAAATTGAATCACAACACTAAACTAAGCGTTCACCCTCTGAAACTGATAATTCAGTATAGCCGGCTTGAATGCCGTAGCAATTTCTTTTCCCTCCGCGTTTGCCAGCCTTGGGACGCTCTCCCTAATTATGTCGTCTTTGCTCCCAATCTGGCAATATTTAGAGTACGTGTCGACGCTGCATTGTCTCACTAACATTTCATTTTATGACTTGTTAGCCAGGGGCTACAAAACGCCAACAAACGTTGTCTTGTCAAACGCCTAACCAATGGATTTATGAATTTATACGTTTAATACGCGAACATCTCCTCCATTCCACATAAGCCTATGTTGAGTCCAACACAACGCTTTTCAATTTGTCACGCAATTAATTTGCCCAATGATTTACATCCCACGGGACTTGTTATGCAACGCATTTTCCCCATATAAAACCATTGTTCCATCTCGACCGCAGAGGAGACGCAACTCGTGGAACGGATTGAAAGTAAACATCGACTAATACCAAAGCGGGTAAGAAGATGAGTGTGACCATTGCATGTCTATCCCGGAAGGAAGACTATACAATTACAGGTCTAACTATTTCAACAAGGCGGATGTGTTAGGTCTCGAATTGCCTGCTCCGAGGGAAATTGCGTTGTTTGTGAATCAAGTCGATTTGACGCCCCCTGATTCGAACCAAATATTGCAACTTGCATGGAAAAACAGAATTTCACACAGAGCAAAGACAAATGCGCAAAGAAACGAAACAAATTGATTGTTCGGAAGGAAAGTGCGCAATTCCCCACAATTAATGTGTGCCTTGTATCAGAACAGTCTCAGTTACAAGCAGACTAGTGTATTTCAGTGTTGCAGAACAGTTGTTACTATCGCTTGTTTTACACCACTCACATGTCCCGTGATTCTTTGGGATCTACAAAATCTAACGAGCACACAACTATGATTCGAACTGTATCGATTTGCTTTTATTCCCACGTCGGCCTGTTCTGTGTTTCGCAAATATGCTTCTCGTTCGGTGGGTTGTCTTTTGACTCACATGACGCAATCTAGGAAGATGCTAATTTGAACTCCTGAGGGCACAATACACACGAAATGCTGAATGAAAATTGAGGTGTCAGCATGGGCAGCCTATGCTTGTTTCGTGAACAAACAAGTGCTTCCTTCCAAAACACGCACGTTAGCGTTGCTGCAGCATTGTTAGAAATAATACTTCCGGAAAACTTCTGTCGCTGGGAATTAAGTTTTTCTCTCCTAGACTCATGGGCAGCCAGCCGAATAAGCAGTTATAATTTGAAAGTTTATATGACCTGGCAAACGGGTTAAACGCCAAGGAGAGTACGGATCATAAAGATGTAATGTGCGTTTTGTTGAATTGTTGGTACCAATATCGAAACATTGTGTACATAATCGTGGTTTCTAACACAAAAAATCCTTGGATGCGCTAAAATATCAAGGGCGCAGGTAGGAGCTTATCGTGTGTAGGCCAGACAAGGTTGCGTGGATTGTGCCACTGTACAGAAAAGGCTGTATAAATAAACTAAAATCAATAGTGAGCGACGAGACCAAGTTTTCGGATAACACAGGAGAAACACAGATCATTGAGAGCCAACAAGGACTCCGGAATATAGTATATATTTGGATGCACTGCATGACACCCTCAAATTTAGTGACACTGAACGTTCAAAGAATTTGGGGGCTACCGAAATTTCACAACGATAACATTCCACTCCATCCCATTTCGTTAATTATTATCCCGCCCTCAGCTCAGTTTCTTGTATCAATTCTGCAACCAGTGAGACATCAGCTTGCAACATACAGCTTACATGGCAGCTTCCAGTTCATAGAAAGTATCAAGGATTACAATATCGACGGAAAGATGATGCTTTATTTGGTTGTTTTCTCGATTTTTAATAACGTAACGGGTTACATTTACTACTTTGTAAACCCGGTCATAAATAAAAATGTATACCTACTCGTGAGCTAAAATGCTTACTGGCACGCTGCAACTGGAATGTACACTTCCTATTTTAATGACAATTACTACCGACAGAAGTACGACGTGGTCATGAAATCTCCCCTTGGTCCACTGCTAGCAGATATCTTCATGGAAACGTTGAATAGAACAAAATTTCAAGCAGATATAATTACTAATAACCCCTACTATCGGTAAACGGGTGATATCTGCTATGTTTTGGATGAGCACTTTAAACTCGATGAAATTCTAAACGGTGTTAAGGGAGCCCAAGCATCATTGCATTTTACCAAAAATCAGCTACCGTATCTTGAGGTTCAGTTAACTAAGAGACCAGACGCCTCAATTTAGCGGCATATCTACAGAATCCAAGGTGGGTTGGCTAATATAGGAATATCCACATCTTGGTCCCTCTAAGATATAAGCACAACTTGATTTACTCTCTCACCACTAGATCACGTCGAATCTGCTCCGAAGGCACCCTCGACACGGAATTGAAGTTTACACAGAAGATTTCGCGCGAAAACGAATACCCTGACGGACTAATATTGTGAAAGCTTGGGGAAATACCTAAACAGCTGCCAGGGTTATCAGCGGCAATAAAAGAACTATTCATACTAATATATTGCAAAGGGGACGCGGATACTGAGCATTTAACCCTAAGTCTACTGGACATATTAAGTCGACCTTCACTGCAGCTACGCTAATATGCGCGTTCTCTATGGATTCACTCATTTGTTCACGAAACCAGCATAGTTTGTCCATGCTGACCGCTTCAATGTTTATTTAGAAGTTCTAGGGCGCCTGTGGCTCAAAGTATATCGGTCGAAAGGCGCGGCACTTTTCCAAAGGCGTGAATAAACCATGCTCGCGTTGATTGCATCAAGATTGCAGGGTGACATTATCAGTAACATGTTGGCTCATGCAGTCGACAGTTGGCATCAAGTGGATCTAAGGCGTTTCTTTGGTGTGGTATACTAGGTGAAAACCTACGTACAATTGCAACGGCCGAAGCAATTTGCATTTGATGAGTTCAAACGTCATTATGCTCGCAAAAGAAGCTACAACTGGCTCTGCAACTTTCCTGGACCGCAAAACGGGAGGTATTGAGGTAAAATGCAAAAAGTCAAATCCGTAACATGTAATTAATTAGTTTCCATTTTTCGTCTAATGTACTTGTATTAACTGGTCGACTTTAATCTTCAATTTTTAGCCCATTATATGATTGTATTTGTCTTATGATCAATCAGTGAAGACGATTGCTCAATAAAATATCTCATTGTTCTCATTGGCAGATGAGACGAGGTTCCAAATCGCATTTTCTTGGCTGAAATATTCTGCAAAATATTCACCAAATGCCTCTGCTATTGTAGTAGTGATGGTGACTGAATTGCCGTCTGGTGTGATGCTATTTGTCGGTAGGTCAGTTTGTCCCGTCTTTCTCTTATTTGATAAGTTACCTCCGCAGCTAGATGTTTTTGCTGTGTAATAGGCGTTGCTCAATTTTTAAGTTGCGTAGTATTTCTGCCATCCGTATTGTATACAAGTTTTGTTAGCGTAAAATTCGCTTAAATAGCGGGTATTCATAAGTTTAATCGAATGTGCGCATTTGTTTTCCATTTTTCAGCAACATTCGGGTTAGCCGAAGTTCAAGCGCAAGGGTTATTTTTACTGATGGACAATAATTTCAAGCAATATTGTATGTTTTGACAAAACAAAGAATACATATTCTAACTTTCATGGGTACAAAAGGACAGTTTCCGCGTTTGCATCCGGAGTATAATGGTAATGTAGTTCCACTTTTTTATTTTGTTAGATATGTATTTTTGGATGGACCAGTGGGGTCAACCAATAAATTGTTGGCAACCAATTTATGGTCGTATCCTAGGAGTCCATTTATTACCACAGTGCAAATGGAAATAGGACCTAAAGTGAAAACTAGGTCCAGTAAAAGTTTACCCCTTGTAGTTGAAAGAATATGCTGAGTCAATCATTCAGCAATAAGAAGACATAACGTTTGCGTGTTTTCTGCTTAGTACTTATCTAGACCAGCTTTTGTTAGGCAGACTGAAGTCCGCACTATTGAACTTATTTGCGGAGTAAGTCCCGAAATATTGCTACATATATTACTAATTGGATCTCTTCACACGTGCTGGCACCAGGTGGGCGATATATGCAATCTGCGACAGATCAGTTTCCACTGAAAGAAAATATTAGTCAGAACAAATAATGAGAGAGGCGGATAAGCGGAAGTGTGTACTCAGATACATGCAGCTTTTGTTAGTAGAAAATTGTGCAACCTTCACACAGCTTGCCTTTTGATCACTTCTGATCAGTTTATATCTGTCAATTGAAATCAGCTGACTTGACACATTTGTGCTGCACCAAGTTTCAGTAAGCAAGACAAAAGCAGGTTATTCTAGCTACACGAACGTATGGATTAAGTGAATGGTGTTTAACAATAAACTTTGGTAATTAAATCAATTCTGTAAGCATTCTGACTCAGATTTGTTTCACAATACTCCTTAGAATAACGAGATTATATTATTTGCAGAGCTATTCACATAACGCTATCGCAGGGAGATTTACGGCATATGTTTATGGTAAAGGGGGATTCCGAATGGACCGAGCAATTCCAAAAAAATTGGCAGTTGCGAACAGCATAGCATATGCGAGTGAGGTAGTATAGTGGAGTAAGTCAAAGTAGGAGGTACATGAATTGAGAGCGAATCTAATTGATGACAAGAAAGTACAGTATTTATTGTCTTGGCGAAAGTTACGGACATAATGTCCGATGGTTAGTTTGGGGGTTTATGCTTTTCAGACAACGACATTGTGGTCAAGTTGAATTATGATTGGATTTTTTGGTTTCACCTGATGAAGACCATTCCAGGAACAAAACGTTATCGATCATAATTGCTGTTATCACTAGCGGATGACATTCTTTTTAGTTATTATACTTCTAAATATTCGTGTAAAAGTCGATGCGTTAATTGCATTCATGCCTTCCCCCGTAAAGAAATCGATGATATTTCTGACATCAGTGTGGGACAATCTGATGCTTTTAGATTCATATCTGAAGGCCCACTGGATAGATGAATTTAAGACCGTAACTTTACCGATGGAGCTTACAGTGCATCCGAACATAAGACAGTGTCATACGTACCGTGGTGCATTTACAAATATCCTCTATAACATTGAGAACATTTGTAGGGCATAGAGGTCTAACTCCATGGTTATTCCTAAAGGGTCAAAGCAATCGATACCGATGCTATCCCTTCAATTGACGTCAATGAGGAATAAGTAGAGTATTCTCATGGGCTTTGGTGAATTATTGATAGAGCGAATGTTATGAAATTCACGTTGGAGGGGAAATCTGTCGTTGAAAAAAGTAACTTATCTAATCCAGATAAAACAGCTTACCTTTCCTCTATTTTGAAATAACATACTAACAAATTGTTCCATACCTTAATCGGAAAAAGTGTGGGGCGTAGATGTTGTAGATAATTTTTTATCCATCTATTGCATTTAATAACGTTTAGTGGTGTGCTATAGATATTTGAGACCGCATTCTTGATATTTATAGGTATCCTGTCGCTTGATATGTTGCTGACAATAACGTTTCTGATCCGCTTGCATCATTCAGTTACGAAAGTATTTTTGGCGTTGCGTACAAAGGGTGTACGCACCAGCGCGCCTGTCTGTTTTTAATGTCAGCGCTTCAACGTACATCGTCAATTCTTAGACTGCGGCCAAAATCGTACGAGAGTGTTTCATCCCAAAGCCAACGGACTGTTTGAACATTTCCATGAACAGCTAAAAGAATAACCTTTTTCCTTCTCTGACCCTAGCTGGAGAGAAGACGTTCAGCTCCTAATCTTAGGTATTCGTAGAAGCACTAAAGCTTATTTTCAATAGGCACCAGCATATTTGGTTTTAAACACTATGCAAAAGTTACCAGGATAATTAGTTTCACCACATGCAATATCATATATGCTTCCGCTTACCTGCATTCACATATTCTTTTCTTCTGACACAATACGACGCCATCTCCAGCCTCCTTATGCAGGTCCCTTCAGAGTATCGAACGGACACCTAAGTACTTTCCATTATAAAAGAATGCTCACCCAGCGGCAGTGTTTATTGACCGCCTCAATGCGGTTTTCCTTGACGAACCAATGGCTATCCATCCTGATGCTATCACAGGCACCCTCAATTGCTGTGAATTCCCGAGAACCGGTTACCCTGAAACTCTTCGCTCACCTTAACAAAACGTCTACTGCGCCTAAATCCTAAGCAACCGACCGATCAGGTGAAAGATTGCGGAAGACAGAACGGTTTAACAGATTTTGCTAACGTTTGTTATTTTCAAAAAAACACCTTTTTCCTTCCTTGTTGTTTATCTTGCGCTTCAACCAGAATATTTTTCGAACTCGATAAAATCTCCAAAAATTATAAAAAATTACAAAAGCCTATTTACTTTCGCATGCACAATGATCCATATCCGACGTCAAGCCACTTCCGACGACATTGTCTCATACTCTATGAGTTCATGCTTCCAGAAACTTAACCACTAGAATAAGTAGGGGAATCTTCGAGTGGCTAATCAATGGGTTCCTGTCTTATACCTGAAAATCAACGGAAACAGTCGTCCGCGAGCGCAGACCTAAAAGACCGGATTAGTACCCAAATAATGATGCCCGGATTTTATCGTCGGACCGTGACCTTTGATTGGAGTGCGGTGGAGGGCGTGACATATCAGAAGCGCACCATTGGTTGAGCAGCGGAAGTAGTTTTTCGTCCGACATTTTCTGGAATATTTCGCTATTTGAAATCTGACGAGCTTACCCCGACAGTCCACCGATGAAGAAATCTGGTATCCGCGAGCAACAAAAATAATAAATAGCAATAGCCTGGAGCCAACGCGCTAGGCCCAAAACCGATTTTGGTGCACCGTGCTGAAGATTATATGTTAATTTTGCACTATTTTCAATTACTCCCATCCTTCTGACCGAACTATGGAAGACTTCTTTCCTTTACCCTTCCAGAGGGGGCCTGTAGTGCACATGAAAATTAGATTTCACTGTGTCTTGAACCATTACAATTTAGTTTGTTTTACTGACTGCAAATGCGTTTGCACAATTTTATACCTTTCCTTGCCATTGTTAAATCACTACTTACTCTTGTAGCCTGTATGTATACGTTGGGTCCAGTTGGGTCCAGCTGACTCCAACGTACCTACTGTCCCGAACATGAAGCGGCTCTTAATTGTCATTGTTTCTGGCTGACATACCAGACGCTACCCAACAATTTTGTTGTTGTAAAAGTGACTTTCGCTTCATAACTATACTATGCGTAAAAGGTAAATTTTGCCCTGCATATTGTTAACTAATATTTTTGGCCGCTCGTTCGCCAATACTTGTCATTTCTTCTGCAAACGACAGCAAATTACAACCTGTCTTTCTGACCTCATTTTCGTAATGCTTGAGATCAGTTCCTGCTTCAGAGATTTCCAACTTTGCGGGACACGAGTCGCATGTTATCATGTTTGTGCATTATTTTGTTTTCCATGAGATTAATGAATTCTAAAGAGTGCCGTCTGATCAGGATACAAACTGTGTTACAGCGAAGAAATGTTGCTGCTTGGGCAGTTAAAGACTATAGATATCCTCTTAGTTTCAATATCCCAGTTTGTGTGATGTAACTTATATAACTTTATTCAAGTACGATAAACGCGTATTAGTATGCATATTTTTACAAGTATACTTTAAGTATACACATTCATTCTGCTGATTTTTCACAGAGTACCTGCATATTGGGCTCCTGTGTCAGTATTCCTTTTGACCGTAAGGCTAGTCAATGCTTACTTTGCATTGATAACCCCGAAATTTCCGATTTTTTTCTACATTAACTTACTCAGAATGTAAAGAACCAGCGTCCGTCGGCTTGTATCCGTGTTAGTTTCTCCCACGCGCGACGGACCATTCCAATATGATACAGCTTTTATGCCATTTGGTTGTGTCCAGAAGTCGTAAGTGTTATTTGTTATGTGTGATTATCTGTCCGTATCAACCGGTTAAAGTTTACAAACTGATTACCAGACGTTGGGGGTCCTTCGACAAATCCAAACATTGCAATCGATTGGTGAAGCCAAAGCGTAGACGCACAGGCTGTGTACAATGTTCTATATGACGTAGCTTATATGTTATGACTCTGGCCGTTAAACAATCATTTATGTAAATTAGTACATATACTTCCATTGTTCACTCGTTCCGTTAATATTACAGTTACCAATGTATTTCTTCAAGCATGTTTGTTATATCAAAACCTTGACATCAAACCTAATGGATTATTTGTAAACCTGAGATAATATTTAATGAAACCTAAGAAAAATCTATGATGTATTTCAGTGCATCTTGACTCCAGTTTGTATTTGTGAAACTATCATTTCACAGAATTGTCTGGAATATTGGAAAGAGTCAGAAGTAATAATAATCTTGGATATTGGAGTCAATCATTAACGATAGCAAAGTGTGTTCCACCATTACTGGAACTATCCTGGTACCAATAATAATGCAGTACCGGTTGAAGCGATAAGTAACGCGGTATGGTGCACTTCTTATTCCCGACTAATCCAATACAGCGAAGAAACGATAAAATCTGAGATAAGATACAGATCAATCAAGACGGAATACTTGCCTCCTTTAATTATTCACGAAGGAATTTCGTCAAGCGAAGATTTGTTTGGACACACCAAGTAACATTTCAACCTCTGCGCTTCAAGTTTCGACGGTTTTCAAAAGGCGCCCAGTGGTGGATTTTAATTACATTTTGAGAAAAAGCATGGATCTAAGAGCGCGATTAGATGCTAAATTGTCCTAATTCTGGCATCAGACAGTGCGGCTGCATACCCTACTAACATAGTAGTTGAAATACATTTTGATTAAACATGCATCTCAGAGGTATACTGATAGAGATGAAACCAATATTATTAGAAGCTTCCTTTGGAAGTTCTGTTGAATATTTCATCACGCTACTGCGGATAGAATTTAGCAATGGTATAATACGGACCAAAAAGCGGACTCTTATTGTTCCATCACTTCATAACATCAACAGCGAACAGCAATAAAACGAAAGCGATAAAAGGCATAAGTTCTCTAAGGAACACGAGAAACAGAAGCGGCCCTAGAAACTGACAATTAATAACTACAGTTAACTTAACTTACCATTCAGAGAGATTGAACCATGTTCGATAGAGTACAACTAGATTGTTAAGAAGACACAGAGGCTTTAATCTTAATTGGAATGCCAAGTGATAAGTGCAATTAAATATTAGAAAAGTTTTATTTACTCTGCAGCGCTTTCTGTAAATTAAACAATATTCCGTGGGAATAAACAGTCATCATGTTAAATGCATATGTCCATATGCATCTTTCATAACTGTTATCACTTTTATATTTCGTAACAGCTCGACAGTTTTAGACCGCAACGAATGCATACAACGTCACTATGAGGGAAATTTTATAAATGCTTTCATAGATATATTTGCCGATCCATCTCTAGTAGTAGCCCAATAAGGAGAATGCCATAACTGTTTAATCAAGTTTAGTCATATTTCTGGTATAGCCAATCTAAAATAACGGATCTTAAAGGGACAATTTTTGCGCATCTTCTTCTTATTAGTACTTCTGAATAAAACGTAAAGCATTTTGTTCTATCAGACGAAATACGCACATTTTTCATAACTACAATTTGATAAAGTGCTTAGAAATATACATGCTTTACAAATGTTTTTGTGAACGACTTCATTTTCTCTATTATTTAGTTACAATATACTAAGTTTATCAAAAGTTTACTTAATAGCGCTTTAATGAATACGCTAGGTCCAAAATGTACACCATCTAGCTAAACAATGAACAATATTTTTCTATCTCTTAAGGAGCATTGCTTTACAAGTTAAGTTTGGTTGTCTGATGGGCTGTAGAAAAATCATAATGAAAATATCAGCTACTAGTTCTTCAGTGCAATTAACGGACTTATGTAGTGCTTTAGCCTTGCACTCCAAGTGATTCAATCGATTTAATAGGTAAAATGGTTTAAATGCAAGTGATTTCCCGGGATTAGGATAGCGAATAATGTCAAGTAACAAAATGTATGTAGTGGAGTGCGTCATCCAACGGACGTCTAATATGGCTTATAGGAATGCAGAAACCACTTGCTTGTGGAGAGCATTCCATAGATGACACACATCAATAGATAAGTAAATTTTACAGCAACGTCGACGACTGGATATTTTTGTTATTTTTATCGAGTGACCTCTCATATTGGTGTTACTGGGAACTAGCAGTATATAGCGGCTGCAAAGCTTGAAATGCGTTTTCGACATGCGGGCCAACAAACACATTCAGCATCTCTCTGAGAACACAGGCCTACAATTAACACAACATCCGTGATAAAATGCTGAATCGTTAATATACAGTTTAAGGTGTCTTTGCGCAATGTTTAGATTAACCCAATATATCCCTAACCAACAGGTCAAGATCGCGTTGGACGGATGATTGAATCTGTACAGGCTTTCCTAACTTGTACGAATGGGTGCTCCGTCTCGTTTTCTACGAATAACTGTAACATATTTAGGATCGTCTGATGTGCCATATGGTGTCGCACTTGTTATTCATAATGAATTCGTAACGTATGAATAGTGCATCCACTACCCAAGTACACACAGTTTGGTTACAATCATTCAGTTGTCATGCAGCTTAAGAAGACCTATGGTGAGCGAGAATTATAACACCAGAATCAAGTACACTCCATGGTGCATTTCGTGATAACAATTTTAGGGGAAAATATTCTAACTCCATCCTTCGAATTTCGACATTCGCGCGATCAAAACAACGAACAAGCATTGCACTTAGGTGTATATCACTTTAGCAGCATCTGTTGATGTCTATAGGACACCTTTTAACAAACAACTAGGAAGGCTTGCAAATCGTGCTCCTTTTCTTAAGCACTTAGCTAGTCAAGCTTGATTGTTTTGTCTTTTCGGTACTAGCTATTCATCAAAATAGCTGAAATATCTATATTATGAATTGTAAAAAATTTAATATGAGTAAATGCGATATAGGAATAGACATACATTCTAGTCTAACATTTAAATTGTTGGATAAGGCAACTGGATTTGGAATTAATTTGACCAAAATTTCCTCTGTCTATCAAAATACCGTCCTGTTGTTTCAATTGGGATACTCTGCTGAAGAACAGACCGGACGTGGGCTAAAATGTTAAACGTCAGACTGAAAGTTTTTGGAAAATAGATGCCCATAAAATTTGTAGGCAAAATGTTGCCTGGTAAACCAGCATCACGATATCATTATAATCGACAGTCAAAAACAATCAGTATTCCCATTGGCAAACTATTACATACCGACAGCAACGGGGTTATATAAGACGCAAAATAAGAAGTAAATCTTGGATGACTGAGGCAGGTTTTGTCAGCATGATCACCGTACATTTTCTAAAGAATCTGGATAATTGAAATTACTGATTTCAATCGCATCGGAACAATCATTGACAAGTTGGCGCATGATAGGTGTTTTGAGCAAAAGTTGATAACGGTTTTCGGTTGTGTAATAATGATCAGTAACTAAATGTTTTGAGTAACAAGTATCAAACCATTACTTTTTGCCATGTCTATATTAAGAACCAAAGCTGCACAACTTTTAAATTCAGCCTTTTGAATTTGAACATTCTTCATGCTATCACATTAACAAAATGATACCAAATAATTGTTGCTCTGCCAACAGCTATGGCAAAGGCATTGTAATTTGACCGTGCTCTACTTTCCGCTTGCAACGAATTCCAAACACTTGCTCCTTCAAAATTACAAATAATAAACCTTTTGTTTCACTCACCTATTGCTCTATCTATGATAAGATTAATGCTTATTAATGCTCGTGGACTTTTGAAAACGTTATGCCTGTTCGCGCATGTTCTATGCAACTTTTGGTTTAATTGAAATTTTCGCAGCCAGCTTCCAAATCAGATAGTCTTCTACATGTCAAGAATTAGAGCAAACTGCATTGTAAGCTTGTTTTGAATCATAAGTAGTGTGCGTCCATCGGATCCATAAGGACTGGAATGCATGACCATAAGCGGTTTGAACCGCCCGTCAGCAGCTTATGCCACTGGGCACGGGGGGCAGCCGTAGCTAACTCCACATGTGACACTAAAGATGGAGAGAAAATTCCACTTACACCCACACACAGTCCAAGCTTTGAGGGCATACAGCTCGATGTATCTTGACATATTACACAAGCAGTCCCCTCACGCTAGAGATCAACAAAGCAGTTCTGTTAATTGAGTCAAACGCAGATGATATCTAATAAGACGACGATAGTTGGACAGCAGAGCATTCGACGATACTCGAGTGTTTCGGTGAGACTGAATTTGCGGTCGCTAGCACGCCGCGCGATCCGCCCAAAAAAGCTGTTTGAGTTCAGCGTCAGTGGTCGTGCATAATGCATAGTACTCAAAGCCAGCTGGAATTGTCCGACGCGCATCGAAAATTTGGGGAGATCGTGCTGGGATCCGGCAATTTGAATTGTCTGATAATTAAGCCACAAACCAGAATCATAGAGTTGAGTTTGGCACTGCCTTTGTGCGCGCAGACTATGCCAGGGCATGGGGCGCTTTTGAGAATTTAGGCCAATGCGTTCTGAAAGGCTATGAGAACGCCTGGGGCAGATTGTTTGGCTACATTAAGCCGTGTACGGCGACGCCGTGAAGAGCCCGCAAAATGTAGAGTAACCTTGGTACACACGAGCGGATGATCATAAGTAGGGTAAGTACTGCCGATTTATTTCCCATTCTGTATGTAGCCCCGCCGGCGATAACTAATTGCAATGTGGTAAATTTAATTTTGAGGCTGGCCATGAATCGATGGTCAACAATAAGCGTGTTGGCTCCATGACAGCCTGAATCTATTTTTCGACAGAAAGAGGCCGTGGTGGACGCAGAGCTATAGCAGCCGATCACCGTGGTCATTTCTACGGGTGGCCTAGCCACGTTGACGCTCTTCAAATCAATTATTCGGATCTGATCTGTTAAATCCCCTACAATCACCACGATGTCTCTACGGTACTTCTCACTGAATAGGTTGAAACGTTGACAGTTGCACTCGTGTTCAACTGAAAACGGACTGCAGGTCGTAGGTGCGTATACAGTTACAATGTACAAGCAACGTCTGTTGGCTAGGCGCCTGAACAGTCATACTGAGGCTTCAAGTCAGATTGTACGGAGTCGACTGTGGACAGTGATCCAGTCGAGCAGCGCTGTTTCTGTACCTTTTGGAAAGGCAATCCACAAATCGACAACTCCAGCGGCTTCTGCGTTAGGATTTCCGGTTAAGCGAAGTGTAAAATTGCCAGCGAAACTCGCAGACGGTGAAAGCCGCCGTAGTTTCATGCTGGGGTCCTGTAATCGGGTTGCAATGAGGCAGCAGTTACGGATGCCGGTTGCATCAAGCTACGAGCAAGGGTCTGTTATGATCCGATCGGGGCATCCGCATCTGAACGTTGAAGGTCTCCAAATGGAATTGGAAACAAAGAACAAGAAAATAATTATCAGTACTATTACACGGCGCCCTTTTAGAAATAAATTGCTGCTCCTTATGAGGAGAACACTGGCACAAGGCGATAGGATATTGTAGATTCGGGGACAGGTGGGTATTACCAAGGATGGGTGGTTTGCAAACACAATGAACAAAAGTAACTTAAATTTGATGCGGTTGAGCATGATATTGACAAATGACAGAGCGAGAGCAGCTAATTGTTAAAACATTGAGATATATGTTGGGTGCTCAAGCAACAACCTGGTCGCCTAAGCCGTAGAAGGGGATTGTCCTAGAGAACGGCACCCGGAGACTTTAGTGGTGCAGGTCTGAACCGGAAGGCACCGGGTTGCTGGAAATAAATCGCATACGTTTGGAAGCTAGCTACCAGCATAATGATAGCACGCTTTGGCATAAGGATTTAACAAACCAGGACACGTAAGAAGCTCAAATGAAGCGATATTTGACAGGGATGAATTCCTTAGAACGCCCAAGTTGTGGAGGAGCATGAATGATATCAACAGCCGGGTGACTCCTTCAACTTAGCAGAACCCGGCGTCCATCTAGGTTGTTCATCCACCGTCCGTTGCGTACGCACTTCTGGTCGCAAAATGGAGTCATTACTCACCATATATCCAGTCACATTGGCTTTGAAACTACTTGTAATCTGCTCAGGTTTTATGCTCGCAAATAACGGTTGTTCAACTGCTGTCTACCATAGACGAAAAGCAAACAACCTAATCTTCCCTTTATCACCGGTGTCTTCAGTGTGCTTAGGTAAGCCCCATCGACCTGTGTGTACTTGTATGTACAAGATAGCGACAAATTATTTGCTGTCTAAACATTGAACATTCTAAATAAAACACCGTGCATTTCCTTAATAGTTTAACGTTATATGATTTGTACCGACTCGTAGATGGATGCTTGAAAACGAGTGGTTGACTCATACTGGTGTTACTGGTAAAAGAATCATGTAATCATCATTACTGGGTCGCTCCGGTAATCACAGATTCAACTATCCTGTAACATGATCACATTTGGGTGCAAATATTAGCAAAAGTCGGCTGCATTATTGCTTTCATTCATTCTGCATGCAATTCGTCGAAATTAAGTTATTGGACAACAGTTATCATTAACTTTTGCAGAACAACCGTAAATTCCGCGCAGCGAATTTGTTAGAACTACTATGTTACTTGTAGATTCCTTTTGGTTTATTTCAAATGGCTTTTAATGACGAGAAATGCAACATTCCTGTCTTGAAAATTAAGGGTTTTGCAAAAGATCGTAAGCATGATTTATCACGGAATAACTTTAGAATGGTTTCCAGCGGAAAACTGGTTTATTCGCAAAAAGCGTGCGTACAAGTAACTCCGCATTTGAAACATAAAAACGTATGTTTAAAGGACCAAAACTTTTTTCAGTGTACACGTAAATATGACTCACCAGTCACTTAAACTACGTTGCACTCCAGTAGTTCACCTTGGGTGGTCAACAATTTGTTAACTAAATGCGCTTTAACATATCAGCCGCTTGGTAGAAAAATTATTCGGTATTGATGTGCCGTGTTTTTGATTAAAATTGCTTTATGATGAGGCTAACAGATATAAAACCAAATCAAATAACTTAATTATGAACGGATACATATGTTAAGCCTTAAGTTTAAAGTCTCCTTAGGCAAGATTTCGACTTAACCTAGAAAGTACATTGGATACAATGTAATGGATTTAAAAAGTGTTTCCGCGGGTATCTCATATCCATTAAGAACATTTAGCTTGGTTACTGCAAATAGCTACTTAAAATTGGATTGGTTCTCATGGATATTCCAGCCATTAATTACAAAATTGTCGTATGATGCGCAAAATGTATAAACCGAGAAGAGATGAAAGGATGACCAAAGCTACGGACCACACATGCCACTGTTTCCGAATGAGTAAACACCCAATGTATGGTATAATGTTGATTTAATAAATATGTTAACATATAAAGAAAGTACATGAACTACGTTTATATAATGCTTTTAAAATTCATAGCAACAACTTCTAAGTCGGATGTCCACCTGTGCTTTGAAAGAGCACCAAAAAACCATTTACCCTACTTTCATATTCAAAATCCTCACTGGCAAATGTGTACATACTAGCTGGTCTATCCTCGCCAATAGTGGAATGCGTGACAGTCATGGGCAGCTGTTCGTATCTCGGTTTGCGTTGAAGGACCATTGTGACCATATGGCAGTTGGATTGCAAGCAATAATGGTTCGATGCAGTGACATAGGTCCGAGAGTCATATGTTGCTTTATAGAGTCGTATTACTCTAATACCACGTGTTGGTTTCTGTTGCTGAAGAAACTAGTGAAAATGCACCACAAATTAGTTCCGACAAGGAGAAATTGTTGTCTTTGCATTCTGGTTCCGCAGTTCTTTCGTGTATCAGCGTGATAATTATATATTTGCCTGCCATGAGCTAGGATGGGAGTTCCGCCTAACTGACTGTGCACTTCTAGAATGTACATTCCTTGATTTCCAACAAATTATATTACTTGTCATAAGCACATTAGGTGTGGAACTTCCGTCATTCATTTTTTACCTTATGCGTATTCGGTCACACACATATTTAAGCATATAGTTGCATACCGGTTATTGTTAATGGTACTGAGGAGACAATACGAAATGCATGCATCTACCAGTTTTCGTCTTCTTACCGTGCTTTTCAAATTTCTGAAGGGAACTAACTGCTTTAAATAAGCACATTAGGCTGGTCAAGTCGATGGAGGACTTAGCAATTTATGAGGCTAAGCCAACAATATTCTCCAGCATTACCTCACTGCATGTTACGGCCCACCGAAAGGTAAGCTTTCAGTGTAATTATCTAGCTTTTCGTCGTTAAAAACGACCAAGGTTTAGATAGGGCTTCCTGAAATATTATGCTCTGTCATCTGAGACTCAAAATCCAAGTAATTCGTCATAAATTAATCGATTAACAACGTTAGATTGGTTTCGTATTTAGGAGATTGAGATGCAAGTTAATCAAGTCATTTACTCTTGGAAAACGGAGTTTATTCGCGTTTATCCAAGAAAATCCTTCGCACAAAAATAAGGTAATAGGCTATTTGCTATATATTGTAGCTGCTTGCAGTTTTATGAATAAGCGTCCAGAGTCTAATGTGGCGTAACCTGAGTATCTTCGGTTAAATGGTACATCGGTCCTGAACTGGCTCCGGATAGTTGATAGAGTTAGGCTACTTACATGATAACTATTTTATCAGGTAAATATAGGCTACTCAAAACTGGTAAGGAATAAAGTTAGACCACAGAGTAGGCTGCGTCAAAGTATTTAAGTAGTCTCTTCAACTGAGACAAATGCATTGAAATGGGCTTAGAGGATTTAAAACTTATTACATTATCTCGGAAGTTTTGGCTTTTCATAATAGGGCGACACCATCACGGAAATTACATATTATTTTCATCCTTAAATGGCAAGACTTTCTCTGATGCACTAAAAATAAAAACTTCAAACTATCTCACTAGGATAGTTTGTGAGCAAGTAAAACAAGATTGATCGACAGGTTGATTTACCATGCAATTCAGCTACTCTCATGTTTAACATCAAGATAATTGTCATGATTTTCTGACACGGAATTCCGTGGTTTTCCTTGGGTCACCATATGGATAATAAGGGAGTTTTCAGTTTTGCAACCATAAACTTGCTTCTTCTGTTACTTATTGTAAAATAGTGTCGGTCGATTACATTTGTATTCGATATTTCACGTTGCATTATTTTTAAAATTCCAGGAATCATTTTACGATATAAGTAAATAGACTACTTAACCCGTATCGCTTGCTAACCAGAAATGTTCTCAACCACAAGTAACGTGTGATAGTTTGCTGCAACCGAAACGTAATGTTAACCTATTACATAAAATGTTCTGTAAGACCTGTGTTCGTTCGATAAAGTTTTATTATCATAACATATCCAATTCGGCTGTTATGAGTCCGTTTTTTCACGGCATAAAAGTGAAACGCACATTTTATCCATAACAAACTGGCTGTCAAATTGCGACATCTCAAATATCGTTTTATTTTCTTTCATGGGCGAATGTGCTCGCCTTACCGCTTAACCAAACAGGAGTGAGTTAAAGAGTAGTGGGACCAAATTTGACTGTCATTTTGCTTACAACTGTTTACCGATTTTCCAATGATTCATTAAGGATCAATATATTTATTGCGCCATTTTACAATTTAAACACATTTTTAAACGTTAGCATCCGTAAATATTGAAATCTGCATAACGTTTTAAGCATGAAGCAAAGTTTTATTGTACAGCGATAATTGAAAGACGACTGTCGCTGAAGAAGACCAAATAAATGTGGCAGCAACGTTTCGTTTCATATTATTATACACCTTTTTTAAGTTAGCAGCATATTCCTTATGATAGCGTACCCACCCTGCCCAAAGGTTACTTTTGGCTTAATCAAATCGAAAGTAATTGCAAAATTGTAAATAATCAGATTCAGATGGAACTGAACCGATAGAAAAACCTCTTAATTTTTCCTTCTTGAGCGGATCGCTGAGCAAGAAAATGCCATGATACTACAAGGTTTTGTTGGAATTAAAACGAAACACCCGAAGCACACACTGGTCAACAAATTACTGACCACGTTCCATGCGCTAACATTCCTCAATTTGCAGAAGAGTAGTAGGGAGAGTTGCATATTATAGGTCACCTGAAGTAAGGAAGATATTGCAAGAATATGGAAGCTAGACAGGAAGGAAAGTCATTTAAATGAAGGAGAACACAAGGGGTGAGGAGAATGAACGAATCTGAACCCAAAGATAGAAATTCGATGTGGTCAGGTGAATTGAAAGGTTTCGTGTTGCCAACAAAGAGCGTCCAACTAACACTCAAAACCCTTAACTGTAGGTTCATTGACTTCACTTTCTGGAAGGGATTTCCAACGCTCGATAACTCTACGCGAAACTGAGTTTCCGCCCTGATCCTCTCGGAACTCGGCTTGTGTAACTTCATCGGATGACCGCGAAGACAATTCAACCTAGCCGGGCGAAATAGCTAGCTCAAGTCCGGTCCAATCTTTCTTGTTAAAACGAGCTAAGTAAGGAATAAGTCTCATCGAAGCCGTCGGTAGTGCATTGAACACATACCCAAGCTGAGTAGACGCTCAGGGTAGGAATGCTCCCTTAACCACTGAAACAAATTCAGTACCAATCTTCAAAACCCACTTGAGCTCAATTTTGTACAGAGCAAGGCCAAAATTCGGTTTACGAAACTTGATAAAGGGTGTGTAATTGATACCTAGGCACATTGGATATTTTAGTTCCGAAAAGATCGGTACAATGAATGCATTTAAAATGTAATACAATATTGCCAGTTGTGTGCCCTCTGAGATTATCATTCATGAAGGTTTTCATGGGGTTAATGCTGCCCTGCGTTTGTTAATTCCAAGGAGTTTGATCTGTACGACAGCCATTGCTCATAATGTCTTAAAAATTAGCTTTGCCACACAATATTATAAGGTAACTTGTTATAAATGCACACTTTTCTGTAGCCAGATCAAAATTTCCGGGCCATCCAACTAGCCCTCAGTGATTCTCATCCAGGCGCCACCGAAGGCCATGTCGTCCGTCCTTGCTAGATTCATTCATGTGTCACTAAGGCAGTTCTAAATGCACAGGGCCTCAGCAAAACGATTTCCGTCAATATCGGTCATGGGCTACTAACCTACTGATTACAGGTGGCAGTTGAACCGAAAGAGCATATATAATTTCGAGTCCTATTGTCATGTACCTAGATATTTTTAAGGCCTTCGACCGCTTAGATCATCGAAGTCTTCTCTAAAATGTATAGTAATACGGATTTTGGAACGCTGTCCTTGGATGGATGGGATATTTCCTTCGTCGTCAAATTTAACTTCTTCCCGTTCATTGCTCGTTGTCTAGTCCTATTGAGATGGTCTGCGTTATTTTATAATTATCATTTTCAAGGATTAACTTGTTTTCGGTCTTCCAACAATACATTAGTTTGTTAGCTTGTCGAAGTACTTATCTTTTGCTAATGACATCAATATTTACCTCAAGCTAATTAAGACAGGTAAGCTTGAAGAGACAGTGGAGACGGCTTCAAGCATTGAGACGGAAGATGGTGTTGCAAGAAGATATGAGCTATTCGGAAATGTCCTTTAAGTTCTCGAAAACCACCGATCAATTTGTTGGCTTCATACGGAGTTCCTTCTTACTGTTCGACCCTTCTAACTTCCCGCAAATGATTAACATTTATGTGTGAACCCATTTGGAGAACGCTATTCAGGTCTAACAAATCTTGTTAAACCCTATATGTTGCAATTGCGACATCACAGCGAATGGCAAACATTAAACTAAAGGGCTTTTATCGCCTGCCATTTAACTGCGGCTACAGTTCCTAGCAGCTTAAAGAGAATTTAACTGCCGTCTTCGGAGCAATCATATTTCGAAGCAATATGTTCAAGAAATCCTTTTCCCGTTTGCTGCAATTTTTGAATCCAAACTGTAACGAAACTGAGCGACCAGTAGCTGAAACCTGCCACACAATGCAGTCGCTTGGAATGCAGCTGCAATTATTTTTCTCCTAACATGTGTGGATCGAGGAGCGCGAGGAGCAGACTTTTACATTCAGCTGAAGTTGAGTTGAGCTGAAGTTGAGTTGCCGATCCAATCGAGTATAGATCATCGATTCCATGACTTCGAAGCTTGTGAAGGAGAATGCAGTGTTTCCAACGATGGAACGATTTAGAGAAATTTAATTGACAATGTCGACTCCCACCCTGGCATCGGCTGACTCTTTCCAGCTTGCTTGGGCTTACAGCAAGTTTGTAGTGCAGTATCAGTTTTGGCAGACTCAGTGTTGCTGTGGCATTAGGCGTTTGTTGCTCTCAAGATATCCCATGAGCGACCCTGCAATTATACGTTCCACTAATTTCGGTAACATTGGGAGGAGAGTGATCGGATCGTATCTTGAGGACTCCGAACATTTGCCACTTTTGTAACTAAGAGGGACTACTTCATGTTTCCACATTGTGGGAACCTGTATTTCTTCGAGACAGCGTTGAAAGAACCGAGCTAGTGGTTAGTAAAATTTCATGGCCGCGGTCTTCAACGCCTTCGGTTTGTTGTCGTCCACGCCAGGTGAGCTGTGCATGCGCAATGACATTAGCCTTTTCATCAGAATGGCTGCCGCTGTGAAAAAGCGAAGGATGAAATTGTTGGCGAAGTACGTTGGCTGCATCTTGTGCGGTTTGCGCATGACCATCTTTTGCACGGAAAGTCGGGATCGCGCATTCCACTCGGCCCAGCGTACCGACTTGTTTTTACAGCAACTTGAAATTTGTACTGAATTTAGCCGCTAAGTTCTGTTGGTGCTTGAGGTTGTCTTCTCAGATCAACTTGACGCAGTGGTTTCGTTGAGTTGTGGGAGCACCCCATGTCAAGTTACTTGGACAGACTTTGCATGCGCGTCAGGCTGAATACCTTAAGCCCATACGTTTCTATTACGGCTCCGCATGAAGGAAATCAGTTACTTTGGTCGAAGGACCTTGATTTCTTACGCATTTGCCACTAAATCAGCGAATTGGGTGACGAACAACATCCAGGCGATATGGAGCTGTTTCTCAGCCAGGAAGGACCAGTCGAATTTTTGAACGAGGTTGAACAATATATCGTAAAGTTTAACGACATAGGTTTCCACGTCGTTTCCACGGATTTACTCCGAGTAACAGGTATAATGTTAGAGCAACGTCGCCTGATCGCTACGGCCAAGTGCTGCATCTATGTCTGCGATGTCGACAATTAGTTCCACGTTGGAGTGCACAAGATATAAAAGGGGATGTGTCCCCTTTTGGAATCGCGCGTAAGAGAGGACATGGTTGTACAGCGGTACCTCGGCGATCAACACATTCAAATGCACCATGAATTGTTCGCAATGCGATGCTAGAAATTTGATTGGGTGCATGTTAAATTTCCCTACCAGAAGGACGTGAATGTATGGTCGTGCGAGGATTCATTTCATCTCAGATGCTAGGCGTTGATCCATTTCCAGGGTGAACATTGGAGGACGATAAGCTATTGCTAGTAAAAACACAATACCATTTTTTAGGTGCATACGACACCTAAGCATATCGAGGGTTTTCGTTTCTGGGTCCTCCATAATATCAACATGCAAGTCGGATCGAGAATCCAGGAGCACACCCACTCCGCTGCCAGGTCGATCGTTTCGAATGGACGTCGTGCCGGGTAGTGCAATCTCAGCATCCAAGATCTCCGTGTTCAGTCTTGTTTCGTTGTCCATAAATAGGTCCCAAGGCGTGAAGACCTGAAAAATACGAGGTTCTGTTATCTTGGTGAGAAGACCTTTCGCATGGGTATACAAGCAGGTGAGGCCATCGGTGGTCAGAAGTGTGTTTGTGAATGTTGATTTTCGGTGAGAGTCTGTGCAGACACTTGTGGGGTCGGCTGCCGGGGGTTTTTGTAAGACCGATTATTGGGGCACTAGGGCCACTTCAGGTTTTTGCATAGAGCTCTCAGCGCCAACGAGTGGGTGGCCATCCTGTCCTCCTTCAGCTGCTGGTGTGTTTTGACATTTTCTCCGTTCTGATTTACATGATTACAGAATTGTATTGGTAGGTTTCTTGGTCAGTGTGACATTGCCTATATGCGTCCCGGTGCCTATCGCTTTTATACGTATTTCGGCTAGCAGAATTTAATCCGATGTGCCATATTATGTTCACAGGTTCGGCCAACTATTCGGAGTGCAATGACACGTTCATCATTTGGCGGTTTAACAGTTTATAGTGCGACAGGTGATTCTGTTAAATAATGTTTGGCGAATGCATCTTTATGAGCGGGCGCTATTGTCGAAGTAAGTAAATCTGGATAGTTACGCTTATACTGTACAGATGTAGGGCTTGGCGTTGAGCATCGAGTTCAAGCCACTGAGTTGTCTGGTTAATGACGGATAGATTTCAAGGCTACTGCCTACTCTACAATCTTTTCCAGCCTATCATATTTCTGCACCAACACAGTTATAGACCTGAGTGTAGAAGAGACGTACACTCAGTGCAGAACCAAAGTGAATCGGTTATAATATTAAAGTTGTTAATCTGGCAGAGGCTAAAGCAAGCACATCGCAAACTAAAGTACCCTCGGCACTTTCTGTGTTCTATTCCAAATCAACAAAGATTTACAGAGCCAAAAATTCAATGTTTTAAAGCGAACATATTAGTTATATAATCCTTCTTCAGGCTTGTACAATTATATGCAAAAAAGCAAACAAAATATAGACACAGCACAAGGACCGGTAAAACACTCAATTCACAGTCACTGTTAATCACTGCCCCCTAGGAAACATTTGTAGCACGTGCATCATTCCTTGGTTTTGACGGAACAGTTCCTCTGGGACAAGTCAAGCGCAGTGTGTGAGTTAGTCTTTTCTGGACGCACAATTCCGGCTCGTATAGTGTGATCGCTAAACTCTCAGCCGATTCAAGAAAGCGCTTTCTAACGCACTTTGATCGATTTTCAGGTGGTCGATAGAAGACATTAAATGCCTGGGCTAGATTGGGCGAATGGTCCTTGTCGGCAAAATGCGTGCCGATGGGGTAGTTGTTTAGCTGTCGGCACCATTCGCAAGCGAGGCCTGATGGTGTTCTCTCTGTCACCCTGCTGTCAGACAGTCGTCTCGTCGTACGGCTAATATATCCTGAAACACAGGAACAGGTGAATGAGTAAACACATGGAATTGTCATGAGCAGGTCTTTTGACTTTTGGGTTATTTTTCACCGGCGGTCTACTGGTGAAGTGAATCTGCATTTGGCTGCTGTGTTAGTGTGCCTGAGAGCGCGAGAAATACTACAATTAAGAATTTCAGCTACGATTTCCGTTTTGTACGGTAATTGTAGAAAAATGGGTTTCCTTCCGGCTGTGGGGAATACAGTAGTTTTCATACTTGGCTCCATGTTCGCCTTATTGAAACCATCCCTCACATTGGTTGTGCGGGAGACTCCTGTGCATCTACTGAATTGGTGATAGCCGATCCAATTGAAACAAGGCGAACTCGCCGTGTGTGTTGCGTAGCACAATCCACTGTGCTGCAGCTTGGACTGGTTGCCTTATGTGCAAGCGTGTAGGACATCCGCAATTAATGCAAGTGGGCGATTTCAGCCTTCTTGGCATACGGTGGCTGGGGGTCGAGCTTTTCACCGGCCACTGAGAAGTCGAGATGAAGTTTGAGACTATGTTTGAAACTGGGGATACAAAGCACATCAATCAGCCTACGCGCATTATTGAGCCCTCGAATCCATCGTGCCTGGACCAGTTATTGACCAGCTGCGATCTACATGTGCATGATGAATATGTCCTGGAGCTGCTCGCAGCTATTGACCACTCGATGGTCATGGAGACATTCTAGCTGCCATTGCCGTTTGCTCTTTCGCGAAATGTAATGGCCTCGCTCTAACCGCCATATTTTGTACTGATTGATACTAACGGATTCAGCAGTTGACGCCTGTTGGTCTAACATAAAATAAGTAGAATCATTGTGCGCCAGATTTGGTCCCCTAAAATTTCGGAAAGATGGACCAGTCAAGCAACATTTGTTTGGAAAGGTGGTGACAAACTGGCTGCTTGACAACGCCAGTCATGGAATAATTTTGTGATATCTGGCTCTCCTGAAGATCACGAGGCGCATAAAAGACAACCAAATGCTTGCAATAACATGAAAACTAGCCAAAGTCTACACTTCAAAAGGCAATCTATAACCGTAGCAAAACAGCTACTGAGTGGATGTTGGCTACAAGAAGTGACGGCTTAATCCGTCAGGTGATGTGCCTGTGTTGAAGGGCTCGGACAGACTGCCTATAGTTTCAAGCACTGAGCATGCTTCCGCATGGGCCGCGCAATTCGCTTTCCTTTTTGCGGACAACCTGGCTTCCGTTATTAGTTTGACGCAAATTCACCCTACTAAACTGACAGCATGGATTACATCGTTGAGAAGGTGCGCAAATTGCTCGCCAGTCTTGATGGTACCAAGCCTGTTGGGAGTGATTTGCTCCATCCGCCTATTCTCATACTTTTAGCGATCACCAAATCGCCTGCGGTGACGTATCTATGCAACAGGCTGATGTCCGCCGATTCATTGACAGTTGACAGGAAATTCTTAGTGGTAAAATGGATTCCGAAAGGCGATGATCCGAGCAAGTGGATAGATAATGGACGATATGCCTGACCTCGGTTTTGCTTGAGACACTCGCAAATATCGTGAATCGTTGTCTTCTGCAGCATCTCGATTTAAAAATCATCTTGACCCTTGCGCATGAGATGTCGATCATGTATCACAAACCAGCTGCCCTCGAAGTACCAATGGTTGCGAGAGCTTATTCATGGGAAGTCGGTTTAATTCATTTACACAGATTAAGTAAAGTGTTCGCCATTGTGAACCATGAGATCCTATTACGGAAGCTGAATATGTGTGGTCACGTTGGCTCATTGCACCATCGAATCCGCGATTTCCTTATTTGTCGGACGTCTAGGGTTCAGGTGGACAGCTACTTGACCGAGTGGTATCCATCGACCGGCGGCGTCCCGCAGAGCACAGTTCTTTGACCCATTTGATTTCTGATCCTCATAAGTGATTTGCCTTAGTTTCTAAGTTCACCCTGAGCGTTTTTTTCAGATGACTTTAACATATGCAGAGGTTTAGGCGCCTGAGGAGTACGACCTGTTTCAGTCTGACCATTACGGCCCTTCCATGTGGACAGCCTAGGTAAAAATTTCAAGCAACCCGGTCAAGTCAGAGTTCATGAACCTTGGCAAGTGTAGTAATGGCTGAGACTACAATCTGGTCGGCCAACAGTTAAACCCATCGCCATCCGTGAAAGTTCTCGGAGTATACTTTGGCTGTGATTTGAATATTGTTAAAATACGAAAATGCTTTAACAAAACAGATTACGCATGGTCTTGCTGCTCACAGGCAGCTTCTGTGCTCGGTCCGAAGAGGTTGCTACTCGCCTCTTCTCTTTCAACATCAGACAAATGCTTGGGTATAGACTCCCATACTCTCCGCTCAATCGGGGCGAAGTGCATAATATCGCTTGGGAACATCATGTTGCCTCAAGTCACATCCCCGGTTTTTCGAGATGTGCCATTTGAAGACCGGTGCAAGAGACTAGGTTGATCTTGTCCAATTTGACCACATCATGACGCACCGGATATTTCATCTGGATGATTACCTATGTAGGAGGCGCTGCTTTATCTGCGCGCACCAAACAGCACACGCGGACACCGATACAAACTTTCATACCGGATTTGGAGCGGGTCGCTCACCCAATCTGCTTCGAGCGAAGGGTGGTGAGCATTTGGAAAAAAACTGTATCAGATATTGTTGAAGAATACTAGCCGTCGGAGTTTATTTAACTCCTGGGCACACAATATGCAGACTTGAGATTTCGAGTAAAATACTCAACTTATTACGTAAATTACTTACTTACATCTAACTAAAGACATCTCTACTCGCTGCATATTCTTAGTATTCCGTATTCAGTATTCACATAAATCGCTTAATCACTTTTGCCTAGTTGTTTTTTCATTACGCGGAACTGAAGCTATTATTATGTGATATCTTGCAAATAATCCGTTAGCTTGCGACGTTCAGAGACCAACATTTTATGCTTAAATTACTTAATCCTGGAAAGATGCACTCAATTTTCCTAGCTGCTTCATTTAAATGATTTTTCCAGCTTTCCTTAATACGTTTTTTGCTAGCTAACTTAATGCTTTTAAGGTTGTTGATAATTAAAGGCCTTGATAATTTAATCGTTTATTGCGCACTAATCTAACCTAAATAAACATGGATGGTTTAAATGACTAAACACATACCCAAACGAAAACCTAGAAACCCGTTTTTTAAACAATTTTTCATATCTGGAGGGAAACGGCTAACCATTTGCTTTGTTCCTGTCGATTATAAACAACAATTTTCAAAATTTGTAGGCCACTAAATAAGATAGCTTAACTGCTTGACAAAGTCTTCGATAGAACATTCGCTTAAAAATCTTGCCGAATTGTATTTGTGACATTTTTCTTTGTTCCACGAATGAAAGGACGCAAAACGATAAATACAGTCTTAGTAACGTCTGCGTACCTTCAATCCTACACACCACATTAGGATAACAATTTGTCTGTCAATTTTTCAGTGTACATTTTAACACCGCCAAGCTTAAAGATTTTCGTAGTATTGTTTTCTCGACTTACTAACGCACCTGCCGTATCCATTTCGTTCATATATCTGGGGATACAACTAAGCAGTTTGTCTCCCTATCGATAGAACATCCTAGGTTGGCGATTTATTTAGGGCGCATTTATAACTTAAAATGCAGTGGATACTCCAGAAATGATATTTTTCGTTTACACACGGGTGTCTTATAGCATAATGTTTCAAAATAGCGTGATGATATTTCAGTTACCAAAATGGAAATATGTATGATGAGTAATGTAAGTGTCTCATGGATTATCGGAATAAGACCAACTCCCTCTAGGCTACTTGCATATCTGATCGACTGATCTTAGAGACACTCAACTCACCTTCTGACCATCGATGTCTGAGATGTCAACCGACGACTTGCCGTGCGTTCAACAAATCCAATTTATCCGTAACGTTGATATAATTAATCTGTCTCACAACAAATGTTACTTTTTCATTTACTCTCAATTAACTGACTTGCGTGTCATTTTCACTGGCAGCGCACAATCCATTCGAGATTGTGGCGCTGATAACGGTTAAGACGCCTTACTTCTGTGAACTGGTAGCAGAAAATTACCAATTAAAATAGTTAGAACCGCCATTCAAACTTTGTAAGATTCGGTTAACACTCGTATTAAAAGTAAGCAGGGATATGTTTGAATATCCCTTAATGAAAAATAAAAGTCCTTATACTGTTTAGTGTCGAGCAAGGAATACAAAATTCTTTTCGATAGCATCAAAATTTTTAAATGTATACTGAAATTACATTGCTCTGAATAAATTTCTTCGCAAAGTGGGTGAAGAGTAATTTTTCAGTAGCCATCGGCTTTGATGTTACAAACAAACTAACCTCGTTCAGCTATTGTGTATTCCAAATTTATTTACTTTGATGCTCTTGTATATATTTTAGCCCATTCTACGCATAAAACGTTTTACATGTTATTAACGTTTGCCTCCGTTCCTACTTTAATGATATTAATGCATATATTTACTACGTATGAATTCGGAAGACTTTGTGAGAGTTATTGTGCTACCGAAAGAAAGCCGAGGACATGTTTTTCCACTTATTTTTCAATAATTCTACGCTAGCAATTTCACAGCATCGCATGTGTGAAATTTTAATTTATTTTCAACATGGCTTCCAAATTAGATGGAGAAACTAATCCACTTATTTCACCAGAATTTTTGTCCAAGTCGATTTTTGTGTTACGAAGTCTAAATGAATAGCGCCCACGTCGAAACATGCAGACACTTGGATGCACTCATGGAAGACGTTAGAGCAGGCGTGGCTGTCTCCAGCAATACGGACAAAATGGTAACAAAGTTTGGACACATCATGTACACACGAGCGTGCGCGAAAAGTGAAACTTGATGGTTGCAATTATTTTTACGGTAGGAGGTGAGGGAGTGGATTGTGTGGAAAGGCAAATTACTTAAAAAAACATAAAAAAGTTGGAATTGCGCGGTATATATTCACTGCGTCTGCTGGCGCACTAGACTTAGCATAGTATGCGATTGTACATATCTTTCTTTCCGACTACACACAATCGCCCAAAGGTGTTCATTTTCCTAGACCAGTTCGTGTCATTCTTCTCTTTGCTATCCAGCCAGATTATGTGCTAGGCCCCGTAATTATATTCGTAACCGCAGTGCATACATACTTGTCCTGTTTTTGGATTCTAGTCGAGCATATGTGTGCGTAGCGAAGACTAATTGACACCATACTGTTGCGAGCTCAGTTTATAATGCCACAGTTTTGTATTAGTGGGGCACTTATATGGAATATATGACTGCAAACCGAGAACTAATAAGAATAGTATGGTAGAGCTTTTTAGGAGAAGTTTTATAGAGTTGTTGGTTTCATAGCAGAAATGGCATAAGGAGCAGGCAAATTTGCAATGCTTTTTATTGATTCGTATCAGCGAACTGGAAGGTAATAAATTTAACCGGTTATCTGGTTACATCATATATCCATTGGATCAAATTTATGCTTGTTGTTTTCACTTTTTATGTGGAAAGCGGCATTGTCAACAATTGTCACTCCAATGAAAGCTTGATCGCGCCACTAGAAGCATACGTGCAATATTTGTTTCCTAAAAGTTGCTAGCCATGAACTCGGTCAGTTCTCTGGAGATGATCATCAACGTTATGCAGCGAAGTGCACAAACGATGACTGCCAAGAAGCAAACTAATAGAAAAACAGATCTAGCTGCCGAACTGCGGTGATTCAAAGCATATCGAATAAATTTCGTACAATTATTATAAGGAAACAAGCTGTGTGTATAAGAAATATAACTGGGATTGAGCTCTCAACGGTGGTAGTGTCTAGTTTGATGATCATCGTAAGTGGACCTAATTAGATCCACAGATAAACCGTTTACATAAAGGAAAACTATATGGATTCTGTAACATGCATTGTATATGTGGGTGACAGTCATATATTGTGGGTGGATTCAATCACGTTGGAAACATTTACTGTTGAGTGGCCCATTCACATGTACACAACGAACCAAACCAAAATCTTTTGATTTACGGACATGAGAAAGATACGACATTGTGAACATTTTCACGAGAATTGAGTGAAAATAGCACTTTCAGTGGCGGGTGGCATACCGTACAGTATGTCGTGCACATCGTGGGGAGCGGAGAAGAAAACATGCAAAGAAACATTCCACTAATGGAATACGCTAGTGAATACAGGGTTCCGGCAACATTCGGACCGGCTACTCTGTGTGAGCAGCTTCAGATGCTGTGCCCGAGTGTCAAGGTAGATCGGCCAGGATAATTTCGGAGGTGAGAAACCAAAATAAACTCACTCTACAGGCAGTGTTATTTATCACTTAAAACTCCCGGGGTCTTTATATTAAATTGGTAAATGATATGCAGATACGGATGAACGTTTACTCTCTTTCAACTGTGAATTCGCAATTGCAGCGTGGTCATGATTTTTCAAGGTTGCCTTATCTGGTTGGCGTATTATACATTTGTTCTCATGTATGCCTTAGGCAGTTATGAAAGTGACTTAATATCAACTCAACGGAAAGTCCACTACAAAGGGCCTAGTGCTTGAAAGCTTTTCATGTTTTCCCTGAGGATCCAAGCTGATTCTGCACCAGTAACCCAAGATCACTGTCACAAGAATCACGCGGTTGAGCAAGTTTGCTCAGTGTATATTGTCATGTGTACTCACGGATTATGCTCATTCGCTTACAGTTGACATCAATAAAACAAGAATGTGCCCATCTTAACTCTTAAGTCCGGTTGAGATCACCTTGGTGTACTATGTAATCGCTTGCACCCTGAACTGCTACCAACACCTAAAGTTGTCAAGTGAGTACAATATTTGTGGTCAGCATTCCCGTTAGGTCGCTTTTGAAAATAAAGAACAGTAGTGATGGTGCTACGGGCCTTCCCGTACACGGAGATGCACTTAATTTGAGCCAGATTTAGCGCTGCTTATTCGTCCATTCAAGTGACATTTTAAACCTACTAAATACATCAAGACCAAAATCAAGTCACATATATAATGGCTGCGAATCATCTGTAGAATCATGCAGTAAGCCAGAAGAGCAAATGCTTTCAAAACATTAAGGTAAACAGCATCGAGTTTTCCCATAAACCGACATACTCCGTCTAGCTGGCACAGGCTAAAACGCTTGCTATATAACAGCAGCTTCGACGGAAGCAAAGTTGCTTCTCTTGTGGGATGCTATTGCGTTTTCTATGCATCACATAGGTATTTGTTCAAAGACAGACTCCATAAATTCAGGGTGTATCGTTTGATAATTAATCGGGCTGTACTTTGCTGCCACTGTACGATTGCCCCCTTTTAAATGGGAGTGACTATTCCGCGCTTCTTTGTAGTAGGAAATCGCGAATCGTCAAGACAATCGTTTACTTAAGCTCGCGTTAGCCGCCTTAAAATACATTGATGGATATCGTCTGGATCACTTGAAGTTTACTCGCGTAGTGACACCACTGGATTTAGGAAATCCAAGGCATTTAAAGGAACGTCTTCAGGCCCTAGTATTGGCGTGATCTGTGGAAAGTGGGAGCGAGATGTCCATGCACTCCGTAAAATACTAGCGCAATTATGTCAGAGGGCATTGGCTGATTTTGGGGAAATTCGAGCTTGCTCACCTACGAGGTTTCAAAAGATGTGCCTTGCTGCACTTGGTAGATTTATTTTAAGTACCTATGATGTAGCTCATGATTGGGGAAAATCTTTGTTGAATACTGTGGTTAATAACGCTTGTCCCCATAAATCAATCCTGCACAAATATTCATTTTGGTTATGCAGGCATTCTAGCATTTAATTTTTAGAATGACTGTGTATGCATTCCAAAGTTAAGCTATTAAGCTCGTTCGTTTCCGAGTTCGGTTGTACAGGAAGAACTTTGTATTTTATGCAATGAGTATAAAAGGCTTTGAGGATTTATTCAGTAATGTTCTGAACTGGTTAACGAATATCACCCAAGAAATATCGGTGACAGTGTTTTCTGCTACAAACTACTGGAATAGAATTCATTGATTTGATACCATACGGACCGCTTTTATGTCCCTGGCGAGCCGTTATGGACAACATAGCTAGAGGAAAAGCATCGTTGAATGTTCGCTGTGCTCCAAGTGTTATATTTGATCTTAGTCTTTCCATCGCAATTTCCTTATTTCCTTATTTTTGGCAATAACAGGTATAACCTGATCAGTTTGTTTCAGTTCTGAAGCTCTTACTGGAGTTTACGTGTTTAGGAATTCGTAAAACATTAATTAGTTTATGTAGTTCAACTTAAAACTGCTCGCCACTGGAGACCGTGGACTAAAGAGCTTGCAGGTTGTAGTCACTCACAAGGAGAATTTGACCGTTAGGCTGAGTCTGAACGGTTTATTAGACAGATTATATGCCCTGTCTTATAGCTTGTGTGGACGGCACAGAACGATATGAAGTCAACAAAACATGTAACAGCACCTCTTATTTGCAGGCTGCACCAAAGTGAATCCAAAACATAAACCTGAGGGTCATTAACGGTTTAGAAATATAGGTTTACGCGCTGGCAGGAATAACTCCGCCTTCTCTACTCTCTAAATATTTGTGTTGTACTGACATGTGTGGTACGGCCATTAGGGATTTTGTTGTTCATCCTAGTCGCAGTTTTCATGATCAGTTTCAAAGACAGCAATGTTTGATAGCATTTAAACTCAGAAAATTTGTTGACGGGGCTCTGAATATGTATATACATGCAGCAGAGATTTTTCAATTCCAAGGTGGGCGTGTTAGATGCAAGGTGAGCATTACCCTTATGAGTTAAATGACTGAACATCTCTTTTGAAAACTACTTGGCTTTGATATTAAGTCACTACATGTTGGCTGACAAAATGCACACAGGATGAATTTACGTTTCCAATAATTATTGGTAAAGTCGCCTCTCATTGGACAATTGGTTTTCTGGCACGTCAGTCAAATTCGACAATAAAACCTATTGAGCTAATGTTAGGCCGCGCTAACTTTGCGCTACATCGATCAGCTCGGGCTTAGACATAACCCTGATAGGGTAAATATGCTAATTCTGACAATTTATAAATGCGTTCATAGCCATGTTTGTGGACTGGAGCGTAACATTTATAATCTTCTTTGCTTGGTTATTAATTTTCTCTTGCGACCAATTTCCCTGTCACCTTATCAAATGTAATGCATTTTTCTTAATTACAGACCGGTGGGTTATATTCATTAGCGCTTATAGCTTTCGGGACACCATGGTTAACGGTCTATTTTTCGTCCGATGTTAGTAGTGATCCGGCTACTGTATTTGCTTTGTTGACGCCGGTACCGGTTTTACAACTAGCACTCGGATGACACGTGCAACAAAATGGAGCCACCCATAGTTTGTCTGCCAAACTTATCGTTAACTGTAACCACCGTGAGTTATCGTGGTGAGCAGAGTTCGCGTGTAATATACAATTAACGATGAAACGTCTGGCATACACCCTTACACAGACTTAAGAATTCCTAATTTTCGTTTGGCACCAGATTCAGGAGCTCTGAAAAAAGCGATTTTCAACCACTCGTTTATCTGTTAAGAATTAGCAATTAGATAAGGTGCTACGTATAATTTATTGGTGCGCTGATGTTACAATTAGTGCCTTACGTTATCGCGTCAGATTCAACCAATGAATTTGATCCTGGCAGGTAGATGCATGCAAAACCGTTTTTGAAACCATGCTTTTAACAGCGGTCTATAAGCTTCAGTCTGTTGGTATAAATTGCTTCCCAATTCTTATATAGCGTACTATTCCTGCACCAACTGATGTCATCTACCTAAAAGTGAGCACTTGGCATTAAGCCTAGTTTCGCTCGAGAGTTTTCAGAGCATCTGCTTTAAGGTGTTAGCCTCACTCCTGACTGGACCACTGTTTTCAGATGCGCAGCCATGTGACTCCAGTCCGGCTGCGGTTTATTCCGGATGGGAGATATTATAATACCATCTATTTTCCCTATTGGAAATTAGCTTATCACACATCTATCAAAAATTACAATGTGCAACTGAGAGGTTGCACAAAAATACAAAAGATGCAGAGTCAATGCAGCACCTCTTTTTGTTCTGGGCCATTGTGCAAAACACAAAACAATAGACGTGAAATGCTTAAATCACACACAGCACAAAGGCAACTCAAATCCTTAATATCAACGTTATTTAAAAATTTATCTTGTGTTTTCTATTCTAAGTTGCATGAAACCGCTCGTGAATTACCGAAGCTCGTAGTGATTGAACGAATTCGGCATGGAAAAAATGTTTTCCATGCAAACTAATATGGTAAAACAGTCGGCTTTCCTTAATTGCAATAATAGCTTATCAAAAAGATAAGCGTAATTTACAAGAAGGAAGTCCATGTTGTATTTTTCCCTTTATTATTATAGTATACATTTCCCATTATAGCTGCCAGGCTGAGCAGTTTCTAAAGCAACAGACTTGTTGGCTGATGTTCACAAATCTATAGTACGGAGGAAAAGATTAGTTGGCTGTTTATTATATGAAGTCAATGTCTGTCAACCTGCAGTTGAACACTTTTAGGACAGGAAGGTGGTCAACCAGCACCACATTATAATGTTGGCACTCGTACAATCCAAATTCGTGAAGAGTAAGCTCTGTTTCGTCGAGGTCGTTGCTCCAATGACCACATCTTCACTTTGCGTAAGTTGTCGGGGTACCGTCACATATATTTGCGGCCCAGCGTTTTCGTGTTCCTCGATATCAAAGGTGCACTCGATTCGGTAGTTAGAAATGTACCTTTGGACAGTCTGTTCAGGACAGCTATACCTGAGAAATATGTAAATTTTATCCGAGCGTTATACGCGCGTAGCTTAGGCAGAGTGAGGGATTACGGCAAGCTGTCCTCGCCCTTTAATATCTCCAGCGGTGTGAGAAATTGATGCCCGCTGTCACCTTTTCTCTTCATAGTCGCTATTGACGTAATGAAAATCACGTTTACAGGAACTACTTAGAAGGTGTGGATCTGCTACCAGGGAGCAATTTATGAGCTTTGAATACGCTGGTGATATTTCGCTAATCTGTGAGAGCACACAAACGTGCCAAACGACACTGGATATATTAGGACTGGCAGTCTATCACTTCGGGCTTTGTTTCGCACCCTCGAAGTGCAAAGCGTTCCTCAAAGACTGGCCTGGACCGCCCCTTACGCTGACTCATTTTTGGGATCAACTAAAAGTCTTGCAAAATGCAACTGTGTAGGAAGTATTATCAGCGCTCGTGGGATTAAAGATGGGACCACGAACCGTATAGCAAAAGCTCGAGTCGCGTTTGTTAACCTTCGCCACATTTAAGTGATGTTCCAAAAATTTAAATGTTAGACTAGAATGTATGTATATTCCTATATCGCAGTTACTCATATTAAATTTTTTTATAATTCATAATATAGATATTTCAGCTATTTTGATGAATAGCTAGTACCGAAAAGACAAAACCATCATGCTTGACTAGCTAAGTGCTTAAGAAAATGAGCACGATTTGCAAGCCTTCCTAGTTGTTTGTTAAAAGGTGTCCTATAGACATCAACAGATGCCGCTAAAGTGATATACACCTAAGTACAATGCTTGTTCGTTGATTTGATCGCGCAAAAGTCGAAATTCGAAGGATGGAGTTAGAATATTTTCCCCTAAAATTGTTATCACGAAATGCACCATGTAGTGTACTTGATTCTGGTGTTATAATTCTCGCCTACCATAGGTCTTATTAAGCTGCATGACAACTGAATAATTGTAACCAAACTGTGTGTACTTGGGTAGTGGATGCACTATTCATACGTTACGAATTCATTAGGAATAACAAGTGCGACACCATTTTCTTCAGCAATAATATTAACCAATATTTTGGCATACTAAGCGAATTCGTCAAAACATAGTTTAAATGATAACGTTCATTTGGTCCATTCACTTTCGAAATTTAGTACCTATCGCAAAATGGGCAAAAGGTCTATCGTGTTCGGCTTCGCATGAAAAAACGCTGAATTTTAAAATCCGTTGTCTGTATACCGCTTAGGTAGATTATAAAGAGGTTTCGGGTTCATCTGACTGTGTGTGACAATAAATTATTTGTGACTAGGTATCTGCTTGTGTTTCAAACTAAGCATATCAAGTATAACTAATGTCCAATTTTTGTAGGATTAACATGCAGGCATAAAAACGTGCACCTGCATTTATGGTGATCAGGTTATTACGTTTAAGTAAAACTGCCCTACCAGTAGAAACGATGAGATGCGGTTATTTTGCGATACAACAAATCCGTAAACACCACGATTTCGCCGATTGTCGATACTATGCAAAAAGCATCCAGGTGGATGAATGTATGCAACATTGCCTGTCGTGATTATAGACCATCACAAACGTCATATAATTCGGACAATTACGTTGCCCATCTTAAACACCGCACTCATCTGCTCAGATTACAAGTCGCATATCAGCAACATAGGGCTAAAACTTTCGTTGTTAACCACAACCAGCTGGACACGTATGTCAAGAACCAACTTAAGGTAGGGATTTCATCAGCTCAGGACGACTGACAGTCTAACTAGCGCAGCAATCGAAACGACAGTCACGTTGTGGACGCGATATGCTCCGACATTTCAGAGGGTCTTACCATAAGGAGATCTTCCAGCTTTTGTTTTCTCGCCTCCAGTACCCACCCAAGTATCGTGAACTGTTGGAGCTATAATGCACAGCTGAGCTTTTTCACAAACGCAGCTCCACGATCGTCGGCACGGTTTGCCCAGAGGAACTTGTACCAACAGCCTAACAACTGATAAAACCTGTGAAGTAGTTTTCCAGCGCAGCTAAGAAAAGAACCAGACTCCTGCGGTGTGAATACTTGGAATATTAACCCCATTTCATAAAAGCGAAAACCGAACTGAGTACTTAAATTAACGCCCAGTGTTTATGCTCGCTATAATACCAATGTCATAGAATCAATCATTGCCCATGCGTTGGTGTGTTATCTAGAAGTTTGTAACATAAAGCACCAAGAGTAACATGGAATTCCTCGAAGTGATGGTACAGAAACGCATTTCTTAAGCGCGCTGAGTAGTTGGACCGCGTAAGATGCTGCTGGAGAGGCAGCTGATGTGATGTACATGAATTTATCAAGTCATTATTTGCTTAGATCATAATATACTCCTTTCCAAGTTCCAATATTAAGCGATCGGTGACCTTCTTTTCTCCTACAACGAAAATTAGCAGTCAGTCTAAACTACCTTAGCTGACCACATAACAGTCGAGTCTGGTGCGCCCCATTTTTCAGTTCTAGGTCCAGGAATGTTTTGGTATACATCAAGGAACCTTCAAGGAAAAGGGCTTCAAATATCCTGTAGTCTGCTGAGAAGATCGTTATGACGCTGGATTTATGCGCATGCCGATCAGAATTTACTGTAATGGGACCTAGATATGGCACATCAGTCGATCCTAAATATGTTACAGTTATTCGTAGAAAAAGAAGACGGAGCACCCATTCGTACAAGCTAGGAAAGCATGTACAGATTCAATCATCCGTCCAACGCAATCTTGACCTGTTGGTTAGGGATATATTGGGTTAATCCAAACATTGCGCAAAGACACCGTAAACTGTAAATTAACGATTCGGCTTTTTACCACGGATGTTGTGTTAAATGTAGGCCTGTGTTCTCAGAGAGATGCTGAATGTGTTTGTTCGCCAGCATGTCGAAAACGCATTTCAAGCTTGGCAGCCGCTCTATACTGCAACTTCCCAGTAACACCAATATGAGAGGTCACTCGATAAAATTAACAAAAATATCCAGTCGTCGACGTTGCTGTATAATTTACTGATCTATTAATGTGTGTCATCCTTGGAATGCTCTCCACGAGCAAGTTGTTTCTGCATTCCTATAAGCCATATTATATGTCCGTTGGATGACGCACTCCACTACATACATTTTGTTACTTGACATTATTCTCTATCCTAATCACGGGAAATCACTTGCATTTAACCCATTTTACCTGTTGAATCGATGGAATCACTTGGAGTGCAAGGCTAAAGCACTACATAAGATAAGTCCGTTAATTGCACTGAAGAACTAGTAACTGATATTTTCATTAGGATTTTTCTATAACCCATCACACTACCAAACTGAACTTGTAAAGTAATGCTCCTTAACAGATTGAAAAATATTGTTCATTGTTCAGTTAGATGGTGTACATTTTGGACCTCCCGTATTCATTAAAGCGCTATTAAGTAAACTGTTGATAAACTTAGTATATTATAAATAAATAATAGAGAAAATGAAGTATTTCACCAAAACATTTGAAAAGCATGTACAGTTCGAAGCACTTTTCAATTTCTAGTTATGAAAATGTACGCATTTCGTCTGATAGAACATCATGCATTATATTTTATTCAGGAGTACTAATAAGAAGCAGATGGGCAAATATTGTCCCAATAAGATCCGTTGTTTTAGATTGGCTATACCAGAAATATGACTGAACTTGATTGCAACAGTAAAGGCCTTCTCCTTATTGGGCTACTACTAAAGATGAATCGGCAAATATCTTTATAAAAGCACATATAAAATTACGCTCATAGTGACGTTGTATGCACTTGTTGCAGTCTAAAACTATCGAGTTGTTACGAAATGTAAAAGTGATAACCGTTATGAAAGCTGCATGTAGATATATGTATTCAACATGATGACTGTTTATTCCCAAGGAATATGCTTATACCTACAGAAAGCGCTGCAGAGTAAATAAAACTTTTCTAATATTCAACTGCAGTTATCGCCTGGCATTCCAACTAAGATTAAAGCCTCTGTCTCTTCTTAACAATCTAGTTGTACTCTATCGAACATGGTTCAATTTCTCTGAATGCTAAGTTATCTGTAGTTATTAATTGTCACTTTCTACGGCCGCGTCTGTTTCCCGTGTTCCTTAGCGAGCTTATGCTTTTTATCACTTTAGTTTTATTGCTGTTCGCTGTTGATGTTATGATGTGGTGGAACAATAAGCGTCCGCTTTTTGGTCCCTAATATACCGATGCTAAATTCTAGCCGCAGTAGTGTGATGAAATATTCACCAAAACTCCCAAAGGAAGCTTCTAATAATATATGTTTCATCTATGTCAGTATACTTATGAGATGCATGGTTAATCAAAACGTATTTCGTCTACTATGTTAGTAGGGTATGCAGCCGCACTGTCTGATGCCAGAATTAAGACAATTTAGCATCTAATCGCGCTCTTAGAACCATGCTTTTTCTCAAAATGTAATTTAAATCCACCAATGGGTGCCTTTTGAAATCCGTCAAAACTTGAAGCGCAGAGGTTGAAATGTTACTGGGTGTGTCCAAATAAATCTTCGTCCGACGAAATTCCTTCGTGAATAATTAAAGGAGGCAAGTATTCTGTCTTCGTGATCTGTATCTTATTTCAGATTTTATCGTTTCTTCGCTGTATTGGATTAGTCGGGAATAAGGAGGACACCAAGAGAACAGTGTCGCTGAAATGTGGCGCTGGTTTACTGAGCAAAGAGAATTTTAAGGGGGTTTCTGAAATTTTTCAACCTGCTAAATAAATGTTAAAATGACTATTTCAATACATGTGGCATTACTTTATCGACCATCATTCATAGCCAAGCTGTATTCTAAAACATTTATATATAACGACAAATAAAGTATTAACAATGTTTGTTACATCGTGTTATATACCACGTAACTTGTTGCTTCAACAGGTACTGCATTATTACTGGTTCCAGGATAGTTCCAGTAATGGTGGAACAGCCTTTGCAATCGTTAATCATCGACTCCAATATCCGAGATCATTATTACTTCTGGCCCTTTCTAATATTCCACACCATTGTGTGAAATGACAGTCTCACAACTACAAACTGGAGTCAAGATGCATTGAAATACATCATAGATTTTTCTTAGGATTTTATAAATATTATCTCAGGTTTACAAATAATCAATTAGGTTGGATGTCAAGGCTTTGATATAACAAACAAGCTTGAAGAAAAACATTGGTAAATGTAATATTCACGGAACGAGTGGAAGCATATGTAGTAATAGACATAAATGATTGTTTAACGGCCAGGCTCATAACATATAAGCTACGTCATCTAGAATATTTTACACTGCCTGTGCATCTACGCTTTGGCTTCACCAATCGATTGCAATGTTTGGATTTGTCAAAGGACCTCCAACGTCTGGTAATCAGTTTGTAAACTTCTACCGGTTGATACGGACAGATAATCACATATAACAAATAACACTTACGACTTCACGACACAACCGAATGGCATAAAAGCTGTATCAGATTGGAATGGTCCGTCGTGCGTGCGAGAAAGTAACACGGATACAAACCGACGGACGCTTGTTGTTTACACTCTGAGTATGTTAACGTAGAAAAACATCGGGAAGTACGGGGTAATCAGTGGAACAGTTAGCATTGAAGCGCTTTACGGACGAAAGGAATACTGACCCAGGAGCCCAATATGCAAGTACTCTGTCAAAAATCAGCAGAATGAAAGTGTATACTTAAAGTACACTTGTAAAAATATGCATACTAATACGCGTTTATCGCATTGAATAAAGGTTATATTTGTTACAGCATACAAAATGGGATATTGAAACTCAGATGATATCTATAGGCTTTTATTGCCCACGCAGCAACATTTCTTCGCTGTAACACAGTTTGTACCCTGATCAGATGGCACCTTTAGAGTTCACTAATCTCATGGAAAAAAATAATGCACAAAAATCATAACAGGCGACTTGTGTCCGGCAAAGTTGGAAATCTCTGAAGCAGGAACTGATCTCAAGCATAACGAAAATGAGGTCAGAAAGACAGGTTGTAATCAATTGTTCATTTGTTCTCCGAGCTAGGCGGTTTTCTCGCAAACGTTTCACCACCATGCGAGGTGGCATCCTCAGTGCAGTGATATATAGCGTACAAGCTTACTAAATGAATTCCCCCTCCATGATCGACCTGCAAGTGACTTTGAACTTGGCAGTGTCGATTTAGGTCCCGTGACCTCTACCCACTTTCCCCAAGGCTAAAGTCGGCGCCCGAGTTGTTCTGCCTCAAACCGCGTGGCAAAAGGTTCTTTATTTCTTTCTGTCGTAGTGGTTCGTATATTGAATCGATGTCCACTAGCATGTTGATTGAATGTTTCGTTGAGAACCAGGCTTCCAAGAATTCTCTTTCTTTTCTCGTTTTACCCCGTGCCAGGACTTCTGCTTTGCTCCAATCGAAGCTATGTCCTTCTTCATCTACGTGCATTGAAACTATCGACGATGCATAATGCTTTATACAGGCTTTCTTATGTTCTTGTATCCTTGTTACCAATTTTCTTCCCGTTTGGCCAGCATAATCCTTTTCACAACCTCGGCAAGGTATTTTGTATACCACATTGTGTTGTTCATGTGCCTGCAGTTTTTCTTTTGGTTTTGAAAGCGTTTTTCTCAGCGTGGCAGTTGGTTTGTGTGCTACGATAAGATGATGCTGTTTGAATAGTCTAGCTGCCATTTCCGATATGTTCTTCATATAAGGCAGAACAACCCGTTTCTCCGTTGTCGTTGTTGTTGTGTTTGCTGTTGCCGCTGCTGCTGTTGTTTTTGTTGTTGTAGGCTGTATTTTGACGTTGTGTTGGTGCAGACACCTTCAGATGAAGTTTCGTGGGTATCCGTTGAGTTGGAAACATTTAAGTAAGTGTTTTTCTTTCATTTGCTTTACTTCTGTGGTACTACAGTGTGTTTGCACTCTGCGAAACAGTGTCCGCACACAGCGTACTTTGTGGCATTTCGGGTGGTTGCTGTTAAAGTTCAGAATTTGGTCTGTGTGTGTGTCTTTTCTGTAGACCGATGTTTGAAGCTCGCCTTCCATAGTTCTTGTTACTAATACATCCAAGAAAGGGAGCTGCATTTCCTTCTCCAGTTCCATTGTAAACTGGATCCCTTCCATGGTGTTATTCAATAGCTGTGGTGCGACTGTTATTTGATTGCGTCTGAGTATCACAAAAGTGTCGTCCACATACCGAACCCACAGTTTCGGATTGATTAGTGGTAGTACCTCCTCCTCCAATTTCTGCATAACCATCTCTGCGATGAGCCCTGACACAGGTGATCCCATTGGTGCGCCTTGCAATTGCTCGTAAATCTTTCCATTGAATGAGAAGTGGGTCGACAAACACAAATGGAGTAGTTTACATACATTTTCGGTCGTCATTTTGCCGATTTGTTGTTCACTGACCTTCAGCCGTTCTGTGATGACCGCTATTGCTGTCTGCAAGTTGACAGACGTGAAGAGTGCGGTCACGTCGAATGATAACATTGTTTCATCATTATCTAATCGCAGGTCTTTGATCTTTTGCAGAAACTGCTGAGCACTGGTTATGGAATATGGCGATCCATAGGTTAAATGTTTGAGGCGTCTCCACATTTCTTTCGCCAGGTTGTAGGTGGGTGTTCCAGGGAGAGACACGATAGGCTGCAACGGTGCATTCTCTTTGTGTACCTTTGGGAGTCCGTAGAATTGCGCGATGTTCGAGTCGCGGGCTCTCATCCTGTCGCGCTCTTCTTTCGTGATTTGCTTCAATTCCTGAAGTTGCTTCAATGTTTTGTTTACTTTGCTTGTCAGCTGCGAAGTTGGATCGGTGTCGATGCACCTGTAGGTTGCTGTATCATTCAAGAGACGTGTAGCCTTCTCAATGTAATCCTCTCTATTCATTATGACACTCATTCGTCCCTTGTCAGCTGGTAGGATAATGATTGTTTCATCAGACTTCAGGGTATTCATTGCCTCTTTTTCTTGCTTGGTTAAGGCGTTGTATTGCTTGTTGTGCGTTATAGCAGGAACAATTGTGTGTCTTATTTGTTTCTGAGTCTCTTCATCTAATCCATTGGATTGTAGGACGCTTTCGAATGCTGATAAGAAGTCGGTAGCCGTTGCATCTCTGTAGTTGTAATTTAATCCCTTGATGAGGACTTGCTTTTCGACATCGTTGATTGGTCGGTTGGAAAGATTTCTAATCCAGCCGTCACTGATATTTTCATCTTTAGGAGACGTCAACTTTGACAACTTATCGAGAAGCGCATTATGCTTTTTCGTCCTGGTGTTTGTTACCCGACGTTGTATTGCAGCTTCTAGTTGTTCTGTAAATTGTTGGCCAACGACTTGCAGGCAGCTAGACCGATGTTCGTTCATACTTCTGTCATATTTTCTGAGACGATTGTGGGCGTCGATTATCATTAAGCGTATCATACGCCTCCCGAATTGTCGAGCAGCAGTCCACGCTTGAGGGTGATCAATCGGCGGTCTGTATCTGATACTGCGAGGAAGAATGTCATTTCTCAGACATTCATGAAGAAAGAATAGCTGCTGTATTGTAGAGGCTTGTCTACAAGCGAAGTCCTCCCAACGGCGAGCACATCGGAGCGCTCAACGCCCGAAGTTGTTTAAAATGTTTCGAAATACTGGTAGCTCGGAGAACAAATGAACAATTGATTCATCAACCCGAGCTAACAAGCTACGCTTTCAAAACCAAAAGAAAAACTGCAGGCACATGAACAACGCAATGTGGTATACAAAATACTTTGCCGAGATTGTGAAAAGGATTATGTTGGCCAAACGGGAAGAAAATTGGTAACAAGGATACAAGAACATAAGAGAGCTTGTATAAAGCATTATGCATCGTCGATAGTTTCAATGCACGTAGATGAAGAAGGACATAGTTTCGATTGGAGCAAAGCAGAAGTCCTGGCACGGGGTGAAACGAGAAAAGAAAGAGAATTCTTGGAAGCCTGGTTCTCAACGAAACATTCAATCAACATGCGCGTGGACATCGATTCAATATACGAACCACTACGACAGAAAGAAATAAAGAACCTTTTGCCACGCGGTTTGAGGCAGAACAACTCGGGCGCCGACTTTAGCCTTGGGGAAAGTGGGTAGAGGTCACGGGACCTAAATCGACACTGCCACGTTCAAAGTCACTTGCAGGTCGATCATGGAGGGAGAATTCATTTAGTAAGCTTGTACGCTATATATCACTGCACTGAGGATGCCACCTCGCATGGTGGTGAAACGTTTGCGAGAAAACCGCCTAGCTCGGAGAACAAATAAATAATTGATTCATCAACCCGAGCTAACAATATTTCGAAACATTTTAAACAGGTTGTAATTTGCTGTCGTTTGCAGAAGAAATGACAAGTATAGGCGAACGAGCAGCCAATAATACGAGCTAACATTATGCAGTGCCAAAACTGCCTTTTACGCATAGGATAGTTATGAGGCGAAAGTCACTTTTACGACAACAACAAAATTGTTGGGTAGCCTCAGGTATACTAGCCAGTAACAATGACACTAAAGAGCCGCTTCATGTTCGGGACAGTAGAGACGTTGGAGTCAGTTGAACCCAACTGGAACCAACGTATACATACAGGCTACAAGAGTAAGAAGTGATTTAACATGGGCAAGGAAAGGTATAAAAAATTGCGCAAACGAATGTGCAGTCAGTAAAACAAACAAGATTGCAAAGGTTCAAGACTTGGTGAAATCTAATGTAGTAAAATAAGGAAAGATTATATTTTCATGTGCACTACAGGCTTCCCTCTGGAAGGCTGAAGGAAGGAAGCCTTCCATAGTTCGGTCAGATGGATGGGATTAATTGAAAATTGTTCAAAAACTAACATATAGACTTCAGCACGGGGCACCAAAATCGGTTATGGGCCGAGCTCGTTGGGTCCAGGCTCTTGTTATTTATTATTTTTGTTGTTCGCGTATACCAGTTTTCATCATCGGTGGGCTCTCGGGGTAAGCTCGTCAGATATCAAATAGCAAATTATTCCAGAAAATCTCGGACGAAATGCTTCTTCCGCTGCTCACCCAACGGTGCGCTTCTGATGTGTCACGCCCTCCACCGCACTCCAGACAAAGGTCCCCGTCCCACGATGAAATCCGGGCATCGTTATTTGGGTACTAATCCGGTCTTGAAGGTCTGCGCTCGCGGACGACTGTTTCCGTTGGTTTTCAGGTATAGGATAGGAACCCATTGGTTAGCCATTCGAAGATTCCCCTACTTCTTCTAGTGGTTAAGTTTCTGGAAGCTTGAACTCAGAGATTGTGATAAGCTGTCGTCGGAAGTGGCTTGACGTCTGGATATCGATCATTGTGCATCAGAAAGTAAGTAGGCTTTCGTGGTTTTTGATAATTTTTAGAGAATTTATCCAGTTCGCAATATTATTCTGGTTGAAGCGCAAGATAAAAACAAGGACGGAACAAGTGTTTTATTGAAAATAGCAAACGTTAACAAAATCTGTGAACCGTTCTGACTTCCGCAATCTTTCACCTGATCGGTCGGTTGCCTAGGATTGAGGCGCAATAGATGTTTTGTTAAGGGGAGAAAAGAGTTTCAGGGTAACCGGTGCTAGGGAAGTCACCGCATTTGAGGGTGCTTGTGTTAGCATCACAATGGATTGCCACTGGTTCGTCAAGGAAAACCGCATTGAGGCGGTCAATAAACACAGCCACTTGGTGAGCATTCTTTTATAATGGGAAGCACTTAGGTGTCCGTTGCGGTACTCTGAAGTGACCCGCGTAGGGAGGCTGGAGATGGCGCCGTATCGTGTCAGAGGAAAGGAATACGTGAGTGCAGGTAAGCGGAGGCATACTTGATATGGCAGTTGGTGAAACTAATTATCCTGGTAACTTTTGCATAGTGTTGTAAAACAATTATATTCTGGTGCCTGTTGCAAATAAGCTTTAGTGCTGCTACGAATACCTAAGAGTAAGAGCGGACCGCTTTTGCTCCAGCTTGTGTCAGAGGAGGAGCAGAGCTATTCTTTTAGCTGTCCATGGAAATGTTAAACTAGTCCGTTGGCTGTGGGCTGAAACACTCTCGTAGGAATTTGGCAGCAGTCTAAGAATTGACGAAGTACTTTGAAGCGCTGGCATTAAATACAGACACGCGCCCAGGTAGGTACACCTTTTATATGGAACGCCAAAAATGCTTTCGGTAACTGAATGATGCAAGCGGGTCAGAAACGCTATTGTCAGCAACATATCGAACGACAGGATACCTACAATTATCAAGAAAGCGGTCTCAAATATCTATAGCATACCGCTAAACTTTATTAAATGCAATGGCTTATAAAAAAGTTATCTGCATCATCTACGCCCCACACTTTTCCGATTAAGGTATGGAACAATTTGTTAGCATGTTAATTGCAAATAGAGAAATAGTAAGCGCTTTTATCTGGATTAGATAAGTTACTTTTGTCAACGACTGATTTCCCCTCCAGCGTGAATTTCATAACACTCGCTCTATCAATAATTCGCCAAAGCCCATGAGAATATTCTACTTATTCCTCATTAACGTCAATTGAAGGGATAGCATCCGGCATAGATTGCATTGACCCTTTAGGATTAACCATGGAGTTAGACCTATTTGCTCTACAAATGTTCTCAATGTTAAAGAGGATATTTGTAAATGCACCACCGGTACGTATGATACCGTCTTATGCTCGGATACACTGCAAGCCCTATCTGCAAATTTACGGTCTTAAAACCGTCTATCCAGTGAGCCTTCAGATATGCATCTAAATGCACCTGATTGTCCCACACCGATGACAGAAATATCATTGATTTCTTTACGGGGAATTAATGAATGCATTTAGCGCATCGAATTTTACACGAATATTTAGAAGCAATATAACTAAAAAGAATGTCATCCGCTAGTAATAACAACAATTATTATCGATAACGTTTTGTTGATGGGATGGTCTTTATCAAAGGTGAAACCAAAAAATCCAACCATAAGTCAACTTTCCCACAATGTCGTTGTCTTAAAAGCATAAACCCCCAAACGAATCATTGGATATTATGTCCGTAACTTCCGCCAAGGCAATAAATACTGTACTTTCTTGTCATCAATTGGATTTACTTTCAATTCATGTACCTCCTATTCTGAGTAACTCCACTATACTACCTCACTCTCATATGCTATGCTGTTCGCAACTGCCAAATTTTTTTGGAATTGCTCAGTCCATTCGGAGTCCCCCTTTACCATAAACATATGCCATAAATCTCCCTGTGATAGCGTTATGGGAATAGCTCTGCAAATAATATAATCTCGTTAGTCCAAGGAGTATTGTGAATCAAATCTGAATCATAATGCTTACAGAATTGATTTAATTATCAAAGTTTATTTTTAAACACCATTCACTTACTCCGTACCTTCGTGTAGCTAGATTAACCTGCTTTTTTCTTGTTTACTGAAAGTTGGTGCAGCACAAATGTGTCAAGTCAGCTGAGTTCAAGTGACAGGTATTAACTGATCAGAAAAGATCAAAAGGTAAGCTGGGTGAAGGTTGCACAATTTACTACTAACAAAACCTGCATGTATCTGAGTGCACACTTCCGTTTATCCGCCACTCTCATTATTTGTTCTGATTAATATTTTATTTTGGTGGAAACTGATATGTCGCAGATTGCAAATATAACGCCCACCTGGTACCAGAAAGTGTAATGTGATCCAATTAGCTAATATCTTTAGCGACACTTCGGGACTTACTCCGCAAATAAGTTCAATAGTGCGGACTTCATTCTGCCTAACAAAAGCTAGTCTAGATAAATACCAAGCGGAAAACACGCAAACTTTATGTATTTTATTGCTGCATGATTGACTCAACATATTCTTTTAACTACAAGGGGTAAAGTTTTGCTGGACCTAGTGTGCACTTTAGGTCCTATTTCCATTTGCACTGTGGTAATAAAAGGCCTCCTAGGATGCAACCATAAATTGTTTGCCAGCGACTTATTGGTTGACCCCATTGGTCCATCCAAATACACATTTCTCACAAATTAAAAGTGGAATTAATTTACCATTATACTCCGGATGCGAAAACGGAAACTGTCCTTTCGTTCCCATGAAATTTAAAATATCTATTCTTTGTTTTGTCAAAACTTACAATAATGCTTGAAATTATTGACCATCGGCAAAAAGAACCATTGCGCCGGAACTTCGGCTAGCCCGATTCTTGCTGAAAAATAGAAAACAAATGCGCACATTAGATCAAACTTATGGAAACCCGCGATTTCAGCGAGAATTAACGCTAACAAAACTTGTATATAAAACGGATGGAGAAATGCTACGCATCTTAAAAAATTGTGCAACGTCTATTGCACAGCAAAAACATCTAGCTAAGAAAGTAACTGATCAAAGAAGAGAAAGGCGGGGCAAACAGACCTACCAACATATAGCATCACACCAGACGGCAATTCTGTCGCCATCACTGCTACAATAGCAGAGGCATTTGGTGAATATTTTGCAGAATATTTCAGCAAAGAAAATGCGATTTGGAACTTCGTCTCATCTGTCACTGAGAACAATGAGACATTTTAGTGAGCAATTGCCTTCACTGATTGGTCATCAGACAAGTAAAAGCATATAACAGCCTAAACAATGAAAGAGTAAAATCGACCAATTAATACAACTATGAGAGACGAAAAATCGAAACTAGTTAAATGCATGTTACGGATGTTGACCTTATGCCGTTTACCGCAATGTCCCCTGTTTTGCGGGTCAGAAAAGTTGCAGTGCCAGTTGTCGCTTATTTTGGGAGCATAAGGACGTTTGAACTAATCAAATGCAAATTGCTTCGGCCGTCGCAATTTTACGTAGGTTTTCACCTAGTATACCACTCCATAGAAACGCCTTAAATCCATCTGATGCCCACTGTCGGCCACATGAGCCGACATGTAACTGCTAATGTCCCCCCTGCAATATTGATGCAACCAACCTGAGCAATGTTTATTCGCGCCTTTGGAAAAGTTCCGCGTCGTTCGACCGATATACTTGAGCCACGGGCGCCCTAGAACTTCTAAATAAACATTGAAGCGGTCAGCATGGGCAAACTATGCTGGTTTCGTGAACAAATGTGTGGTTCCGTAGAAAACTCGCACATTAGCGTAGCTGCAACGAAGATCGAGTTAATACGTCTAGTAGATTTCCGGTTAAATTCTCAGTAACCGCGTCCCCTTTGGAAGTTAGTAGAATGACTATTTCTTTTATTGCCGCTGTTAACACTGGCAGCTGTTTAGACATTTCCCTAAGCTTTCGCAATATTAATCATCAGGGTATTCATTTTCGCGCGAAATATTCTGTGTAAACTTCAGTTCCGTGTCGAGGATGCCTTCGGAGCAGATTCGACGTGATCTAGTGATGAGACAGTAAATCAAGTTGTGCTTATATCTCAGAGGGACGAAGATGTCGATATTCCTATATTAGAAACAGTTAGTTCCCTTTAGTAATTTGAAAAGCGCAGTAAGAAGACGAAGACTGGCAAATGCACGCATTTCGTATTGTCTCGTCAGTGCCTTTAACAATAACTCGCAATAATATTTATTCAGTGAAGGGTGCGACCAAACATACATACAAACAGACAAATAGACCAACACGTGATAAGTGAGATAGGGTTATCACCCCTATCCCCAGGGCAGTCTAATGCTGACCGATAATTGTTTCTGAACACAAAGCATCGGCTTAATCCGGTTAATTGCAATCGCCTCTGCGAAACGGAGGAGGCGAGAATTGGTGTGTTGTAATAGGATTGTGAACGCCGAATTGACCTCGACTTGGTGACCTGTGGTCAATAGGTGTCGGCCGATCGAAGAGGCTGGTGGCTTGCGCAGACATGCAGCTTGACTCTGGCCAGTTTCCTGCACGGTCGAATGTTGAACCCACTTAGGTATATGCTCCTTCATTCGGGAACTCAATGTTCTATCGGTCCTGCCTATGTAACTGGCGCCGCAGTCACAAATGAATTGGTAAACGCAATGCGATTTGGCCCCGATAGACTGAGCCTCCTTTACAGAAGGAAGTAGCAGTTTTTGAGTTTTGTTAAGGACAACGACCTTTGCGGCATAGGTCGCACCCTTCACTGAATAAATATTATTGCGAGTTATTGTTAAAGGCACTGACGAGACAATACGAAATGCGTGCATTTGCCAGTCTTCGTCTTCTTACTGCGCTTTTCAAATTCCTATATTAGTCAATCCACCTTGGATTCTGTAGATCTGCCGCTAAATTGAGGCTTCTGATCCCCTAGTTAACTGAACCTCAAGATACGGTAGCTGATTTTTGGCTTATTTTATAGGTAAAATGCACTGATGCTTGGGCTCCCTTAACACAGTTTAGATTTTCATCGAGTTTAAAGTGCTCATCCAAAACATAGTAAATATCACCCGTGTACCGATAGTAAGGGTTAGTAGTAATCATATCTGCCTGAAATTTTGTTCTCTTCAACGTTTCCATGAAGATGTCCGCTAGCAGTGGACCAAGGGGAGATTTCATGACCATGTATCCTGTCGGTAGTAATTGTCATTAAAATAGCAAGTGTATATTTCAGTTGCAGCGTGACAGTAAGCAATTTAGCTCACGAGTAGGTATACATTTTATTTCTGACCGGGATACAAAGTAGTAAATGTAACCCATCAAGTTATTAAAAATCGGGAAAACAACCAAATAACGCATCAAATTTCCGTCGATATTGGAATCCTTGGTACTTTCTATGAACAAGAAGCTGCCATGTAAGCTGTATGTTGCAAGCTGTTGTCTCACTGGTTGCAGAATTGCTACAAAAAATTGAACTGAGGGCGGGAAAAGAGTTAACGAATTGGGATGGAGTGGAATGTTATCGTTGTGAAATTTCGGTAGCCCCCAGTCTTTGAACGTTCAGTGTCACTAAATTTGAAGGTGTCATACAGAGCATCCAAATATATATTTATTCTTGAGTCCTTGTAGGCTCTCAATGATCTTTGTTTCTCCTGTGTTATCCGAAAACTTGGTCTGGTCGCTCACTATTGTTTTTAGTTTATTTATACAGCGTTTTCCGTACAGTGGCACAATCCACGCAACTTTGTCTGGCCTACACACGATAAGTTCCTACCTGCACCATTGATATTTTAGCGCATCCAAAGATTTTTGTGTTAGCAAACCATGATTATGTACACAATGTTTGCGATATTGGTAGCAACAATTCACCAAAACGCACTTTACATCTTTATGATCAGTACTCTACTTGGCGTTCGCCTGATAATATAAACCTTCAAATTATAACTCCTAATTGGGCTGGCTGCCCATGTGCCTAGGAGAAAAGAAACTTGATTCCCAGCGACAGAAATCTTCCGGAAGTATTAAGTCTAACAATGCTGCAGCAACGTTAACGTGCCTGTTTTGGAAAAAAGCACTCTTTTGTTCACGAAACAAGCATAGGTTGCACATGCTCACACTTCAATTTTTATTCAGCAGTTCGTGTGTATTTAGCCCTAAGGAGTTCGAATTAGCATCTTCCTAGATTGCGTCAAATGAGTCAAAAAACAACCCACCGGACAAGACGCATATTTGCGAAACACAGAACAAGCCGACGGGGGAATAAAATCACATCGATACAGTTCGAATCGAATGTGTGCTCGTTGGATTTTTTAGATCCAAAAGTAGCACGGGACATGTGAGTAGTGTGAAACAAGCGATAGTAACAACTGTTCTGCAACACAGAATATCACTCGTCTGCTTGTAATTGAGACTGTTCTGATGCAAGGCACAAAGTTACTTGTGGGGAATTGCTCACTTGCCTTCCGAACAAGTCATTTTGTTTCGTTTCTGTGCGAATTTGTCTTTGCTCTGTGTGAAATTCTGTTTTTCCATGCGATTTCCAATATTTGGTCTGAAACAGGGGCGTCAACTCGACTTGATTCACAGACAACGCAATTTCCCTCTGAGCTGGCCATTCGAGAACTCACACATCCGCCTTGTTGAAATTGTTAGACCTGTAGTAGTATAGTCTTCCTTCCGGGATCGGCATGCAAGGGTCGCACTCATCTGCTTACCCGCTTTGGTCTTTCGCCGATGTTCACTTTCAGTCCGTTTCACAAGTTGCGTATCCTCTCCGGTCGAGATGGAACAATGGAACAATGGTTTAATACGGGTAAAAAAGCATTGCCCAACAAGTTCCGTGGGATGGAAATTATTGATAAAATTGATTGCATGATAACATGAAAAGCGTTGTGTTGGACTCACCATAGACTTATGTGGAATAGCGGAAATGTTCGCGTATTAAATGTATAAATCCATACATCCATTGGTTAGGCGTTTGGCAAGACGCTGTTTGATTGCATTTTGTTGCCCCTGGATAACAAGTCATAAAATGAAATGTAACCCAGAAAATGCAGCGTCAACACGTTTTTAAACTTCTTCAGCCTAACATTGCGGTTGTTAATGTGAAATCGCCCTTGACTGGAGATCATTTCTATTGGTAGACACATCTGCGATAACGAATACTTCGTTGGAGTTTACCACACCTGAGAGCGCAAACACCGCTGTGCTTAACACTTAAATCACGTGCAATAATGATAGTGTCCAGAGGAATTTTCCTTCAGTGAGGTTGATAAATATGAAGGAAGCAACCAAATCCATCAAAATCAGCGCATCCGTGTAGTAGGTTTAATGGTGCCCGTTTGAAGAAACATATTCCACCTTCCGGAAACCATACGAGCAATGTACAACACAGATATGATGTTACCGAATTCATTCATGTGTGTGTTGGTACAGGAAGATCTTGGGTGTTCAAAACAAGCAGAGAAGGCTGCGTGAAACGGCAATCAATAACTCGGCCTTCTTCGCATAGCCTTCGGTCGGTTGAAACCCTCAATCTTGCCCCAAATGTTTAACGCTTACTTGTGACCTCACGTGGGTTATGCTATTCTGGGACGGCAGCCAGGGCAGAAACAGGATCTCCTTGCTCTCAAGTATTATCAACGAAGGGCAACGAAGAACGTCAGGGGCCTCTTTCATCTGCCTTATCAGCTTAGACGGAACTCTATAAGTATGTACCGCAGTCATCATCGGCTTTTTGCAGGGGGATCTCATAACGGTTTTACCAAATTCTGAATAACCCAAACCACATCTGCCGTCCACCACAACAAGAACCTAAAGGGATCATCCTCTGAAACTGACAAATCAGTATAGCCGGCTGGAATTTTGAGGAACTTTTTTTTCCCTCCGCGTGTGTCAGGCTTGGAACGCCCTCCATAATTATGTCGTCTCTGCTCCAAATCTGGCGATATTTAAAAAAACGTGTTGAGGATGCATTGTCTCAGTTACATTTCTTGTTATGACTTGTTAGCCAGGGGCTTCAAAACGCAATCAAACGGTGTTTTGCCAAAAGCCTAACCAATGGATTTACGAATTTATACGTTTAATACGCGAACATCTCCGCTATCCCACATAAGTCTCTGGTGAATCCACCATAACGCTTTTCAATTTATCATGCAATTGGTTTTCACAATGATTTCCATCCCACTGGATTTGTTGGGCAAATTTGTTTTTACCCCTATTGAACCATTGTTCTTTTGTACTCGACCATGCGATTAGCTTAAGAACAAATTGTAATGAGTGGGTTTATTGTAGGAATATCTCATCTCGACGCACCTACCTGCAATGAAATTTATACCACTAAGTTTATCACAAAAATGAAGCATATTTATCTAGCTACACTCTTCGTATATCGGATGGCTCAGTTACGGGTGAAGGCGCGTTAGTGGACATGTATTGAGCTCTGGGCTGGAGGTCCTAATTATCTGTGTTTTTCAGTTGTTGGATATAGTAGTTGCATCTCCTGTACTCACCATTTTATATTTAACAGCTTATCAAATTGTCTTCGAGGAGTATATAGAGCTTGGTCCTAATAAGAATACAAAGGTATATTTGGCGCAGAGAAGTTCGAGGCTTTTGGGGACTTTTTGAATTTTTCACACCGTTTAGAGGCGAGCCGTTTTTTTTCAGATTTAAATAATGTAGCCCTGCAATTGCTTTTTTTGTAAGGCTTCGCAAAACATGAACTCGCAGCTTCTCACTAATTTAGGCTATTATTTCAAAGTCAACTAATTTGTAATTAACGCTGTATGCGCCTCAAATCTATTTGCCAACATAATTGTCTCCATATCCTTCCAGTGTATACTTTTTGGACATCAGTAAGCAAACGCTGAAGTAGACCAAAGTATTCAGCGGGAGGTTGTTTATAAAGTGCTAATATATATTCTGCATTGCTGGTTATACTCGGCCTGCCTTATCACGAAACTTCATAAAAGATTAAGGCATATATCCATAGGCTGTATATTTCCCACGTATCACGCATGAAGTACGGACCTAGGTCTAACATTCATGGATAAAGTTCCCTTCTAACTACTTAACCTGGAAGAAGTTTGGGCACTTGCCTTAATATCAAGCAATCTCAGCAAGTAGAATCTAAGACATTGATCGGCAGACTGAAAACTTTTTACGCAACATCTGTGGATAGATCATCGCCAAAGCGAGAATGCTTTGTTTGATATAAATATAAGGACTTGGTTTAAGAACCATACTAAGCTTTACTAACTTTGGAGCAAATCAGTCAATATTCACATAAGGTTTATGAATTATTGTAAGATATATTAGCAATAGCGAATCATCCGCAAACGTCACGAAGCTGTTTGAAGTAGCTCTAGTCTGGGTAGACTTCCTATCAACGGATTTGTCTACCGTGCCTTGGTTATTGTGAAATTTACTTGCGAATTCGAACTCGATTTTGTTTGACCGTTTGTAAAACTGTCAGAGCCAAAGTAACAAGAAAAGAAAGCGACAAAAGAGAGCGGCAAAAATAAGGATATGTTTATTTCCGGAAGAGTAGGCGACGCATATATTTGAACCAGGAAATCACCGTTTAAGCTAATCCTAAGGAAATACGATTCTTTTAAATTGCGAGGTGATTCATTCATTTTGTGCAACCTTATTAATCACGATCATGTAGAGCTGTTTTAACGAGGTCCCATGATTTGCAATATAATACGATAATGATTTCCTGTTCAAGACACCGTAGTCGAACAATTATCCATTGTAGGTGAAAATGCCCTTCGGCGAAATTAACAAGAGAGTTAGTGCATCAATTTTCGAACGGAAGCCGAAAATTTAATAAGGATTATATATATTTAGCCCGGCAAAACGTAACAATACAACAGTGAACAAGGCGTAAAAGCGACTTAACTGCGGATTTTTATCCCAGAGGAATATCTGCTCAAGTGTCCCATCAAGGCAGTGTAAACGTTTATGCGTATATGTAATCATATGTAGCTGCGCAGACAGCTACTTTAAACACACCGACTGAAGTTCATGTAACAGGAGCAATAAGCAATGTCGAATAGTTGCGCAGCCTGATTCTACGGTTAAAGTCGGGATCGCCTGTTCTGAGTATTTGAGCTGCCCCAGCATTCTCAAGAAAAATACTGAGTAATGGCCACCGAGGAGTCATTCAAATTCCTGATAGGCAGTCAGCGGCCCCAAATTCTCAGGTGACAGGTAGTCAATGCCTTGATCGAGAAGTATCCGGGACAAAAATCAACGAGAAATAAAGGCCAGTGAGTCATGAGAATTACACCCCCAACATACTACGTGAGCTATAGCTCATATACTAACCGAAAATGCACGTACTCATGTAAGTTAATATGTGCGGCGGAACTAACCACATGATGCAAAGTGGCGACCTTGCGTGGTCATTATTAATACAGATCCTTTAGAGAAATGTATAGGTCTTGATTTCTTCCTGGCTTGCACTGGGCGGGACTTCTCGCAGTCCTTTTGTTGCCACATCACCGGCATACACCGACCTATATCTAATTGTTTACTTCAGAATATCCTGGAATGCTCTTGGAGAAACACAGTGGGTTGCAGCATATTCGCAAACGTCCACTAAACCCTGGGCCAAGCAAAAGTTAGTGAAATTCAGCATGCATATTGTCCGAACGATTCACATGCTTCGATAAATCCCGGCTAATAGCATAAGGGAAAATAAAGCGTTCGCATTCTGGTAAAATTATGTATTGGGCAGTGCTATATATTATATGCAGTTAAGTTGCAGATGGGTGCCCTAGAATGCTTAAGCCAAAGACAACATGCACATGTGCATATAGCGCTGCCAAAGATTCAACTGATCTGTCTGATTGTAAGTCACTTTGCTCTCTGCATTACTTTTCTACATTTGGTCTTGGTCTATTTATAAAATTCCCCTACTTTTTCGACTTATTTCAATTTATTGTATACGTGTTTGGTCTGTATGTTGTGTTCCTCTGTTCAGTTTGCTTACTTTCTTTTGCTGACAAGTAAAATAGCAATAGGATAACCACGCAAGCAACTAAAACAACATGATGAACATAAATATATATTCAACACGGAAAGGCCCTATGCAAGAGTTCCTGTCACATACTTTCTCTTACCGCGTAGTAGAATATAATACTTATGTTCAGATACATAAACGTTCAAATATATTAGATGATATATTACAAAATGACAAGAACAAATTAAATAGCACAAAAACATAATGAATCAAAATGTGTTGTCTCCCTCAAATGTGGCCCATTTGTTTGATAAACTTCTACCAAAGCCTTTATTTCCTTGTATCAAAAACGTAACTGAAATGTCTTGTGGGCACATGCTACAATTGTCAGCAACATGGCACTTTTCCACAATGTGTTTTTGTCCGTCATATAATTTCGACATTTTTGCGAATTACATGTGGTATCCGTTTAATTATTTTTGTCCTAATCAAGCGTTTACTTTTTGTTCTCTTAGAATTATACCGCAGTCTCTAAATCTCGAAAAGTACTTTATGTGCCTGTTTAAGTGCAGGAAGTCACTTCATCATCCAATCCGACTAAATCATTCTTATCGGATTTGGAATGTTTAAAAAGGCGACAGTTTCCTGCTAGGCGGTTTTTAATATATGCTAGCTTATTTAAGCATATACTGCATGAATGATTGTTTTGTCGATCGGAACTTATCTGGGTCACAGCGCAAAGGCCTTATTAGACACAGCCAATGAACTACTTCCTGCATACCTATAAACAATTGCACAGTCCCTCGTTGGATTATCAGTTGAACACTTTCATCGTGTTCGCGAGATCCAACACGATTTCTTCCAAACTATATTTGAAAATGGCCGAAATAAGACACAACTAGAAAGAGTAAAGCCGACATGTAAAACTCAGCGTTTACTTGCGAACAGCTTCGTGTGTTTTCCCAACAAAATAACCAGAAGAGCCTTCAGGTTTCAGCTCAGTTGTCCTCCTCTACCCGTGCAAACTCACCGACACGAATTCCAAACGTTGTGAGAAGCCCAGTTGCACCTGGTCTAAATTGTTTACCTTTGTTGAGTCCACCGGGCACTGATGTCCCAGCAGGTGAAAGTCTGAGTGCTGAAGACCAGTGGAAAGATGAGAGGACGAAATTGCGAAATGACATTTGGCGTTTACGTTCTGTAAGTCAAAGGTTAGCCAAACCAATTGTGGCAGGTAGTAAACTTCGCCCTGCAAAGCCAACCTCGTCCAACCAGAGGCGTTCTAATCTCGCGATATTTCACGCACCGGAGTCCAGTGATCCATCACCCCAAGTGCGCTACGATCACGATGTCGAGTTTTTCCTCGAGGCTGGTGAGGACTCGGTGAAAGTAAGGCAGGTTACCCGTCTTGGAAACGAAGGTGATAAACGAAATCTGCCTATAAGTATCACTTTTCTTGACGAAACCAGTCCAAAACTGATCATGTTCCGCCTAAGTAGGCTTAAGTCTTAAAGATCCATGTTGGTCCTGACCTGGACCCAGTAGACAGGGAGCGGCTCAATTCTGCCAACAATGAGCTGAAAAGACGCACTGGTGAGGGGAAAACAAATCTTCGTATCGTAAATTTTCGAGTTGTTTCCAACCATCCGCGAATCAGGTACACAGACTGCTCATACTTCAAGCAAGCCCGGCGGCCCCTGATGCGGCCTGCGAGTAGCCTTCACAAACTTGTGCAGTATTATGAATAAGCGCAATGATCTTTGTTGTTTCGTTGCGTCTGAGCAGCCGGACATAGTGGGACTCGCAGATACATGACTGTATGCAGAGTTTTACACCCAAGCATTTGAACTCGACGGTTAAGCGCTTTTTCGATGCGATAGACTAAAGAATGCCCACGGTGGTGTCTCACTTTACATCCGCTCATTCCTGCGTGGGAGACTTGTGAGCGCCTACTGAATTAACGATGGTTTGTGTGAGCTACTGTGGTGCTCCATCCACCTCATGCGCGGAGAACTGCTCGAGAGCGCATTTTATCGCCACCCGCTGGGTCTTAGTTTGGATTAGCTGCCCATTATTCGGACCCACATGAATCATTCACACTTTCCACTTATGGGCGACTATAACTGTCCTCGAATACGATGGCCTGATGTGCATTTGATGCCTGGACATAGTGAGGTTACAGCAAAGTTCGTGGATTTGGTACTTGAAACTGGTGCATCGCAAAACATATGCCAGCCAACACGCATATCAACACGTTCAACCCCGGCCTTTCTCGAGCTGATGTTAAAGAGCTACGAACAACGAGTGGATGAAGTTAGGATCCTGGAGCCCCTGGCTACGAGCGAACACTCAGTACTGATAGCTGATATGGAATTATCTTTGCCATATTCACATGCGCTGCAACTAGCTCCCAACTACTGGAAAACGGACTTCAATGATCCAGCTCGAGCCGCGAGCCAACAGGATTGGTCTCTGTCACAAGAAGCATTTGTGGAAGATTGTTGGATATTTCTAAAGAGAGATTGACATCATCGTGTTTCCAATTTGTGTCATCGAAAAGTCGGAAGGTTGGACCGATAAAGCCTCACTGTTTTAAAAATTAGTATGAAAACCTGGCTCGGAGGCGGCGCAGACTGTGGGATAAATTCCTCCACTCTGCCTCTGCCAATGATTACCAAGGGTATAAATGTGAGCGGAACCTCTGCAACAGTGCAAAAGGAAAAAACGCCGACATTTCGAAGAGCAGCTCGCACTAGCCGCGAAGACCGCCCAAAGAGGATATTTGCATACGTGAAGCGACGTCTGAAGTCGGCAGGTTATGTGCCAGTGTAAGGTGGTACAGATGGACCGCCCCTAACCTCCAGCACTAAACGTGCGTCCGCGTTGGCGGCGCATTTCACTTTTGTACAATACAAGTCTGGCAGCCGTGGCTGAGGAAAGACCTCTCTGATTTAGAGAAACCTCAACGACGCGCAACGAAGAACGTGAAAGGTTTAGGCCAGTTACGCTACGAAGACAGACTGAGATCGCTCAGGATATTTAGTGGTCAATATCGAAGACTACGGGGAGATTTGATTTTGGCTTATCAGATTCTGACAGACCCCAATCATACCTGCCGCCATCTGCTGGAGCTCAGTAACAACAACAACCTGAGAGGCCATCATCTGAAGCTGTCAGTGCAGTACAGCCGTTTGGAATGTCGACGGAATTTCTTTTCCGTGCGTGTTTGCCAAGCCTGGAATGCTCTCCCAGAATCTGTAGTCAGTGCACCCAACCTGATCGAGTTCAAAAATCGAGTTGATAATGCCCTCACTTCATTGCACTATCTCCCATAGTACAGTCTAGTTTTGAGAGATCCAAAATCCATACTTTAAAAATCATTTTCCCCCACGCAAATTTCAACAGTGGATGTATATTTGGACGCTTCAAACTCAAACACTTTGCGCCATGCGAATTTAAAGGAGCAGTGACTCTTTTAACCAAATACTCCATGCCTCATGATTCCCTCCGAGTTATAGTGGATTATTAATTTTGACACTTCAAACTCGGTGAGTCCACAAGCTTGTAGTGACTCGTTGTTAAACGATTTTACTGAATTGGTTTCCATTGAATTTTCCACACTTCTATGATTTTCGCACTGATCACCCTACGGGATTTGTCAAGCTTTAGCTTTTATACCCGCATAAATCCATTGTTCCATTGTTCCATTGTATTTGCGAATAACCAGGTGTCTGTTCCGAGTTCGACGTTTACCGACGTTTACTGACTGGTATCCCGCTAAAAGTGGCGTGCCTCAAGGCACTATGCAGGGACCGACTCTGTTCCTGATCCACATCAACGATCTATCGTAGCTTATCCGGTCGCCGTGTGCATTGTTTGCAAACGACATGAAGATTTGGAGAGAAATCGACGCTCCCGATGACTGTAGCCCACTTCAGCAAGACCTAAACCGCCTGTCCACATGGTCTGCAAAAGTTCTTCTCCCGGTCAACAAGCCAAGTTTCTATTTATGAGCCTGTGGAAGGGTGCTAACGGCCAAACCTACACCCTTGACAGCCAAACGCTATATCCCACTCCCTCCGTGAAAGACCTAGGTGTACTCTAACACTACGACTTGTAGTCTGCTGACAGCACGAAGAGGCTATATCGTAACGGACTGCGCATGTTTGGGCGCTCAAACGTAGCATCGGCACATGGTCTGAAGACGTTACCACTCGCCTGTTCTCCTCTATCATTAGACCAATGCTAACGTATGGTTCGCCCGCCTACTTTTCGATTACCCGAGGCGAAGCACAAATTATCGTACGGGACTACACGTTGCCACCAGGCTCATCCCGAGTTTACGTGGCTTTGGGATATGAAGAGCAATGCGAGAAACTATGGCTCTACACCTTGTCCTACCGTCGGGTGCGAGTCGACCGCATTATGACCTACCGAATTCTACATCTCGGTGAGTTCCCCATGCTAAGGCCAATGCTGCACTTGCGAGGGCCATGCAGCACACGCGGACACAGATCCGAACTTGTCGTGCCGGATGTTAAATGTTTTCCCCACCCACTGTGCTTCGAACCGAGAGTGGTGAAAATTTGGAACAGTTTGCCCGAACATGTGATTGAGGCAACAGCTGTGCAACAGTACAAAAATTTGTTGGATTTGTATTTTGCCACTATTTGGTTCAGAAAACGACCGCACACTTACGATGATATATAACATCCGTGAGTCCTAAATTTCGTTGTCAGATATATTAAATGTTAGATTAGAACGACAAGGATATTCACGGTTGACAACTTTTATAACGATTTTTGCCATATTTCGAAAGGGTTGTACATAATTCTTTTCTACTTGCTCTGTAATACAGTATTTAATTTTCAGTAGTATAAATAACACTTACCTGGGATCGGTCATGCTTTAGTTGCTTGAGGACGCGCTGTCCCAATTGGACACAACCTGGTAACCGCTGCGTTGCTGTAAAAACATGAAGCGCGTAAAAGGTAGCATGGAACCAGCCTTTCGTCGAAAGTTTGCGCAGCTTAAATATTATTGTTTATATGTCAATAACAGTACCCACAGCCCAATCCCATGGAGCTATTTAACGTGCAGAGTATGTACAGTGTAGTCCACGAGGAATTTCTTAATCTATGTTACCGTGCCAGTTTTCTTAATGTCTTCATCAGTTCTGAGCATCAATTTCATTCGCTATTTATGAACTTCATTTATTTTCTAATACTGAAATGGTGTCTTGTTTAGCTGCCGTCTGAGCATTGAGTAGTGTAGTATTCCAAGTGTTTTCATATCCATCCACTGATCCAAAATTTTTATGTCCTACCTGCAGGGATATAAGTTACCCTGAAGAAATCTCAATGCGGAAATTTTTGCAAACTTATCTTAATTTGCCAAAGCTTTTACATGCATTATATTCGTGAGAACTTTCTAAAGGCATGCTTTGACCAAGTCGTTCTCCAGTTTAAACTGTGTTGCATAACTAACTATATTTTTAAATCTCCTGTAAGGAATCTCAGAATAGATGGTAGTCAGAAATGGTCTATAGACCGTGCGATTTAATAAGTGGAGCTAAACGTTCAACGGTCAGTTGTTCAGTATATATGTATATATATTTAGCATATGGAAACGCAGCTAGTTGGAAGATATTCTTTGCGTACTGGCTGCAACCTTTCGAAAATCTGTCGAACCGCTAATTGGCTCAGGTGTGTTACATCCGTCCGGTCGTTCGAACACAAAAGACGCAGGCTGCGATGGCCTGAGCGATGAAGATCAGAGGAAAACGCAAAGAAGGAAGATAGAGAAGCCGCTAATGAACACAGCGATTCAAATATATTGATACTTCATGCACCTGGATCAACTGCTGCAAATTCGCAGGCACGGGTCTACCTGGACGTCGAGTTGTTGCATATAATGGCTGCTAGTCGCCTCACGGTGGATTCAAAGGAGCGGTTAGTGTAACTAATCATGGTTCCTGGAAGGTGGTGTATAGATATATTAGTGTATGCGAATCATTATTATTGATGACGTTGGTTTAAGTTAGACAGTATCCTGCATCGATAGGCTAAGGGGTTTAGGTGCACAATTCGACCAGCTTTGAACCCGGCTAAACGGTAGATACGCAATTCCGCAATACTATGCGAACTTAAGGTTGAAAATCAAATATCCGCTTTGCATAGCCTCCAACATTTCCCTGTTTCTTCGAATCCAAATCAACAGGTCCATGAGGCTTCAGTTGCGCGCAGCTATTCTTACGGAGGCGGCAAAAATGTAAAGTAGCGTATAGGTTCTAATTAACGAGTGTTATTTTGGTTGCTCATTCGTTCGCCGAGCTGAGAAATTGGTTTGTATAGGTTTCACCGTCATGCGTGACGACATCACCAGTTATCCGAAACATTTTAAAATTGTCAATTCGTTTATTCTCGGTAGCCGATTTTTCCGAGTTGTCTGTGGACTGGAGAGATCCTCAAGTATCAACAATGGAAAATAAGCTCACAAGGTAATTATGCTTCTGATGCGAGAGAAAAGCAGATGATCACCCTGACATACTGCATTTCATTTAATTCTCCTTTTGCGACGAGCTGTTAATCCCCTACAAAAACGAGGATGAACTACACATTCAGATACAGCGCCTGATCCACAAGTGATTCAGTGAACTTTGAGTCGGTATAGGCTATCTAACTCCTTAGCTTCTCTGTTTACATTTGTTGTCAATTAGCTCTAATAAAATGCCTCATCCCGTTTCCTGCACAAAAGTGTTTTTATGTACCTGTAGGGTTTTGGGTGAGATCCCAATGTTGTCTGATAATTAGGAAATTAAGTCAGCGTTGGCTGATATGATATCTGACAGTGCGGAAGAACAGCCTATCTGTCGGACGAAATTTATTACACCGCAAGTTGTTGTGTCTTGTTTTCAACTTATGTCAACTGGCTATAAACATCTTGTGCATGCTTTTCCTCTCTGGGATCCACTGCCTGCGAGTGACAACCAAGTGCACTTGGCCCGGTTATAGCTACTACTTTCATCAACTTGTGCACAACAACCACCGTATAAATATGGGAAATCGGAATACCACCGTCTGTTTCGATTCGCTATTAAACTAGTTGTCCCAAATGATTCAGTCCTTGGTTTACTATAAAAAAGGGAAAAATTTTCAATCATCATCCATCAATATCGCAGCAATGGAACCGGTTGTTTGACTCAACTGCCGCAATTACCATGGAATAAATTTATGATATATACCTTGCCTGTGAGAACTAGTGGTACAACTGTTTGTTGCGCCTACTATACCGGAAACATGCTTGAATCAGACGTTCTATCGCACACTGCAACCCCTTGACTGATCTGGTTTGATAATCGATTTAGATTACTATGATCGTGCCTCAGTTGACATCATCTGGATTTATTTTTAGACAATCCTGTAATGTGTTGATAAACGTCTAGGAAATCTGGCAGGTGCGTTCTACTAATTTTATTGTCTTTTATGAGGAACAGAATTCGATATGTACTTTCTGTTTTCGCTGACGCTGTGACGACTTGATAGATGATCATCGACTTACATCGCGATGTACTTCAACGAGACCCATACATGTAGTATAAATGGTCATTCCGAAATCTGTTAAATTTTCATACGTCCAAGTTTAATCTACAGCGCGCGCGTCACAGGCGCAATTTCATATACACGCTGAGGTTATTAACTGCAAAATTCACCCGGGAGCTCGAACTTTTGTATTAATTCAGGCTGTTCTGCTCTGCAGAAAACGATATGATATGGCGTCAAAGACTAGAAAAAGGAAAGCGCTTGCATATTGCGTGGAGCATTCTGGCTGTTGGATCCCTCTATCTATTCGAAATTAATGGACATATACGTGCGGCCATATCTAGAATACGCAATCTAGGCCTTGTAGCTCTGGTACAGTAATAACTCACCTCACTTGAGTCTCCAAAATGTAAAGCCAAAAGCTTATCGAACGTTTTTGCCATATGCCAAATCAGTTTAGGCTGTATGCTACAATTTTGTGCAGCGGCCGGTATCGGCGCCTAGATGGCGACCTTATTATGGCCTACCAAACTTTGCAGAACCCCAACCTCGTCTGACACCACATACAGCACACAAGTCACAATATAAAATTGTGGGACAACTTACAAAATTTGTCCATGCGATAAAGTCGGCTAAATTGTCTGGCGAAAATGTCACTCACTTCGTTTGCGCCAGCCATGGAACGTCCTCCCAAATAACGTTTATCCGCCTCCAATAAAGTGTTGTGGAAATTAAACATTGTTACAGTAAACCACCTACATTAAGAGTTTTATCATGTATATATCGAGGGACGATATAAAGGGAGTAACGTTTCACAACGTGCACCAAACTACACTGTCGATAGCTCTATCAATAGTTCTTTTATTCATGCATTTGTGTGAGCAGTTTGGTGACCCCACTAAATAGATAGATATATCTTTGGTTGCTTCACTGTTGTATATATCTCATTCCAACTATCAAACGGAGTGTGTTAAGCGTTTGCTTTTCTACCCGTCATATACCATTTTTCCACTGCCATATTGTCGCATGACAAAGCCACAGAAGCTGCAGTTCTCTGTATGTTAGTTAGCCACAGAAGCCGTAAATAATGCGTTGTGAGAATTTTCCCCTATTTAAATATGTTTTTAAAGCATGCAGATATCACGGTACCGTTGGATGGCTCTGACGGTTGGTAACTACATTTCGCCACCGTGAGTTCGCAGTGACAATGCAAGTTGCTTCCGCATTTGCAAGTTACAAAATGAGCAGCCGCCAAAGGAAGCGGCAGTGTATATTTCAACCTCAGCAATGCACGCATACAAACTCTTAGTCTCTACTGCATGAAGCCTTTTGATTATGATGGGCCTCAAGCGCTGATACTCGGCCGTCCATTGGCCATCACTTAGTATTACCTTATGGGTTTGTTCAATATAGAGCTTTCAAGTGTTCATCGCCGACTGACGCAATTTTCTCGGTGGTGAAGCCGATTCCGAGGGGCGGTGACCAAAGCAAGAAAGACAATTAGCTACAAATTAAACGGACTTAATGTTACCAACAAATTGTATGAGATAACAAAAGATCTAATGGAAGCGGCACCGTACGGCAACACCAGAAAACTAGATGCAAGCATAGAACCAGGGGTTTTCAAACAAATTGATCCATACTGATTTGACTAAAGCATTGGACAAATAATGTATCTGATCGTACTTGCAAGCTTACGATGTGCGGAATTGGTACTTGATTGCCTCAGTGGAGTGAAAATAGGGCTCGCAAGTGAATGCTCAGCTAACTGAATGATAACTATGCAAGACACACCAATGGATCACGTATTTTTCCTGCTCAACACTTGGGGAATATTAGTTTCTTTGGTTAAGTAGTGTCTTGTTCACTGATGACCTTAAGCTTTTTGAATAATTTAAGATACCGAAGTTTGCGATATCCTTCAACACAGTTAAACCATTTCTCTTGTGGCCTGTAGATGCCCACCTCCCAAGCAATCGATTGAGGTCATTAATTATAATCTTAGGAAGGTTGTTGATATGCGTACCAACACTCTCGGCGAATTAAACAGAAAATATATTCACAGCGATTGCTTGTGTACAAAGGGAGCATGATTTAGGACAACGGACTATGCTGAAATGCAGCTTATGCACTTGGATTGCAATGATCCATACTCATATCTTTTATTCCATCCCAAGTTGAATTTCACAATTTCACCACTCTACTGACCGATTAATAATGGCGAAGTGTAACAACTAGAAATGGTTCAGATTTGGTTAAAAGACTCATACTAAAATGGCGCGTAAGTAGAAAATGATCCAAGGACAGACTTGGGCTGTATAACCTGTCGTATCCGCGGTCTTGATAGGATCTCATAAGTTCACACAGGATACTATATCGGGACAAAATCACTATGCTTAGGCCGATGTTGAGGGTGCGTACTTCAAGTAGAATTATCACGCATTCGTACAATATTGTAGTAATTTACCTGATGTTGGCAGCTTATCCTCCAATTGTCGGGGGTCTGGTGAAGCTATCTCGGAAGAGTTTGCCTGAAAACATTCAGTAGAAGCAAAGTTGGTGCGTGAATCCGGAAAATGTCTAGACAACCAATTTTCGAATTACCAATTTTGATTGCACTTCTCACTTGAATAGGACGTCAAACTGAATACCGAATACTGAATACTAATTCGAATCAGCGAGTAGAGCTTTCTCTGTGTAGCTGCATCGCTGGTCGCTCTTGGACATTAACGACTTATTTCTCCTTCCGTTCTTTATATTTTGCCTCTGCAAAGTGTTTGTCTAAGAGCTTCTTAAATTCGGACACTGAGTTCGCCACTACTATCTGCTGCGGCAGGTCGTTCCAGATATTCACCACTCTGGGTTTGAAACGGATTTGGTGAGCTACCCGCTTCAACTGCGGTACGATAAGTTTGTACCAGTGTCCTCGAGTGTTACTTGGTGTGCGCAGATGAAGCAGTTGTCTCAACATGGGGTTATCACTCAGATGTAATATCCGGTGCGTCATGATTAGGTCAACCCTCAGCCGACGATATGCTAGGGTGTACAGCACTAGTTTCTTACATCGGTCTTCATATGGCACATCTCGTAAGTTTGGAATCAGCCTGGTGGCTACATCCTGCACCCGCTCAAGCTATTTTACCCCTCCTGGCTGATGGGACAATACGCGGGAGAGCCGTATTCTAGCATTGGTCGTTTTATCGACAAGAATAAGCGAGTAGCAATCTCTTCGGACCAAGTACTGAAGCTGCGCTTCAGCGCCCAAAGCGTCCAAAGGCTGTTTTGGTACAGCCTATTCGTGTTGTCAATGGACTTTATGTCGCAGCGTGAGAGCACACCGAGGTCGCGCACGAAAGACGCGGGATGCAGCGGTTGACCAGCCACTGTGTGCGTTCGGATGTGCTCACACTTACCCAACCTCATAAATTGCTACTTTGCAGGGTTGATCGGAAGGTTAACCTATGTTGACCATGTCGAGAAGTTGACGAGATCCAGCTGAAGTAAATCACAATCATTGTGCGGATTACTCTCCACACCTTCAAGTCATCTGCGAACAACGCACAAGGTGATTTGAGTAGCTGAGGCACATCGTTTACATGGATCAGAAAAAATATCGGCCCCAGTACAGTGCCTTGGGGCACGCCGCTGCTCGATGGATACCCGTTAGTTAGGTGGTTGTCCACCTGGACTCTCCACTTTCGATCAACAAAAAAATTCCTGATCCATTTGTGTAGCGAACCACCGACACAGCACATACTCAGCCTGTCAAGGAGCACTGCATGGTTAACCTTGTCAAAAGCCTTACTGAAGTCAAGGTAAATGACATCGACCGAATGGCCTTAGTTCATCGCTTGTAACCACTCGTGCCTCGTCAACATTAAGTTGGTGTTGCACCAACGACCTTTCATGAAACCATGCTGTGCGGAGTTCAACAGGTTTTTCGACTCGAAAAGATGAAGAAAGCTCTTCTTCACGATCTTCTCCAGTGTCTTTGATAAAACAGCGGTCAGGCAGTTCGGCCGGTAGTTATCCGCTTTACTTGGGTTACCACCTTTCGGTATGGGCTTTACGACTGAGCATTTCCAGTCGTCTGGTAACAGTCCAGTGGATAGTGACCTGTTAAAAAATTTCAGTTACAGAAGTCGCGATGATGGCCGTTAGGGACTTGAGGATCAGTGGGTGTATACCATCTGGCCCAGAATGTTTTGTCCCGTCAAGATTTGCTATAAGCTTACGCACATCCTCAATATTGCAGTCCAGGCTGTTAAGTTCGGCTGAAGCAGTATTTGTCAAACTCGTTAAAGACAGCTTGTCACTTGCAAATACGGAGGCGATCTGCGACGCTAATGTGGATGCACGATTTGCACTCGAGGTTAGGGGCTGTCCTTCTGAGCCTTCTAACCCTGGGACATTGGCTACATGCCTCAGGCGCCACTTCACGTATGCAAAGATCCTTTTGGGAGCAGTTTTTCCCGCGGTTGCAAGCTCCTCTGCGAAGCTTCTGCGTTTTCGTGTTTTCGCGTTGTTCCAGTGATTTCGCTGTACCTTGTACGCATTGTAGTCCTCATCAGAGCCAGATAACACGAATTGGTTCCATAGTTTGCGTCGTCGTCGGGCCAGGTTGTTGTACCCTTTGTCGAACCAATGTGGTTTGACTGGGCCAACTTTCCGAAATTTGAGGGGTACAAATCAGGCGCACAACGATTTCACTCCCTCATTTTATGACAGTCTAACAGGTTTCAATAGATGAATCCTGTAGTAAAGACCGGTCTGTCTGGCTCGCTGCTCGAATGAGGCCATAAAAGTCCGCGTTCCAATGGTTGAAGGCTGACTCTAGTTGGGGAGAATACGGCAGCGGTTTTTCTAGGCTGCCTATGATCACCGATTGGTCAATCGCTCCCAGAGGCTCTAAGACTTGATTGTTATGCACACGCTGCTCTGTGCTAGTCAAAAACATGTCTAAGCATGTTGGAGTCGCGCGCGCAGTAATGCGCGCTTTTATTTCACCTTCGGTTTTATATTCACGAAGCAGGTCAAATTATTATACGGGTAAAAAAAGTAGCGAGTACGATAAATGCGCCATGCAGTAACGATGGTAGGCATTATGAACCGAATATTATTGCATAAAATTTTGAGAATCAATTACAGTTAACGGCATTCGTGGTACATTGACACATTTATTACATAACTTTTCCATCAGTTATTTAGTAAGAAAACCCATCAAGAGAAAAGCAAATATCTGTTCCACAAGGTCAACATTTACGTACCGAAGTGGTAAATTCTTTAAACCATATTCAGTAAGATAATGAATATATCCAATGTACGTGAGAAATCGAAATCTTGGCTAACGGTTTTAAGGCTTATGTTCCAACGGGAGAAGTAATTTCGACGGCAATCGAATCGCTTTGGTCGGTCACGTCTCTTAGGCAGTTTCTTTTATGTGTGTTAACAGAGTCAGCTTCCATAATCGGTGGGTTGTCTCACCAAAATTAATTAGCATGTTGCACAACCTTTTTTATTTATAAATAAATTCGTAGTCGATGGCTCAAAATGAAAGCTACTAGTACAAGCAAATTACTTTGTTAGCTGTGAATGAGTTGAATTAAGAAGTTTTCGTTGCTTGGCACCGCTATGTGACCAATTTGACCAGGCTCGAATGGCATGCACAACACGATATCAGCTTCGTGCACTACTAGAAAGACAATTTGGCAAAAGTGATCTGTGTGCTGCGCAACAAACCCTTCGACTGTTTGACCTAGTTGCATTTACCTAGAACTGTTTCAGAAGTGTTACATAGTCCGTTTGTCCAACTATAATCATCTAAGTATATTGTTAACGTTTTTTGAAGGAGGACTTGAAATTCCACACTTACTAGTGGCAGTGTAATCTAAAGTCATAAACTAGAAATACCGGTAGCATCAGCCAGTGATATTCCATTATACTGCTAGTTGGATGCAAATGCAAGTCACCGCTGATCCTAGGAAACTACCACGGATAGATTTTTAAGAATACCAACAATATGCAAAGCTTTAGCACCCAGCTTTCTGGTACACCGTACTCTAGGTTAATTGAGTAAATGTGTGAATCCATGAATTCCACTTACATGTTTCCTATCAAACCTATTAATAATGTGCCACTTCCTCCGTCTGTAGCCGTGCACCAGGATGCTTGGATTCAAATGAGCAAACAATTTGGATACGTGCATGAAAAATACGTCTATTTTCACTACGACAACCGTATTTTTGCCCACCTTAGCGTAAACTTGAAAATAAAATGATGCAGGAGCGATAAAGAAGAATGTGTTGCTGCCCGTGTTTCTCCCTGTTGGGGAACTAAATATCGTAGCCGAATTAAACGTGCTTTTTTAAACATTTTGCCTAATCGAGCAAAATAAGAATACAAAGATAATGTTGAATTTCTCTTTGTGGCAAGGATACTACGAAGTGAGTGGCAGGTCGCCTATGGAAAACCAGTTCTTCCCCTCTGGTTTCCGAGCTGCAGCGATTTGCATTTGGGTATATATTTGATAATCGTAGCCGAATATCCCGATTCTATGGCAATTAGCAAGGAGTGAATGTCAAGTTATGACATACGTTTTTATCAGAAAATCTGTACAGTTTTCCAAGTTAAGGCTTTCGTCTAAAAGCTAGTGTTGAAACTCTTCAAACTCAATTACCGGTCATCAATTGCAGCTCATTGCTATTTTCACATATAGCAACTATAGCACGCGCGCATTCAAAAAAGTTAGTCTCTCTAAATTGATATTACCTCCGGTTTTCCCGCTTGATCATCTAATCATTATTGTTAACGTTGGGCTAAAAGGTGAAAAAAGTACTTAGTCCGGCTTAAATCGATATAGTTTTGACAAACAACTTGATGCAGGAAACCAGTTACGAACGTACACGTGCTCATATGTAAACAAACAAACTATTCTGATTGATCAATCAAACCGAATGTGGATGTAAACAAACGCATCCCCGGTACTGGGTGCACAGTTTGTGTGTTTTCAGGTGCTTTACGTTTACCGAAACAACCGCAGTCTAGCAAATTGGAAGAAATAGTTGCCAGTGAACTTTGCTAAGTTATGCAAATTCGAGCACCTAATTTGCTTATGTAAGTAGGGTAAGTCGGCACGATAGTCATTTAAAATGATTTAGTTTCTTTTAGCAAATATTTGCATTCTGAATGACAGCCAGTATTATTTTAGTTTCCGTTAACTCTAAATTAATCTCAATGATTAAAGAACCTGAAATGCTTTGTGTAGTAACAGCGAGTAAACGAAACAACACATGTTTTATGCACAATGCTCCAATTATGGCGCATGTCGGCGCGTCATCTCCTGCGACGTGTTTTGTTTACGCACCAGATTTTAGATAAAAGAATAGGTAGAAAGACAAAGGGATGAATTATTCCGGAGGAAATCGGAGTAGAACTCTCGGAATATATAAATATATATATATATAAACCGTGTAAAAATAAAATTTGCACCATCCCATTCATGGTTGTAGGGAAAGGGGAAGATAATGTTCAACGAGGGGAGAGGGTAAACGTTTTCAGTTTCACACCCGCCGTTTTGAGTATTTTCTGTTTTTTTGTACAGCATTAGAAAGCGCAAGATGAAGAGATGGTAGAAAATGATTGACGCCATTGCCTTCTATTGCGAGCCACTTCCTCCGAGATTTCCAACCACTGAGATTCCGCTTCAAATAGTACCCAGTCTGGGAGACATACGGATCCAACTGACTTTAGACATGAATTTAGGATCTGTATACTCATTTTCCAAGTCAACGGTTGTCCGCCGTGGCTCCTTTTTCATTCGCGTCCAGCAAGTGCAAATAATGCGGGGCGTGGGAAGCTGTGGGCAGGCATGCGCAGTACCTGACCGAGCCAAAGCAGGCGGTGCTGTCTGATTATATTATGGATACCAATACTGTCTCCTCCCATGATTCTGCTTCTAATTCCGCGTTGCTCACATGGTACTGCCACCATATGCGAGCAAACTAACGCCAGCATCGTTTAGCGAAAGTAGACAATTGTCTCGAATATTTAGATCAAACTTGCCAGTTCTGGCATCCGTACGATAAGACAACCCGAACTGTGGCATGGTACACTCTGCCTGTGAGCTGAATACGAAAATCGCGACGACACCACAAGTGTCTCAGGTTAGTAAAAGCCAAGTCAGTTTTGGCAATTCCTTGTGCACGTTCATCGCCAATAACGCCGCCAACCGTAATACAACTCCCGAGATAAGTAAAGCTGTTAGCCAGCTACAGGCTGATACCGGAATCAGTGAGCCTAGGCACAGGAGCCCTCCACTCCGGAAGCAAACATTTACACTTGAATGGAACAAAATAAAGACAGTACTTAGATGCGTCTATTGCTAATCGGTACAGAATGTTTTAAAAAACCTTTGAATCGTCTCTCGGCAAAGCGGTGTTTTCAGCATAGTCTAAGTCCGCTCCCGCGTAGAAGCTCAACGTCGCAGTTCTGGGCTTCTTGTAATGTGCGACATAGGACATATTTGATGTCATATTTGAACAGGATCGGCAAGATAGGACAAACTTGGCGCAGTCTACTGGAGACAAAAAAGGAAAAATAAAGCATTCCATCTGCTAAAACTTTGCCAGTGGTAGACTATACAGCTCTTTCAAGAGCATGAAAAACTTGTCGAGAACGCCGTTTCGTAGCAGATAGTTTTACCATGACGACCTATATATTGAATAAAAACCAGCTCAGATACCTAAAACATCACAATTGTTGGTCTTCGGTGAACGTGACGATGTTCCAGAATTAGGCGCAACGTGAAAAGTATTTCATCGCATCCACGTCCTGAACGTGGGCCTGCCTGTTCCTCATGATAAACTCCCGAGGGTAAATGAGAGTCTACGCAGCGGAATGAACAAACATTTCTTGGACGAAGCAGAGAATAGTGTGGTTCCTCAGTAACTGGTGCATTGATGACGAGAGCCCTTATTGTGGATCGGAACAACAAAAGATTCACTGAGTGAGTTAGGAACCTCCTCATCGCTCTTTACTTTTGTGAACAGTGCTAGATTTACTATGACAACTACGTTTCCCCATCTTTAAATAACGCGAGAAGAAGACTGTCATAGCTTTTCATAATATGAGTTTCCCTCCGTATTTCTGCTAATGTGGAAGGATCTATGCAGAATGACCAAATATCACATGCTGACAGCGGTTGTGTTGGATAATTAAAATAATAAGTGCTCTGCACAATGGTCAAGACGTCTAAGTAGTATCTGTTTATTCTCCCAGGACACACGGTCACGGCGAAGACTCGCTTTCTGTCATCTGGATATAGAAATCCGTAGCTCAGCGTGCTGCACACCTCTAGGTATACAGATTTGACAGTCGAGAAGTTATGCGGAGATCGCCGAGATCTAACTTTTAGTTGTGCAACCAACAAGACCTCAACTGGATAAACCCACTGTAAACATAATCTGTCGTAATCGCGACCAATGTTGATCAATGTCTTCTTGGAGGCGGAGGCATGAGATTCTCACGAAGCTGCTTATGATACTTCAATTATATGGCGGGGTCTTCCAGTTTACTAGGGTTAAGTGTAGTTTGTCTAATCCTAAGAGAGCCAGCGCAACACATGAATACCGAAGCACGCACTAGCTCATGATGTGTTTCCACTCATGTTGACCAATGTGATCTGCAGTCCGGGTTGCTGTCAGGTCAGGGATAACTTATGGCAATGTGGTCATTCGATGAGCAATGTTGTGGGGATGATGAAGTGTGGCAAGTAGCTTAGTGACGTCTAGCATGGCGCAAGTTGTGCATCGTTGCGATTTTAGTCTCTAGCTTAAAGGCAGAGTGTACCGTGTCACAGTTCGTGTTGTCTTATCGTACGGATGCCAGAACTGGCAAGTTTGATCTAAATATTCGAGACAACTGTCTACTTTCGCTAAACGCTGCTGGCGTTAGTTTGCTCGCATATGGTGGCAGTACCATTTGAGCAACGCAGAATCATGGGAGCAGACAGTATTGGTATCCATAATATAACCACCCAGCACCGCCTGCTTTGGCTCGGTTAAGTACTGCGCATGCCTGCCCACCGCTTCCCACGCCCAGCATTATTTGCACTTGCTGGACGCGAATATAAAAGGAGCCACGGCGGAAAAGCGTTGACTTGGAAAAGGAGTATAAAGATCCTATATTCATGTCTAAAGTCAGTTGGATCCGTGTGTCTCCTAGGCTGGGTACTATGTGAAGCGGAATCTCAGTGGTTGGAAATCGCGGAGAATATGGCTCGCAATAGAAGTCAATGGCGTCAATCATTTTCTACCATCTCTTCATCTTGCACTTTCTAATGCTGTATAAAAAATAACAGAAAATACTCAATACGGCAGGTGTGAAACTATAAGATTTTACCTTCTTTCCTCGTTGAACATTATCTTCTCCTTTCCATACAACCATGGGTGGGATGGCGCATTTTTTATTTTACACGGTTTGTATATATATATATATAAATATATATATATATATATATTCCGAGATTTCTACTCCGATTTCCTCCGGAATACTTCATCCTTTTGTCTTTCTACCTAATATTTTATCTAAATTCTGGTGCGTAAACAAAACAGGTCGCAGGAGATGACGCGCCGACATGCGCCATAAGTGGAGACTTTTGCATAAAACATGTGTTGTTTGGTTTACTCGCTGTTACTACACAAAGCATTTCAGGTTCTTTAATTATTGAGATCCATTTAGAGTAAACGGAAACTAAAATAATACTGATTGTCATTCGCGAATGCAAATATTTGCTAAAAGAAACTAAATCATTTAACTGACTATCGTGCCGACTTACCCTACTAACATAAGCATAATAGGTGCTCGAATCTGCATAAATTAGCAATTTCACTGACAACTATTTCTTTCAATTTGCCAGACTGCGGTTGTTTCGGTAAACGTAAAGCAGCTGGAAACACACAAACTGTGCACCCAGTACCGGGGATGCGTTTGTTTACATCCACATTCGGTTTGATTGATCAACGAGGAAAGTTAGTTTGTTTACATATGAGCACGTGTATGTTCGTAACTGGTTTCCTGCATCAAGTTGTTTGTCAAAAATGTATCGGTTTAAACCAGACTAAGAATTTTTCTCATCTTTTAGCTCAACGTTAACAATAATGATTAGCTGATCAAGCGGGAAAAACGGTAATATCAATTTAGAGATACTAACTATTTTTGAATGCGTGCCTGCTATAGTTGCTATATGTGAAAATAGCAATGTGCTGAAATTGATGACCGGTAATTTTGAAGAGTTTTAAAACTAGCTATCAGACGAAAGTCTTAACTTGGGAAAACTGCACAGATTTTCTGATAAAAACGTGTGCCATAAATTGACCTTCACTCCTAGTGATTTGCCATAGAATTGGGCTATTCAGCTACGATTATCAAATATATACCCAAATGCAGATCGCTGCCGCTCGGAGACCAGAGCGGAAGAACTGATTTTCCATAGGCGACCTGCCACTCACTTCGCAGTATCCTTTTCACATAGAGAAATTCTACATTATCTTTTTATTCCTATTTTGCTCGATTAGGCAAAATGTTTAAAATAACCACGTTTAATTCGGCTAGCATATTTAGATGCCCAACAGGGAGAAACATGGGCAGCAACACATTCGTCTTTATCGCTCCTGCATCATTTTATTTTAAATTGTACGCATAAGGTGGGCAAAATTACGGTTGTCATAGTGAAAATAGACGTATTTTTCATGCACGTATCCAAACAGTTTGCTCATTTGCATCCAAGCATCCTGGTGCAAGAGCTTCAGACCGATGCAGTGACACAATATTAAAAGATTTGGTAGAAAACTTGTAAGTGGAATTCATGGAGTCACTCATCTTCTCAAGTAACCTCGAGTTCGGTGTACCAGAAAGCTGGGTGCTAAAGCTTTGCATATTGTCGGTATTCTTATTACTCTCTCCGTGGTAGTTTCCTAGGATCAGCGCTGCCTTGCATTTTCATCCAACTAGCAGTATAATGGAATAGCACTGGCTGATGCTACCGGTATTGCTATTTTATGAATTAGATTACACTGCCACTAGTAAGTGTGGAATTATAAGTCCTCCTTCAAAAGGGCCAATGATATACTTAGAAGATTAAAGTTGGACAAACGGACTATGTAACACTTCCGAAACAGTTCTAGGTAAATGCAACTAGGTCAAACAGTCGAAGGGTTTGTTACGCAGCACCCATATCACTTTTGCCAAATTGTCTTTCTAGTAGTGCACGAAGCTGATACCGTGTTGTGCATGCCATTCGAGCATGGCAAATTTGGCCACATAGCGGTGCCAAGCAACGAAAACTTCTTAATTCAACGCATTCTCAGCTAACAAAGTAATTTGATTGTACTAGTAGCTCTCATTTGAATCCATCTACCACGAATGCATTTATAAATAAAAACATTTTGTGCAACATTCTAATTACTTTTGGTGAGACAACCCACCGATTATGGAAGCTGACTCTGCTAACACCCAAAAAAGAAACTGCCTAAGCGCCGTAACCGGCCAAAGAGATTCGATTGCCGTCAAAATTATTTCTCCCGTTGGATCATAAGCCTTTAAACCGTTAGCCAAGATTTTGGTTTCTCACCTACATTGGATATTTTCATTATCTTACTGTATATGGTTAAAAGAAACTAGCCTTCGGTACGTAAATGTTGACGTTGTGGAATACCTGTTTGCTTTTCGCTTGATGGGTTCCTTTACTAAATAACTGATGGAAAAGTTACCCGTATAATAATTTGACCTGCTCCATGAATATAAAACCGAAGTTGAATTTAACGTGCCACTGTATATCTTCAGTTCGGCACGTCGAATTGATTTAGGGAGACTGAGGATTTATTTCTTCATTTTATTTTGCATGGTCGGTATGGTTTTGCTGTTTGACGTCCTATTCAAGTGGGATATGCAATCTAAATTTGTAATTCGAAAATTGGATGTGTAGACATTTTCCGAATTCACGCACCATTTTTGCTTTTACCGAATGTTTTCAGGCAAACTGTTCCGAGATAGCTCCACCAGACCCCCGACAATTGGAGGATAAGCTGCCAACTTCAGGTAAATTACTACAATATTGTACCAATGCATGATAATTCTACTTGAAGTGCACACCTGCAACATCGGCCTAAGCATAGTGAATTCCTTCAGATATAGTATCCGGTGTGAACTTATGAGATCCTATCAAGACCGCGGATACGAAAGGTTATACAGCCCAAGTCTGTCCATGGATCATTTTCGATTTACGCGCCATTTTAGGATGAGTCTTTTAACCAAATATGAACCATTTCCAGTTGTTACACTTCGCCATTATTAATGGGTCAGTAGAGTGGTGAGCCGTATTGTGGAATACAATTTGTGATGGAAAAGAAGATACGTGTATGGATCATTGCAGTTCAAGTGCAGAAGCTGCATTTCAGCAAAGTCCAGTGTCCTAAATCATGTTCACATTGTCCACAAACTTACAATCGCTTCGCCTGCACTTTATGTTTAGGCTGCCGAGAGGGTTGGTATGCACATCATCACCCTTCCGAAGAGTATAATTAATGACTTCACTCGGTTTCTCGGGAGGTGGGCGTCTACAGACCGCAAAGACAAAAGGTTTAACTGTGTTGAAGGACTTTGCTAACTTCGGTATCTTAAATTATTCAAAAAGCTTAAGGTCGAAAGTGAACAGGGCACTACTTGACCGAAGAAACTAATATTCCCTTGGTGTGGATCAGGAACAAAACGTGATCCATTGGTTTGTATTGTATAGATATCATTCAGTTGGCTAAGCAACCACTTGCGAGCCCTACTTTCACTCCACTGATATGGCATTTACCTTGGAACAAAACGCACGTGAACATATTTGTACGTACCCAACTAGATTAGAGCAAGTACCAAAAATGACTGCTTCGGCATTGTGAATAACCCGAAAACAAGATGGCAACCAATTGTCGGAGATAATGGCGATAACAAGATCGCCGAAACCATGCGATGAAAACTCAAGTATTGCTGGCCGGAAATTATAGAATCGGAAATGAAACCAAATTGTATCTCAATTTCTGCGAAATATTTCCCATGAACGCAGAAAGTCAGCACAAAGTGATATTTGCAACAAAGCCAAAAATAACCTGCCGGAGGCCGATATCCGCAGTTTACAAACTAAAAACGATTAAAACGGTAATGTGTCCGTTTATTACGGAGGCCACAGGAAACGTGTCTGAGCGAAATTTGTGGAACGTAGCGTCAGTTGTTTGGTCTTTACGATTAATTATTTGTTACAAACTGTGCATATAATTCCACGCGCGCGCGAAATATTTTGAGGATATTATTACGAGTTGTAAACAAGGAAGTCTTATTAGTCCATAACTTATAGGTTGTTGTTTTTACTTTTCAAATAAGCAAGATGATTATTAATGATATTGTCTAACGCGCCTTAAAACTGATTTTGCCTTTATTCAATTAATTGCGTGTTTACAGAATTTTTTCGGGCTGTGGGACTGAGATTTATTGGAATAGGCCACTTTATGTTAAAATAAATTTGTGACAGCGGTCATAAAAATGCTTTCTCATAAATGCATTACGTGTTTGATAAGTCTATACGTCACAGGCTATATCTAACATTACCATGTTATTTTCGAAGTTCCACGGTGCAAAATACTTGGCCGCAACTCTGTCAAAAGCATTTGGAAAGAACACACAACTAGAAATTTTTCAGAAAAATGTTCTGTTGTCTGAGAAGTTTTGCTACTAATAATCCGTGTATATATTTATACCGCTCTGCCGGATCGCTACCACCAATCTAACAAATGAAGTAACGGCCGTTTCGTCGCGTCAGGAGTAGGCAGTAGCGTACCCCTGCCGTATGAATAAGGATAAGATCCCTTGAGCGTCCTCTCCCCAGCTATTGGCTCCTGCGATAATAGATGGGAGACAGCTGCAAACCGCCATGCCTTATATCGAACTACTATACAGCGCGGCTTATCCCCCAAGGTTATGCATGCATTGAACGTAGAGAGGAAAAGGCTGGCGCCCAGAGCAAGCTGCGGCACTTTATGCATGTAGACTGCTGCTGTTATTACTAATTATATTGCCTTTTCTATTGTGTGTTGAGTCCATTACCTGCATACAGCCAACGCAAATGGTGGCTTCTAGAAAATGATGTCGTTTCTATTGGGACCAGCGCTGCCACCTGCAGTTTCATAACCTGCACAATACTAGAAGATGAACCAAGCAATATTAAACATACTAGTCAATGACGGCGGGTCGCCGTCGACAACCCTCACTCACGGCATAATCTGCTACCTGTTATTCTTAAAGTCCTTGGATCGAAGCGTGCAGGATTTGGCTTATTCTTGCTAGTGCGTTGTCCTAACTTGAGTATACACTGTGTAGTGTTTCTTGGTTTGGAAAATGCCTGGAAGTCTGGCTGCAAAGAATTTCTAAAAATACGGCTAGACGCTTTGGAGGGAGGATTAGTCGATCTGATATTATTTGATAACTTTGAAGGCATGTGACCATCTAAATGTTTACGCAATTTTAAATTAAGTTACGGCTGGGATGTTATATCTGTAGTCTTGCAGCAAATTAAACGAATTCAGCTTTATTAGTATAAGTGAAGATTATCCAAATTAAGAAGTCGTAAACACAATATATTTAGCTTAGTGGATTAATTTAACAGCGATGAGGCAGCAATATGGAGCAGACACAATTACAAAAAAATTATATCCTTTCCCATTAGCAACTTGCACGCGATTGTAAATGGTTTACCAGAAGCATAAAACGGGCGTAAAAATTCAATTATTTATACATCCGCTTATCGGCCTATTATTAGCTTCTACTCAAAAACGCATAGCACCACAAACCCAAAAATGTAAAAAGCAAAATTCCAAACAACTGGCAATATACAAATTTAACGAATTCACCTTGCAAGAGGTATAATAACTTTATTAAATATAAATGTTGCTCAAGTGGCGTCACGTTTGCTATAGTCCTATAACACGTCGACACTGTTAGCATGTGTTTCCATATGCTTCTTAATTATCATTACATTAAAGCAAATATTGGCATTTTATGTAGAAATGCAACACTATTATGTTGAGCCTACAGTTGAGAAAACTGTCCAAGTTATCATCATTCTGCATCTATTCTCGCTAGACATTTATTGGATCTTTTGCTAAAACACATAGAATCCTGTGTATGGTATTATATAGGTATGAATTGATTCAGGTGTTCAAAGCATTTATTAATATGACGAAGATTTTTAATCGGTTTCTTGTGCGAAGCTAGCGGAAGCGGTGCGTACTGGGGGGGCGTATACTGCATCAAAGGGAAACCTTTATATAAATAAATGCATTCTGTTATGCTATCATGCCTCCTTGAAAAATACCTGACATTGCCCCACAATGAGTATTATCTTCGATTTAGTTCCAAGCATAGAAAGGGTCACCGATGCAACTGACTAATAATTGGGATAGCTTTCTACTGCTCCTACTTAATAGAAATCAAATGAAAATGTTTTTAAATATAGGCGAATTATTTCGCTCTTAAATATACCATTACAATCCATCCGGTACTTGCACACCTTAATAAAGTTAGCAGTATTTTCGTATTTTGGTCCGAATTTGGGCACCACTTTTCATTCTTCCATGAATACCACTTACGAACTTATATTTTTGGTTAAAACACCGTCATTCTAACTTCGCTGAAAGCTGACAAAATATATTCCCTGCAATGGTTTACTTTGTATAATCATATATAATGGTATGCTTTATGCATTTATTTCATAATATCTACTGGTGCTTTTGATGTTGTGCTTTTTTAAATGCTATATGCACCAGTGGGCAAAATTCGCCCTTGGACGAGGCTTAATATACCAACTATGCGAAGTTCTAAAACTTACTTCCTCATGTAATATGTGTCCAAATCTTCAGCATTTTGATGGATTGACATTAAAACGGATCACGTTAACCTCCACGGTGAGCGAACAGAATAAGTGATATTAACGGGAAGCAAGTAGCTATATTATAATTACAAAAGACTGCTAAATATCGGAACACATTATTTAGGCAAATTGAGTGAAGGAAAACTACTACCATTTTACTAAATATACTATTACTAACTGCTATTATTACCTACTACTACTACTACTACTACTACTACTACTACGTACTACTATATACTGCTTAAAAATGTTGCAGAGTATTACTACTACTTCTAACTACTTCTACCACCTACTACTACCTATGCTAATGCTACCAACTGCCTATTACTATTATTACCTACTACTACTACCTACTAATCTAACTACTACTAGTATCGTATATTACTTCTACTGCTGCTTTCTACTACCAATTCTGCACATTTTAATTAAACTAACAATTAACTCGCCGATCGGAAAGATTAACTGTTTGAGAATATAGGAAAATTTGGTACTTCATATTATAAACTGATGAGAGCTAAATGTCACAGCAACATTAATCGTACTATATAAACTGTTAAAAACTCGACAATATGATATTTGACCTTACGTTTTGTGGCGGATCGTTGTAATATTCTTTAGCCCATATGGCATCACTATGTTATATAAAAGCGGTAAACAGGATATTGAATTAAAAGTGGTGAAATGCTACGTATTATGTACTCGGAGATTAAGTGGAAACTCTTTAATTTTCTGAGAGGTTTGTGTGCGAATTAGCCACCAATCTGGCTGAAAATGGTCAGAGGTCCGTCTCTTCTCAGCCAACAATGACCCAGTTTGCAATGCTGAAATCAGAGAGACTTACAATTATATAGATATAAATTTATTTGTTCCTAGATTAAAGAGCCTATAATTTATTATGTTGCTTTTAGTTTTACACACATATCATAAATATACCTACTAGCAGCATTGCGAGCAATTAAAGTGTTTAGTCAAGTTACTCGCTTTTAAATGTAGCCAACTAATACACTGCGCTACCATGTAAAATAATGGCTGGTTCTAAAACAATTGAAACTGGCTCAACCGTGTAAGTACTAAGGCTGAAAATTAACAGCGATGCTTATCCCTCTGCCAATGTAACCTTGTTCTCGGTTCGTGTAAACAGGAAACTAAAATTAAGTTTATGTTGGAGAACAAATACTGCAGCATTTCCAATATGGGGTATAATCACAAAGATTAAATTCAAGAAAAAGCATTAGCTGATTATTCAAAAACATGTCATCATTCATCAGTATCCACATCAGCTAGAGGTGGGAAAACACCTCCGCTATTGTGCCGCAATGCATGAAGGAAATACATACATACATATAATACAATACACAAAGGAAAAATAGATACAACAGTTGCATGCCAGCTGAGCTACCAGCAACGGATAGTCATGGTTCCGGTAAGCTTCCAGCCAGCAACTAGGCAAAAGTAAACATTTTTATTCCGTTTTACCCTAGGAAATGGGAACCTAGATGGATGGAGAGGCTAAAATTGATGTGAAGGGACAAAGAAACTCACAGCATGAAGGTCACTGAGGTCGGCTCCTTGTCATGTCAGCATGTGTATCCAGCCAAACGTGTTCACCGTCTTTTGGACCCCAACCAGGGAGCCGTGACTCTCCAACTGAGGCTACCACCAAAGGGAGGGACTTTGTTCCCCTGGACCAAGTCATTGCTTGGCCACCTGTCCTATTCTTCCACCCACATCCCCGGTGAGCAAACAACGCACGTCGAGGGAGTCGGTGGGCTGGCATGCGTAACACGTGACCTAGCCATCGGAGCCTGGTGCGGGAAATAACGGTGCTGAGTGGTTCAGATCCTATTCCTGGGCCGAAAACAATGCGTCGAACACGCTCGTTACTCACGCGGTGTTCCCACCAGATGTGAGCCAAACTGCGAAGGCACAGTAATCGAACGTAGCTAGCCTCTTCATGTCCGCCTACCTTAAGGGCCAGGTTTCGCAACCGTACAATAAGGTCGAGCGTACCGCTGCATTGTACACTCTACCCTTCAGGGCGAGAGTAATGTCGCGCCGCCGCCATAGATGGCGAAGGTTAGAAAAGGCACTTCGAGCTTTCGCTATCCTGTTCATGGTCTCGTCATCGATCTCAAGGGCGCTCATACAACTTCCCAGGTAGTTGAATTGTTGAACGATTTCTATCTGCTCCCCACCAAGGGTCAGCGCAGGAGGCGGTCCCTGCCAATCTTGGAGGAACGCTTTGCGCATTGATGGTGCAAAGCAAAGCACGAAGCAGCTAACGGCCAGTTTTAATCTGTCCAGCGCGGCTTGGCACGTCTGGGAGCTGTCACAGATGAGGGCAATGTCTTCTGCATATCCAAGTCAAGAAGTCGTTCTCCTGGGAGTAGCTTCACAACAACATGTATATAATCTTTAATCACTGTCACCAAATTCACCCATACTGGTTGATTCTAAGGCGAATATATTTTTGTTCCAAGATAAAATGCTTTGTTTGTGGACGGCTACCATACCATCATATCGCTGATCTACTGAGGTGAAAGTGAAAAAGACGCAGGTTCTCAAGGTTACTGTTCATCGTTTAATCGAAGAATCAAGCCTAATACGCAAAAAACAACGTGGCGAATTACGATCTAGCTGTTGGAAGCAGTTAAGATCGCCATTGACCGGACGGCAGGAAGCGGAGTACAATAGAGCAGATATGGAAAAGGAGTTCCAGTGTGTATTTCATCAACTAAGGAGAGTAGTATCTTCTAGGAAAATAATAAATAGGATTAAATTTTAAAAATCCGATGTATTATTATTATGCTCCCACTCAACTTACCACAACAGGTGTTGTTTAGTGAACGGGACAAATTACTCACTGAACTCTCAGTAAGTTATTAGAAGCACATCAGGTTATGAAATAAGAATACGGTAGACAAAGAACTTGCGCGATTGCAATGCGGTGTGCAGCACGTAGTGCTAGAAAGGTCGCGTTATCTGGTTTTGGATTGTCAAACGAGCCGGCATTCATAGATAAAATACTATTGCTAATTTTCCTTCGGTACTTATTATTTTCAAATGATTATAGTGCAACACGTTTCAACAAAACTCTAAATGCCATAACTCGAATGAAACACAAATGCAAGGAGTACATTTAAATACATATGAATAGCAAATACAGTTGACGGCTTTATCCTTCAGTGAAAACAAGTGATTACGTTTCTTCTCAAAATTGCACCTTTCCGATATTATCCGTGTTAAATATAGCAGCAAAAATATTGAATAGCAAAATTTTCTAATTAGCATATATGTTTGAAAATAGTATGCACATATATATGATGAGGTGTAACATCATGCTGTTCATCTTCTGCGGTAGAAAGAGTAAGGAATATGATGATTTCTATTATTTGACAACCACCGACAAATTTTTGGATATACATAGTGGCAAAATATATATTTCTTTAGGTCAGGAGAATTCAGTGCGTGTGGCCCAACGGAATGGTGGTATTTCGCTAGATAGCTGCGAAGAGGGAGTGAAGTGGGAGTCTGCAAATTTTCATGATGCAACATGCATACTTGGTTTTTGCGCATTTCAGACAAGTTATTGCGCACAGCACTCCGTATTTGTGCTAGAAATGGAAGTCATGATTCCAAGTTCAAATCCAAAATATCAGCCATATCACGATTATTTAAGTGACTATTTCAACGGAGCATTGCACGAAACCCTGCCCGGAAGTTAGAAATAATAAATATAGAATGTACTGGTGGGTACTCGAGAAAACAGTATCATTATGTGGAGCATTTGAAAGCACGACGTATGTTTACAGATCCAAAGGTGTGCGACAAAATGCAGCTAAGCCACAGGGAAAAACCCAAAGTACACAAGTGAGCAATTTGCACGCACGCACGTCAGCTGAAGTGCACGGCATTATATATATATATACATATATATATATTTATATATTTATATATATATGTATATATCGTGGCTACCAAGCGGGTGCTACTCATAATATTCCACATTCTTTTGTGCATTCAGTTGAACGATTGGGTGTACTGATCGACCATTATCCATGGAGCCCGTCTACAACCCTTCCTTACTTTGGAATGCAGTGTGGAAATTCGCTGTTCAAGACCCAGCAAACTTCGTTGCAGTTGTTCTCACGTAGTTGGTCCGTGTTTAAAATGAATAATCCCGGCAAGTCACTGAGTAGCGATTAACATGCTGATGTTGATGTTACATGTTCTGTTTCATATATTAGTCACAAAAATGGATGTAGTTATATTTACCGCTGCACATCACTCATACTGATGTTAGTATAATTCAGCTCTTATGGAGACAATGTGCGGATGAGTAAACGTTCTTGCTGCAATTTAAATTAGAAATGACCAGTCATCTAAATTGACTCAATAGTAGGTTATTCAAACATTAGTGGTACGGTAGTGTGTAAGTAAATAATTAATGGGGGAAAAATCCACGCACAAAATAATTGATTTATGGCAAAGAATAGTCGCAACCGAAATGAACGATAGCATATTGTTGTAATTTTTAAGCGTAAAATTACTATGATAAATCCAGTTTGGAAGGGAATATCATAAGTGCAGCAAAACACCTTTATTGCGACATCCGTCGAGGCTTTTGTTAGTCATTATTGTTTTACCTACTATGTTTAAAGGTGAAATGCTCAGTGTTTTCATTGCAAAAAACACCATGAGCATGGAGATTTAATCGTTCATTGTTTTCCCAGCCATGTCTAAATGGTTCCATTCCAATCCCTGCGGTGAAGACATCATGGCGCCCACATACTCATTAGAGGTATTAGTTAATTATATGTTGTGCAACGAATTCTTCGTAACTTTGCTAAATGCGTTTGCACACTCTTTCGAATTTTAATAGTAGAAATGGGAGCAGCGGATAGAGTGATAGCCCAAAGGGGCCATATTTAAATGTTTGGTAATACTGTATAATAATGCTTATGGCAGACAACATCTACAATACACAGGACCCATAAGTCATCTGTGTTTTACGATACATTTGGTTGTGCATCATTCTGCCTGGTAACCATACTGATGGCATTTGCTTACGTATTTCCATATCTGTCTCAATCTATTGTTGATAACCACACTTCTGAATAAAAGTAAGTCTGCTGCTCAGGTTAAAATCCAAACGCTAACTAATCGCTGACAGTCTTATTGGTTACTTAAAATTCTACTTACGATTTCCTGCAATTAGAGAAATAAGGCTGTTATTATTTCATTCAAGCCAAACTCATGCACGTACGTAAAGGTATGGCCAATGCGGGTAATTATTTATTCATTCAGTTTGTGGTAGTCCATACACAAGTGTGAACAATTGCCATCTCGCCATACTGCAGTAACTTAACTCCTTGAACCAACTGATATCCAACGTGGGATGAAAAGTGGTAGCCAGTTAGAAACAATTATGAGTACCACACCTCAGCCTGACAGGCTGATGGCATTTTCACTCGCGTAACACCATGACATGCTGGCTCGATGTCTAAATGGGACTCGCCTGAAGTTTAACTAACGCTAACATCTGTTCGATTCTCTATACATTCCCAATTGAGAGATGGATCTTATTACATTTCTTCTCGTGTGTCACTGTGAATTATTGAGGGTTGCAATATGAGATCAATGAATCCCATCTCAACTTTATCCATACGCACACTTGTACATCTGCTGCCTTCAGATAAATGCACTGAGATTCCGACAAGTCAGCAAGGTGGATTCCGGAACAGCGGTAATATGGTATGGCATCCAAATAGAAATGCGTGAGCACAGGTAGTAGTCTAGACACTGAGAAATTGTTCGTTATATGCTACCGGTCCGTACGAATGACAATGAGAAAATAAATAGTAAACACATGACGGACTCCCGGATGGTTCTACATTTCCGTTGATTCTCGCTCACCTTGGAATAGAGACGATCACAACCGGCTCGGGTTTTACCTTCCGACTCGGATAGCCTGTGCACCATTTCCCTGTTAACTTTTGTGGTTGTTTTGGTTATCTCCGTCATTGTTTGGTGTCATCCTTATTATATATCCAGCATGTAAGTCGTGCTTGGGTAACGTTTCATTCCAGAATAATAAATACTGACCTGGTGCAATGTGGTATCCTTACCGCACCTGCCTAGAATGAATGAGCCACAACTGACCTACCTTTATGAATATCATTTAACTCGGTTTTGTTTCGCGATTAGTGCACATGTTGCCTAATACAAGCTTGTACTCATTATGACCTATGCTTTTCTATTATTTTTACCTTCTCTAGTGGAGTCTAGTAAGGTGAAATACCGAGACGGTGATCTACGGCATCTTCCTTTATTATTATTATTCAGCCGCTATTAACCTCACTATGTTAACTCCATGTTATTCGCTCCAGACTCTGTTATATACTTTCTGCTCCTTGAAATTTATTTGTAGTTTACATAACCCCAGCTTGACCAGCTGCTCACTGCAAATTAGTACGAGGCTTAGAGAGCCAGTGCATCGCAGAATAATGGTTCAGTCCATGCATGAGCTTATTTGTTATTGAAGTGCGCCGTGTTTTCGAATGAATTGTGGGCTTGATACAGATCAATGCTACGTGTGTATGTTTCCAGCTAGCCCGCTTACAGTACGCATAAATCATAAATTTTTAACTTGGAACACAATGCTGAACGATTGTCCGTCTTGTGACCACATTTTACTGCGCATTCGAAGAAACATTTCCCTGGAAATTCTGTGACAAGTGAACAATCCACACAATTAACTGAGTAGCGACTAACACGATGTCGACAGTTCATGTTCCGCTCCACAGGTTATTAATGAGAGGAAACATAGTTATAGTTCCAGTTGTTCCTCAGCCATACTGGATTTACCGGGGCTTCTGAAAACGCACGTAATAGCTGATGGAATGCGTAATCGCAAAGAGGCCAAGCAAACGTTTCATTGATCAGGGACAATCTGTTGCAAAGAAGGAATAATATGTCAACCATTAAGGGAATAATACGTCAGTGTATTAGTATAGTACATCGGAAAGGAATCAGTGCGAAGCAACAATGGTTTTATGGGCGCCAAAGGGCTGCACCCGGAGATGTAGGATGCAAATGTTTATCAAATTGCTTACGATGACGACAGAGTACACATGCATATGTACAAACATTGGAATAATTGAACATTGTAAAAAAATGCAAAACACATTTTGCAAAGTCGCATGTTTGACATTGGACAGCGGGACTTAGTTGATTTCACCTGTCAATATCAAAGGTTGCATATCAATCGTTCTTTGGTCATGTGCACATACATCTGGTCGCAGATGATCCGACCGTTAGGCGAAAAGCAGAGCAAGAATTGGACACTTCATCACATTCGAAAGCTGAGCGATCTTCCCCATGAGATACACAAAACCGACGTTGCAGTTAGACGACAAGACCTAAGTGCAAATTAGTTCATTGTAGCAGTAGTTAAATTAGATTTATACCCGGTGTATGCTTCATTATTGTCATATCGAGTTCCTCCAAAAATGGATGGCCAATATTTGAGGCTGTCACGTCCAATTGTTGACGAAAACATCAACAGTACGTATTGGGTATTTATCCTCACGCCTGCGAAAGTGGTTGAAAGCTTGACCGCCAAACGAATCCCATACGAATTTGTCATACCATTGATCATAATATCTAATGTGTCGCTATCCAGTTTGTGACTGCACACACTTCAGTTTGGATAAACGCAAGTGCATACGTTGTGTTCGAACTGCCATTGAAAACGGATGACTCCAATCCATGTATATATGTAAATCGAAAGAATTCGACGAGCATACTCATACTGTTTATGTACAACCAATTTTGCGCAGGGTAACAGCACTCGGGCAAACCGAATATAACGTTATCAGACCATGAAGAATGTAAGTTCATGACAAATTCATGTTATATATATATATACATATATATATATATATATATATATATATTATATATATATATATATATATATATTAGTTGCCACTTTGGTAAAGATGCATGGACCGTCCAGCATTCTAACGAAACAATAGTTTTAGTATAAAAACAATTCCCGCAGAAGCCAAAATGTGCTTTCCTGGCAATTTGAGAATTCCCTCGTTATTGATTTTGTGCATGTGTATAAATATCATCATCCACACCAAGGTGTCATTAGTAAGCCTTGGTTTCTCTTCGTTTAGGTGAATATGATTTAGATAACAATTAACATATATATAACTGTTAAATCAGTTTCGAAACTTCAAGCGGATTTTCTTGCAGAATTTTTAACTAGTCTACTTTTCTATATTTGCTCTAGTTGCCAAACGATTACTTGTAAAATGCTAAATCCCATTTGTCTTCCAGAAACGTTTTAAACATTTCAGCCATTTGGTTAATAAGGATGAAAGGATTTTGAAACGGCATATTAGACATCAAGTAATATTGGTTTCAATAAATGCTTATTTTCCATGAAATGCAACAAATTGTAACTGCCAATTTCTTCAGATTTTCATGCATCGGGTTGTAGGAAGACACAATTTCCTGCAGAATTCGCTCAGTATCCCTAATTTTTTCTTTTTGGCTGGAATAAGGAAAACAATTTTCTGAGTTCAATAGCAACATTATTTTACACACAGCCGTTCAAATTTATTATAGCAGTTTGTTATTTAATTAATTTGATTATTTGCAATGGAGGTTTCGTCAAAATCTTTCCATATAATGCTTTGTAATCATGGTTTATCAATTTGAAAAATATACTTCAGTAAACAAAAATCTGGCTTTCGTTTACAAACGAAATCTTGACAGTTAGCAGATAATTATTCCGTCTACGGAATCACGAAGTATAGTTATCATGACTCTTTTAATTAACAGAGCATCAGTGAAATTTTCGACGTTCAAAGAATATTAAGAAAGTGAAAACATATACGCCTTTCATTACTTCACTCTCTA
>OX104071.1:85328526-85347764 GCA_944474145.2 Dicrocoelium dendriticum | reverse complement strand
ATTGCAGAGTAATACTACTACTACTAACCACTTCTACTACCTACTACTACCTATGCTAATGCTACCAACTGCCTATTACTATTATTACCTACTACTACTACCTACTAATCTAACTACTACTAGTATCGTATATTACTACCACTACTGCTTTCTACTACCAATTCTGCACAGTTTAATTACACTAACCATAAACTCGCCGATCGGAAAAATTAACTATTTGAGAATATAGGAAAACTTGGTACTTCATATTATAAACTGATGAGAGCTAAATGTCAGAGCAACATTAATCGTACTATATAAACTATTAAAAAATTGACAATATGATATTTGTCCTTAAGTTTTGTGGCGGCTCGTTGTAATATTCTTTAGCCCATATGGCATCACTATGTTATATCAAACCGGTAAACAGGATATTGAATTAAAAGTGGTGAAATGCTACGTATTATGTACTCGGAGATTAAGTGGAAAATCTTTAATTTTCTGAGAGGTTTGTGTGCGAATTAGCCACCAATCTGCCTGAAAATGGTCAGAGGTCCGTTTCTTCTCAGCCAACAATGACCCAGTTTGCAATGCTGAAATCAGAGAGACTTACAATTATATAGATGTAAATTTATTTGTTCCTAGATTAAAGAGCCTATAATTTATTATGTTGCTTTTAGTTTTACACACGTACCATAAATATACCTAGTAGCAGCATTGCGAGCAATTAAAGTGTTTAGTCAATTTACTCGCTTTTAAATGTAGCCAACTAATACACAGCGCTACCATGTAAAATAATGGCTGGTTCTAAAACAATTGAAACTGGCTCAACCGTGTAAGTACTAAGGCTGAAAATTAACAGCGATGCTTATCCCTCTGCCAATGTAACCTTGTTCTCGGTTCGTGTAAACAGGAAATTAAAATTCAGTTTATGTTGGAGCACAAATACTGCAGCATTTCCAATATGGGGTGTAATCACAAAGATTAAATTCAAGAAAAAGCATTAGCTGATTATTCAAAAACATGTCATCATTCATCATTATCCACATCAGCTAGAGGTGGGAAAACACCTCCGCTATTGTGCCGCAATACATTAAGGAAATACACACATATATACATACATATAATACAATACACAAAGGAAAAATAGATTCAAGAGTTGCATGCCAGCTGAGCTACCAGCAACGGATAGTCATGGTTCCGGTAAGCTTCCAGCCAGCAACTAGGCAATAGGAAAATTTTTTATTCCGTTTTACCCTAGGAAATGGGAAACTAGATGGATGGAGAGGCTAAAAGGGATGGGAAGGAACAAAGAAAATCACAGCATGAAGGTCACTGAGGTCGGCTCCTTACCATGTCAGCAAGTGTATCCAGCCAAACGTGTTCTCCGTCCTTTGGACCCCAACCAGGGAGCCGTGACTCTCCAACTGAGGCTACCACCAAAGGGAGGGACTTTGTTCACCTGGACCAAGTCATTGCTTGGCCACCTGTCGTATTCTTCCACCCTCATCCCCGGTGAGCAAACAACGCACGTCGAGGGAGTCGGTGGGCTGGCATGCGTAACACGTGACCTAGCCATCGGAGCCTGGTGCGGGAACTAACGGTGCTGAGTGGTTCAGATCCTATTCCTGGGCCGAAAACAATTCGTCGAACACGCTCGTTACTCACGCGGTGTTCCCACCAGATGTGAGCCAATCTGCGAAGACACAGTAATCGAACGTAGCTAGCCTCTTCATGTCCGCCTACCTTAAGGGCCAAGTTTCGCAACCGTACAATAAGGTCGAGCGTACCGCTGCATTGTACACTCTATCCTTCAGGGCAAGAGTAATGTCGCGCCGCCGCCATAGATGGCGAAGGTTAGAAAAGGCACTTCGAGCTTTCGCTATCCTGTTCATGATCTCGTCATCGATCCCAAGGGCGCTGATACAACTTCCCAGGTAGTTGAATCTTTGAACGATTTCTATCTGATCCCCAACAAGGGTCAGCGCAGGAGGCGTTCCCTGCCAACCTTGGAGGAACGCTTTGCGCATCGATGGTGCAAAGAAAAGCACGAAGCGGCTGACGGCCAGTGTTAATCTGTCCAGCGCGGCTTGACACGTCTGGGAGCTGTCACAGATGAGGGCAATGTCTTCTGCATATCCAAGTCAAGAAGTCGTTCTCCTGGGAGTAGCTTCACAACAACATGTATATAATCTTTAATCACTGTCACCAAATTCACCCATACTGGTTGATTCTAAGGCGAATATATTTTTGTTCCAAGATAAAATGCTTTGTTTTAGGACGGCTACCATACCATCATATCGCTCATCTACTGAGGTGAAAGTGAAAAAGACGCAGGTTCTCAAGGTTACTGTTCATCGTTTCGAAGAATCAAGCCTAATACGCAAAAAAACAACGTGGCGAATTACGATCTAGCTGTTGGAAGCAGTTAAGATCGCCATTGACCGGACGGCAGGAAGCGGAGTACAATAGAGCAGATATGGAAAAGGAGTTCCAGTGTGTATTTTCATCAACTAAGGAGAGTAGTATCTTCTAGGAAAATAATAAATAGGATTAAATTTTAAACATCCGATGTATTATTATTATGCTCCCACTCAACTTACCACAACAGGTGTTGTTTAGTGAACGGGACAAAATACTCACTGAACTCTCAGTAAGTTATTAGAAGCACATCAGGTTATGAAACAAGAATTCGGTAGACAAAGAACTTGCGCGATTGCAATGCGGTGTGCAGCACGTAGTGCTAGAAAGGTCGCGTTATCTGGTTTTGCATTGTCAAACGAGCCGGCATTCATAGATAAAATACTATTGCTAATTTTCCTTCGGTACTTATTATTTTCAAATGATTATAGTGCAACACGTTTCAACAAAACCCTAAATGCCATAACCCGAATGAAACACCAAAGGCAAGGCGTACATTTAAATACATATGAATAGCAAATACAGTTGACGGCTTTATCCGTCAGTGAAAACAAGTGATTACGTTTCTTCTCAAAATTGCACCTTTCCGAATTTATCCGTGTTAATTATAGCAGCAAAAATATTAAATAGCAAAATATTCTAATTAGCATATCTGTTTGAAAATAGTATGCACATATATATATGATGAGGTGTAACATCATGCTGTTCATCTTTTGCGGTAGAAAAAGTAAGGAATAGGATGATTTCTATTATTTGACAACCACCGACAAATTTTTGAATATACATAGTGGCAAAATATATATTTCTTTAGGTAATGAGAATTCAGTGCGTGTGGCCCAACGGAATGGTGGTATTTCGCTAGATAGCTGCGAAGAGGGAGTGAATTGTGAGTCTGCAAATTTTAATGATGCAACATGCACACTTGGTTTTTGCGCATTTCAGACAAGTTATTGCGCACAGCACTCCGTATTTGTGCTAGAAATGGAAGTCATGATTCCAAGTTCAAATCCAAAATATCAGCCATATCACGATTATTTAAGTGACTATTTCAACGGAGCACTGCACGAAACCCTGCCCGGAAGTTAGAAATAATAAATATAGGATGTACTGGAAGGTACTCGAGAAAACAGTATCATTATGTGGAGCATCTGAAAGCACGACGTATGTTTACAGATCCAAAGGTGTGCGACAAAATGCAGCTAAGCCACAGGGAAAAACCCCAAGTACACAATTGAGCAATTTGCACGCACGCACGTCAGCTGAAGTTCACGGTATTATATATATATTTATTTATTTATTTATTTATATATGTATATATCGTGGCTACCAAGCGGGTGCTACTCATAATATTCCACATTCTTTTGTGCATTCAGTTGAACGATTGGGTGTACTGATGGACCATTATCCATGGAGCCCGTCTACAACCCTTCCTTACTTTGGAATGCAGTGTGGAAATTCGCTGTTCAAGACCCAGCAAACTGCGTTGCAGTTGTTCTCACGTTGTTAGTCCGTGTTTAAAATGAATAATCCCGGCAAGTCACTGAGTAGCGGTTAACATGCTGATGTTGATGTTACATGTTCTCTTTCATATATTAGTCACAAAAATGGATGTAGTTATATTTACCGCTGCACATCACTCATACTGATGTTAGTATAATTCAGCTCTTATGGAGACAATGTGCGGAAGAGCAAACGCTCTTGCTGCAATTTAAATTAGAAATGACCAGTCATCTAAATTCACTCAATAGTAGGTTAGTCAAACATTGGTGGTACGGTAGTGTGTAAGTAAATAATTAATGGGGGAAAAATCCACGCACAATATAATTGATTTATTGCAAAGAATAGTTGCAACCGAAATGTACGATAGCAGATTGTTGTAAATTTTAAGCGTAAAATTACTATGATAAATCCAGTTTGGAATGGAATATCATAAGTGCAGCAAAACACCTTTATTGCGAATTCCGTCGAGGCTTTTGTTAGTCATTATTGTTTTGCCTACTATGTTTAAATGTGAAATGCTCAGTGTTTTCATTGCAAAACACACCATGAGCATGGAGATTTAATCGTTCATTGTTTTCCCAGCCATGTCTAAATGGTTCCATTCCAATCCCTGCTGTGAAGATATCATGGCGCCCACATACTCATTAGAGATATTAGTTAATTAGATGTTGTGCAACGAATTCTTCGTAACTTTTCTAAATGCATTTGCACACACTTTCGAATTTTGATAGTAGAAATGGGAGCAGCGGATAGAGTGATAGCCCAAAGGGGCCATATTTAAATGTTTGGTAATACTGTATAATAATGCTTATGGCAGACAACATCTACAATACACAGGACCCATAAGTCATCTGTGTTTTACGTTACATTAACTGTGCATCATTCTGCCTGGTAACCATACTGATGGCATTTGCTTACGTATTTTCTGACTAAAAGTAAGTCTGCTGCTCAGGTTAAAATCCAAACGCTAACTAATCGCTGACAGTCTTATTGGTTACTTAAAATTCTACTTACGATTTACTGCAATTAGAGAAATAAGGCTGTTATTATTTCATTCAAGCCAAACTCATGCACGTACGTAAAGGTATGGTCAATGCGGGTAATTATGTATTCATTCATTTTGTGGTAGTCCATACACAAGTGTGAACAATTGCCATCTCGCCATACTGAAGTAACTTAACTCCTTGAACCAACTGATATCCAACGTTGGATGAAAAGTGGTAGCCAGTTAGAAACAATTATGAGTACCACACCTCAGCCTGACAGACTGATGGCATTTTCACTGGCGTAACACCATGACATGCTGACTCGATGTCTAAATGGGACTCGCCTGAAGTTTAACTAACGCTGACATCTGTTCGATTCTCTATACATTCCCAATTGAGAGAGGGATCTTATTACATTTCTTCTCGTGTGTCACCGTGACTTATTGAGGGTTGCAATATGAGATCAATGAATCCCATATCAACTTTATTTATACGCACCCTTGTACATCTGCTGCCTTCAGATAAACGCACTGAGATTCAGACAAGTCAGCAAGGTGGATTCCGGAACAGCGGTAATATGGTATGGCATCCAAATAGAAATGCGTGAGCACAGGTAGTAGTCTAGACACTGAGAAATTGTTCGTTATATGCTACCGGTCCGTACGAATGACAATGAGAAAATAAATAGTAACACATGACGGACTCCCGGATGGTTCTACATTTCCGTGGATTCTCGCTCACCTCGGAATAGAGACGATCACAACCGGCTCGGGTTTTACCTTCCGACTCGGATAGCCTGTGCACCATTTCCCTGTTAACTTTTGTGGTTGTTTTGGTTATCTCCGTCATTGTTTGGTGTCATCCTTATTATATATCCAGCATGTAAGTCGTGCTTGGGTAACGTTTCATTCCAGAATAATAAATACTGACCTGGTGCAATGTGGTATCCTTACCGCACCTGCCTAGAATGAATGAGCCACAACTGACCTACCTTTATGAATATCATGTAACTCGGTTTTGTCTCGCGATTAGTGCACATGTTGCCTAATACAAGCTTGTACTCATCATGACCTATGCTTTGCTATTATTTTTACCTTCTCTAGTGGAGTCTAGTAAGGTGAATTACCGAGACGGTGATCTACGGCATCTTCCTTTATTATTATTATTCAGCCGCTATTAACCTCACTATGTTAACTCCATGTTATTCGCTCCAGACTCTGTTATATACTTTCTGCTCCTTGAAATTTATTTGTAATTTACATAACCCCAGCTTGACCAGCTGCTCACTGCAAATTAGTACGAGGCTTAGAGAGCCAGTGCATCGCAGAATAATGGTTTAGTCCATGCGTGAGCTCATTCGTTATTGAAGTGCGCCGTGTTTTCGAATGAATTGTGGGCTTGATACAGATCAATGCTACGTGTGTATGTTTCCAGCTAGCCCGCTTACAATACGCATAAATCATAAATTTTGAAATTGGAACACAATGCTGAACGATTGTCCGTCTTGTGACCACATTTTACTGCGCATTCGAAGAAACATTTCCCTGAAAATGCTGTGACAAGTGAACAATCCACACAATTAACTGAGTAGCGACTAACACAATGTCGACAGTACATGTTCCGCTCCACAGGTTATTAATGAGAGGAAGCATAGTTATAGTTCCAATTGTTCCTCAGCCATACTGGATTTACCGGGGCTTATGAAAACGCACGTAATAGCTGATGGAATGCGTAATCGCAAAGAGGCCAAGCAAACGTTTCATTGATCATGGCCAATCTGTTGCAAAGACGGAATAATATGTCAACCATTAAGGGAATAATACGTCAGTGTATTAGTATAGTACATCGGAAAGGAATCAGTGCGAAGCAACAATGGTTTTATGGGCGCCAAAGGGCTGCACCCGGAGATGTACGATGCAAATGTTTATCAAATTGCTTATGATGACGACAGAGTACACATGCATATGTGCAAACATTGGAATAATTGAACATTGTAAAAAAATGCAAAACACATTTTGCAAAGTCGCATGTTTGACATTGGACAGCGGGACTTAGATGATTTCACCTGTCAATATCACAGGTTGCATATAAATCGTTCTTTGGTCATGTGCACATACATCTGGTCGCAGATGATCCGACCGTTAGGCGAAACGCAGAGCAAGAATTGGACACTTCATCACATTCGAAAGCTGAGCGATCTTCCCCATGAGATACACAAAACCGACTGTGCAGTTAGACGACAAGACCTAAGTGCAAATTAGTTCATTGTAGCAGTAGTTAAATTAGATTTATACCTGGTATATGCTTCACTATTGCCATATCGAGTTCCGTCAAAAATGGATGGCCAATATTTGAGGCTGTCACGTCCAATTGTTGAAGAAAACATCAACAGTACGTATTGGGTATTTATCCTCATGCCTGCGAAAGTGGTTGAAAGCCTGACCGCCAAACGAAACCCATACAAATTTGTCATACCATTGATCATAATGTATAATGTGTCGCTATCCAGTTTGTGACTGCACACACTTCAGTTTGGATAAACGCAAGTGCATACGTTGTGTTCGAACTGCCATTGAAAACGGATGACTCCAATCCATGTATATATGTAAATCGAAAGAATTCGACGAGCATACTCATACTGTTTATGTACAACCAATTTTGCGCAGGGTAACAGCACTCGGGCAAACCGAATATAACGTTATCAGACCATGAAGAATGTAAGTTCATGACAAATTCATGTTATATATATATTAGTTGCCACTTTGTTAAAGATGCATGGACCGTCCAGCATTCTAACGAAACAATAGTTTTAGTATAAAAACAATTCCCTCAGAAGCCAAAAAAGTGCTTTCCCGACAATTTGAGAATTCCCTCGTTATTGATTTTGTGCATGTGTATAAATATCATCATCCACACCAAGGTGTCATTAGTAAGCTTTGGTTTCTCTTCGTTTAGGTGAATACGATTTAGATAAATTAACATATATATAACTGTTAAATCAGTTTCGAAACTTCAAGCGGATTTTCTTGGAGGATTTTTAACTAGTCTACTTTTCTATATTTGCTCTAGTTGCCAAACGATTACTTGTAAAATGCTAAATCCCATTTGACTTCCAGAAACGTTTTAAACATTTCAGCCATTTGGTTAAAAAGGGTAAGAGGGTGAAAGGATTTTGAAACGGCATATTAGACATCAAGTAATATTGGTTTCAATAAATGCTTATTTTCCATGAAATGCAACAAATTGTAACTGCCAATTTCTTCAGATTTTCATGCATCGGGTTGTAGGAAGACACACTTTCCTGCAGAATTCGCTCAGTATCCCTAATTTTTTCTTCTTGGCTGGAATATGGAAAACAATTTTCTGAGTTCAATAGCAACATTATTTTACACACAGCCGTTCAAATTTATTATATCAGTTTGTTATTTAATTATATTGATTATTTGCAATGGAGGTTTCGTCAAAATCTTTCCATATAATGCTTTGTAATCATGGTTTATCAATTTGAAAAATATACTTCAGTAAACAAAAATCTGGCTTTCGTTTACAAACGAAATCTTGACAGTTAGCAGATAATTATTCCGTCTACGGAATCACGAAGTATAGTTATCATGACTCTTTTAATTAACAGAGCATCAGTGAAATTTTCGACGTTCAAAGAATATTAAGAAAGTGAAAACATATACGCCTTTCATTACTTCACTCTCTAGAGAACAATGGCGACACTCGTATTACCACCAATATTACGTTCATTTGCATAATCCTATCTCCATTAATCTGCTCTCGAATTCTGCAGTAATAAAATAATAAAACCGTTCTTAACTTGCTCCAAAAGTTTGTTTCTGCTTTTTCTTCTGTTGACAAACGCCCTATAGTGATTTGAGACAAACTTATTATAATGGTCATTGAATGTCTTGCTTTTCTTCATACTTATAACCATATACTTCATTCCACTTTATATTAAACAGATAGGTAAGCACCTTTCACAAGATATATCTTGATAAAGAAAGTCCGTAAGTTTGTGCCTTATATAAATATAAATAATGCAGCATGCCGACAGATACCAGAGGAAATATTTAGCCTTTTTCATTTTAATTGTAATTTCTTAACTGACCAAGACAATTGCTTTCAACACTCGGTTGTTGCCAAAATTATATTTAGTACATTTACTTAAATTAGCATCTTGTTGCATTCAAATATATTAAAATCATATTGACTATATTAAGTGAGTCAAGAAGATGTGGTGTGTTAAAATAGACATTTGTTATTATGATGCCCAATAATTGCATACGGAACCTTTAATGAAGATTTGCAGCTAATTACTGATGCCATTAGAGAAAGTGGATGTTAGGACAAGCTTAATCAGAAACGTCTGAGAGCACTTGAAATTATACCAAATAAGAACACTGCAACGGACTACGTACTTTTCATAAGTGATTATAATTACCCGTAGCTCCGATGGAAAGGTAAGGTTTTGATTGCTTTTCGGAGCTGAGTAATTTAAGGGAAAACGTTTCGAAACTTCGCTTAGTATTATCGTCCACACACGGCTGCGTGGAGGATATTATCACGGAAAGTGCCGTCAGGAGACACTTTCTGAAATTCGCCTCATTGATCCTTGTCTTGTGACCTGCGTTCTTTTGAATTCAGTAACCCATATTGACGCTTCCAAAATTATAGGCACGCTGGATGGAGGTCAGCGTGAAGGTTCACTAAATTCTCCATCTAGAACCATGCTTTGAGGAATTCTCTTCGTTTCTTCTCCTGTGCGTCAGAATTTTCTTGTTGCTCCTGTTAACCTTTTGTCCTTCCTAAACGAGTTGCGCTGTGATCGGTGAAGATGGATTGGTTTGGACAGTCAAGTTAGTGCTCTTGTATTATTGAAGCTAATCTCCCAGTTTGAAACATATAGTTTTTTCTCACAAATCTCGCACTGCATCATGTCTAGGATATTTCGGGGTTCGTGTACCTCCAGTTTCCTTTAGGTCTAGACACGATTTCTTTCAAAGTCCCAGTCGGTATGTGAACTACAATCAAGTTGGACGGCTTGAGGATTCTAGCTATTTTTCCGATACGATTTTTGATGTATTGCAAGGCAATACGTTTCCACGTTTTGGTGCAGGTGAGGTAGTTGCGCTCATTCGGTTTAGGTGTCTACGGATGAAACCGCTTTAATAGCCGTCGCTAATGAGATACAAAAAATGACGTTATACTTTCTTTTGTTTCGCTATCGCAGTAAGGCAGTGTTACTCTATAAAAGAAATAGGGTCTGTATCCAGCTTATTTTGTGATAGTGATTTCAATTGAAGTATATGATTTGTTCGACGCTTGTCCCTTTTCTGTAAACTGATATTTCTGATTCGCGTGACAATGTTCTTTTAACCAGCATGTACAAAAAATAGTTGGTTTTCCATCTGTCACTTCCTGGCAACATGAACACATCCCATTGTAGTGTTAAGTTGTTATTGTGCCTTCCGTGGCTGAGTGCATTTTAGATTCACAAACGTATCGGCATAGTATCGCAGCCTTAATTCCGGACTAATGACTGGGTGTAGATCCTCTTACAATGTATGCATGACACAATCAGAAATAAGTCCCGAAGTGGGGATTCCATCGGAGATCCTCACATTTGCTCGTAAAACACTGCGTTGAATTTGAAGTAGGTACTGAGACACAAGAAAATGCGCTTATATACGCTTTCAGTTAACAGATTCCTAGTAGTTTACTCTCTACTGTTCAGACGATCCGTGCTGTAATCCTTCGATACCGAGAAGGTGATGGGAGTTAAAGTGGATAAAGACAAATAATAGCATTATTTTTCATTGTCTATCCGCATGCAAATGAGCGTTTCCAAAAGTGCTAAGGATAAACGCTCACGTATTGCTATCTTCTACTCAGGTGTTTGCGGATTTACCACAAATTATTAGCCGCTGTAATTTGGTCTAACTGGAAGTGATAATATGTATTTAAGTAGTAGGGAGAGTTGAATGTTATAGGAAGAAATTCATCACGTCTAGACTCACTCGCACAGCCGTCACATGCCCGGAAAACCAATGTACGTGCGTTTAATCCTTTCGGGAATCGTCAGCAGTGCGCATTCCATCGGGCCCTGGTAAGGCTCGAACCCGCAACTCGACTGTTGCCAGTCCGTGTTTGAGACCACTGAGCTACGGGGGACGTCCATGACCATCGTAAATAAGTTACTATATGTGATATAGCGCCGCTCACTATCCACTTACTTAGACGTTACTGCATTGCAAAGGACAAGGTAGTTCCTCACCCAGCAAAGAGCTTACCACACTTAAGCCGCCAATTAAATCATGGCATTATAAGCAGTTTGGTCTGTGTACTGATTACGGAAGAGTAGTGGGGATAGTTGAATGTTATAGGAAAAAATTCATCACGTTTAGGTTCGCTCAACAAGGTGCTTTTCCGTGCGTGTGACGGCTGTATGAGAGAGCCTAGACGTGATGAATATCTTCCTATTTATCTAAGTGTCAAAAGTGCAACTCGGTAGCCCGTAAACCTGAGAATGTTTTGATTAGGACACTAACCGTTTCAAACCCTCCTAATATAAGTTGATCTAAATATTGTAGTATCAAAAATGTCATAAAAAGTTTAGCAGTAAACCGGAATGTTGGATCGTTTTTCGTGCTTGGATTGGTCGTTAATCAACTAAGAGAATAAATGCAATTGAAATATAAAAAAATATTGTAACAAACGCATAAGAAGATAAACACCGGCAGGTGCCAACATTTCGTATTGCCTCTTCAGTGTTAAAAACAATAAGATGCAAATATTTAAAACGCAGGGGAAGTTCAACGGGAACAAGCTAGAACCGGATAGGCGGCCAGCGTGACAACACTTCGCCCAGAGCAGACGTAGGCTTAGGAACAACTGTTTCTGCATGCAGGGTGCGGGTTTGATACGGTGATCGCAACTGCCTCTGCGAAACGGACGGAACAGGCGTTAGTATGTCTTAACACGATTTTAAACATTTTGGCTTGATCATACTATTGACAGGTGACTAGTACTTGCCTACCTATGGATGAAGCAGGTAGCTTACGTGAACAGGTGATATCAGCAACCGACGACTGATTGATTTTATGCTGCAACCATTTAGGTACATGTACCCTTATTCTGGATTTCAACCATCTATTGGTACGGCCGATGCAGTGTATAATACAACTAACGCAAAATTAGTATATACAATATTAGTTGGTGCCAATGCGTTCTTCCCCTCATTGGTGTAACGGGTATTCCTTAGTCCGGTTGACAAGAACAATTTATATAGCACAAGAAGTCCTCTGAACTGCGGGAGTCATGGGCTTTGTGGCTTCATATTAGCGAAACCACCGTTGGATGATATCGCGATGTAGACCTTCTTTCTAGACACTGTGGAAACCTTCCGTCCTTGCACCCTAGCCTGAGCATGTTTATGATTGAATCATCTTGGATAGCCATTTTTCAACAGCGTATCATTGAGAGAGGTTACCTTATCATCTAAACTGTTGGTAGTGCCTATTTTTCTCGCACCGTTGAAGAGCATCTTAAACAAGGTCCGATTGTACTGCATTGGGTAGAACCTGCTAAAGTGCAGGTAATACCTTGACCAAGTTGGCATTCGGTAAACCACTCTTCTAATGGACCTATGTGCTCTTCTGCAAATAAATACGTCCATATATGCTAGGCGCTATCGTTTCCCTGTTTCGCTGGTTATTTTAGATACGCATGCACGTTATTCGGACGATCAGCCAGACGCGCAATGTGCTCCAATGATGAGCTAAACACTAAAATATTATTCATAGAAAGTTTATAGTAGGAAAGCAGCGATACTTCTGCACTTAACTGCGTTTAACTCATTGATATGAAGGGTCTGCTAGCACAGGGCCTAACGGATCCCCCATTGCCACCGCATCTATCTGGCAATAAGCAGTTTTAGAATTGTAAACCGATATTCTCAGTAATTAGTAGTAAGCTGTCGTTTAATAATTCGGCTGATATTTGAGTTTTAATTCTGAGCACTCTGTCCTTGAACACAAGAAATAAACTGATTTAGGTGGCGGAACATTGGTAAAAATCGATTGTACATCCAATGTGGCCATTGCATTATAGGCAAGGTTAAATTTATCTAAATCCTCTGTATGCTCAATAGAGTCCTTCAAAGGGTGTGGCACACTCTGCCGATTAAACAGAAGTGAAAAAAATCGGGTTGCATTTCCAAAACGTTGCTTATCGACAGATAGATTTGGTGGCAATATGTAGAAATTTGAGCCTAGTGCTAGCAGATTTTGCGTGTCCATAATTTAAAGATGATGAATGTATAAATATCGGTTCTCTCCTACTATAAGCAGTTTTGTGAAATATTCGGGGTAAAACATTTAGTAAATATAGGGATATAAATAATTTCCCATCGAAAGTGTTTTTGCTATAAAAAATATTTGCTAAATTTTGATGTCTGTGAAATAGTGAGAAATTTACAATCATTAAAATTTTCATAAATTTCTTACTAGATTTCTCATAATAAACCAACTGGTAAGTATTAAACAACGAAACAGATTAGATCTAATTTTACAAAAATTATATGTTGAAAGCTAAGTAAGATGCTTCTTGATTTAAACGATTGTAGTATATTTTATATAACGGAATTAAACCATTTATTATTAAAACCTTCGAGCTAATTATCTGGTGCCAATATTTGTTATTCATAACTTCATTTGTATAATTTTATTCAAATATATAAATTTGATATTCCAACGAAAATGTGAGCTACGTCTAATTAATGATTTAATCACAGTGCTGTACATTCAAAAGTTAACTACCTATCTACAAACGCATGATATATAATGAGGCTCTGTTAATAGCTTGGTGTATATAATGACAGTAAATCTAATTACTGGCGGACCAAATACTCTGATTTAATTTTTAAGCTAAGAAGTAGGATTCATTACTTTAACGCAGCTGACGTGACTGTTAATTTAGGCATTTTTAAAGTATTTATAAGTGAGACGGTTTCGTTGGTATTTTTGTTGTTTGCTTCACGTATGCACAAAGGATATTCCTTCGCTCATGGTGTCCTTGGTTTTAGGATCGGACTGATAATCTTTGGTGAAATGTGTAACTTGCTATGTGTGGTCCTATAATGCGTTAAACATCTCTTTATGTCAAAGAAGGATTTGGTTTAACTAAATGAATTATTTGTTTTATGTCTGCTGCGCTTGAATGTAGAGGAGCACTTGGTCCGTAGTAACTATTTAATTTCCACATGTCCACCCAACGCAGATACGAATAACGAAGAAACAAATATCCGGTCGTATACGTTTGTACGTGGGTGCATCTGACATGGATGCTTACAGGTAGAATGGCGTGTATAGGCGCCTATGGGTAATACACATCATCAACACTTGACTGGTCATAGGCAGCAAAAAATAAGTACAAATTCGGTGGTATTGTTTTCTGAATTGCGCAAAGGCGTATTGTTCGTTGCCTTGTCAGGGCAAGGTGATAGGATTTGGTATGCAATTAAGCTAACTGAAAATTTCCTCAAGGCGTTACATGTGTGGCCTTCTTCAGACTGAGAAGTGTCAAGCACCAAGACGCGTGTAATCTTTATATTGTCCAAAAAGTACAGGCTACCGTTTCGACACGGTCTTCCGTCTGATAATTACAAATGCTGCCGGTTGAACTGAAGTGGCAGTAATCCGATAGGCGGTTTGATTGGTAAAGTTGTAATTCATCATCGTTGTCACTTCAGGCATAACTAGTGCGACATTCTACTTTGTTTTAGCAGATGCCTGCGTGTTAGTTACGCAGGTGGAATTCCCGTAGCTCGATAATGTGCAATTCCGTAGGAGAATAGTGCTTAAAATGCGCATCCTCTCAAGCTGTACCTGGCAGAGGAATTTTCAAAATCTTCTTTATCATATCTCAGTTAAAGTTCTCAAAATACGGTTTGCCGCTAGCTGATGCGGAGTAATAGGTGAAAAACAGACCTTAATAAAATCGTAAAAGCTATTGACTTACGGCTTGTGAACTGTGTATCTTTGTCATTCATCGATAAATCCTAGACAAGGAAACAAATATTGAAGCCATACACTGGATATCATGTTTAATCGCATTCTGAAATTATTACTTAGTCAAATCTGAAGATCCCAAATTTTAAAAGAAGAGAACAGTAGCCGGATGTTTCGTTTATCAGCAGTCGAGGGAGTACTTCAAGCCATGAGCAAAACAGATTCAAAATATTGTGTTTAAAAGCATGTGTATAAATGTTGTATTCGCAGCGGTTTATTGTCAGTTATCTTCTGACTAATTCGTGTAGTTAAACCTGCCTACATATATAAAGAGAGAATGGCCATCTAAACAAATTTCGCTTCTCTATCTCCAAAACCATAAACCAAGCGAGAGCTTGCTATTCCTCTGAAGATAAGAAAGCTCAAATGCAGCAGTTGTTACCGGCGCATAGGAAATCTTTTCTCGCAATTTGTATGCTATGCCACGCGAACCGGTATTAGGAGGGTCATTGTAAAATCTATTACACTTTCATCGAAACTTAGAAGAAATAAGGCGCTTTATCTCTTCAAATGTGGCTAGTTAAAGATGACGCCAATTATATATAAGTTTGTTTCGATTATTAACCGCTTGGCTTCATTCGTGTAAATAAGGTTTGTTAAGCGAACACTCCAAAAAATGCATTACCTCCTTAGGGTTCTGCGAAAAGTAAGCCTCGTGAAATTATCGCGTGTTTACCGAACTTGGTTTTGATGACATTCGTTTTAATAATGTGTTACAGGAATTCGATGTCCATAGCATGAAATTTGCCAATATCGAACTTTAAGCGAAGGTTGAGAAAATTGAGACCGCGTAAAAATGTTCGTAGTCCTTAACTATGCCCTGATTTTTCTTGTTAAGGAATCAGCTATCAAAATTAACCAATTTAAAATGACAAGTGAATCATCAAAGCAACCGGGTCTGTGTTCAAGCCTATGAGCAAATCTTCAAACGAAAGCGCCTATTCATTGTATGAAATTATGTCAGTGGCTTGAATGATATACCAGAGGAATTTGGAAGAGCGCCCTCTCCAACTGATATGCCGAAGCCAATAAAGCTACATGTTGTTAAAATATTAATTCACCGACCTTTTAATTGCAATATTCTCATGCAATATTGACCGAACGAATGCATGTGGGTCGCTGAGTATTAACAATTTGTCAACTTTCTTAAGTATTGTAAACTTGTGGTGAATCAAAGCAGAAAATATTTTCACGGAATAAGCACATACGCAAATATTGTCTGTAACACAGACGAAACTGCTTTCCTACCGGCCAAGATAATGAGCCGTGTCATAGCATCTTGCTTCAGCCTTTTGCAGTGAACGGAGAACTTGCCTTAATATGTTTCTAACTTCTTCAGGCAATGTATTTTTAGGGTGTTGCTTTACAAGTCTCGTTGGATTGTTGGTAGGTATATGGAAATAACAATAACGCTGATAAGTATAGTAAAACCTTTAGTACATTAAATATGCAAATAAAGAAGTGTCTTTTGCTACATTGCAAGCCTGCATGCCGCATAGATTTACAGCACCCATAGTTATTATCAAACAACTCAGTGATAAACTACAGATGTAAGATGGATACATAACAATAAGACAAGTATAACTGCATGAGTCCATCAATCAAGCGACTTTTGCATGCTGTTAGTGTCGGCGCTTTGACAACCGATCCTGGGAGAGCATTCCACGTATGACAAACACGAAGGGAAACTACTTCTGTGGCACTCCAGGCAGCTAATCTGAACAGAGATTTTGAATGAGTAACGCATCAGGGTTTTATCGGTGCTGATTTGCAGTAAAGGGCGTCAAAAGTGACGTTGGTCTAGCAAAATCAATGACGCCATAATCAGGTCGATAAGCCGTCCACGATAGCTTTTACTGAATAACCCCAATCCTTGCAACCTTTCCTTTTATGCAAAATTGCGCACTCCAAATACCTTCTTAGCTGGCCGACGATGTCGTTGCTCCAGTTCAGTACGGTCGTGTTTCAGCCATGTATACCAATCTTGAATTGCGTATTTTACATTGGGGCGAACATACGCACTGTGCAGTTGTCGAAGTGTAGAGCTGTTTATTTGTGCAAAGACCCGTCGCTACAGCCTAAAGTGTTGGTTTCCAGTATTTGAGTGTTTTTCGGATTGCCTGGTGCAACCCATTTATAACTTAAATCTCTAAAAGCAAGACTTCTTTCACAGATTTTTGTTGCAATGCAGTCGATCTGAGCAGGTACAAGTAGGTGCTCTGATGTCGGATAGCAACTACATTGCATTTACTGACGTTGAAATGCAGTAATGTTTGGTTTAGCTATTGATCACTGGATCTTGGTCCCTCAGAAGCAGAGGGTGGTCGGCGTTCGACAGATTCTGCGCCAAATGTTGATTTGTCAGCAAACATCAGGCATTCTGACAAATTTCTCTTTGCAAGCTCATAAATAAACACTTACAACTGTGTATGCGGCATATCATACTCGAATTGTATTGGTCCGATATAATACACGAACTTGCCTTTGAAGCAAATGGTTGGCATGCTAGCCTAAAAGACGGTCGCTGAGGTGCAAATGATTGAGCTTGGCAAGTTGTATATAATGGTCTAGGCAAAAGAAAGCCTTCACAAATTTCAGGTAGATCACAGTTCGAAGGTGACACATATAATCTCAGATGCTATAAAAGTAGACAAAATTTCCGAACACCTTAAGACAACATTTTGAGCGGCATTCATGAACACCGACCGGACCAATCAAAAATGTATAATTATCACGTCTACGCTCATGGCAAACGTCTAGCTGAAAGATAAATTGTCTTTGGATTTCACATCCTGGGGGTAGAATTTAAATTTCCTTTTGAAACAACTTACACTGGTCGTACAAAAGAACGTTTGGGCATCACATACCGTGGCTATACGGAGGATTAATTAACATGCATCCCCGCAATAGTCGCGCACGTAGTCCAAACGAATTAGCCCACTATTATCTCAAACGCAGTTTGACCGATCTACCGTGTGGGGTGTCCACTCCAAGCATAACAGATACAAAAGCTTTGGACCGACGGAGGCTATCATTATTCGTTTCAAGATCCCGTTGTGTATAAATGCGCTTGCTTATATATGTCCTTATTTCGATTAGGCAGATTTGCTATGATTATTTCATTACCCTGAATGTTCTTTTTATACAAAAATACAACAATATTGGAAAGCCAATTTGGGGTACACGCGATTCGTGGTTATTTCCTTTCATCAGATAGAGAAAGCAGGTATCGAACCCGGGACCAACGGCATGATAGTTGTGACGCTACCCCGTAGACACCGGCTCCCCATGGGCAAAGCTTGGCACAACAATTAATGACAGTTTGGAAATTCAATATGAAGTACACGTTGTATGGATGGATTGCGACGCGCAATCTCAAAGTGGACCGCGATTCACATTGAAGTGAACTTTGGCCATTCGATCACCAGGACCGTCGCTGTTGAGACAGCAGCAAGTTGGGTGTTACTTGCCTGAAACCACTGCACACCATGACGCGTTTCGAGGTTAATTCATACCATCAGATGGATATAGCAGGCATCGAACCAGGGAAAATTTGGATGAAAATTGTCTCTGCTTCCCCTATGCTACAGGGTCCCGACGGGCAAAGCTTGGCACAACGGTTAATAATGGATTGTACGGTCAATACAAAGTACACGTTGTATGGATGGATTGCGACGCGCAAACTCAAAGTGGACCGCGATTCGCATTGAAGTGAACCTTTGCCATTCGATCAATAGGACCGTGGCTGATGATGCAGCAGCAGGTTGGGTGTTACCCGCCTGAAACCAGTGCGGTTATTCCTATCATCAGATGGATATATCAGGCATCGAACCCAGGACAATTGGGAGGTTATCTGTGACCGCTACTCTAAAGCCACCGGGTCCCGTCGGGCAATACCGGACACAACGAGTTCGGTGCCTGTTATATATATCTTATGAGAGGAAATATCCTCAAAGCGCGTCATGGAGTGCAGTGGTTTCAGGCGGGCAACACCCAATTTGCTGCTGCTTCTTCAGATGCCATCCTATTGATCAAATTAGTAAGGTGTGTGGTGGGAGTATACACCTGAACGAGCGTGCAGTGCCAGCCCAGCAAGGAAGCCGTTAGGCTGCCGCAAGCAAAGGCGGCAACCGATTGGACGTTCAGACGTTTCTCGCATGCACACTGATTGGCCAACAGTGGACGCATTGGAGTGAGCTTGTTTGACTGAATCAAAGGAAAAATGTCATGCATCAACAAAGGTCGTTAATTATGGATCCAACCAGCTGTATATACCGAT
>OX104071.1:85250302-85328030 GCA_944474145.2 Dicrocoelium dendriticum | reverse complement strand
CTCTCTAAGCCTCGTACTAATTTGCAGTGAGCAGCTGGTCAAGCTGGGGTTATGTAAATTACAAATAAATTTCAAGGAGCAGAAAGTATATAACAGAGTCTGGAGCGAATAACATGGAGTTAACATAGTGAGGTTAATAGCGGCTGAATAATAATAATAAAGGAAGATGCCGTAGATCACCGTCTCGGTAATTCACCTTACTAGACTCCACTAGAGAAGGTAAAAATAATAGCAACGCATAGGTCATGATGAGTACAAGCTTGTATTAGGCAACATGTGCACTAATCGCGAGACAAAACCGAGTTACATGATATTCATAAAGGTAGGTCAGTTGTGGCTCATTCATTCTAGGCAGGTGCGGTAAGGATACCACATTGCACCAGGTCAGTATTTATTATTCTGGAATGAAACGTTACCCAAGCACGACTTACATGCTGGATATATAATAAGGATGACACCAAACAATGACGGAGATAACCAAAACAACCACAAAAGTTAACAGGGAAATGGTGCACAGGCTATCCGAGTCGGAAGGTAAAACCCGAGCCGGTTGTGATCGTCTCTATTCCGAGGTGAGCGAGAATCAACGGAAATGTAGAACCATCCGGGAGTCCGTCATGTGTTACTATTTATTTTCTCATTGTCATTCGTACGGACCGGTAGCATATAACGAACAATTTCTCAGTGTCTAGACTACTACCTGTGCTCAAGCATTTCTATTTGGATGCCATACCATATTACCGCTGTTCCGGAATCCACCTTGCTGACTTGTCTGAATCTCAGTGCGTTTATCTGAAGGCAGCAGATGTACAAGGGTGCGTATAAATAAAGTTGATATGGGATTCATTGATCTCATATTGCAACCCTCAATAAGTCACGGTGACACACGAGAAGAAATGTAATAAGATCCCTCTCTCAATTGGGAATGTATAGATAATCGAACAGATGTCAGCGTTAGTTAAACTTCAGGCGAGTCCCATTTAGACATCGAGTCAGCATGTCATGGTGTTACGCCAGTGAAAATGCCATCAGTCTGTCAGGCTGAGGTGTGGTACTCATAATTGTTTCTAACTGGCTACCACTTTTCATCCAACGTTGGATATCAGTTGGTTCAAGGAGTTAAGTTACTTCAGTATGGCGAGATGGCAATTGTTCACACTTGTGTATGGACTACCACAAAATGAATGAATACATAATTACCCGCATTGACCATACCTTTACGTACGTGCATGAGTTTGGCTTGAATGAAATAATAACAGCCTTATTTCTCTAATTGCAGTAAATCGTAAGTAGAATTTTAAGTAACCAATAAGACTGTCAGCGATTAGTTAGCGTTTGGATTTTAACCTGAGCAGCAGACTTACTTTTAGTCAGAAAATACGTAAGCAAATGCCATCAGTATGGTTACCAGGCAGAATGATGCACAGTTAATGTAACGTAAAACACAGATGACTTATGGGTCCTGTGTATTGTAGATGTTGTCTGCCATAAGCATTATTATACAGTATTACCAAACATTTAAATATGGCCCCTTTGGGCTATCACTCTATCCGCTGCTCCCATTTCTACTATCAAAATTCGAAAGTGTGTGCAAATGCATTTAGAAAAGTTACGAAGAATTCGTTGCACAACATCTAATTAACTAATATCTCTAATGAGTATGTGGGCGCCATGATATCTTCACAGCAGGGATTGGAATGGAACCATTTAGACATGGCTGGGAAAACAATGAACGATTAAATCTCCATGCTCATGGTGTGTTTTGCAATGAAAACACTGAGCATTTCACATTTAAACATAGTAGGCAAAACAATAATGACTAACAAAAGCCTCGACGGAATTCGCAATAAAGGTGTTTTGCTGCACTTATGATATTCCATTCCAAACTGGATTTATCATAGTAATTTTACGCTTAAAATTTACAACAATCTGCTATCGTACATTTCGGTTGCAACTATTCTTTGCAATAAATCAATTATATTGTGCGTGGATTTTTCCCCCATTAATTATTTACTTACACACTACCGTACCACCAATGTTTGACTAACCTACTATTGAGTGAATTTAGATGACTGGTCATTTCTAATTTAAATTGCAGCAAGAGCGTTTGCTCTTCAGCACATTGTCTCCATAAGAGCTGAATTATACTAACATCAGTATGAGTGATGTGCAGCGGTAAATATAACTACATCCATTTTTGTGACTAATATATGAAAGAGAACATGTAACATCAACATCAGCATGTTAACCGCTACTCAGTGACTTGCCGGGATTATTCATTTTAAGCACGGACTAACAACGTGAGAACAACTGCAACGCAGTTTGCTGGGTCTTGAACAGCGAATTTCCACACTGCATTCCAAAGTAAGGAATGGTTGTAGACGGGCTCCATGGATAATGGTCCATCAGTACACCCAATCGTTCAACTGAATGCACAAAAGAATGTGGAATATTATGAGTAGCACCCGCTTGGTAGCCACGATATATACATATATATATAAATAAATAAATATATATATAATGCCGTGAACTTCAGCTGACGTGCGTGCGTGCAAATTGCTCAATTGTGTACTTGGGGTTTTTCCCTGTGGCTTAGCTGCATTTTGTCGCACACCTTTGGATCTGTAAACATACGTCGTGCTTTCAGATGCTCCACATAATGATACTGTTTTCTCGAGTACCTTCCAGTACATCCTATATTTATTATTTCTAACTTCCGGGCAGGGTTTCGTGCAGTGCTCCGTTGAAATAGTCACTTAAATAATCGTGATATGGCTGATATTTTGGATTTGAACTTGGAATCATGACTTCCATTTCTAGCACAAATACGGAGTGCTGTGAGCAATAACTTGTCTGAAATGCGCAAAAACCAAGTGTGCATGTTGCATCATTAAAATTTGCAGACTCACAATTCACTCCCTCTTCGCAGCTATCTAGCGAAATACCACCATTCCGTTGGGCCACACGCACTGAATTCTCCTGACCTAAAGAAATATATATTTTTCCACTATGTATATGCAAAAATTTGTCGGTGGTTGTCAAATAATAGAAATCATCCTATTCCTTACTTTTTCTACCGCAAAAGATGAACAGCATGATGTTACACCTCATCATATATATATGTGCATACTATTTTCAAACAGATATGCTAATTAGAATATTTTGCTATTTAATATTTTTGCTGCTATAATTAACACGGATAAATTCGGAAAGGTGCAATTTTGAGAAGAAACGTAATCACTTGTTTTCACTGACGGATAAAGCCGTCAACTGTATTTGCTATTCATATGTATTTAAATGTACGCCTTGCCTTTGGTGTTTCATTCGGGTTATGGCATTTAGGGTTTTGTTGAAACGTGTTGCACTATAATCATTTGAAAATAATAAGTACCGAAGGAAAATTAGCAATAGTATTTTATCTATGAATGCCGGCTCGTTTGAAATGCAAAACCAGATAACGCGACCTTTCTAGCACTACGTGCTGCACACCGCATTGCAATCGCGCAAGTTCTTTGTCTACCGAATTCTTGTTTCATAACCTGATGTGCTTCTAATAACTTACTGAGAGTTCAGTGAGTATTTTGTCCCGTTCACTAAACAACACCTGTTGTGGTAAGTTGAGTGGGAGCATAATAATACATCGGATGTTTAAAATTTAATCCTATTTATTATTTTCCTAGAAGATACTACTCTCCTTAGTTGATGAAAATACACACTGGAACTCCTTTTCCATATCTGCTCTATTGTACTCCGCTTCCTGCCGTCCGGTCAATGGCGATCTTAACTGCTTCCAACAGCTAGATCGTAATTCGCCACGTTGTTTTTTTGCGTATTAGGCTTGATTCTTCGAAACGATGACCAGTAACCTTGAGAACCTGCGTCTTTTTCACTTTCACCTCAGTAGATGAGCGATATGATGGTATGGTAGCCGTCCTAAAACAAAGCATTTTATCTTGGAACAAAAATATATTCGCCTTAGAATCAACCAGTATGGGTGAATTTGGTGACAGTGATTAAAGATTATATACATGTTGTTGTGAAGCTACTCCCAGGAGAACGACTTCTTGACTTGGATATGCAGAAGACATTGCCCTCATCTGTGACAGCTCCCAGACGTGTCAAGCCGCGCTGGACAGATTAACACTGGCCGTCAGCCGCTTCGTGCTTTTCTTTGCACCATCGATGCGCAAAGCGTTCCTCCAAGGTTGGCAGGGAACGCCTCCTGCGCTGACCCTTGTTGGGGATCAGATAGAAATCGTTCAAAGATTCAACTACCTGGGAAGTTGTATCAGCGCCCTTGGGATCGATGACGAGATCATGAACAGGATAGCGAAAGCTCGAAGTGCATTTTCTAACCTTCGCCATCTATGGCGGCGGCGCGACATTACTCTCGCCCTGAAGGATAGAGTGTACAATGCAGCGGTACGCTCGACCTTATTGTACGGTTGCGAAACTTGGCCCTTAAGGTAGGCGGACATGAAGAGGCTAGCTACGTTCGATTACTGTGTCTTCGCAGATTGGCTCACATCTGGTGGGAACACCGCGTGAGTAACGAGCGTGTTCGACGAATTGTTTTCGGCCCAGGAATAGGATCTGAACCACTCAGCACCGTTAGTTCCCGCACCAGGCTCCGATGGCTAGGTCACGTGTTACGCATGCCAGCCCACCGACTCCCTCGACGTGCGTTGTTTGCTCACCGGGGATGTGGGTGGAAGAATAGGACAGGTGGCCAAGCAATGACTTGGTCCAGGGGAACAAAGTCCCTCCCTTTGTTGGTAGCCTCAGTTGGAGAGTCACGGCTCCCTGGTTGGGGTCCAAAAGACGGTGAACACGTTTGGCTGGATACAATTGCTGACATGGCAAGGAGCCGACCTCAGTGACCTTCATGCTGTGAGTTTCTTTGTCCCTTCACATCAATATTAGCCTCTCCATCCATCTAGGTTCTCATTTCCTAGGGTAAAACGGAATAAAAAATTTTACTTTTGCCTAGCTGCTGGCTGGAAGCTTACCGGAACCATGACTATCCGTTGCTGGTAGCTCAGCTGGCATGCAACTGTTGTATCTATTTTTCCCTTTTGTATTGTATTATATGCATGTATATATGTATTTCCTTCATGTATTGCGGCACAATATCGGAGGTGTTTTCCCACCTCTAGCTGATGTGGATAATGATGAATGATGACATGTTTTTGAATAATCAGCTAATGTTTTTTCTTGAATTTAATCTTTGTGATTACACCCCATATTGGAAATGCTGCAGTATTTGTGCTCCAACATAAACTGAATTTTAATTTCCTGTTTACACGAACCGAGAACAAGGTTACATTGGCAGAGGGATAAGCATCGCTGTTAATTTTCAGCCTTAGTACTTACACGGTTGAGCCAGTTTCAATTGTTTTAGAACCAGCCATTATTTTACATGGTAGCGCTGTGTATTAGTTGGCTACATTTAAAAGCGAGTAAATTGACTAAACACTTTAATTGCTCGCAATGCTGCTACTAGGTATATTTATGGTACGTGTGTAAAACTAAAAGCAACATAATAAATTATAGGCTCTTTAATCTAGGAACAAATAAATTTATATCTATATAATTGTAAGTCTCTCTGATTTCAGCATTGCAAACTGGGTCATTGTTGGCTGAGAAGAGACGGACCTCTGACCATTTTCAGGCAGATTGGTGGCTAATTCGTACACAAACCTCTCGGAAAATTAAAGATTTTCCACTTAATCTCCGAGTACATAATACGTAGCATTTCACCACTTTTAATTCAATATCCTGTTTACCGGTTTGATATAACATAGTGATGCCATATGGGCTAAAGAATATTACAACGAGCCGCCACAAAACTTAAGGACAAATATCATATTGTCAATTTTTTAATAGTTTATATAGTACGATTAATGTTGCTCTGACATTTAGCTCTCATCAGTTTATAATATGAAGTACCAAGTTTTCCTATATTCTCAAATAGTTAATTTTTCCGATCGGCGAGTTTATGGTTAGTGTAATTAAACTGTGCAGAATTGGTAGTAGAAAGCAGTAGTAGTAGTAATATACGATACTAGTAGTAGTTAGATTAGTAGGTAGTAGTAGTAGGTAATAATAGTAATAGGCAGTTGGTAGCATTAGCATAGGTAGTAGTAGGTAGTAGAAGTGGTTAGTAGTAGTAGTATTACTCTGCAATAATTGTAAGCAGTATATGCCGGATCTGATGGGCTTAACCTACTGGTTCTCAAGTCATTTCCACCATCTTTTCTCCTGCCGTGACTGAGCTTTTAAACAGGTCGCTGTCCTAATGTTTGTTGCCTGTCAGTGGTGAAGCCTATTCCGAAAGGCGGCACTCTAGTAAAATAGACAACTACAGGCCAATTTTCCTGACACCTATTTTGGCGAAGGTTGCTGAGAAAACCGTGAAGAAGGGATTGCTGCAGTTGCTACAGTCAAACGAGGTCCTGTCGCTCGCACAGCACGGTTTTATGCAATGGTCGCTAATGCATTACGATCCTGCTTGTGACGAGGCATGAGTGGTTGAAGGCAATAAGCCAGGGGAGGTCCGTCGAAGTGCTATTCATCGATTTCAGTAAAGCGTTCGACAAGGTCAGTCATGAGGTTCTCCATCACAAACTCAGAATGTGTGGTGTCGGTGGCTCACTGCACCGGTGGATCGGCGACTTTCTTGTTGGACGAAGGTGGAGGGTACAGGTCGACGACCGACTAACTGACTGGTACTTCTCTACAATTGGCGTGCCTCATGGCACTGTGCTGGGGCCCGCTCTGTTTCTGATCCACATCAGCGATCTACCGCAGCTTCCCCGGTCACCTTGTGCTTTGTTTGCGGACGATTTGAAGATTTGGAGAGAAATTGACGCTCACGATTACTGTGGCCTACTTCAGCAAGAACTCAGTCGTCAATCTACATGGTCTGCAGAAGTTCTTCTCCCGGTTAACCCAGCCATTTATGTATTTATGTGCCTGGTGAAGGGTGCTAACGGCCGAACCTACACCCTTGACGGCCAAACGCTATATCCCACACCCTCCGTGAAAGACCTAGGTGTTCTCTCATGCTGAGATTTAGAGTCCGTGGACAACACAAAGAGGCTATATCGTAACGGACTGCGCATGCTTTGGGCGCTCAAACGTAGCATCGGCACATGGTCTAAAGACATTACCACTCTCCTCTTCCCTTCTATCATTTGACCAATGCTAGCGTATTGTTCTCCCGCCTACTTTCTGATTAACCGAGGCGAAGCACGAAATATCGTACGGGTCCAACACGTTGCTTTCAGACTGATCTTGAGTATACGGGGCTTTGGGTATGAAGACCGGTGCGAGAAACTAGGGCTCTACACTTTGTCCTACCGTCAGGTGCGGGTCGACCTTATTATGACTTTCTGTATTCTATAACTTGATGACTTCCCAACGTTAAGGCCAATGCTGCAACTACGTGGGTCATGCAGCACACGCGCACAGAAAACAACTTGTCGTGCCGGATGTGAAATGTGTTCCCCACCCACTGTGCTTCGAACAAAGATTGGTAAACATCTGGAACAGTTTACATGAGCATGTGATTGAGGCAATATCTGTGCATAATTCAAAAGGTTGTTAGATTTTTATTTTTCCACTATTCGATTCAGAGAACGACTGCACACTTAAGCTGACAAATCACTTTTGTGAATCCTGAAATATCGTATGTAGAATATATAATTATTAATTGAGAGAGAAAATGATATTCACGGTTGACACCTTTTATAAGGTTCTCCACCATATTTCGAAAGAAATGCACATAATCTTTTTCTATTTGCTCTATAATACAGTATTCAGTATTTAGTATTTGTACTCGATGTCAATAAATTGTACACTGTATTTTGGGGCTTATCTAACTCAGGCATTTTTAATATACTTAACTTTCTATATCCGGACAGCTTTTTATAAATATTCAACACAGTTTCACTTAACCGAGACAACACATTAGCTTCATTCAAATAGCTTTGCAGTAATTTTATTGCTAACTCTATTAACGCGAACAGAACTTTATAATAGACTAGCATTTTTTTACTTTTATAGATTTTGCGCTTTGGTTACTGCTTAGTAGGTAAAAATAAACTTTAGCATTTTAATTCCCATCATCATTTTTCGCGTTGTTCCTCGTAAACATTTAAATGTAAGCTTTTTCGCGCCTCGCTGACAAATTTAGAATTTTTATGCGTCGTTTTCTTTTACTGACGGCGATCAGCATTGTGGTAAAGCAAGACATTCGATTCGCCCGCTTTATCCCTGGATTCATGCTGGTGTGTTACAACGTTATAATGATCTGCTGCTCTCCGGAACTAATTGACAGTTAATTTTTCACCCTAACTTACGTCCTTGCCTTTTACTGTCGTCAGTTACGACTGCACGCGTGCACCTTTACGCGGTTTATATCATTATTCAACATATGTCGAAATTACCAACCAAGATATCAGATCTGTATGTAACTACAATTCCATCCGGTAGTACAAAGCATACATCGCAAAAGTACACTTTTAACAAAATTAACAGGTCGTAGAAATAAAATACTTGTTGGAAGTTGCCTGTTAACCCCTTCAACTAGTTTTATTTATCAGCGCAATTAGTACTTGGTTTCAATTATCAATCGAAAAGACTAAAATATTAGCTTGTTTTTGGAATATTTGGTAAAATTATGCATTGTGAAAACCAAGTATATACCTAGTTTTCCAAAGGTACGATCACACATGCGGAAATTTTAATTTAGTATTTGAATTAACAACAATGCTCTTATTTTCCCAGCTAACACGTTATTTTACTGTCGTGACGCGAAATAAGTATACATTATATTTGTTTATACGGATACGTGAACGCTTGTTCTGCCAAACGCTTTGATCCCGCAGGATGCACATTTCTCCACATATGATTCCAACATTGTTTCTGCGATTCGCTATACCGAATAATCATCATTGTGATCATACACATCATTGCGATATACGGAAAGTCAGTATCAAATTATAGTCTTTCTTCGCTCTGCTGTGTTAGATCAAAAATATTGTAAATGAAATAAAGATTCGTGGCCCCTGTTCCTCCACGGATCCAGATATAGTATTCCCTAATGCATCACGCAAGACCGAATGTTTCTGCGGCTGTCCGCTTGTAGCTTTGTGAACATATGTAGTCCAATGAACGAACATGACATGTTTAGAACTGCATTACCTATCGGCAACCAGACCAATTGGGCCTAGGTAAAAAATGATGTATTTAAGAGGACTCCGCCTAAGAAATGAAAATCCGTGGGTACTTTTGCTCACACTGAGACACGTGCTGCATTACATATGACTTTGTTGCTCGGGAGACTCTTTAGCATCTACGGTGGCGACAAATGTCTGTATTAGCATCTATGGTGTTTGAACCACCAGAGACGAGTTGAACTCAAAGCGGCTTGGATTGCTTTCGTCATATATGCACCACGTGTTCGTCCACCATTCATGTTCAATGGCGATTTAAACCTTCCTGGAAAACGGTGCTCCAATATCAAGCTTTTTGGGCTACTGAGAAATGGAGACCTAGTTTATGCAAAGGATGTTTGAAACTGTGGCAGCAATCAAATAAAACAGCTGACGAGCATTACGACGTGATTATCTCCATCGTGCCTCGACATATTGCAGTGAAGCTGCGATTATTACTTCCAGAAATTCAGGTCCTAGAGTCCCTAATATTATTGACTTTAACTGAATTGGTGAGCTTTTGGTGAACGTAATGCTCTATAGTCGCGATAAATGGGACCTAGGATCGTCAGTACAGAAGTTCACTGCACCGAACATTTTAGTGACTTACACGTCAAGGAAAACGAAATTGGTACACAGCCGACAATGTTGAGTCAGACAGAGTACCAGGGATAGTCAGTGGCCTCATGCATATAACAATATTATACAATTGGTTGGGGACGACTAGAGTACCATAATGTTAACGAAGCTATAGTTCACCGTCGCCATCTGTAGCGGACGCTAAATGTGTACTATACAGCGAACTGCAGACAAAAATTTAACTTGTGTAGTTGTAGTCATTTGAACTATCCTTCAAGAATACACTTCATCAAGAGCGATTATTGCAAACAGGCGATAAAGGCATTGTGCAGTGAATCTTTGGATGGGGATTGCTTAAAACCGTTTTCTAATAACACGTAGCAGTTTGGTATAAGCTAATGGCGCTGTAAATAAACGACAATTTTTCCAACTAATATCTGCTTTTATTTGGTTATATGCGAAGTATAAGGCGTCCGACGATTACGATGGTTTGGTCGCTGACTTTGACAGTCTCTCCATGCGGTCAGCGAAGTTCAACCACCAGAACAAGCCGGCTAAGTCGGTAAGGCTTGAGTGTGGGAAAGAGTGCCCGATTATAGATCTGCGCGGTTAACAGATACACACCCAGCTAACCATGAAAGACTACGTCGTACTCTCCGGCTGTGATTTGAAAACAGTTGAAAACATCAACGTGCTTTACTAAACGAGATCGCGCTTGCCCTGGACGCTCAAACGTATCCTCCGCCCTGGATATGAAGCGGTTGCTAACCGCCTCTTCTTTTACATCATCAATCCAGTGCCAAATTACAGGTCACTTGCATACTGTCTTCATACTCGGGGCGACGAAAAGTCGGTTGAGCGGGCATAGCTTGTGATAGTAAGGTCCGTCATTGATATACGAGGTGCGAATTTTGATGACAAGTGCTAATGAATAAGGTTGTGCACCTTGTTATTTCGCCGAATGCAGATTGATATAATCGTTGCGTAACAGATTTTATATCTAGGTGATTGAGTCTCGCTGAGCCCGCTGCTTCACATTCGTAAAATAAACAATACAGGAGAAAATGAGCTAAGATTTTCATAGGGGATTTGAAGCAGGGCGCTCAACAAATCTGCTTTCAGAGGAAGGTGCTGAATATTTAGAAACGCCCGCTTGAAACATGGAGGAAGCAAAGGCAATGTCGAAGCTTAAGATATTTCTAAACATGCACTTTGCCAACATGGTTACATAAACCACCAATATCCTAATGGGTCGATTTGCTGAAAAGGTATTGGATATTGCTACACAGAGGTACTCCTTTTGCAGTATATTTTTACTTTTGTGGGGTTCTCTAATCGGGAAAAATTAAATTATGGGACAGAAAAGAAATTAATGTTTAACCAGCCATGATTATCTGTTTGGGGGTATCTCACCTCCCAGCCGCAAACAGTTAGACATAAATAAAATATTTCTAAATAAGCGCTATATCCGTGCGTACCATTTCGCAATTTTTGGATTCTGACTTCAAAGCAAATGAGTATCCTTGATGTCGGATTAAGGTTTATGGTTTCTAATAACCTCTATTCACCTTGATGTTTGTACTCTAGCTTTATTAACAGTTTAACTGGCTTTAATGAATGAATAAGTTGGTGACGATCAAGTCCTCTTGTTCGCTGTTCGAGTGAGTCCATACAAGTCGGCATTATAGTAACCATGGCTATCTCCATTAAAGGGGATACCGAAGAGACATTTTTAAGCTGGTTATTGTCATCCGGTGAATACTCAATCTCAGGGACCCCAAGACTTGCGTGTCTTGTAAACGTTGCACTCAGCAGGTCTAAACTCTCTTTAAACTCATAGAATGCGCGTGCGCTTATGCTCGTCGGCTAGTTGATGTTCCGTGTAGGCCCGCGTTACTCGTCCCTGCGAATCTCCTCTCAACTACCCAATGGGCGCAGAGAAGATTTGACTTCAGGCACTGCATTCGATAAATTTGGAATTCGCCCATCAGCTGAACATTGCCGTGAACATCGGATTGACTTACATAGCAGCAGTATAAGTATTCGCTATTATGTTCTCCTTATTAGCTGCTGCATCCGAGATTAACATTTTTGGCTACGCGTAATATATTTCGTCGATGAAAGGAAAATGGTAGCTCAGCTCGTTAATTTTGTTCAGCAGATAAGAAATAACCGTGCCAAAACAATTTCAGTGATTTACTATTTAAACTTCATCATGGCTATATTTAGCAGTACTTGAGAATGATGTATTATCAAGGGAATTTAAATCATCAATTTAAAGAAAAAATTGTGGCTTCTGTATTTATTAACTGCAGGTTTATTCCAATATGTGAAATTTTGTTGTCTCCAGTTATTTTGGTTAATTTAACAAAACATTCATGGCTGGACACCAGCGAAACTATTTAGCATTTTTCCACTAATCTATTTTTAAACTTTAGATGTAAAGTCGAAGTAATGAATTATATGTCAAATTTGTCAAGAATGTTGTCGTTCGAAATACCTTCAAAAAGTTTCAGTGTTATTTAATAACTTGATACAATTTCAATGAATGTATTCTTAGCTGCACTTTGGCTGACTCGCCAAGTAAGATTACTAATGTCCTAGGAATAAAATAAACTAAATCCTTTGGAATTATATTTAACATAGGAACAAAATACCTGTGGTTCTAAGCAGTGTATAGTATCATTCATTTTAATCCATTTGGTTAAGTTGTTTGACAACAATATTAGTAGACCACAAACAAGTACGGTGAGTTTGTTATGTATTTTTAATCAATATAACATGTTAAGCTGTGTTAAAAGCAATGACTATTTTCATATTTAGCTAGAAGATTTATTTGCCTAGTAGCGCCATCAAAATTTAAATAACGTAATCGTTTATTTAATGGCTTATTTTCGTATTATTCTCTGGATTGATTTTCCTGGGAATTTCAATGCTTTTTCCAACTTGGACAAGGCGGCACATTTTTTAATGTATAAGCAACCAGAAGTAAGAAATCTAATGGTTACGTCATCTTATATACTTTTATTTGTAATTTAAACAGTATATTGAAGAGTTTATTCTCTAAATGCTAAAAACCTACAACTTCATAGAATTAAATTATATTTCGGTTGTGCGGCCTGCTTTGAAACTTGAATATTTATTTAGATCCATTAAATGTATTTGTCATTTATTTGACTTGCATTTCTAGAAACTTATCGCGCCTGAAACTGTAACAATGGTCTAAAATGTATATGCCTTTTCCTATCTTGCATTTTTAGACCCCATTGTCAAAAATGACAATAGTCCTATTCTACAAGTAGAGACATTTGTGCGTCCAATAACTAGCAGATCCATGCAAGCCTTTTAAGTAGGATTATACTATTGTTGGTTTTAAGAGTAATTTATCCGATGATAAACGACTACATTATAGTGCTGCTATATCATAGCATAGTTTAATTAGTACTTATTTCTGTAGTATTGTTCTTCAAAGCGCATAATTTGCTAATAGTGTGCTTACACAATTATGTCCCCCGTGTTATTTGCCGCAGATTTCTACAAACAAAACCCACTCTTACACCACCTATCCACTGGTTTTTAATTAAATGTTGTGAAACTAATCTTTGCAAAAATAACTTTTGCATAATAAGAAATGGATGTACACTTCTCGTATTGGTTACCTTGATCTTGTATATGGAGATATTTTAGACAGATTTTAGTCACTGCTTTGTCAAATTAATGAATGAATGTCTTGTTACCATGTCTGAATTAAAAACACATACTCATAGATAAGGTGATAAGCAAATAGGAAACGTCTAGTTGTATGCCAACAAAACTGCTGAGAACAATTTATTTTAATATGGCTAAATGAGTAGTTTCTACTCACCACCTAATAACCTATGTTATTGCCCATGTCCCTACGTTAATATATGACATGTTTGTTTATCTTGCAAAATGGGATCCATTTGAAGATTTTAACAGCATTTTGAAAATTCCAATTGCGCTGTCGTTCCGTAATTCAGAAACATATGCATACATGCAATTTTATAAACGGTAGATGTGGATATACAATTTTAAACTATTAAAATGTTTAAACTTGAAAAAGTGACTTACGTACGTTGCGTTTTGTACCGGTTTAAACCATTACATATGCAAGGCTTGTAATGTGCACTGTGCATGCCTGGCAAGAAAAGGTATCCAGCTTTTGGATTTACATTATTAAATTTGGTTAAATGAAGGGGAATCATGCTGCGTGTCCAAATTGCAATTAAACTTCATGGTGTTTATTAAAGGCACTAAGATAAGATGTCACCACATATATATTGCAAATATCAAACCAGATACTTTAATAGTTATTGTCAGTTTCCGTTATTGAATTTTGCATAATTAAGGCATATGGATAAAATTACATAAGAAAATTTGTTATATATTTATTCACTCCCTTTTCGATTAATACATATTGGTCATCGAAAATAAATATTTTTGTTTGTTTATCATCGTTAACATGGTCTAATATACAACATATTAAAAACTCTTCGTCTGTTTTTAACCTGCTTTATAGGGACATTTAACATGACATTATCGAAATACGCGAACGTGCAAACCCTACAGCATCCAGGTTTTCCACTTCTCTTGATATTAATAATATACGGCAAGATTAGTATTGGTATGCACATAATATATATATTTTTATAAAACTACGATAATAAGTCTAATGTATAGCTCTTCTAACTAGCTACTAGCTACATACTAAATGTTAGCAAAATCTAATTATGCCATTTTTTTCTCAAGTGCTTGCAAGTTTTGTAATAACAACCATAATAATGTGCGCATTTATATCCTTAAAACGTACACATTATGGAAGATGAAGGACTGTGCTGCGATTTTTGATTTTTTGTTTGGTAACGGACAAATCTACACAATAGGAAAGAACCATTATGTCTGTAGCAACATTATGTGGTTTTTATCAAATACCAAACTGCAAGGCCAAACGTCTGATTTCGCAATAAATACCATGTGTTTGCGTGCACCCATGCTATTTCCATCAAAATAAATCAACGGTGGGATTCTTAATTTAAGTCACAGGCCTGCATGATTAGTCTGGTAATGTTACTAAACAACCTTCGTGTATAGCGCAAACGCGACATAAATTTGAGCTTCGGGCACAGCATGAGCTTCCATTGTACAGTACTTTAGTAAAGCGTTGTCCTTGAATTTATGACTCAAGTTAGGTAAAAAGCAGTTGCTAATAGTCGCGTTACACAAATATTATAATGAAGAATATTCATTTATAATAGAGACACTTAATTTTGAACAACGAAATGAGAAGACGAATATTGGCAGGTGCTAACATTTCGTATTATCTGGTCAGTACCAATACAATAACAGGGAAATCATTTTATATATCTTACAGGGCACAATCAAACCAAACAAATTTATTGTTGTGGTCATTGTTGTCAGATTAGGTCCACGTCAACCGCAGGTTGACAACTAATTGCTTTTGGACAAACAAAGATGGTCTAATTTGGCTTATCGCGACGGCCTCAGCAAATTATAGAAGGCGTGCATTGGTATGATGTAACAAGAACCGGAAAGCTGATAAGGGATTGGTCCGGTGACGAGTCGCCAAGTTGTGCCTACAAATGGAGGATGCTGGTGGCTTACGCGAACACGTATCATCGGAGGTGAATTGGGTAACTTCGCGCTGAACCCAGTTTGGTAGTTGTTCCTTCACTCAGGATTCTAAAACCCGTTCGGTCCTGCCGATGTAACTGATACCGCGGTCACACTCGAATTGGTAGACACAATGTGATTTGCCCCGACGGATTCATCTTCCTTTACTGAAGGTAACGGCAACTTTCGGGTTCTGTTGATAATTACCATCTCCTCAGCACAGTATATATGCTCAATGGCCGAGACAATCCGTTTGGTCATCCTTTTCGTTGCGGTGTCACCCTTGAATGGGAGCTCAATGTACAACTTCTTCTTAGGGGCTGTCAAGACCATCTCCTTGAGCGGTCTAACTTGGCTATGTTTGTCTATGATTCGCTTTGGGTAGCCATTCTCCATAAGTGTCTTAGTGATCAGCTCAAACTCTTCAGCCAGGCAGTCGTTGGAGAAGATACGTCCAGCCCGAGTGAATATTGTTTTTACTAGCGCGCGCTTTTGTGCCACCGGTGAGAAACTAGTGAAGTGTAGCTATTGGCCGGACCACGTTGGCTTCCGGCATACAGATCGCTTAATTAGCCCATTATCCCTGCGACTCATGAAAATGTCGAGGTACGGAAGGTGCCTATTCGATTCGAATTCAAAAGTCAAATTCAGGTTGGCATGAACATTATTGAGTTGGTCTACTAATTGTTAGAGTTGCATCTTTGTGGATCCGAAAACAAGGATATCATCCAAGTATTGTTTGGAATACGGCAGCTGAGAAATCTGTCCACTTAGTTTCCTCTCAAGCATCAGCATGAAAAAACCAAACAGTACCGGTCCCAACAGACTACCTATAGCTACTCCGTCAATTTGGTGATATGTGTTGTGGTCGAATAGGGAAGCGACATTCTCCGTGCAAAGTAACAGTGACTGTTTCTTGAGGTCTGGCGGTATTGGTAGACGGAAATTCTCCTCTTATATCAGGTGGCAAATGTAATCAACTGTCTCAAGCAAGGGGACATTAGTAAATAACGATTCAACGTCCACTGAGCAATTAACCTTGTCGGCTAGGCTGATTTGGTCTAGGTCTTCAATTATTTCAAAGAGTCCTTAATGCTGTGCAAATTATAGTGCTGCTTTAGTGGTGCAAGGATCCAAACTAACCAACGCGACATTTCGTGCTGCGGGGAATTTACCATGGATAAAATGGGTCTTAGTGGCATGCCTTGATTGTGAGTTTTTGGTAACCCGTATAGTTGTGGTGTAGAGGAACCGCTGGGATACAAATGCTTGTAGGTGGTTTCATCAATTGCACGATGTAAGAGAAGCGTTTCAAGGTGTCCGGTTATACCGGAATCTAATTATCTCAGGCATTCTATCTTGTCGGTGCGTGGAAACTTGGTTTCATCACTTAGAAGGCTTAGCAATAGTAGGCTTAGTAGTAATAGTAATAGTAGTAATACTAGTAATAGTAATAATAGTAATAGTAGTAGGCTTAGGCAATAGTAATTTATGATCTGTATACATTGTTTTTTTACCGATAGTATATACGTTAAAACCTCCATGGCATAGTTTACCGCCGACTTCTTTTCCTAAACCAGCGCGTCGCGCTCGTGCTTCACTTTAGTGATTGCGGAAATTCAGGGGTTTCCAACACAATGAGGAAACAACAGGTATCCCTTCTTATTACTGTTCCAATTCACGTATAAAGGTACGCTGGATCCTTCTGTCCTACTTCGGGTGTGTCATAGGTATTTGATTTATGCTAGCAAATAGCAGATAAAGTTGCAATAAGTTTCTTAATTTGCTTAACCAAACAGCGATATATCCAACGAATGTTAATGTTTCCATTGGAAAACAAATTATTTTACAAAATCAATTATTGCTGAGACACTGTTTAAAGATTCCTTTAAATATGTATCTGTTTCGGAGCCAAATTTGAAAGTGATTGGCTATTGTTAATTTATGAGGATTGACTGTTTTCATATTTCCTTGTAGTTCTACACTCGTGCCGTCGCATTCGTAGTTTGCGGGAAGCCATTGGTACCTTTTGAACAGAGTATAAACCTTGCTTTTCTTTACGTATATAATAAACTAATCATACTATTTCAGATATATATTGTTATGCTGTCCGCAGAGTAAAACTATTCCGGATCACACAAGCGGATATCATCCTTGACATCGGAATGCATATACTTACAACCTTTTTCCGTGGATGCAGTTACAAGTTTAGAGCAGATTGCTCTATTTGTAATTGGAATAGGATACCGATTCCGAAGCAAAGTGTTTGGTTAATGGCACAGCAGACAGTTGAAGCAGAGCAACCAACTTTCTGCATACGTCCCTCATTGTTTTGCACCCAGCAAATATTTGTCAAATAATCAACCAAACCACAAAGTTTGCAGTTGTCTACCAGAAGTATAACGTCAGGTTGTTAAATATAGCGGAGAATTTATGCTGGATCTTATTATCGTCGACATATTGCTTTTGAACTGAAAAGACTAAAATACAACTGAAAGCTGCCCGACTGTTTATGATATATGTGCCAGCTCAATTAATTTACGCTTCGTGTTTGTGTTTTTCCTTCTAACCACAAGTTGTCAACGCTCGAGTTATTTTATCGTTAGAGCTAAACTTACTTCATGAATATGCAAATGATCATGCGAAGCGAAATGTTGCGATCTTGCAGTGTTCATTCATTTTGTGCTTTATCAAGTTGCATTAGCAGTTAGAGTGTTCTTTACGTTAGAACTATGCGCCACAAATGTGTTAGCCAATATTCATTGCGCCTATTTGCACACAATGATTCGACGCAACGAGGGCTAAAATAATGATATTGTAAAGCGCAAATTCCACGGCATTTTATGTTGGCTTTTAGTCGCTAAACTGCATTCAATACGTAAGGGACATTCAATTTTTCCTTTAATATGTAACACATATTATTCTTTGATATTTTATATTTACATAGACTTTTCTGGCCGGCTTCCAATATTGAACTTCTGGATTGCTAAAAGGCGAAAATTTTGCGCAATTTACCAGAAAATGAAGCAAAAGGAAGCAAAAAAATGTGTTAAAGTAAACATGATGTTTGTCACGGGTACGTTTTGCCCTGAGCATAGCCGCTGATAAACGTATCATAAAATAATTTGTCAAAAGTGGGGAAGATATTTTGACTCAAACGTAGGGATATGCGATAAATGTAGCTTAATTATCAGTTATTAATTTAAAACATAAAGACAAGCATTATAACGCCGTGTAAGGGGAATCAATTGCTATTTATACAGAATGCTTTTAACACAAAAACAGCAACGATTCTTGGATTATAGGTTAATACTTAGGAATTTCAGAAGTAAATCTCCAAAAGCAATGAGTTGATATAACTGAAATCCATTTGTGGACATTAGACTTTGCCGATCTCGAAATCCTTTGAATAAGTCTAAAATTTGCTCTATATATGTATCACATTTGGCACACGAAAAATTGAACAATTCTGTAAAAATAATATTTACATGTCATGTTAGGCGTAATACATTTCCGGTAATTCCCCGTCGGGCTTATACTGCAATATACAAAATGTAAACATAATGGGTAGACACACATTATCAATTACTTGTTTAGAGCGTGTTGAAAACTGACAGATTATTTGACGGCGGCTGTCCGTTAGGCAACAACTTTGAACCTCGCGGAATAGAGGTGGTCATGTGCTTGGTCAAGCATAGTCATAACACTTTAGTTAGCTCCTTCTGGATACACAGCTCCTAATAATACATAGGAATCGCAGTTAAATCTGCAGCTTTTAGTAGTCTTTTACGTGCGTATTTCGATCGGTTCGCCTGGGCCTTGTACATATATTTGAATGAGTCATATTATTTATTGGCATGCCTCATGTCAGCGAAGAGCTGACTGATGTTATGCTAATAGATCCAAGCCTGCGAATGGACGCCTTGTCGTACGGCCGGTGTACTCTGCTCCACATGAGCAGGAAAAATAATAAATTCACATTGAAACTATGTGGACCGCCCTCTTATCCTCTGAGTACAATTCCACATAAGAATGCTAGTGTACTGGATTTGACTAACTGAGGGTTAGGTAGCTCTGTGTGCACCCAAATAACAACGAAATATAAGTTCCATTTTAACTATGCCCTTGTAAGGTAGTTTTAGTAATATTGGCTTACGTTCTATTGTCAAGAATACGGGCTATGTGCACATCAGTTGCATTTTGTCTTAACTTAGATAAGTAGTGTTTTTTTGTTTCATAAAATGGGAGTAAGAGGAACACACCAGCTGAGCTAGCGCCTCTTTATTCGTTTGATTTCCCATCCGGTGTGACTATTCCATCTGCTGCTACTTCTGTCGTACAATTGCTGTGAAACCCTGGTAGACTAACGCAGCTGTAGATTCCTAACACATTGTAGAAGCGTAAAACTACAAACCTCGCAATTTCACTATTAAAATTCTGCTATATACGCCTAAAGCATCTGTATTATCAACACTTTGTTCAAACAGTCAAAGTGTCTCATAATTTGATGAACACAATCTAACTTTTTGACTACGCAGGTTTTTGTTCTGTTACAGATGCAAGTGTCAACACGATATTTGCAATGGGCCATCGTGGCTGTCGACTGAAAATACTTTATTGATGATAGAACAAAAATGCTAAAAAATAACATCCTATTCTGTTAATAAAAGTGTATGAATTTTCTAGGCCACATAAGCAGAAGAAACAAACGTTTATCGGAGAATCGATTTAGTTATGACATACGAAATAACGTTGTTGGAGTTGTACCATTATAAGCTAAATCTACTATAAAGTCGATATGATTAATGTTAGTTTGATGGGATCCTTTACCAGCATACGGAGGGAAAGATATATGATCGTCGAGTATCTGGCTTACCGTATATTTAAGTCAATTTCGGAGGAAGAGATAACAGGTTTTATTTTGTGCTGCGTTTAAAATCGTGACGGTATGTGTGACTAAGGAGATCTCTTCACGTGCAAAATCCAGAACTCATCATGGCCTCCCTACAGCACATCGGCGTCGTGTGATCTCTTGATTGTTCGCTAGGCCAATAATAAAATATGAAAAGGCGAGATCTAATTAAGATAGCGTGCTTTACGCCGCAATTCACTGAAATCTAGTTGGAAAATGTTTCGATTTTAACCTTCGAATCGGGTTCATCTGTGAGCAGTTGCACTGCTCTGCTCTCTTGAAAAATCGTTAATGTCAACTTGAAGAAATTGCGCTTGACGGGAATGGAATTATACACTTGTAACATGAAATATTCGAGTTACACCAGAAAGTTTCTTAGGTATTAAAAAGCCGAAATTTTGACTGCATAACATTAAGGTAATATAACTACATTTAACGAGTAACTCGAAATAGTGGGTGCCGCATCCCTAGTAGAAACTACTTGTGCGGAATTCAGCATAACATGGCCATTAAGAAAATTCCTGTAAAGCACTTGCTTAAGAACTTATAAAAAGTTCTGGTACAGAATTGTCATAAGCTATGAAAATTTTCCAAAATATCACAACTGGTAATTGATAGGATATTTAGCTTATGGAAAAGAACAAATTAGAAATACCTTTTTATATTTGACAGTAGAGGGGCGGAAATAGTACGATGTTTTAACTATAGGTAATCATGGCTGAAATTAAAATGTAGATTTCCAAGTTGCTCAGATTTAGTGGTAAGTAAGGTGCTTAAATATTTTTTATGACATCCATACAGGTTTTCTGCCTGTGTTACCGAAACAACAAAGTACCTGCATTTCGTTTTTTTTCTAATGCATTTTTGGTAATTTTGTGGTTTTCGAAATGTTCAAAGTTGAGATTGCATTTCCAAACATTAGTATTTGTGGATTACCAAAATATTTATTACACCCTTCGTGTTTTAAATTAGTGACATTTTTCTGTTTAACCATCATTAAGCCTTTGAAAGCCAAGACGATGTGTGACGACATTGCTAGGTGATACCTAATTGTATATGGCAACAGCAACAAATTAATTTGCTACTGATTTTCTTCCGCCGGGACGATGATGCTTTGGTTAACCTGAATTGGAAAAACTGTTAGAAAAATCTAGGATTTTTATGTCCTGCGGTGCCACAGACAGACAACTTTCGCATTGGGAATACCTGGCATATAGTTTTTAAATGCGCTCTTTTTATAGAGCGTACATACACGACGTATTTGGTTTAATATAAATATAAAACAAAGAGACTTTCTAGCTTCATAGCACACACTATACACTTAACTCTATGTCAAGTGTAACGATGGCAATCTATAATTCGGCTGATCTAAAATTATGTGTAAAAATAATCATCCACTATTAAAAATGCCCTTCGCATATTAAAAATACCAAGCGTTGTTGCGTCCGAAGAAATTAATCATTCACGGTCAAATAATAAATAATCCAGCAACGGAACTTTCACGAAAACAAATGCATTTGCTCACGGATGAAAGATTCCAATTCTAGCCTGAAACGCTACTAGATTATATGCATGCAATTCAGCCAAATTCAGAGCCAGAGTAATAATTTTGACTGTAACCTTTCTTAGAGTGTTTTCAAGTGTTATTTTTGCAACCAAAATCCTAAGCAAACATTGCTAATGATAAAATAAATTCCGAGGTGGATTTCTTAATCAGGTAAGAAATTAATGATGAGGATCACATACGTTAACAATGAATATAGACGAGTAAATGTTTATTTGATTACAGAATACATGAATACAAGCAATAGTTGTCGTTAGAATACAGTACCGATAATTAGGTCACACCTTCAATTTTTTCATGAATATTGTGGTTTCCGATAAACTTATTTTAATTGATACAATTACGAATAAAAATATGCTAGATCAGTCAAGTAGAACGCATGATCAAATATTTCCTGGACATACATCTGCTCTCTTTCAGCAAGTTTTTATACTTTGTAGGATACGGCAGACTGTTTTGCACATGACACGTTTAGTTACTGTTTGTGAGAGCAACAGCTTCACCTTCGTCGGATTGCAGCTGCATTTGGAACTGCGTTTGCGTACACCAGAATTCGTCTGGTCATCAGTTTATTGATATTATTATGTAGGAGGTCATTCGCACTTAGTTTTAATAAGGCAAATGTTACTTCACTATAAATGACGTTAAGTGATCTATTCTAGTATTAGGTCAATTAAATACATTGTTCTACTTATTCACTTAAGTGTTGTTGCTACATGTGCAGCATTCATTTGTTCACACTGATCGAAAATGTGCCTATTCTAGCATAGCATGGTTTCTTACACCTTATGTTCAATTAGTCTTCGTTTTTTTGTGCATCATGCATGTTTGCTTACTCTATCCTGTTTATGGTTGCTGCACTGAATCTAAGCTGTTCGTAAACAAGGAGGAACATTACTTATGAATTGAAGGATTTTGGTTAGTATTTTTGCTCTTCGCCATCAGCCGACAATTCAGATATGTCGACAAGCTATCCGCAAAAGCACCAGACGGACGTTTCGCCCTATTGGGGCTTATCAGTGGTGCGCGTCCTTCGGTCATTCCATTCATAAGTAATAGTAATTCGCCCGAACGGATTCCACAAAATGCTATGTCAATTCATAGATGCCGTAACCGAGAAGTCCTGAAGCAGGAAGGATGACCGCTGTCATCCGCATGGCAGGTGCCTTCATGGCAGTGGAGGATGCGTCGGCTATATTTGCATTTAGCTAACAACTCATAATAGTCAGACACCATCCTCCATGGCGCAGTTGTATAAGCTGCGGGATAGTTGGCAAGGGCCACTTGCAGTCATGGGTCCGATCCTCCGCAGAGGACCGAAGGATGCGCACCACTGATGAGCCCAATAGGACGAAACGGCCGTCTGGTGCTTTTCCAGATAACTGATCGACATACCTGAATTTTCGGCTGATTGCGACGAACAAAAAGAAGGAACATGTTACAAGATTAAGCTCTATTGAACACTCGTTGTACTTGTCCTCATATTATTTATCATGCGGATTTAGTTAAAAAATATTTCTTTATAACTGACTGGGTAAAAATTACCATAAATTATTAAATTAATAATTTTGTGAATAATAATCGCAGTTATCCTCATACAAAAAGCCAACACATCATTTGTTAGCATTGATGCTTGCTTGGTTTCTCACCTGAATCAAATCGGTATTCCTGCAACTACAACAAATTGGAGATTGAGCGAAAATCAACGTCGGGCCATCAAAGAACCATTGCGCAATTTTTCACCTGCATTCAAGGCAGATGTATTCTATTTTTAAATAAATACAGAACAAGTCCAAACCGTGGCATTTTCTTTTGTTATCAATGCGCTTCAAATTAGAACGCTGACAACTAATTCGTTGCTGATGTTACTCGCTGTTTTCGATGTGGTACAAGGTGATAGATAGGCCTTTTTAAGTTTAAGTAAGGCGCGCCAGCATTTACTTTTTACCCTCCTATGAAATGTTTACCTTTAACGGCAACCTCTCATTTTTAGAAAGACTTCGTTACACGCTCAAAACACGGCTTTTCAACAAGACGGAAGATGTTTAACTGCTGAGTGGACTTCGCAATTTAAATGCGGTGTTTTTTGGAGAACATATATTTTATGATTTTGTCTGCCTGGATTTAATTAAATACCCTTCATTGTCGCTTACATTTGTGAGTTGAGTGCTTTCATAGGACCTGACGGTGCAATATTATTGAATGAATTCGTTTCGCATATTTTATGTTGTCCCACTTGGAAGAAGTGCAGGTCCATCTTCGAATATCTCACAAATCTCAGTCCACCGATACGCGCTTAACACCTCGAAATGACAAGAGCGTACCCTGTATCGGTGCAACGGCTGGTCAACTGGATTTTTCCTGTCGTTGCCACCACTATCATCTTAAGAATGGGTGTTGCTTATGCTACCGTATGATTCATCTTTCTCTGAACAATTCTGAAATGTATAACAGCCAATTTCCAACAAACGGATCATGGTAATATAGGCTGCGCTTGAGCCCGCTTTTCAAATTATTATGCGCAAATATAGCGAAATGCTGCCTATTTTCTAACCAGCCAAATCTCTTTATGAGGTACGGAGGGCACCTCGAGCAAAGGGCATCGCAAAGGCAATCTCGATCAGGTGCGCAACTATTTATACTCGAGTGCATGATGTCGTTGCATTTTTTCAGAATACTTCCAAAACAAACTACCTCACTGCTGTGCGACTGTAAGATTTGCAGAGTAGTGTTGAGTAGAAAATGCCTGTTCGCATTTATTTAACCACGGTATTCCCCAGCGATGGAATCGGCATCGGTGGATGACAACTAAGTCAAGAAAGTAACGGCTACGTGCATTCAAAGGATCTGGGAGAGTGATCACTTCAATGGACGATGGTTGAACAAAGAAGAATTTTGTAACCGACGACACGAAAATATTCTCTCGTCTCAAAGTCTGCTTGTTGCGGTGCACCAGAGAAGGAAAAAGATGCAAAAATAGATATCTCACATAGAATCAAATGTAGTGATCGATGCAAATTCTGGTGGAGGAAGAGCCACGCTATATGGCAGTATAATATATTAGTCGTGGCCATCGGCTGTCAACGTTTACGATCCATTGGCATAAGGCACTAGCTCTTAGAAGTAAGGTTATAAGAACGAATCCGGCAGGATTCTGCGGGTAAATGTTAATGACTAATCATACAAGGAAGAAACATCTTCTCGAGAATTACTGCATGTGCAGTAGCTGCGTGTTTGTGTCTACTTGTGACGAATCTACAACAGTATGAAATAATTCCGCCTACTACCTACTTTGCACATTGGTCTTACTCATATGTAAACCCTCCTTCTCCGTTGATACAATGTATTTGTATGCCTACAATCATTGCTGCATCATATGCATTGGACCTGCGCGCGCATATGCGTTAACGTGCAGCAAAACATCAATTTGAACATAATGATAAAGTGAGCCTTATAACCATTACCGACGGATAGGCGATTGGCTAGCTTGGAAATGGTCTTTAAAATTATAATGCATGTATTTTGCCAAGATGCCCAAATTGTTGTGTCTAACGGCATGTATTACACTATGATAATTTAAAGTTTGGCACCAGGTTAATTGTCCTTATATAGGCGTTACATTTATAAGACGTTTCCAAATTATCTGGTAATAATAAATCATACAATGTATTTCGTATAAAGTAAGTTCATATAAAAAGTTCATATAAAAACTGCGGATAGCGTCCTCCGGTCGGTTATTTTTGGCTGTGTTGACAAGATCAATTTGTGTTAACTTTCTGCGTTCATTGGAAGTATTTCGTGGAAATTGAGCTACAATTCAGTTTCATTTCCGATTCTGAAATTTCCGACCAGAAATACTTGTATTTCATCGTTTGGTTTCGGCGATCTTGCTATCGCCACTTTCTTCGTCAATTGGCCGCCATCTTGTTTTCGGATTATTCGCAATGCCGAAGCAGTCATCCTGTGGTACTTGCTCCAAACTAGTCGGATACCGTGCAAATGCCCTCACGTGTGCATTTTGCCAAGTTAAATACCATATTTCATGTGTTGGATTATCAGTTGAGCATTTTCATCGCCTTCGCGAGATCCAACACGATTTCGTCCAAACTATATGTGAAAATTGCCGAAATCAGATACAGCCAGAAAGAGTAAAGCCGACGTGTAGTCCTCAGCGTTTCGTTGCGAACAGCTCCGTGTGTTTGGCCCAACAACCTAGCGCGAAGAGATTTCAGGTTTCGGCTCAGTCGTCCTCCTCCTCTACCCGTGCAAACTCACTGACACGAAGTCCAACCGTTGTGAGAAGCCCAGTTGCACCTGGGCTAAATTGTTTACCTTTGTTGTGTCCACCGGACACTGATGTCCCAGCAGGTGAAAGTCTGAGTGCTGAAGACCAGTGGAAAGATCAGAGGACGAAATTACGAAGGAACGTTGGGCGTTTACGTTCTGTAAGTCAACAGTTAGCCAAACCACGTGAGGCTGGTAGTATACTTCGCCCTGCAAGGCCAACCTCGTCCGACCAGAGGCGTTATAATCTCGTGATCTTTCACGCACCGGAGTCCAGTGATCCATCACCCCAAGTGCGCTACGATCACGATGTCGAGTTTTTACAGGGTCTAATTGATAGACTCTTCGACGCTGGTGAGGACTCGGTAAAAGTGAGGCAGATTACCCGTCTTGGAAAGCAAGGTGATCAACAAAATCGGCCTATGAGAATCACTTTTGTGGACGAAGCCAGTCCAAGACTTATCATGTCTCGCCTAAGTAGGCTGAAAGGTTTGAAGATCCATGTTCGTCCCGATCTGGACCCAGTAGACAGGGAGCGGCTCAAGTCTGCCATCATTGAGCTGAAAAGACGCACTGGTGAGGGAGAAACAAATCTTCGTATCGTAAATTTTCGGGTGGTTTCCAACAATCCGCGAATCAGGATAAACAGGCTGCTCACACTTCAAGCACGCCCGGTGGCTCCTGCTGCGGCCTGCGAGTAGCCTTCACAAACGTTTGCAGTATTATGAATAAGCGCGATGAGCTTTGTTGTTTCGTTGCGTCTGAGCGGCCAGACGTAGTGGGACTCGCAGAGACATGGCTGCACGCAGAGTTATACACCCAAGAACTTGAACTCAACGGTTACTCGTGTTTCCGATGCGATAGACTAAAGAATGCCCACGGTGGTGTCTTACTTTACATCCGGTCTTCCCTGCGTGGGAGACTTGTGAGCACCTACCGAAGTGACGATGGCCTGTGTGAGGTACTGTGGTGCTCCATCCGCCTCAGGCGCGGAGAACTGCTTGTGGGCGCAGTTTATCGCAGTCCCCTGAGTCGTTGTTTGGATTGGCTGCCCCATCTTCGGACCCAAATGAGTCGTCCACACTTTCTGCTTATGGGCGATTTTAACTGTCCTCGAATACGATGGCCTGATGTGCATTTGATGCCTGGACATAGTGAGGTTGAAGCAAAGTTCGTGGATTTGATACTTGAAACTGGTGCATCGCAACACATATGCCAGCCAACACGCATATCAACACGTTCAACCCCGTCTTGTCTCGACCTGATGTTAACGAGCTACGAACAACGAGTGCGTGACGTTAGGATCCTGGAGCCCCTGGCTACTAGCGACCACTCAGTACTGATAGCTGATATGGAATTATCTTTGCCGTATTCACATCCGCTGCAACCAGCTCCCAACTACTGGAAAACGGACTTCGATGGTCTTGCTCGAGCCGCGAGCCAACTGGATTGGTCTCTGTCACAAACTGCATCTGTGGAAGATTGTTGGATATTTATAAGAGAGAGATTGACATTATTGTGTTCTCAATTTGTGCCATTGAAATGTCGAAAGGTTGGACCGATTAAGCCTCATTGGTTTGACAAGGAGTATAGAAACCTGGCTCGGAGGCGGCGCAGACTGTGGGACAAATTCCTTCTCTCTGGCTCTGCCAATGATTACGAAGAGTATAAATGTCAGCGGAATCTCTGCAACAGTGCAAAAAAGAATAAACGCCGACACTTTGAAGAGCAGCTCGCATTAGCCGCGAAGACCGCCCCAAAGAGAATCTTTGCATACGTGAAGCGACGCCTGAAGCCGGCGGGTGATGTGCCAGTGCTGGATGGCACGGATGGACAGCCCCTAACCTCCAGCTCTGAGCGTGCGTCCGCGTTGGCGGCGCACTTCGCTTCTGTATTTGCGAATAACCAGGTGTCTGTTCCGAGTTCGACGTGTACCGCTTTTACCGAACTCGATAGTCGGCATTGTGGCGTCGAAGAGGTAGCTCAACTACTCGCCAACCTTGACGGCACCAAACCTGCCGGACCTGATGGGCTTCACCCACTGGTTCTCAAGTCACTTTCAACCATCCTCTCTCCTATCGTGACTGACCTTTTCAACAGGTCGCTCTCCGAAGGTTTGTTGCCGGTTGACTGGAAATGTGCGGTAGTGAAGCCTATTCCGAAAGGCTGCGACCCTAGCAAAGTAGACAATTACAGGCCAATTTGTCTGACACCTATATTGGCAAAGGTTGCTGAGAAAATCGTGAAGAAGAGATTGCTGCAGTTGCTACAGTCAAACGAGGTCCTGACGCCCGCACAGCACGGTTTTATGCAAGGTCGCTCATGCATTACTAACCTGCTTGTAACGAGGCATGAGTGGTTGAAGGCAATAAACAAGGGGAAGTCTGTCGACGTGATATTCATCGATTTCAGTAAAGCGTTCGACAAGGTCAGTCATGAGGTTCTCCTTCACAAACTCAGCATGTGTGGCGTCGGTGGCTCACTGCACCGGTGGATCCGCGACTTTCTTGTTGGACGAAAGTGGAGGGTACAGGTCGACGACCATCTAACTGACTGGTACCCCTCTACAAGTGGCGTGCCTCAAGGCACTGTGCTGGGGCCCACTCTGTTCCTGATCCACATCAACGATCTACCGCAACTTCTCCGGTCGCCGTGTGCCTTGTTTGCGGACGACCTGAAGATTTGGAGAGAAATCGACGCTCCCGATGACTGTGGCCTACTTCAGCAAGATCTCAACCGCTTATCCACATGGTCTGCAGAAGTTGTTCTCCCGGTCAACCCAGCCAAGTCGGTATTTATGAGCCTGGTGAAGGGTGCAGACGGCCGAACCTACACCCTTGACGGCCAAACGTTATATCCCACACCCTCCGTGAAGGACCTAGGGGTACTCTCACGCTACGATTTGAAGTCCGTGGACAACACGAACAGGCTATATCGGAACGGACTGCGCATGCTTTGGGCGCTCAAACGTAGCTTCTGCATATGGTCTGAAGAGGTTGCCACTCGCCTGTTCTCTTCTATCATTAGACCAATGCTAGAGTACGGTTCGCCCGCCTACTTTCCGATTACCCGAGGCGAGGCACAAAAGATCGAACGGGTCCAACACGTTGCTACCAGGCTCATCCCGAGTTTACGTGGCTTTGGATATGAAGACCGGTGCGAGAAACTAGGACTCTACACCTTGTCCTACCGTCGGGTGCGAGTTGACCTCATTATGACCTACCGAATTCTACATCTCGGTGAGTTCCCCATGTTAAGGCCAATGCTGCACTTACGAGGGCCATGCAGCACACGCGGACACAGATACAAACTTGTTGTGCCGGATATGAAACGTGTTCCCCACCCACTGTGCTTCGCACGGAGAGTGGTAAACATTTGGAATAGTTTGCCGGAACATGTGATTGAGGCAACATCGGTGCAACAGTTCAAAACGTTGTTAGATTTGCATTTTGCCTCTATTCGATTCAGAGAACGACTGCACACTTACGATGACATCACATTTGTGAATCCTGAAATATCGTAAGTCGCATATTTTAAATATTACATGAGAACGACAATGATATTCAAGGTTGACAACTTTTATAACGTTTTTCGCCATATCTCGAAAGAGTTGTACAGAATCCATTTCTACTTGCTCTATAATACAGTATTCAGTATTCAGTATTCAGTATGCCGGGTTTTTCTATAAAAATGGAGAATAACAACAGCATTTTTTAAAAATTTATTTGCATTTGTTGAACATCTGTACAACGTTGTATTATATACTGCTAGCTTGAATATGTAATAGAAAACAGTATTATTCGGTCAACCTTTTCTTCTAGTATGTATGTGACACACTAGAAAACATCACCTATTATTTAATGCAGTCCTTCTTAACCAGCTGTAAAATGACCTCAATAATCAATACCATATTTCTGTTTGACAAATCGGCTCAATAACGTGCGTATCATAAATTCAATTCACGCAACTTATGTGGTGTTGACATTCATAGGGAGAGTTTGTTAAGTTGAATATATTACAAATTTTTATTGCACGGGAATAGCGCGATAAAACACTGGTTGAACGATTAATTGACTGCGCTATTTTATGTGTGAACATTAAATTAACGCATATCTGCTTATATTTCCATTGCATGTATTTTGTGAACTGAAAACCTTTTATGCAATCCAGCTACTAGTTAGTTAGCATGATAAATTTCCAGACCGCAAACCGTGGCTTCCTATTTATTTAACAAGAGACCATGCTACAGCCTTTCGGTTCACAAGAGTCGACATATTACCAATTTGCACATGTTTCGCGGACAAGATAGCAAGAAGATTCACTGAATGTAAAACAAGTGGTGCTTGTCAAGTCAAGTCAAGTAAAGCCTTAGACATCCAGGTGGATGCATGTCAGTGAGTTACATTATCAACCCCTAATTTGATAAAACCATCACCAGTAATGATGCGACTTTTATAATTTTACAAGCAGGTTGGCTATAAAGTTAACAAATGCTACTTAATTAAACAGTCCAGAATCCTTGACAGAACATTGATTGAACGAAATATATGAATCTACTTCCAGCTGACGAGGCCAACATTTGTTAAAATGTTTATTGTCATCTCGTTGCAACTTGAAAATTCCAGCAAACCGCTGGTTTTGCGCGATGTCTCAGATAATTATTCAAGTAATGGGTGTTGTGCTACCTAAGTTAACTTTAAAATTTCTAGTTAAACAATTATTCAATAAATTTCAATGAAATTGATACCTTTGTAGTAGGGAGCGCAAATAAATAATTTTGGGGATGGGCGTAAACGGGCAAATAAGAGGTACTGCCGAGGGCGCCAAATTGTCGTGCATCTGTTGGTTATATTGAAGCACTGCATAAAAAGTGAAGCATAAATAACCTAAGATAAAGTTGCACTCGTAAATAAGGTGGCCATCTTTAAGTGTTATTTTCCTTTTGATCATGGGCTAAACCATGCGTATGGTAATGCATAATTTTTCCATTTATTCTCAAAATGGTTTAAAGAGCCGTCGCCTACGATTGACATTGTCTTACAGGTGCTTTCGCACCCAAGTGCATTTCGTCAAATATTACAAGGAATATCTGGTCTATCCCACCAAACCTTATCTATAAAATAAAATGTCTTGACGAGTAATTTCACTCTAACACAATTAAGATGATTGTCGTGTAGTTCCTAAGTATTGGCCAAAGTTATTAGAAAAGAGTAGTAGATTTAAGTAGTTAGCTTAAATATTGGAGAGAATACTTGCTAACTGCCAACCGCAGCTATTAATGCTAATAATAAAAAATTATTGCTTCGCCGTTTAGCAATTGTTTGCTTTCTCGTTAATTATGAAATTGACAAGTTGAGCCTTTTCCTTGAACTGATTAATCCTGTGTTAGAAATTCCCATTGTGGTTTAGATCACCTTTTGTCAAGATTAAACTCCGTGTTACAGATTATGCTCATTTGAAATCACTTCCAAACTAAAGCGGGCACAAATAATCAGGACGCACTAGTTTTAGAAGCTAACATCAAGCGCGCGCGAGCGCATAACTACCATTAAACACACTTTGATTCGGTCCTTTCAAAACAATAGCAGGGTTATTCTTTTCAGAATTCCAAAACTCAAACATATTTTAATTCAAAATAATGGTTAGCAAAAGGAGGTCTTGTAATGACGTTATTGTATACACTCTTGTCGACCACATTTATGCAAATAAAATGGGAAGCGAAATAATGTCACTTGAAATGATCTGATGGCATCCTCTCTGATTCGTTAGTCTCTATCACAGCATTCTTTATGTCACTGATCATGTTCACATTCGATAAGACATCACGGAAGCAATTTGTATTATTCCTGTCAGCATGGCGAGTAACTCAACAAGAAGCTTGCCACTAATTAATTTTCCTTTTATTTATCTCGTTTTCTTGGTTACTTGCATGTGCTTGGCCTAACAGAATGCAATATAAATAGATATCCTCCGAAGAACGGCTGACACACTTACTTTGGGAATATTTGAAAGTCCCTTAGTTAAAAATTTACTTTTGCTTATTGATACATGTTTCTTACCAAGTTTGCATATTTATGCGTAGCTTCATTAAATACCATGAAATTCCTTTTTATCTTGTTATTTCTCTTACAACTTATTGAACTAATATTGATTCTTAGTGCCCGCTGGGTACCATTTTGCGAAACTAGTAATGTGAACAATTTTATTTTAATAACCTAAGGACTTCCACAATAATGCAGTGTGATTTATCATCGGACAGATTTCTTTGTTTATGCTTGTTTTTTTATACTCCGTTATTTCAGGATGTCACTGTCGTCCATTTCCACGGACCGATATGTAACTTATATTTGTGTGATGTAGCTGAGAGTTCAGCAATAATCATGGATTGATTTTGCACCGTATTTTAGGGGAAATTGAAGAATGGCTTCAACACCTTTTTGAAATAATCCTGGATCTTAAAGTTTTGCGTTGGTTCGCGGCCCCCATTAACCCAATGAATTAAACCGGGTGGTGCTTCAGGGCACATCGACGGCTACTGAAACCAGGTTGGTCAGTGGTGCAAAGTCAGATAAACTCAGTTTCCTGGTTCTCTAGGTTGAATGAATAAATTGCATTAATTTTTTAACCGTAAAACCAAATAATTACGCAACCACCACTGAAGCAATGACGAGCTTTTATGTCGACGGCTTTAGTTGAGGATACTAATGTTCTTTCTGTCTGGGAGTTGTCGCGCTGGCAATATCTCAGATACCATGTAAACCTACCTATTACTTCAAAACATTACCACACCTTGCACTGTCCTTTGTGCAGATTATCCAAAGTTGCCTAATCTGTTGTATGTCGCTAGGCTGCTAAGCGAAAACCACTTACCGCTAGAGCCTACCTACATTACTTTCTACCCTTTCTCTTAGTCCCATCCCGGCCGTAGTTACTAACATTCTATTTATTAAACCTCTATAAAACCCAGCTTAACTGACAGCATCCGAAACGCCACTGCAGAACAACCAGCTGCAGCCACATAGTCAAGGAATGACAACACTCAATTATTAACTTCAAATTTCATAGTAAGATATATATTACCCGTAAAGGTACTAAACCGGTTTAGGAGCCCACCTTTCTTTTCACTTTTCATACAAACAAATGTCTCAAACAAAGTGTCCCAGCGTATATTTCGCTTTTTTAAATAATCCTACGGCGCCCACGTTTTAAAATTTGCCAGGTAAATTTGCCAATACAGCGGATATTGACGATCCCATGGAAAGTCCTAGCTCCTGAGCGTATAATCTAACATGGATCATGGAATAAGACCTGTACGACACAATTTCTTTCATTCCGTTATTTCTTCTAGCTTAAGCTATGTTTCTCTTCCAGATTTCCGTCCCACATGGCTTTGATCAAAGCAGTTAAGAAATGGCAATGATCCACTGCAAGATTCAGATTATAAAAATAAACTAAGTTCTCCGCAACAGTTAAACGCTCTTCAGTAACTCGACTTTCTTCCCGCATTTCATGAAATAAGTTATAATCATTGCGCTAATTCTTCAAAAATAAAAGGTGCACCTATGTTCACGAGAGTATCAACGCTAATTTCCGCACTAGTGTAATATAAGAATTACTTCTTAATGTGAGATAAATTAACACATGCAAAATATTATTTGCAGACACTTCGCTCATCTGTGCATCGGCCAAACCGCAATAGAACTACCCACAAGGATAGCACAACACAAAAATGCATAACACGGCCATCGAGAAGATAATAGTATGTATTGTTTTACTAAGTATTTCTTCATTTGCCATGAACGCGGTAGACGCGGTGAGATCGATTTAGATGACGTTCACACTGTTAGAAAGGGGTTGCCATCAAATCCAACTGTGCCCTACTGCTGAGGCAGTTTAGATTAGCATTGTGAAATACTACGTGAATATAAAGGACGGGGCAGAGCTTTCTAGCGTGTGGTAAGATCTTTTTACTCGATGCGCCTCAGGAGCGCTAAGGGCGCATCCATTGAAAAGGATGAACATCACATTATCCCAGCACATATTATTAGCAGTGATCGCATGTATGGCTTTGCAACGCGGACCAATGTTTTTCATTTTTGGGCATAAATTGGTCTGATGAGTTGATCTGTAGCGTGATGGACCATCTTCTTACATCAAATTCGTCGCAATTACTATCCCAGTTCACTATAAGTGACCTAGCAATCCTCGACTGTTTGCCTCGGCTTAGGTATATTTTGTTTCAAAAGGGAATTTATGCCAACACCCTACCAACCGGTTAGTTTCATATCTTGCTGATATTATGGTACGTTTTTCAATGTCAATTATGTTCAACTGTTTGGAGATTGTCATATCAATGCTGTTAATTTTTGCATTCATGCGAATATGGCGGCTTTTATTTTTATCAATCTATATTCCATTTAATAAATAGAGAAATAAATAATGCAATTATATGTTTAATTCTTTGATCACATACAGTTAGTACAACAAAGCTTTATCTGAGTAAATCGTTCGCAAACGTAAGATTTATCCTGAGAGTTTGGTGAGCAGTTCTTCTAAATGTCAAAGTCTAAATGTCAAAGTCAAGTAAATGTCAATGTCAACGTACCGTGTTGAAGCGTCCAAGCTTGTGTATACTTTCCAAGGGCTCACTATTATCATTGACTATCTAATCCGATGTTTGTTAATGTAATGGAATTATTCAGGGCTTACTGAAAATCATATATAAGTGCGCTTATATTAGAGGTATCACGCGACAACGTATTACCGATGCTTGAATTTAGTGTCGCTTACCTTCGGTAGACTGAATCTTTAAGCACCGTGTAGCCACACAGAAAATGTGGAAACCAATACAATCGCTTTTGTGTAGTAATCACTTATTTCACTTATTTGCATAGGGATGTTTACCGCTTTTATACGATATCGTCTTTTTGCCAGGATTTACGAGAAACAACGGAAAGCTTACACTTTGCAGATTAAGTATATATACCCTTAGATTTTGTCATATTGCGATACATTTGAACCATATTTTTTTATTTTGCGTCAAATTGCACTTTATTTACTTCACATTAGCTGTGAATATACGTTAAACCGCATCCTGTAAGAGTTAAGAGATGTATGCATTTTAAATTATAAACCAAGCTAACGTTATATTAGTTTGCTTGGCAGTTATTTATTAATCAATCATTCGCATACTCGGGTACGTTCAATGTTAAAATGAAATCAGATCAGAGCACTACAAATTTTATTCTTTAGTGTTTTATCATAAAAGGGAAGCTTTGGCATATTCTATTTCCGCAAATGGTAAGATCTTTGGATGAAGATTTTATTGCGAACAAAGTGTTCATCACACGTTGGTTAGAATGTATATCTGTCCAAGCCATATTCCTCAAAATAGTAAAATATGTATATTACTCCTACGGTTGAGAAATCATGCCTAAAATTTCCCGATCGCGTTTAAATGTAAAACGCACTCTCGAATGCAGAACTGTTACTTTTTGTGGTACATGCATATATACAAAGCTATCTTTCGGAAGGTCGTTTGCTATTTTCACTGTCAGTCACTACCTGCACACTATAATTCCAAATTTATTTTTCTGATACAAATACAAGCACTAAGAAAGCCACTGTTTAATTAAGGGGTAAAGAGCATGGAAGGCGATGATACAATTCATGCGATCAAATAAAATCTAAAGATTACTAAACAACCTTGCATATTTGTCCAGTTTAACTGAGTTCAAGTTACTTTGAGTTGCAAAATATATATGCTTGGTGCATTGTAACTGTAAGTGGAAGGAAAGCTCAAGCCAGGATTAATTTACTTATTTTGTTCTATTTTATGTTCAGATATGCAACTTACTTGGCCGAATAACGTAAGGTACCATGCGCATCTTGTTTAGATATTACAGACGCACTTTCCTCATATTACTGGATATGGATGTCGGAATGACTTGATTAAGCAAGTTGTTTCATGTGTTACGGATACGTATGAGTCAATCTACATTAGCGGTTTTTTTGAAGACTTCAATTTGTGGTGCAGAATTACGGCCGACGTAGCCGTTCAACGGAAGAGGTACTGTTGCTATAAGAAATTTAAAAAAAATAAGCAACGCATTACTGGACAATCCAGTCCTATCATGTCCAACAGCTTACGGTCGTGTATATACGGTGTATACGGTGTATATACGGTGTATATACCGTGTATATACGTCGTGTATATTATCCGGAAGATATATTGATGAAGAAAGGCAACGGAGGGCTAACCGCCCTTTCCCATAAAGATATAGAGATAAAATGTAACGAAATCATGTAAGTGGTCAACGGAGGAGAGTAATAGGTCAAAAATAATAATAAATAAATTAAAATTGAAATAATTTGAACCAGATTAAAAGAGTGGTAATGCAAAAGCGAAAATTTATTAAGCTCGACCGAATTATTGCGGATATCCTTTGTACTGTCTACCTGGGACCGGCTAAATTTGGTGTAGTAGCAAATGTTTTCATCCTGAACAAAACACCCAATTTGGTAGTGTGGAAGAGTCGATTAAAGGCAGGTAGAACCCAAGAAATTTAGTTATTATTTGTGTATCCGTTCGCAAAACGGCCAATAAATGCAGTCAGCCCCTTCGCCCATTATTGTTTGTAAGCTGGGCGATCAAATCCACCGAAATTTGTGATTAATAGTCATAGGGTTGAATATCAACAGTTAAAAGTGCAGATAAATTAACGTGAGCAATATTTTGATATTTATTCGTCGGTATTATTTTATCCAATATTTTGCGTAAACATTCGTGTTGGAAGGCTTCTATATATTCTTAAGAGACCTCAACATTCGTGGCAAGGAAAGACGCTGAAAGTAGAATATCAAAATAAAATTTTTTAAAATAGCAAGATAAATGTAACTGAAGTGGTTTCCCTTCGATCACATATCAAACTGGATTTCAGGTGGCTGGCTCCCCAGAGGAGTGAGAGGAACGGCTCAGACAAAGAGAAGGAACAGGTATGTATAAGCCAAGCCTACCCTTAATTATGAAGGCAAAAGCGGAAGATCGTGATTCACATTGAAATCTCACATGGAAAACCCCAAAATATCAACTTAAGTCCAACCAAGTAATGTAAATCTCGTGCAAATTGTCCGCTTCACCGGATTGGATACGCGTTCGCCCCAATCCATGCGGACGAGTTTGGTTCGCCTGCCATAAACTGTTTGCTTACGGACAATGTGCACCATGGTTTATGCTTAGTTTTCCTAACAATAATAATAAAACAATTAATTACAAAACGTTTTTGGTGACAACTTGTATTGCCATAATATTAATTATTAGCGTCAGTGAATAATGAAAGTAGGACAAGTAGTTTGACTTTATAAACGGTTTTGCTCCACTTTTATTAACGTAATTGAATGTAGGGCATTTCTGGTTAGCAGGCGCTAGCAAAAGAGAAATAATACATGAAAGCGGAAGGCAATAAGTGTTGCATGGTTTCTTTAAACCTGCAAGTACACTTCATATCTGCTGGGATGCAATGAAATTCTATTATATGGTACATTTTGATTAATCCATTTAAGATAAGTGCATATGCAGATGCTTGAAAAACGAATAAATTTTATAAATTTATTTATGGACATTTTGAATCATGTAGTAAATTAAACGTCTAGAAAATTAAGATATTGATCAGCTTGTCGAAATTTATCCGTTAAGTGAGCTACATGCAAAGAACAATCCTGCCACTCTGTCTATGTTTGTCTACTATTTTAACCTTCACGTTGAAGGGCACAGTATTTTGATTGCATATAATCTTTGGTTTTACATATATAAAAAGATGTAAAAACACTTAAATATGACAACAGGTATAATGCATTACCTCAAATTGTAAGTTAATTAACATGTCAGCAATGGACTATACACACGGGAGCGTTCGTCCATTTAAAAAGTGGCAAGTTACAATACGTACATACATAGGTATACGTATAGGAACCGTTGTAATATATTTATTCGCTCCCATCACCATGGTTGTTATGAAAGATAAAATTTTTGTTTAATAAAATACGAAAATTAGCTTATTTCTCTGCATATTTTTGATCCTTACACATGGCGTTTTGTATTACTTTTTATGTTAAAGTGAAATTCTAATGAAAGAAAACAGATAGAACAAAATCAACGCTGACAGCTTCGGTTTAGTGCAATAGGCCGTAAGTCGTTTATTTATTTAAATTCTTCATGCCGTGGGTCCCAAACTGGAAGACGGAAAATCGTGCTGATTCCGAAAATTTCGTGACATTCTTTAGGAAGCTTTTCTACTTCATCAGCATTCTGATAGGGCTTTTCAAAATTACGCCTAGGAATTGCTAATAAATTTGACGAGGACGTCTATTGGCCGGCTACCGAATAACGTGGCAAAGTGAAACTAAACCGTATTCAGGAACCATACCCTAGAGATTAGAAAAGTTACTTCCGAGCGTTCTTTTGCATCCCGTTTTGCATAAATTGTGTAGCCATCACACCTGTGATGGCGTACACAGCTTGTAATAGCAGACAAAGAATAAGCGATATCATAAGCTGCAACTTTGATCCGACCTGTGACCATATGTATCTTTAATGTTTTGATAAATGTATGGACACACCGTTCCATATCATACATTTTAAATGGGATGCTATATCAATGGAGTCAAATGAGGCACGAATGTTTAAAGCAAAATATTGCGGGTCTTGACAGCACCGACGGTGCTTAATAATTTGACCAGTGTGAGGATCTACCGGTAAGAACGGCATCTTTTTCATACATCCTTGAGTATTTACAAGACTGCGGATGGATAAAGACAAAAAAACATAAACGCAATCGACGTAAATGATAACGCTCAGTAGTTGATGCAATCGCTGCGGTAGCGATTCTTGTACATCCGGATTACAATATGTCCTCTGCAGTAGTTTGCAAGCTTCATGCGGAACCCCATTCATTAATGGAGAAATCAGTTTTCAATCAATTTTCTTATCATCTTCGGATTAATCAAGTGGACGACTGTCAGCGCTTTGTAATTGATTTTATTCCGGTATCCAGATCTCTGTCCGCATCTCTACCATTGTGGGAGAATCCGCGCCCACGGGCCAGACACCACCTGAATTCACGGGGGTGCCACCGGTGAAAAGTTACATTATTCACTTGAAGAACAAAAGCTTAACACAGCCATGCACACCAATGCGAATGTCAGTAAACTTTATAATATCGCGCAGGCTGACTCTTATTAATGACATGTGCATTACATCCACTGGATCTGACGAGACAGAATAATCTGTGTGTGATTTCAGCATAGGCAATAGCAACCATTTCAGTAGCTCATTTGCAGTACCAGTATTCATCATCGTGGCAAAGATTTGCTTTTTTCTTGAGAAATTCGTTTAAACGTTTTTAACACTGAGGAGCAAAGATCGCCGACGGTCAAGTATTTTCTACGATGTCACCGAGATACAAGTTTTAGTTGTCGTAATAGGATATCTAATGCAGGCTTACCTGTAGATAACATGAACATTTGTAAACCTAGCCAATGCTGATCAACGTCTAGAGAAGATTGAATGTGAGATCATCAAGAAGCTTTTTTAGATTCCAGTTAAGCAGCGGGGTATATCAATAAACCAAAGACAAAACTCATTTGATTACAATTATGCAAGTTACAGAAGCGCATACATACCGTCGCACCTAACTGTGAGTTATAAGATGCCATGCAAGTTGGTCAAGGTATAATGCAATCTCGAACGCTGGCAAGGAACCGGTGACGTATATATATATATACATATACATATATATATATATATACGGGTAATTTGCCTTCAATATTGCGACCATTATGGGACATTACAAATAGCCTTGGGTTGCATGGTTGGCGAGATTTGAGTTTGAAAATGAAACTTGAGGGTAGCCACAAGTTCTGAGCAGCTTTTCACGTTATCTGACTATACCGTATGTTATTAATGCGGACCTCCAGATAACACTAAACGACCGCGCAAAAACTGTACTCCCCGGTATAATAAAGGCATCTCATTTGGGCCATTAAACACAGGTTTTGTAGATTCTGCTTGACAATAATTTGACTGTAACTTGGCTACAATCAGCTGCCCAAAAGCAAATGAAACAAAATGAGAGCGCATGTCTAATTGAAGCTTGTAAAATTTAGTGGTGTCATGGAGTTTTATAACGCAAAAGCAACTGTTGAACGAATTCCATTCAATAACAAATATTTCTTTTCTGGAATTAAGTCCAATCACAAAACGGTTGCCTATTTGCTGTGGACTTGGCGCCAAAAAAGCGAGCACTGGCACTGATGCATGAGTCAAAGAGGGAAACTAGTTTGTAGTGCTCGATAAATTCTAAATTTAAATTCTATGTAAGCCATATATGAATATTAATATATTGCAAGTCATTGCGAGGTGCGTGTAAGACTGACATTTGGTCCAAACTGCATAAATATTTTACATTAAACTTTCCCAAAATAAAATGTGTATTGGTTTGAAGCGGCAAAATGAAGATTACATGGTATATTTTAGCGCCGTTTGTTGATTTTTGCTTGATATAGTGACAGTTTTATCGCTGGTCCTGAAGGCGTACAATTAGAATTATTCGGATGAAACCTGGGAGGATTGTACAGTTTAGTTATAGACAAGTAGGTGTTGTGTGAGTGAGAATTAATTTGTCTGCGACTGAATTTCAATCCATTGGTAGACAAATAATTACACTTCATTTGCATCGCACCTTATTAAGCAAAATACGACGCGGATTCTTAGGCTGAAGTACGGGAATTCTATAAGAACAGCGAACGTAGGTCCATGGCCAAAGGGTGTAACCCACAATTCAGTGGTGCCATGTAAGTGACTTCATCCATTTGGGAACCAATGACCGATGACCCAGCTTCTTAAAGCTTGCGAACGATTAAAAACCAAACCCAGGTCCAAAACCCTACAATCAGCCATGAGCCACTTATTGTGTTGCGGTGCTTTCTTAAGTGTTATATGTCATTTATTAGGGAACACTTGCCAGACAAAAGTTGCTCATGCAATCAAGCGCAGCTATTAATTGTACACGATTACTTTTTTATTTCAAATTAAGGCACGTGTTTATTATTTGTGTACACTTTCGCTATGGGGAAGTTCCAAAAGCTGCAATCAAAAGTAAAGCCCAATATAATACAACATGGCTATTGCTAATCAAACGAGTTGGTTTAGCCAACCTTAATGCGATATTTTAAACTGTCAAACCAAAGAAGCAGCTCAAAACTAGAATCATCAATTATCGCAATATATTTCACTGATTCTTTATTCGGTCGACTAGCATTCTTGTTGCACTTACTCATCCTTTAGGCTGCGTAAATTATAGTGCACAACTAAAGTAAATACTGGTACTATAATCAGATACTAACCAAGTAAAATTGTTTCATTGTCTGGCATTTTCCCAAAAAGGCTTCGGATAAAAATCTTGAAAATGAAACCTCAGTTAGAATAAAATCGTGGCATACTCCTCTAGTAAGCCATTTTGTGAATTGCGATTAGAATGCATTAGACAATTAATGAAGCAGCACTTAAGCATTGCACATGGCACGCAATAGCGAAACTTTATGAGATCCGGACGCGAGTTTGTTATATATCTGGAGACACGCCGTATTGTATAAAACTAGCTAGTGCTGAGTAAACGAGTGCCATATACTCTTGGATTAAATGCAGCACCCATATCGGTTTTAAGCACTGTTTGACGAAAAAGACACACGAAGGTTTATTATAGAGCTCATTTTGTGTACACCTTTAGGAAAATGCCATCACTATCCCATGCTATCTACAAGTGAACGTAAACAAATATTTACGGGATTACAGTAACCTTTAATTTCTCTTTTCCTAAACCGGATACGTGATTACTATGCTTTCATTTTATTTATCCGCAAGTAGTTGCTAAAGTCAATCATAACGGAAAATTCCAAAGTATCGTAAAACACATGAATATCTCATGAAGTAAGCTGAATCACGATTAAAACGAACGGGAAATGCGGTTTTAAGAAACGGCACATATATTTATGCATATAGCAACATAGAATATTTAGGAATGGGCGTGGATGTTAGGTTAAACTAACCCTTTATAATAAATATCGGCATTTGTGTAAATTAAGACGTTTGTGCTTTTTCAATCCGCTGAAAAATGAAAGCCTACTTTCTATCAGCCCTTAAATTTACATGCTGCCGCAAGCAATATTTTCCTAGACAAATCCAATTTCCTCGTGCCTGTGAACTAATCAACGAAACTTAAGCTTTTAGAATAAATATGTAAATTTTCTAATCAAACTTACCTGCCTAAAATCCTTCAAAATCATCGGTGGATTTTCTTGTTCGATTCATCGATTTGACGCTCAAAACCTAACAGCAGAAACTGTCGTTTAATATAAAACTAAAACAACTTTAACTTGAAAAAGTGTTTAAGGTTGTTTTCACGTATGATCGCTAAGATACTTGCTTCTGAAATCTTGTAATTCAATAACCTTGTTTTCAACTTTGAAGGCACTCATTTTTTGATTTTACTAGCTCTAACAACTATAAAGGTAAAATTGTTAACATGTTCCATGCGAATTTCACTTCATACATATGGTTGTGTTTTATATGCACATCTTTGTGTGCCACATATAAGAGTAAATTTGCAAAAGTTACAACAATTAAGTCTCAATTTCCACAAATCTGAGGTTTATTTAAATGCACGTGCTTTTTTAAATTCGATCGAAAGTAGTGGCAACCTTTAAAGTATAAGCGGAATTACGGCTGGTCCACTGAATGCATTTTGTTCCGTATCTAATATTGAATATTAATGCATAAAGTTAATCACCATTTTGATTTCAAAAACATATATAAACTCATAAAACAGTATTATATTATTCGGTATGTTTAAACTTTAGCAAGCATTGCTAGGCAATTAAGGTTATATAAATGATAATGACAATGCTCGAACTAGTTTTTATAATTTAGTGTAACTCTTAACGTACGGGGTTAATTAGACATAGAACGCGCTTGTTCATATGCAAATATACCATATGTATATAAATATATATATAGTACTTGCTAATCATGAAATAGCTTACATAAATAGCCCAATATACGCGAATGTGAATTCCAGATGAAAACAAGTAAATTGCAAAATTTAGTTTTTACAACAGAAAGCCAACTGTAGGATTTGGTTTTGCTTGCTTATCATACGGTATCCACTTACCAAACCTACGAGAGCAGCGGAATCGAAATTATCATCGCATACCTATAATATTTCAATAATTGTATGAGTACTAAACTTATTGTTGTTGCAAAATAAAATGAATGGATATCTTTACATGCATCTCAGTTTGCTGGGATGTCTCTTAAATGTTATTTTGTGGTAGCTTTTATTTCAGGTGCCAATAAATCTAGTCCAATTCTGTAAACATTTTGTAGTGGAAAATATCTGTAAAAAGTTAAAATTTACTGTTTGTTAAAAATATTCTATTTTTCACAAGAAATGATATTTGTACGATAGAGTACAACAAACGAGTATTAAAAATAATTTTATTGGCAGTTAATAATCATAATATTCGTATTAATTTATCAGATGTGTAAAGGGTCTTATTGATTTTTTCAGTTTATTTCACTATAATATCAGTTTCGTTTGTTTGGGATTACTAACAGCTTTTAGGCATCAATAATTTAAACACTTGTAATAATTACAGATCATCCATATGCACTTGCGTTTTGCTCAAACGAGATAATTGAACTCCGGCATTAAATTTATTTTACATAATAAAAAGCATTTCCGATGTAAATTTGTTTACTAAGTTCCCATTAAATTATAGGAGGATTTATATAATTTATAAATTTTGAGGCACTTCATTACTATGAATTTGACAGCGAATATTTAGTTTATGTAAGTATGCTTTGCTTGCAATTGAAAGATGATATTAATAAAAATGTCGAGTGCATCCATTATGCTTGTACAAATGTATCATAACCAGGTTGATTGCAACATTATGCATAATAGTAATCAACATTTTAATTATATTGCCACCACTCCTGTACCTTGCACAGGGAAGTATCATCCTACATGATGACTAAAGCAGCTACCTTTACAGTAGGCAGTAGTTTGGCCACATAAACCAATTTTTGTAAATTTCGCTTAAACGCTTTAACTTTATCTAAATTTTCATCACTTCCAATACGTGTGTGTATAAAGAAAATTTCGTTTTTTTCGCGTATTGAACTTTTGTTCGAAATACGTAGACAACTAGTGATTTAAGCATGTGCTCTCTCAGATTTCTGTGAATTTTAAAAGTGGTAGAGCAGATGGCTTATTATATGGACCCTAGGAGGAAGGGTCATAATATGTGTTAAGCTTACATTCTTCATTAATGTCAAACACTATTATACAAAAGGAGTCCGTTGTGATACCTGTTACGCCCACGAGTTCAAGTAGTTTGTCACAATCTCAAAAAATTCAGTCAGAAACGCAAGTTTCTTTTTTAAACTTTTTTATCAACATTATGTCACTAAAATTAGATAGTTAAAGTAACCTTGCTCATCGATTTGCCAGATATGCTAACTAGTTCATAAAACCTAACTTTTGTGTAACTTATGAAGCGATTTTGAAATAATGGTAGAAGAAGCAATGATTAACAATATCAGCAAATAGAATGAATTCAGATAAAAATTAGTAAAAACATAAATGTGTCCTGTTAGAATTATCATACAGTTCAAATTAAGACATGATTGTACAACCGATATATTCACGTGCTTATATGTAAATATACCACTGTTACTTATTTTCAAGTCACATCGTTAAATCGCTTTTTGTAACATATATAAAAAGGTATGCAGTAAAAGGCCTTTGAGATATAGCGTTGCCAGTTTGTTTAAGAGCAGTTAGTTTAGTCACAAATTCAAAAATATTGTGCAAACGTCTCAAATAAGATGCACTTGAAGAGGATATCTATTAAGTTAAGAAATCAGCCGGCTTAATCGGATATCTGCCAAAATTTAACGAGACTCTGATTTGTGTTGTGCGTAACCCTGTTAGTAGACGACATAAATGACATACGTTCTTCGGACTCTAGTAAAAATTCTGGATGTCCGCAAGCAAGCAACTACGTCGACTCTTGAACGTTAGACGGAATTTCATGTTAGGATAACAGACTACATATAGGGGCTTTAACACTTTTTGTTACTCTTAGTCGAGGTGCACAAATATCCGAAACATATTTGTTTATAACAGTGGCCTTTGGACATATACCACGTAAGAACGCAATTTCGCTTTAAATATCTGTGAAATGTTTCACAAAACAAAACGAGAGAAAGTTTTGGGGAGAAGTCCAAATTTCTGCTTACCTCTTTTTGTCGTTGATGGCTTCAAAGAATGAACATGCTCCTAAACAAGAGCTTTTTAGATCTCAATCCTCTCGGGTCATAATTTATTTGTGGTATCCAGGCATGTGCGCATTCAGCGGTTGATGATACTGGCAAATAATGTTTCGCTTTGGTGCTTTTATCTATAGTACGTGAGTGTACCTTTGACCACATTTAACCAGTCGTGGGATGAGACGCATTTAATGAATATAATTTTGTGCGTTTTATTATGCTGCAAAATATATCTGTCTGTGTGACTTTAGCAAATAAATTACTAGGTGTGCCATTTAAAATATTTGCCTTATACTTTCCGTATTCATATATTGACTGACGGAAAAATGTTAGCACATTTCGCTTTTTACAATTGTCATTAAGGCTAAAGCAACCACAAATGATACTATATGAGAGTTAAAGTCTACTGTTACACATACCTCAAAAGTAACATTTAAAATGCGTCTAACTTACATATGTCCTTTAATTTTTCATCCTTAAATTTAGGAAAGATTTGTTAATCTAGATTATGGTTTTTATGAAATGTATACATTAGCATAGTTGCTTGTAATGCCTATATGTTACTAAAACGTTACTGGTATAAGTTATATAAATAATATTACTTTTCATACTTAATTTTAAAATATTAGTAGCTTTAGATAACGCGGAAGTAATCGCTTGCAATTTAACCAAATTCCCATTGTACGGAGTACGTTATTTAGGCTAAGCAAATTGCTTCTCTTCCGCAACAATTAGAATAGCAGACTTAATATACATAAACATGGTTACAGAAATAATTATTTAAAATAAGAAAGAAAGGCGAGATAAATATTGTTACATCCCATGGCATTTCAAAAAGTGACTGTTTTAGATACGATTACTGATGTCAATTATGGATTCACTTCTATACTTAACATTTGTAAATTGAAAATGTTTAGTTTAACGTCGACGATTTTGTTGATTATTTTACATCTGTTATTATTCACGATTTCTTCGTTCCAGCTTTAACTATATATGTGGGATATACTAGTGAAGTATCAACTTCATCAATTTTTAATGTGGACTTAGAAAAATTTTCATGGTATATTTACGTCACATATCAGGTTCACATACGTTTGGTGTTAATCCTCAAATTAATGTTTCAATGCTTTGTGACAGACGATATTAAATAACAACTGCCAATGTTTTAATATACGCTTTGATAGCATTGCTTTTAAGAACACTTGGAAACTGCCACCTATATCATATAATTTGTTCACGTAGCCACAACATCTCTCATACTGCATCAAACATTATTTACGGAGGGGTATCCAGCTAGCCGTAACAGATCGAACCTCCAAAATACGCTACGACATAATATACATATATATACATTGTTAACATAAATTACAAAGTTCAATGCAAGTCATTGATTTCAATCACGGTAATGTTAGAAACATTGCAGGCGGTTTATAAGCTCAGGTGTAAATTAGATTTTCATTTTAATTCAATTCAATTTAAGGTAACATTTAGGTACACGGGTGGTGCACTTTTAGCATTTTACAAGGTCAACAGCGAATGAAGTGAAATTAAAAGATCAACTTTATATAATTTATCAATGGATAAACAAAATATAAGGATTCGTAGATGTAACAAACATAAAATATACGAAGTCTTCAGCACTATGCGCAACTTGATACTCCGAATCCCAAGGTAATTATTCTCGGTGAGTTTAGAGTCATATGAAAACATTACATTATAAATGATATAACCCCACCAAACGTTCGTGATCAAAAGCAACTTATCATACATATTGCATTGTTTCTCGACTTAGTATCCATAAAGGTAAGTGTGAGATTCTCGTGGGGAGGTTGGAGGCTCAACCGACAAAATGATGCAAATATATTCTTAGAGTTTTATACATTATCTCTGGTTATATTAAAAAATTATGCACAACGGAGACACATCGGTTGATTTGTAGTCACAGCCTGTTTAATTACTATATCTACTGGCAAAGCGATTCTACTGGACTACTCATCGCTCATGATTTCTTAACATGCTGAAAAGAATAGGACAAATTAGGCCACAAATGCACACCATAAAATACAGCTACGCTGTAATATGTGCATTATGTATCAGGCATTTAAGATATCACTATGCAAACTAAATAAGTTAACCTTGCTGAGAATGCAATGCAATTTTACCTAGATATTTGAAAGAATCGCTGCGATATTTTGCCCAAAATCCCATTCCTCTGCTTTGTACATATAATTAAGTGTGCCGTTCAAGTGGCGCGGATGCAAATACAGTTCATGAGCCACGCGATAATAAAATGCCAATCAATACCGAAGCAGTGCGTTCTATTTTATTTCCACTTTCATGATAACTGGATAATTTGATCTTAAGCCAAGTCGCTTATCCGATAGGGTGGAGGAAATCCATCCTATGGTTTGGAACCAAAGGTAGTTAAGTTACGTACTCTTCCATCGCCACACACCTAAGGGACGCGGGTCACGAAAATATAGTAGTTTTCTTAAAACAAGTCATACGCCGTCTAAACATTTACAATCCTGCTAAGTAAACAAAGTCATATAAGCGAAAGTGGCTTACTCAGTCGCTGGTCATACTGGGGACTTGACGGACCGTAGCTGAATGTGCGAGCACGTGGCTTGTTACAAAAGCGGGACTGTACACGAATTGCTACCTTCGTTTGGTCGTATGTTTCATGTAAAAAGCAAACATACCTTCGATTAATAATAATATTGATGAGCCAAATGGTATTACAGTTCAATTCTTGACGGCATAACTTCCGTTTGCAATAAAGCTAAGATTCTAAAATTGCGAGCTCTTGGCTCTAAGGAATATATGAGTTAAACAACATATATTTTAGAAGATCTCCTGAAATAAATTCACCAAATTCACGCAATGAAATAACTATGATCGACCCATAAAATCAGCTAACAAATATGACAAAACCATAAACCTAGTTAATTTTTTCTACAAAATCTTTAATGGTAGCCTAAATTCTATCCGTTTGATGTACTCTCATTCAGGATAATCCTTTAAAGCGGGAAAAACATTATTTAAATACTAATCAATATTTAACATTCTGGTATAATTTCAGAGACTTTTGTCGTCATGTCCTCTCAGTCAACAGGATTTAACGCTTCTGAAAAGTAAAAAGACCGCTTGTTCGACATTATGAATCAGGACAGAGGTGCACCTTCATAGGGCCGCTGCAGAATTCCAAACCCGTGGTATAAATAATTAGTTAAATGATATCCCTCTTACTACGTCATTTCAAACCTTATATATGCTGTTTATTTTCTAGACTGGGAGGAAAATATCTTTAAAATAATAATGTCATTTTAAAAACATACTTGTCAACATTTCAAGTGGAAATTTTTGGACTCCTTATTTGTCGCATGTAGGTAGCCAATGAGTATGCAAGATGTGATCAAATCACCCCAACGCAGTTGTTGCTATATTTTATGCTTAGAAACACGGGGGTGATATAGATCCATGCATAGTTTAGCACGCCATCAAAGGTACGCTTCACTGCACCCAGGATATATCAGTTATTTATTTACTTATATTTACTTAGTACAAATTTTCTAGGAGTCGAAAAACAGTGCCCACTTTTTGATCCGTTTCATTTGTTTATTGGAACAGTGCAATATATATGCTATCCTTAAATATAATATATTTTATAAATTTTAAGCTTATTTCATTGTTTGCTTTGTTATGAGCACAGAGTGCTCTCATTGTCTTTAACAATGTAAATTTCCTTAGTAGTCTATTGTGTAAAGTTTTTGGATAATTGATTAACCAATGAATAATTGTAGCATGTATTTTACGACAATGCTTCTACATACCTGGTGGTTCATTAGCCAAATAAACTCAAGTTAATATTCACTAAAGGTTTTAAATGAGCGAAGGAATGAAAATGCGAGTAATATTGTCATTAAATATGGTTCGTGTACCGATCCGAAAATCGGAACCTTTCTAAAATAAAAGTACAAAACCTAGTTCTGTATTTAAGAGCAGATCCTATCAACTAATTGTCAAACAGTATTTAAATCACTGTCATAGTTATGGTTATTCGAGTTATAAAACAATATTTTGGAGAAATATATATATTATCAAGCAGAAACCACTTCATTTAAATATTATTAATTTCTTTAACTGAACATTTTGATTTCATTTTCCAAAAATTATATTAGATTAAGGCAGGTAAATGTCATGCCTTATAATATTGGTTTCAGATTTTATTTTACGTTATGAGTTAGAAGCCAACTTTCTTGCGATTATCTCAATCTCCAACAAAATGCTGATATATTAAATAACTTAACGAATTTAGGCTAAGAATGATTGTTTAATTTAATAATAGCCCTTAACATCTTGGCGCGGCCTGTATATTGGATAAAAAGTGGAAAAAATAAACGGATGCTTTATATACGTCTTATGTATTTGTATTCAAATAAATTTGTACATTGATCACACTGCATAATTTGCACGCGCTAACTATCCTAACAAACAAAAACATTAGCGTTACATGATAAGTGATGTGGTGTGCTTGCAATATATTACAATTATTGTAAAAACCTAAGAAAAATAAATCCACGCAGGAGTATTACCCGCGATGCCTAAGGATCTTATTACATATTTAAGTTAAGGGAAACTTATGCAAGCATTTTTCAAAAGCATAGTATAACTTAAAATAAGCACATATCAAAAATCTGGATGTCGTTAGATTGCATGTATCTGCAGCAAAGCATATACTCATAAATAAATATATATATATATATATAGGTACGTACAAATACATCCTTATATGGATATAGTAATACAAACCTAAAAGTTTAGGTAATGTTCTAATGGTTTCTTGTAGAGAAAAATGAGTAAGCTTGTGATGTGAAGCCGAGTGATGGTAAAAGTTGATCAAATGTTACAAGAAGATCAACAGTAAATAGTTAACAACCGAAAATTGAGAACTTCGGATTATAACCTTCCTGTCTAAGTAACCCAAATTTAGTTTTATAATATCAAAGGTTATGGTCCGTTGTTGCCTTGCAAAATTGGAGTTGGATTTGTTTGTTTTTGTATCGCTGCTGTTTTATGGGTTGCTTTATTCCGGTATATGGTGTAGCATATTAAGTGCACTGTTGACACGTTATTTGATCTAGGCGAATTAGGGGCTGAATAATAGCTTCTGAGGTGGTATCCCACCTGTTGCAAAAATGCAGAGAGAAGATGTTCCTTCGGCAGTCTAGCCAAAGATTTTCATCCGCCATTTTGGGATGATGACCACTTATTTTGTTGTTATGGCTTAGCTACAAAATGATGGCTGTAGTGAATATGGATTAATATTTGTTAACACCGAGTAATTCAGCTCGCAATCCCCCCGATTCTTTGCTATGAAATGACCAGCCGATCAGAGGCGCTATTCTGTTGACAATTGGCACAGCCCCTTGATAATATTTTTTTCCGGCATTGTGGAATATTTAAGTCCGTGAGGCGCCACTTTGGCCAGACGTGCTATGCATGAATTGTACAAAAAATGAGGGCGTACAGAAGCGGGAATTATTTGGCAGATAACAGTGGGTTCTAAAGGCCCAAATTATCTAGGTAAAAGCCCCACTATTTGGATCGACATCTGCAATGCCGTTTTAAGCTTATCCGAGTAGCCGAGTTCAACCGCGTTGAGATAAATGTTCTGCAGATCCTGGTCCGCTAGCTTATATGTGTGAACCATTCAGTGTGTTAAATGTGGCACGATATTTATATATATATATATATATATATATATATATATATATTAGCCGATATTCTGAAACCCATCTTTGGGCATCTTCATGTTAAGCTGTTGTTTTGGTTCCACTCATCACTTTTCACTCTTCGACAATCTTTTCTAATAAATCAACCCAAAAGCTGGGAAAGTGGTTAGTGACTTTCCAATGATTAATTGTTGGTTATATTTATATAAAATTTTAAATTATATGCTAGGACGCATAATCGAAACAGGGCTACTATACCAAATTATGCACCAATGGAATATATATATATTGTTTATTTCTTGCTGATCAGATGTCCACATATTTTTTATATCAGCTACTCATACAACACTAGGATACATTACATCATATTTTCCATGGAATAAATCTTGACAAATGAACGATAGATAATGACCCCAAAACCGGATTTTATGAAACAAATAACGTTGTTGTTGTTTATGATTTTAACCTCGCATGTTATCAGTTAATGTCTAATTTTAAGGCTAGTATTCAATTAATTTATATTTGTTTGTCTATTCCCATCAAGAAATGACAGCTAACCTTATAAGAACACAAAATGTTTCACAAAATAATTGCTTTTGAAGAGCGGTGCTCTACAATGGATCCTTTTAATCGTGATTAGTTTCAATGAATATGCAGATTGTCCTCTTGAGGCTGACTAATGGAAGTTTTGAGGTATACCATAGACTTATTTCATACTTTGTATGGGTTGGATATTTTAGACAGTATGGCAACAGATTTAGAAACCTATGCTCGTGCTGTTGAACCGGATCATTCCTACGTGACTACACTCCGTTCAATCTCTGCCGCTACCTTAAAGCCACCTATTCTTTATAACTCCATCAATTGAACCGCTGTATACACGCGGGTGATCGCACGACTCCGCCCTATGTGCATGTGGCGCCCACTCAACATCATTTCGGCCCACAAAATATATCTTCACAAACAATGTGCCCGCATTGATTGGATGTATCAAACCAGCATTAAAACGAAACAGACATGGGAATCAGGTGACGAAATGGAATGGCGTATTCCACTTTTTCAGGTTGGCGTGAAATCCACCCAAACAAGAATACCAGCAGAGCTAATAATTTTGGTGAGATTATAAGCACATTCTAAGAGTAATAAGAAGGTAAAACTTTCTGGTGTATACTTGATGCATAACGTCATCTGGTCGGTCAATGTTTTGCTGTTTGCAGATTTTGTTTTCCTGAAAATTCACCAACAAGATTCAGCATGCAGATAAACTTTTGAGGGAGACGAGCGTAAAATCTTTGTCACGAAATTAAACCCAACATAGTCACAGATCCAAGATTATTAGTTTTGTACGCGTGAAAATTATTCCATTCTGACTTACAGTAGTAACAACAGTCTGAAGGTAACCAGTGAAATCAGCTATAGCGTAACACCGTTAAGAGGTTACCATAACGAAAACAAGGTTAAATAGAAATCCAGCATCAGTAAGTTTCTGAATGAAGTATACTTTTTCTTGAAGTTTTCCGTACTCTAACATTATAGGAATAAACCAAACTGATTCATTCAGTTTAAGTATCAAAGGAATTTTAAACTTAACTCTTTTCATCACGCACTAATAATACTTAGACAAACAAACGACATAATGACCAAAGCATATTTCAGCTATTCAGGCATTTTGGTTGAAAAACTTATGACCATATTTTTGTTATTTCCAGTTATCCTTTCATTCCCCTTTCGTTTGCTTCCTTGCAGTGAGGCGAAAATTGGAACGGCTGATATTTGCTTGTTCAAATAGGTGCGGAAGCCAATTTGTTGAAAAGCCTTCATGCCTAACAGTTCCTCGTACATAACTGGGAAATTGCGGTCATGCTTTTCATTAAAATTTTCTCCGAATGTTATCATTATAGACCAACTTACAGAGTTGTCATGTTTGTTCTCAAATTCAATCTCCTCAGTAGCCACCTTATGTTTGTCTGGGTATGACAGCGATTCTTTGGGTATATATTTGCTTAACGCCGGTACTGCTATTTGGTCCGTGTTTGTGAGATACGTATGATTTTCCTTTGCCTTACTGTACACCATCACTGGTTAAATCTAGCAATATTGTTCGGTGTACCTGTCGTCAGACTATTGAACAGGTTGGAACAAAATATATAGGGACAGAAGCAATATAATCAACTTTTCAAAAGCAAATACTTCAAAAGATAATGCAGTTAACTCTTTAGTTGCTACGCACCACGTATTTCCAATGCAAATATTTCTGAAATATACATGTGTTTGGGAAAAAGAATTGCCCCTTAATTTTCCAAACAGGTGATCACATTATAAAATGCACCGCGAAAAGCATTAGTGGGTCAGTGCAAGTAAGTACTACGCAACTGAAATGGTTTGCTAACTTAAACATGACCAGTGCTTATGTTTTCCATCAAGACATGAATAACGAGGCAGAACCTGTCGTCTTGCCAATACAAATTTACTAGTAGTCGCGGAGACAGAATTGTTGGGCGTTCTAACCATAGTTCATTTGTTAAGATCAAGGAACATATTTCCAAGTAAGGGGTCTCGGTGTGACTCTCTCCCATCCCTGAACGTCGCAACCCAAGACACAGCGCGGATGCTCCAGAAACCCAGGAATTATTATCAAATAGTTACAATGCCAGATAGGATCTATGCCTGAGAAAACGAGTGCACCGTGAAATCTAACAGCCTCAGTAATCCAATGGCACTTACTGAGCACTTGTGGGGTCAATCAACATACGGATGTGAAATCAGCCACCACACATAATGAGGCTAGTGGAAGCCATTATCATCGATTTTAAGCACCCAAGGTTTTGCATGCAGATGCATATGACGATTTTGTTTTTGATTATGAATATACTGTGAAGGCGCTGGAAGCGCCGGTTGGTTATCGATGCGCTAGCTCTCAATGTCGTGTAAATTCATTATTAAAAGAAGGCATTTAGTGCATGACCGTGATTAACGAGGTTGCACCAGATTATTGAGCCAGATCAGCTTACACCCTCTCACTGACTAGATTTCTCTTTTTGTTTGCTTTAGACTGCATCTTTCGATTTGTAAGCTTTTATACACAGCTCGCATATTTTAATATTATCTATTTGTAATTATTTCCTTTTTTATCCTGATATTCTTGGATTTATTGAAATACGCCTATAAAGTTTATACTTGAATCGTCAGCGCGAGTAGAGGATTAGACCTTTGCTGCGTTGTTAAAGTCCTTTTTCCCGTATTCCAGATTATGAAGCCTACTAATACTGACTTAATAATAGTTTTGCAGACTAAATTACTTCCGAATATTTGTGGTTTCCTTATGCCGACGCAAATATTAACAATACTACAGGTCAAACAAATTTCATTGCGGCATCCTTCTTGACTGGTGCATTCGAAAAGAAGCTTCCCAAGATGTATACTTTTGATTCGCTTGACAGTGTATAGCTTCCTTGGCGCTTGTGTTTGTGTTGTGATACCACGCTGGAAACCCAGTGCGCATAATTAGTTAGCATGTAGTTAATGGCGCGTGTTTAACCATAGCACGCATCTCATACACAAAGAAGAAATGGACTGCAATTAAATCCTTATTTTTGCACACTGAGTATGAAGTGTTTCATCTTAGAACGGTCTCATTTTCTTCACACTCGCCATCCGCAACTATGTGAGAAGGCTACTGCAGCCGTAATGCTTTTAATTACTAGCCCGACTACAGAGATATAGGGGTAGTCAAATAACAAGCTGAACTAGCTTCACAAGCGTAGGTGGCTGTAGATAAAATCGCCATAGTTACTGCGAATAAGCTGAGTAAGTATTATGTCAGAATGTCAGTATTGAAGTTGTTGCACTTATGGGAAACTTTACGAGAATAGCTTTTTCGAGGACACTAAGAGGGACATAATTTGTGCCCGTGAACTACCCTTGCGGCATCGCTTTAAACAATGTGTCTCCGATAATAGTAACAGTCTGGTCAAAGCTATAAACTCGGCACAAACTGGATCGAGGTTGCTCGTACAGAGCATTGTAAGAAGCAGAAAACAACTGCGTATATTCACATTTGGCGCCATCCCACTGCTTGAGATAACGGGAGTCTACTCCGAGGTAAATAACAATAAAAACCATGAAAATCGCTAAAACTCTTGCACAGAATTGGTACCTAAATATCTGAAAGCGATCGTTCCATCACAACAATTGTACTGATTAATACCGGGGAAACTGCATTTGCTGCATTGCAGCATAAAGTGTGCTTAAATCCGCTGGTGAATATTCGCACCTGTTCAAAAGAAGTGGGAAGATTGAATTAATTAAGACTAATAACAAGGCTTTTAGGCTACCTTAGAGTTACTGCTTTGTGTTATTGATGTTGGAGCCTTCGCCATAAAGCCGGTATCAAACATGTGCGGCTGGCACAACAGAATGCGAATCCGTGATAGGGGCGACATTTTGCCAGATGTTGCCGCCCACGCTAATAGCCTTAATTGTTCAACAATGTGGTGTTACAGCCTCAACGATTACGGAAAAAATTATTTTTCTCCGAGAGAGACCACAGCCAGAATCTTGACGCATTACTATGTTGGAACCCGAGCTTCCTTCCCGTAACCTTCTTACCGGTAAGCTCTATGAGCTTCACCATATCCAATGATGTGATTGAGCCAGTTAATTTTTCTGAGTGGATACATCCTATTGTACCCGTCAGGAAGAAACATGGTGCTGTGCGCATATGCATTTACTTGAAGGTGCTGAACAGTGAAGTCACAGTCGAAAAATTTGCTCTTCCCACAGTTAATTTCTGGCTAACGAAGGTGAATGGCGTAAGCATTTTCTTTAAGCCATACCTAAATGAAGCTATTTTCTAGGTGAGGTTGTCTCCGTAGTTGGGCGATTTGACTGCTTTTCTAACATTGGGTGGTTTGTTCCAACAAAAATATTAGGCAATTTGTAAAATTTCCGCTCCTTCAGTTTGGCTTATGTTCAAGACCCACTGGCAGATCTACCTGGAAAATTGGCGTACATGGATTATGTTTGCCTCTTTGGCAGCTAAAGGGAAGGGCACTACCCTATAATTCGTACAACAACAGTTTTATAGCTTCGAATTCCGGCGTAATAATATAGAAGTAAATGTAAGGCTACTAAAATATATTCCTCGGATAAGTCTTATGGGCTGTTGGGAACCGACAATTAGTCGCAAATACTCGGGCAATCATGGAAACTTCAATCCATAAAAAGTTCTGTTGTTAATACATTTCTTGACCTGTGCCAATCTGAGCTTTTTTAGCTGCCCTGGCTGTGATTGTAAGGAAGTTAAGTAATAAAAATACAATTTTGACTGAAATTTTACGCAACAAGTTTCCTGCGAGGAAATTAAAAATCGCCGCAATTCTACCAAAATGTTTGCCTTATTTGATAAAACTTTCAAAAAGTATTCCGCACAATTGCAACAAACAGGGAATTAGAAGCTGTGTTGTCTCAGCTAAAGGAAAGAATAGGTAATGTTTTCGAGTATGTTTCACAAAGTTATCCCAAACATAGTGCCTTCCTACTCGGCTAGTGACAGCGAGACACCCGCCGTACCTGGACCTCTGAAAGGTGGCAGTTATTCTTGTTTGACCGGCGGTGTACACTGCGTAAAGATCAAGCTGCAACAATGGCTTTCCATAGCCGAAACAACAAGGGCTAAAGCCAATTCCACGAAATCGCTGGCATGCTGATTTGTTCAATTACGACTCAAATCGCATTCCCCCTAAGTTCCGACAATCACATCGCACAGTTTAGGTAGACTTCCATCTGGACAATAAAGAGGAGGAAGAGAAAAATTAATGGTTTCCGTTTTAAATTCAAGAGAGCTTGCTGCCGTAAATAATTCAGAGCTCTTAGAAGCCGAACAAGCGAGCCTAATTTACAGAACGTTTCCATCTATCTATCTTAGGGCTGGCGTTTTTACACAAAAATGAGTGGCCAACTACGAGCGTTTTATGTTTTACGGCATACATGCAGTCATTGGTGGTTGCGAGGAAGGCGGTTAGTGAATCAACATGAATTGGAACAAAAACTATTCCAGTAAGCACAAAAAGAACATCCTTCTATCGTGAGAACAAAGGGCTCTTACGTGTTATGTGTATCAGAATGTTTTCAAGAGCTGGAAACCGATGTATGCACCTGTTCAGCTAGCAGTTTAGCAAATCAAGCCTTGATCCAAGTGGCGATTGACATTCTGTTACCAGTTCACGCTGTACTACAACATCAGATGTGGACACGTTTTGCGACAGCATCTGTGCTGAGGTTCCAATTTGGGGTGAGTTGAATTGGCTAAGCATCCCTTTGCTATTATCCGCTTCCCTGAGAAAATGTTGACCAATAATGGAATACAATTTTCAAAATCAAGAATTCCATCCTTTCTTACAACTTGTTATAAAATATATTCGAACCGTGCCGTACAACCACGCGGCCAATGGTTAAATTGAAGCCACAAATTGTATGCTACGGTAAAGTATAAAGGTGTCACGTTTGCATGGAATATGCAGGCATTCATACGCTGTTTACACGCAGAAGGTCCCATCAGAGCGTTACAGATCCCACACCAAGAAAGCTTATGATTGGCATGAAAATGAGCATGAACTAGAAGGCAGCCCTATCGTACCCCGAATAAAACGAGATCCGCCAGTTTGAGCTTCGCACATGGAATCACTTCAGGTATAAAATGTTTGCCTTACCACTGCAACTTGATTTCATCTTCAGGCTAGGAGAATGCAAGGCACGTGAAGCCCGACCGACATTATCTTACCCGTGCGTATTGCTCGCCAGTTAGGACAAGGTACCCAATAGCTTGCAGACTGCAGAAATGCCGATGTTAGCTAAGTGTACACGTCACTGCAACTTAATGCGGTGTCAACGGTCCGCAACGATGTATTAAAGCGTACTCACATTCAGATTACTTATGTGATGCGTTTATTTAGAAAGGAGGATAGCAATTAATATGCCTAAGACTAAGCTTGTGTGTGTGCGTCGCTTGCATGTGTTTTAAACACTGGTGATCAATAATATTGTATGTTGCATTCACCCAAACTATTCGCTTGAAGGAATGGTAATTATGGGTTGTGAGGAATGTAGCGTTTTAGCCTTTAGTACAGTACAGTTTGTTCCTGTAGAGATATGTGGCCTAAATTATCATCCAACCAGAGGGTGGTTCAAAATAGAATGCGACGTCACTGTAAATTCGCTAGAAGATAAGTGAACGGTCGCTCCTGGTCTATGGCCACGGTTGCCTTTGATCGTGCCATTCCCCTACAATTGGACAAGCTTCGTTTGTTTCACAGAAAAGTAAAAGCATTTCACATAATAAGCAAGTGCTTATCAAATTGTTGGCTAAGTAGAGCCCAATCAAAATACCTATTTTCTGATATCGGTGCTGGAAATCTCCTGGCACACTACAAATTGTCTGTGCCAAATTTGTGATTCATTTCACAAATCTCTCAACCGTACTCATTTGTGTAATAGTGACCAACGGCAAAGGAGAAGAAAGACCCACTCATATGTAGTTAGGATTGTCGACCAAAGGAAAACTTGGAATTATGTTTACAGCAACTTATATTGCCCCACAGAGAGAACGCAGTAAAAACAATATTTCCTATTTAATGTTAACATCCCAGTGGGCCTAATGTCATACCGATTCCAAAATACTGCACTGTGAGAGCAAACATTAATGAGTATCTTGTGACGAAGTTGTTTTCACTCTATACTCCGGCAAGCTCTTCCAAACACTGACCAGTCGCTGTCAAATTACGTTAGATGGGGGATTAGCTCCAGATCTGAAGTTCCAAAATTTTACTGGTGTACGCGTGTGAAGCGAGGTATTCGCAGGTTGAGTCAGAATATTTATCTGCAATAGTTAATAATTGCTTCTGTGCTGATAACAAAACTAATTTCTTGTTACCTGACGCTTGATAGCCGAGAATCTAGCAGGCTTATGCGAACTGTCGTTTCGCCACTCGAGCTGCTTACCGTGGATTTTATCGGGGTAATCTGTGATTTCGGGTACGGCTTATCATATTTTGAATTATTCCAAGTACCTTTGGCACCGTCTCTTACGACAGAGCAGAAGCATAGGACGGCGGGTTCAGCTTACGTTTCTATCTGAAATTATACTCATTCATCTCAGCCATTTTTTGATGTTACCCCTGAAATACTCTTTCAAATCGCGTCACTCCTCCCACCTTAATACTATTAAACTGTTAATGATGCGTTGTGTGTTCTTTATGCACTTACTCAACATATAGAGAGAACACATAATTTGCAACGCCTTACTTTGAAATTACTCTCCTCAGTTGCATAAACGATAAACTTTGGGAAGATATAAACGTTTACACTTGGATTACATATGCATAGTCAGACTAAAGTTAGGCAATAATTACCAAAGCTGCTGTAACTAAACTAGTAAATAACATGAGAGGTCGAATGGTAATTTCGCGATAAACTGACTACTAATATTAGCCGTGCAAATTAAGTGCGGACATTGCGTGAAACAGGCGGCGCACACCTTTGGCTGCATGAAATCGCGGAAAGTCCATTTGCTTCTTTTCTCATGCTGAGCACATTTTGATCCCGTACATTAGCGTCAGGTTACACACGCATACATTTAACCTGCAATTCGTATCTACTCTTCCAAAGGGACTTGTTAGGTATCCACTATATTTTATGCTGACAAACGTTTGTGTCAAACACAAACATACTTTGAGATGCACACATTTGAAATGTACCCCAGACTTCTTATACTGATTTCCGTCCACGTAAATGGATAAAAACGTGTATATACCATGATGCGCGACATACTTGTTTCCACATAATTATAGGCATAATCATACTAACCAAGATATTGTTACCATCTACGGCGTACGGCATTTGTGGTTAGGCGAGCATACACTGACGTTGTCCTCTGCTTCGACGACCAAATGCATGAATCTCTACTAATTCCTAGATTTGGCACTGCGATTTCACATGTGCTAGGCTTTAGAAAAACGAATATAAATGAACACGGCAGTGAAACAAGGTGGTCAAATCAAATGCTGCTGCCCATGCGTTCACCAACAGGAAGACTTTTAAAACACAATAATGAAGTTATGTTATTCAATAAAAGGTAGAACAATAAGAGAAGATATGATTTCCTTTCCCTATCAGATGTCGTGCAATCTGCACGCCTTTCCATCATATTAGTCACTCTCTGGCTGGGGATCAGATCCGGGCTATTTTCACATATTCTGCATCGCAAATGATGGAGTAGACTGGGGTACCTTGACCATGAAGGTAACGTATATCCGCTAGTCGCTATTATGTGGATTTTCCCGATCGCTACAACGTGTTTGCTAATATAATTCCATGGGGAGTTAAATAATATAGTGAAGGCAGTTGAAATCATATTGACTAGCAAGTTATCCGTAATATTCATTTATTTACATGAATGTAGTAGATTTGTAATTGCTACTAATTGTTCTGGAAACAAACTATGTTTGCCAGAACGGTTATATCAAATTGGATATATTCTGCAAATTTTACATGGAATACCAATGCAGATGGATACATGATTGAGAAACCTATACCTCCTTCGTCTTTCCTAGCAAATACATGTACGTACATTAACGGTAAACATATAGCTGGTGATGATTACCGGAAGTCGCATGTCACTTTCATATATATATATATATATATATCACCAGTTTTTTGCCAGCGTTCGAGACTGCATAAGACCTTGACCAACTTACATGGCATCTTATAACGCAAAGTTACATGCGACGGTATGCATGCGCTACGGTACCTTGCATAATTGTAAACAAATGAGTTTTTTCGTTGGTTTATTAAAATACCCCGCTGCTTAACTGGAATATCAAGAAGGCTTCGTGATGATCTTACATTCAATCTTCTCTGGACGTTGATCAGCATTTGCTAGGTTTAAAATGTTCATGTTTTCTACAGGTAAGCCTGAATGTGGTCTTCCTATTGCGACAACTAAACTTGTTTCTCGTTGACATCGTAGAAAGTACTTGACCGTCGGCGATCTTTGTTCCTCAGTGTTAAATACATTTAAATCTTATGACGAATTTCTCAAGAATAAAAGCCAATCTTTGCCACGACGATGACTACTGGTACTGCAAATGAGCCAGTGAAATGGTTGCTACTACCTGTGCTGAAATCACACGCAGAGTATTTTTCTCGTCAGATCCAGTGGATGCAATACACAGGTCATTAATGAGAGTCAGCGTGTCCGGAATTATGAAGTTTACTGACCTACGCAATGGTCTGCATCGTTGTGCTAAGCTTTTGTTCATCAAGTGAATAATGCCATATATTCACCGGTGGCACCCCCGTGAATTCAGATTGTGTCTGGCCCGTGTGCACGGATTCTCCGAAAATGGTAGAGATGCGGACAGAGATCTGGACACCGGAGCAAAACTAATTAAAAGCGCTGACAGTCGTCTATTAGATTAATCCAAAGATGATAAGCAATTTATTGAAAACTGCTTTCGCAATTAATGCATCTGGTTCCACGTGAAGCTTGCAAACTACTACAGGGGACATATTTTAATTCGGATTAACAAGAATGGCTACCGCAGCGATTGCATCAAATACTGAGGGATATCATTTATATCGATAGCGTTTATGGTTTTTATGTCCTTATCACTCCGCAGGTTTGTAACTACTCAAGGATGTTTGAAAAATGTGCCGTTCTCACCGGTAGATCCTCACGCTGGTCAAATTATTAAACACCGTTGGTGCTGTCAAGACCCGCAATATTTTGCTTTAAACATTCGTGCCTCATTTGACTTCATTGATATAGCATCCCCTTTATAATGTATGATATGGAACGGTGTGTCCATACATTTGCCAAAAACATTAAAGATATGTAATCTCACAGATCGGATAAAAGTTGCAGCTTATTATATCGCCTATTCTTCGTCTGCCATTACAAACTGTGTACGCCAAGGTTGGCAGTCACATCATCCTTGTTTAACTTTGCCATTGGTGATGGGCGTCACCGCCTTCTGAATGGAGCCAAAGTCTGTGGTCTTAAGTCAGAGCTGAAGATCTGGCTTTGCTGATGACCTCACATTCTCCATTTGCTGATTCACAGGCCATCCAAATCTTTTAAACCAATTATTTTCTTTGGAATCTAAAAATAGCTATTATTTTGTGCCTTCCAATTTTCGCGTGCTTGTGTCCACACTGAAAATTGCAGGTTATTTACTGAAGAACGTGCATTCGTTCACTTAACTCGGGAGTTGTATTGCGGATGGCAGATGTTGATCTAGGGTATTTGGGCAGAAAGCATTCAGTAATTTGCGGCACTTTGGCACCGACAAAATATCAGAATGTTTTAATGGCAGTGTGTATAATACCGCTTACTCGCCGTCCTGCTATAGGGCAGCAAGGAAGGAATTCTTCTTTCAGGAGCGCTGAACGAATGTTATTTTCCACAAACGTTTTATAAAAGCGATCACAGGTGTGACGGCAACACAATTTATGCAACACGGAAGTTAAAAATGGGATGCTCGAAAGTAATCATTATAATCTCTAGGGTATTGTTCCTGAATACGGTTTAGTTTTACTTTGCCACGTTTTCCGGTAGCCAGCCAATAGATTTCCTCGTCAATTTTATTAGCAATTCCTAGGCGTAATTATTAAAAGCTCTACTGAAATACTGATGACGTAGAAAAGCAGCCTACAGAATGTCACGAAATGTTTGGAATCAGCATGATTTTCCGTCTTCCAGTTTGGGACCCACGGCATGAAGACTTTAAATGCATAAACTACTTGCGGGCTATTGCACTACACCGAAGCTGTCGGCGTCGATTTTGTTCTAACTGTTTTCGACTATAAGAATTTCACTATAACATAAAAGTACTACAAAACACCATCTGTAAAGGTCAAGAGCATACACAAAAATAAGCCGATTTTCTTATTTTATTAAACCAACATTTTATCTTTCATAACAACCATGGTGCTGGGAGCGAATATATATATATATATATATATATATATTACAACGGTTCCTATATGTATACCTATGAATGTAGGTATTGTAACCTGCCACTTATTAAATGCACCAACGCTGCCGTGTGAATAGTCCATTGCTTCATATCAATGGTTAGACATGACATGTTAATGAGCTTACAAGTTGAGGCAATACATTATGCCTGCTGTTAAATTTAAGTGTTTTCACATATTTTTATATATGGAAAACCAATAATTATCTGCAATCAAATTACTGTGCTCTTCAACATGAAGGTTACAATAGTAGAAAAACATAGACTGAGTGGCAGGATTGTTCTTTGCATTTGGCTCACATAACGGATACATTTCGATAATCTGATCAATACCTTAATTTTCTAGACGTTTAATTTACTACGTGATTCAAACTTGTGCTTAAATAAATTTATAAAAATTATTCGTTTTTCAAGTACCTGCATATGCACTTATGTTAAATAGATGAATCAAAATGTACCATATAATGGAATTTCATCGCATCCTAACAGATATGAAGAGCACTTGCAGGTGAATAGAAACCATGCAACACTTATTGCGTTAAAATTATCTGCGCTTTTAACTGTTACAAACCATGATGGGCTAAGGGGCTGGCTGCATCGAATGGCCGTTTTGCGAACGGATACACAAATAATAACTAAATTTCCTGGGTTCTACCTGCCTTTAATCGACTTTTACACAATACCAGGTGGGGTGTGTTGATCAGGAGGAAAACATTTGCTACTACACCAAATTTAGCCGGTCCCATGTAGACAGTACTAAGGATGACCGCATTATTTCGGTCGATCCTACTTAATAAAATTTTCGCTTTTCCATTACCATTTCTTTTTCATCTGCTTCGAGTTGTTTCAATTATACTTTATTTAGTATTATTTTTCACTATTACTCTCCTCCGTTGACAACTTACATGATTTCGGTACACTTCTTTTCTCTATATCTTTTTGCGAAAAGGCGGTTAGCCCTCTGTTGCCTTTATTCATCAATATATTTTCCCGATAATATACACGACCGTAAGCTGTTGGACATGCCTGGATTGGATTGTCAAGCATTGCTTTGAACAAACGTCTATTGCTTATTATATCTAAATTGCTTATAACTACAGTACCTCTTCCGTTGAACGGCTAGGTCGGCCGTAATTCTGCACCACAAATTGAAGGCTGCAAAAAAACCGCTAATGCAAGTTGACTCACAAATATCCGTAACACATAACATAACTTGCTTAATCAAGTCATTCCGACATCCATATCCAGTAATATGAGGCAAGTATGTCAGTAATATCTAAACAAGATGCGCATAGTACCTTACGTTACTCGGCCAAGTAACTTGTATATCTGAACATTCATATAGAACCAAATAGGAAAATTAATACTGGCTTGTTATTTCCTTCCACTTACGGTAACAATGCACCAAGCATAGGGCATTTGCAACTCAAAAAACTTGAACTGAGTCAATCTGGAAACCATGCACGGTTTTTCAATAATCATTGCATTTTGTTTCATGGCTTTTATGTTCCCTTTCATGTTCCTTATTCTTGCATCTAACATCAGCTTCCTTGGTGTTTTATTTGCATTAAAATAATAGATTTGGAATTATAGTGTGCTGTTAGTAAACAACAGTCAAAAAACCAAACGACATTCCGAAAGATAGCTGTGCATCTATGCACGTACCACAAACAGAAACAGCTCTTCATTCGAGAGTGTGTTGCATATTTTAATGCGATCAGGACGTTTGTAGGCATAATTCCTCAACCGTAGGAGCAATAGCCATATTTGATTTACTCATGAATGGAAGGATTTTTGTGAGTATTTTTGTTCGTCGCAATCAGCCGACAATTTAGTTATGTCGACCGGCTATCCGGAAATGCACCAGACGGCTGTTTCGAAATAGTATGGCTCATCAGTGGTGTGCATCCTTCGGTCCTCTGCGGAGGATCGAACCCATGACTGCTAGTGACACATGCCAACTAGCCCACAGCTTATGCAACTACACTATGGAGGACGGTATCCGACTATCATGCTATGTCGATTCATAGCTGCCGTAACCGGGAAGTCCTGACGCCGGAACGCCGACCGCTGTCATCTGCATGGCAGGTGACGGCATGGCAGTGGAGGATGCGTCGAGCTATATCGCAATTAGCTAACAATTCATGGTAGTCGGATACCGTCCTCCATGGCGCAGTTGCATAAGCTGCGGGCTTGTTGGCAAGAGCCACTAGCAGTCATGGGTTCGATCCTCCGCAGAGGACCGAATGATGTGCATCACTGATGAGCCCCAGTAGAGCGAAACGGCCGTTTGGTGCATTTCCGGATAGTTGGTTGACATATCTGAATTGTCGGATGATTGCGACAAACTAAAATACTCACCCAAATCCTTCCAGTCATAAGTAATACCCGTTCGTCATTTCGGATTCCACAAAATGCTATGTCGTTTCATAGCTGCCGTAAACGGGGAGGCCTGACGCCGGAACGCCGACCGCTGTCATCTGCATGGCAGGTGACTGCATGTCAGTGAAGGATGCGTCGGGCTATATCGCATTTAGCTAACAATTTAAGAAAGTCGGATACCGTCCTCTATGGCGCAGTTGCATGAGCTGCGGTTTAGTTGGCAAAAGCCACTAGCAGTCATGGGTTCCATCCTCCGCAGAGGACCGAAACATGCGCAACACCGATGAGCCCCAGTAGGGCGAAACGGCCGTCTGGTGCATTTCCGGATAGCCGGTCGACATATCTAAATTGTCGGCTGATTGCGACGAACAAAAATAACCATATTTGATTATTTTAAGGAATATGGCTTCGTCAGACTTTTTGTTAAACATACATCCTAACCTACGTGTGATGAACCCTTGTTCGCAATAAAATCTTCTTCGGAAAATCTTACCATTTGCGTAGCTAGGATATGTCACAAGCTTCCTTATTATGATAAAACACTAAAGATTAAAATTTGTAGCGCTCTAATCTGATTTCATTATAACATTGAACGTACCCGAGGATGCAGCTACATTGATTGCTAAATACCTGCCAAGAAAAATAATATAACTTTAGATAGGTTTATAATTTAACATGCACACATTGCTTAACGCTTACAGGATTCTGTTTAATTTATATTCGCAGCAAATGTGAAGTAAATAAAGTACACTTTGACGCAAAATAAAAATAATTATCGACAAAATGCATCCAAATATGCCAAAATATAAAGGTAAAGATACTTAGTCTGCAAAGGTTAAGCTCTCCGTTGTATCTCAAAAATCCTGGCATAAAAGCGATATAGTATTAAAGCGGTAAACATTTATAAGCAAATAAGTGAAATAAGTGATTACTACGCAAAAACGATTGTGCTGGTTTCCACATTATCTGTGTGGCTACATGGTGATGACAGATTCAGTCTACCGAGGGTAGGCCACACTAAATTTAAGCATCGGTAATACGCTGTCGCGTGATACCTATAATAATAGTCCTCTATTATATGGCTTTCAGTAAGCCATGAAAAATTATATAAAATTATGAAAAATTGGAGTTGCTTTTCATTGATATTATTGAGCCCCTGGAAGGTATACACAGGCTTGGGCGCTGCGACACTGTAATTTGACATTTAGAAGAACTGCTCACCAAACTCTCAGGCTAAATCTTACGGTTGCAAACGTTTTACTCAGATAAAGTACTGTTGTACTAACTGTATATCATCAAAGATTAAAAAATATAATATCAGTATTTATTTCTATATATTGCATAGAATAAAGGTTGCTAACAATAATAACCACCATATACGTTTGCATATAAAAAATTAACAGCCTTGAGATAACAAGCTCAAGACAGTTAAACATCAACGGCATTGGAAAACGTACATTAATATCAGCAAGCTATGAAAATAACCGGTTGGTTGGATGTACGCAACATTTTGCTTTTGAAACGAAATATTCCTCAGACCGAGTGAAACAGCCGAGTTTTGCTATAGCAATTATAGTGAACTGGGATAATAATCGCGAGGAACTGGATGTAAGAAGAAAGTCAATCACGTTGCAGTTCAAAGCATCAGACCAAATAGTGCATGGAGGTGAAAATAATTTGTCCGCCTTACAAATACGTACATGCTATCACCGCTAACGATATTTGCTGGGATAATATGATGTTCATTCTCTTCAATGTATGCGCCCGCCAGCGCTCCTGAGCACGTCGGGTAAAAGGAGCTCGCCACATGCTAGAAAGCTCTTCCCCATCCCTTCTATTCTTGCAGTAATTCACAATGCTAATCTAAACTGCCTCAGCGGTATGGCACAGTTGGATTTGAAGGCAACCACTTTTAACAATGCAAGCGTTATTTAAGTTGATCTCATGTTCCGCATCTACCGCGTGCATGGCTGTTGACGAAATATTTAGTCGTACAATACATACAAGTTATCTTCTAAATGGCCATGTTATGCATCTTTTGTGTTGTGCTATTCTTGTGCGTAATTCTGTCGCGGTTTGGCCGATGTACACATGAGCGAAGTGTTTGCAAATAATATTTAGCATGTAATAATTTATCTCACATTAGGAACTAATTCTTATTTTGCACTAGTGTGGAAAGTAGCGTTGATCCTCTCTAGAACAAAGATGTACCTTTTATTTTAAAGCACTAGCGCAATGATTATAACTGCTTTCATGAAAAGCGGGAAGAAAGTCCTACTACTGAAGAGCGTTTAACTGTTGCGCAGAACATAGCGTTTATTTTTATAGTCTGAATCTTGCAGTAGATCATCGCCATTTCCTAACTGCATTGATCAAAGCCATGTGGGACAGAAATCTGGGAGAGAAATATAGCTTACGCTAGATGAAATAACGGAATGAAAAAATGGTGCCTTACATGTCTTACTCCATGTTCCAATTTAAATTATAAGCGTAGGAGCTAGGACTTTCCATGTGATCGTAATTATCCGCTGTATTGGCAAATCCATACATGGCAAATTTTAAAACGAGGGCGCTGAGGGACTAGTTAAAAACGCAAAAATACGCTGGGACTCTTTGTTTTAGACCTTTTTGTATGAAAAGGGAAAAGAAAGACGGGCTCCTAAACCGGTTTAATACCTTTACGGGTAATATATATTTCACTATGAAATTGGAAGTTATAATGGAGCGTTGTCATTTTTTGACTATGTGACTGCTGCTGGTTCTTTTGCAGTGGCATTTCGGCTGCTGTCAATTAAGCTGGGCATTATAGAGGTTTAGTAAATAGCATGTTAGTAACTACGGCCGGGATGGGACTTAGAGAAAGGGCTAGAAATTAATGTAGGTAGGCTCTAGCGGTAAGAGGTCTTCGATTAGCAGCCTAGCGATATACAACGGATTAGGCAACCTTCGATAATCTGCATAATGGACGGTGCAACGTGTGATAATATTTTAAAATAATAGCTAGGTTTATATTTTATTTCAGATATTGCCAGCGCAACAAGTCCCAGAAAAACCAACATTAGTATCCTCAACTAAAGCCGTCGACATAAAAGCTCGTCATAGCTGCAGTGTTGGTTGGGTAATTATTTGGTTTTACGGTTATAAACTCCATACTATTTTTCATTCAACCTAAAGAACATGGAAACTGAGTTTAGCTGACATCACACCACTGACCAACCTGGTTTTAGTAGCTGTCAATGTGCCCGGACGCAACACCCAGTTTAATTCAATGGGTTAATGAGGGCCGCAAACCGACGTAAAAATTAAAGATCCAGTATTATTTCAAGAAGGTGTTGAAGCAATTCTTCTATTTCCCCTAACGGACAGTGGGAAATCAATCCAAGATTATTGTTGAACTCGCTGCTACATCAAACTAATATAATTTATATATCGGCCAGTGGAAATCGACGACAGTGACACCCTGAAATAACGGAGTACAAACAAACAAGCATAAAAAGAATTCCGTCCACTGATAAATCACACTGCATTAATTGTGGAAGTCCTTAGGTTATTAACACAAAGTTGTTTACATTACTAGTTTTGCAAAATGGTTCCCACCGGGCACTTAGATGCAATATTAGTTCAGTAGGTTGTACGAGAAATAACAAGATAAAAGGAATTTCATGGTTTTTAATGAAGCTACGCATAAATATGCAAACTTGGTAAGAAGCATGTATCAATAATCAAAAGAACATTTTTAACTAAGGAACTTTCAAATATTCCCAAAGTAAATGTATTAGTCGTTCTTCGGAGGATATCCATTTATATTGTATTCTGTTAGAACAAACACATGAAAATAACCAAGAAAACGAAATAAATAAAAGGAAAACAAATTAGTGGCAAGCTTCTTGTTGAGTTACTCGCCAACCTGACAAGACTAATGTCAATTGCATGCGTTCTGTGTCTTATCGAATGTGAACAAGAATAGTGACATAAAGAATGCTGTGATAGGGACTAACGCACCAGACAGGATGTCATCAGATCATTTCATGTTACATTATTTCACTTCCCATTTTATTTGCAAAGTGTGGACGACAATAATGTAAAAATAACGTCACTATACGACCTTCGTTTCTTCGCCATTATTTTGATTAATATATTTTAAGGTTTTAGTATTCTGAAACGAATACCCCTGCTAATGTTTTGAAAGTACTAAGTCATAGTGTGTTCAATTTTAGTCATTCGCACGAGCGCGCTTGATGGTAGCTTCTAAAACTGGTGCGTCATTATTTGTGCCCGCTTGAGTTTTTGAAGCGATTTCAAATGACCATAATCTGTAACATGAAGTATGATCATAAAGAAAGTAATTTAAGCCACAATAAGAGTTGCTAACATAGGATTAATCAGTTTAAGGAAACCGCTCATCATTGCTAATTCATAATTAGCGAGAACTCAATAACAATTGCTAAAATGCTAAGTAACAATTTTTATTATTGGCATAATAGCTGTGGTTGGCAGTTAGCAAATATCTGCTCCAATATTTAAGCTAACTACTTAAAGCGAATACTAAAGTATAATAACCTTGGACAATACCTAGGAACTACACGACAAATATATTAATGGTGTAAGCGTAAAAATTACCCGTCAAGTCAATGCTTGTTACATAAAGGTTTAGTAATATAGCCCAGATATTCGTTTCATTATTTGACGAAACACACGTGCGTGCGAAACACCTTTAAGACAATATCTTTTGTTAGTGATGGCTCTTTAAATTATGTATGAATAAATAAAAAATGTACATTTTAATACGCATGGTTGATGCCTTAGTTTGAAAGAAAAATAACGCAAAAAATGGCCACTTACTTTACGAGTGCAACTTAATCTTAGGTTATCCGCGTTTAACTTTAGATGCAGTGCTTCATTATAACCAACAGATGCATGATAATTAGACGCTCTCGGCAGGGCCTCTAATTTGCCCGTTTACGCCCATCCCCAAAACTACTTATTTGCGCTCCCTACTACAAAGGTATCAATTTTATTGAAATTTTTTGAAGAATACTTTAGCCAGGAATTTTAAAGTTAACTGAGGTAACACAACACCGATTATTTGAATGATTATCTGAGACATCGCGCAAAACTCGCGGTTTGCTAGATTTATCATTTTGCATCGAGCTGACAATTAACATTTTAACAAATATTGGCCTCGTCAGCAGGAAGAAGAATCATATATTTCGTTCAATCAATATTTGTCTAGGGTTCTGGTCTGTTTAATTAGGTAGCATTTGTTGACTTTATATCCAACTTGCATTTAAAATCACAAAAGTCGCAAATTGACTGATGACTATTTTATCAAATGTGGGGTTGATAATGTAACTCACTGAAATACATCCACCTGGATGCCTAAGGCTTTTCTTGACTTTATTTGACAAACACAACTTGTTGTATATTCAATGGATCTTCTTGCTATTTTGTCAGCGAAATATGTGCAAGTTTGTAATATGTCGACTCTTGTGAACCGAAAGGCTCTAGCATGGACTCCCTAATTAATTAATTTTGTAGCCACGGTTTGCGGTCTGCAAATTTAACATATGAACTAATTAGTAGCGGGATTTCATAAAAGGTTATCAGTTCACAACTTACATGCAATGGATAGATAGGCAGATATGCGTTAATTTAATGTTCACACATAAAATATCAGCAGAGTCAAATAATTTTTCAACCAGGGTTTTATCACGCTAATCCCGTGCACTAAACTTTTGTAATGTATTCAACTAAACAAACGTTCCTTTGAAGTTCAACACCACATAATTTGCGTGAATTGAAGTTATGCTACGCATGTTTCTGAGCCGATTTGTCAAACAGAAACATGGGATTGTTTATTAAGTTCCTTTTACAGCTAGTTGATGAGGACTACATTAGTATAATAAGTGATGTTATCTAGTGTGTCACAGACTTACTGGAAGAAAAGTTTGACCGAATAATACTGTTTTCTATTACATATTCAAGGTAGCATAACATAATACAACGTCGCACAGATGTTGAACAAATGCAAAAAGGTTTTTAAAAATGCGTTTGTTATTCTCAATATTTTATAGAACAAACCCGGCATACAATGCTTTTTATATAAGCTTACTTTGTACAAAATACATTTTATCATTTAATGTTGCCATATCATTTGGCAACGTTTTATAAATATAACGGTTATATAAGGACAATTAACCTGGTGCTAAACTTTGAATTATCATAATGCAATACATGCTGTTAGACACAGCATTTTGGGCGTCTTGGCAAAATACATGCATTATGATTTTTAAGACCATTTCCAAGGTGGCCAATCGCCTATCCGTCGGTAATGGTTCTAATGTTCACTATACCATTATGATCAAATTGAGGTTTTGCTGCACATTAGTGCATACGTGCGCCTGTCAAATGCCAATGTTGTAGCCATGGTTGTAGGCATAAAATTACATTATATCAACGAAGAAAGATGGTATACATATGAGTAAGACCAATGTGCAAGGTAGGTAGTAGGCGGAATTATTTCATCCTGTTTTACCTTCGTCACAAGTAGACACAAACACGCAGTTACTGCACACACAGGATTTCTCGAGACGGACGTTTCTTCCTTTTATGATTATTCATTAACATATACCCGCAGAATCCTGCCGGATTCGTTCTTATAACCTTACTTCTAAGAGCTAGCGTGTTATGCCATAGGATCGTAAACGTTGGCAGTGGATGGCCACGACTAACATATAACTACCATATATCGTGGCTCCACTTCCTCCAGAATTTGCATCGTTCACTACATTTGATGCTATGTGAAATATCTATTCTCGGCAGCTTTGTCCTTCTCTAGTGCACCGCAACAACCAGACTTTAAGACGAGAGAATATGGTCGTGTCGTCGGTTACAAAATTCTTCTCTGTTCAACCATCGTCCATTGAAGGGATTACTCTCCCGGAACATTTGAATCCACGTAGCCGTTATCTTCGTTGTCTTAGTAGTCATCCATCGATGCAGATTCCATCGCTTGTGAATAGCGTAGTTAAATAAATGCGAAAAGGCATTTTCTACCCAACCCGTCTCTGCAAAACTTACAGTCGCACAGCAGTGAGGTAGTTTGTTTTGGGATTATTTTGAAAAAATTCAGTGATGTCATACAATCCATTATATATAGTTACGCACCTGATCAAGATTGGCTTTGCGATAAGCTTTGCACAAGGTGCTCTCCGTACTTTACGAAGAGATTTGGCTGGTTAGAAGATAGTCGGCATTTCGCTCCATTTGCGCAAAAAATGGAGAAGTGGGCTCAAGCACCACCTCTATTAACACAAACCTATTATTGGTAATTGGCTGTCATACATTTGAGAATTATTCAGAGAAAGGCGAATCAAACGTTAGCATAAGCAACACCCATTCTTAAGCTGATAGTGGTGGCAACGACAGGGAAAATCCAGTTGACCAGCCGTTGCACCGATACAAGATACGCTCTTGTCACTCCAAGGTGTTAAGCGCGCGTCGGACTGAGATTTGTGAGACATTCGAAGATGGACCCGCACTTCATTCAAGTAGGGCAACACAAAATGTTGGAAACGAATTCATTCACTATTTTCGAACCGTCAGGTCCCACGAAAGCATTTCGACTCAAAAATGCAAGCAACAAGTAAGTGTCTTGGATTAAATCCAAGATAACGAAATCATAATATCAATGTTCTCCAAAAACACCGCACTTAAATTGCGAAGCCCACTCAGCAATTAAACAGCTTCCGTCTTGTTGAAAAGCCGTGTTCTGAGTACGTAACGTCGTCTTCCTAAAAATGAGGGGTTGCCGTTAAAGTTAAACATTTCATAGGACGGTAGGAAGTAAATGCTGGCGCGCCTTTCCTAAACTTCAATAATCCGGTCTATAACTTTGTTCCACACTACAACGCAACGAGTACCATCAGCAACAAGTTAGCTGTTAGTGTTCTAATGTGAAGCTCATTGATAACAAATGAAAATGCCACAGTCTGAACTTGCTCTTGATTTACTTAAAATATAAAATGTCTGCATTTAATTCAGGTGAAAACTGCGCAATCCTTCTTTGATGGCCCAACGTTGATTTTCGCTCAGTCTCGAATTTGTTGTAGATGCAGGAATACCGATTTGATTCAGGTGAGAAACCAAACACTTATCAACACCAACAAAGGATGTGTGTTGGCTTTATTTTCTGAGGATAACTGCGATTATTATTCACAAAATTATTAATGTATTAAGTTATAGTAATGTTACCCAGTCATTTATAAGGAAATCATTTTTAGCTAAAAGGGCATGGTAAATAAGATAAGGACAAGTACAACGAGCGTTCAATAGAGCTTAATCTCGTAACATTTTCCTCCTTGTTTACGAAAAGCTTAGATTTATACAGCAACAATAAACAGGATAAAGGAAGCAAACATGCATGATGCACGAATAAAAAGGAAGAGTAAGTGAACATAAGATGTAAAAAACCATGTTATGATAGAATAGACATATTTTCGTTCAGTGTGAACACATGAAAGCTGCGCATATTGTAATAGCGCTTAGGTAAATAAGTAGGTCATTGTATATAATTGACATAATACTAGAATATATCGGTTAAGTTTATTTAAGGTGAAGTCCCATTCGCCCTATTAAAACTAAGTGCGAATGATCTCTTACTTAATAATATCAATAAACTGATGGCCAGACTAATTATGGTGTACACAAATGCAGTTCCAAATGAAGCTGCAATCCGACGAAGTTGAAGTTGTCACTCACAATGAGGGACTAAATGTGTCATGTGCAAAACCGTTTGCCGTATCCTACAACGTATAAAAACTTGCTGATAAATAGCTGAATGTATGTCGAGTAAATATTCGATCGTCATTCTACTTGATTGACCTAGTATATTTTATACCTCAATGTATCTATTAAAATAGGTTCATCGGAAACCACAATATTCGTGAAAAAATTGAAGATGTGACATAATTATCGGTACTGTATTCTAACGACAACTATTGCTTGTATTCATGTATCCTTTAAACAAATGAATATTTACTCTTCCATATTCATAGAAAACGGATGTCATCCTAAGCACTATTTCCTTACATGATGGAGAAATCCATCTCGGAATTTAATTTATCATTAGCAATATTTGCTCAGGATGTAGATGGTCAAATAGCTCTTGAACAAAACACTCAAAGAAAAGTTACAGTCAACATTATTGCTACCGCTCTGAATTTGGCTGAATTGTATGCATATAACCTAGTAGAGTTTCAGGCTAGAATTAGAATCTTTCATGCGTTAGCAAACGCATTTATTTTCTTGAAAGTTCCGTTACTTGATTATATTTTATTCGAACGTGAATGATTAATTTCTTCCGAAGCAGCAATGCCTGCTATTTTTAATATGCAAATAGCATTTTAATTCGTGGATGATTATTTTTACATAAAATTCATATCAGCCGAATTACTAGATTGCGATCGTTACACTTGATAGCGTCATGTGTATCGTGTGTGTTATGAAGTTAGGGGTCTATTTGCTTTATATTGATATTAAACCAAATACGTCGCGCATATACGCTCTATAAAAAGAGCGCAATTAAAAACTAAATACCAGGTATTCCCAATGCGAAATTTGTCAGTCTGTGGCACCGCAGGACATAAAAATTCCTAGATTTTCCTAATAGTTCTGCCAATTCAGGTTAACCAAACTATCATTTTCCCGGCAGAAGAAAAGCAGAAGCAAATGATTTTGTAGCTGCAGACATGTACAATTACGTATCACCTAGCAATGTCGTCACACATCGTTTTGGCTTTTAAAGGCTAAATGATGGTTAAACAGAAAAAGTCACTAATAAAAAACACGAAGGGTTTTTCAAAGACTTTATAAACCTACAAATATTAATGTTTGGATATGCGGTGTTACATTTGAACATTCGGAATACCACAAAAAAACCAAAAAAGGATTAGAAAAAACGAAATGCAAGTGCCCCGCTGTTTTGGTAAATCGGGACGAAAACCTGTAGGGATGTCATAAATTATATTTAAGCTCCTTAGTTACCATTAAAACGGAGCTACTTGGAAAGCTACATTTCAATTTCGGCCAGGATTACCTATAGTAAAAAACATGGAATTATTTCAGCCATTCTACAGTCAAACAGAAAAAGATATTTCTAATTTGTTTTTTTTTTCATACGCTAAATATCCTTAGTCAATTACCAGTTGGGATCTTTTGGAATATTTTCATAGCTTATGAAAATTTGTACCAGAATTTTTAATAAGTTGTTAAGCAAGTGCTTCAGCACAATTTTTTAAAAGGCACTGTTATGCTTAAGTCTCCAAACGTAGTTTCTACAAGGCATGCGGCATCCGCTATTTCTAGTGTCTCGTTAAATGCAGTTATATTACCTTAATGATATGCTGTCGAAAAATTCGGCTTTTTAATACCTAAGGACCTTTCTTGTGTAACTCGAATATTTCATGTTACAAGTGTGTAAATCCATACCTGTCAAAAGCAATATCTTCAAGTTGACATTAACGATTTTTCAAGAGAGCAGAACAGTGCAACTGCTCACAGATGAACACGATTCGAAGGTTGAAAGCGAACACCAATTCCAACTAGAGTTCAGTGGATTGCGGTGTAAAGCATGATACCTTAATTAGATCTTTCCTGTTCATATTTGTATTATTGGTCTAGCGACCAGTCAAGAGATCAGACGACGCCGATATGCTGTAGGGAAACCTTAATGATATCTGGATTTTGCATGTGTAGAGCTCCCCTTAGTCGTACTTGCTGTCACGATTTTAAATGCAGCACAAAATAAAACCTGTTATCTATTCATCCGAAAGTGACTCGAATATACGGTCAGCCAGATACTGGACGAACATACATCTTTCTCTCAGTATGCTTGTAAAGGATCCCCTCAACGTTAGCAACTTTCATAAGATGCCTGGATATAAAATGTAGCTCCCTACACATTTTAACATGAACGGAACATCTGAATTTATTGAGGCTTATTTTATTATTCATAAGGAAGAATTTAATTATATGTGGGCTAGTGAAATATTTTACTAACTTTTTAAATCACATAAAAATGTAAATGCTTTGACGGGACGAGGCACAATCCAATTGAGTGAACTTACAAATTTACAATAATCATAACAAGTTTATAGTAGATCTAGCGTATAATGGTAAAACTCCAACTACATTATCTCGTATGTCGTTAATAAAATATTCTCCGATAAACCTTTGCTTCTTCTACTTATGTGACCTAGAAATTTCATACAATTTGATTAACCAGATTACGATGTTATATTTTAGCATTTTTGTTCTTCGTCAATAAAGTATTTTCATTCGTCAGCGACGACAGGCCTTTGGCAAAATCGTGTTTTGACACTTGCAGTCCGTAACTGAACACACAAACCTGCCGTAGTCAAATAAGTTAGATTGCGTTCATCATAATATTATATACTTCAATTGGTTGAACAAAGTGTTGGTAATACAGATGCTTTAGGCGTTTATAGCAAAATTTTAAGTGAGATTTGGAGGTTTAAAATTTTACACTTCTACAATGTGTTAGGAACCTACAGCTGCGTTTTCTACCAGGGTTTCAAAGCAATTGTACGACAGAACTGGCAGTAGATGGAACAGTCAGACCGGATGGAAATCAAAAGATTAAATAAGCGATAGCTCAGCAGGTGTGTTCCTCAAACTCTCCTTTATGCAACAAAAAACTACTTATATAAGTTAAGACAAAATGCAACCGAAGTGCACACAGCCCGTATTCTTGACATTCGAACCTAAGCCAAAGTTCCTACAACTAACTTACAAGGGCATAGTTAAAATGGAACTTATATTTCGTTGTTATTTGGGTGCACACAGACGTACCTAACATCAGTTAGTCAAACATCAGTACACTAGCATTCTTATGTGGAATTGTAGCTCAGAGGATAAGTAGGGCTGTCCTCACAGGAGTTCAATGTGAATTTATTATTTT